>CM065816.1:74627597-75827597 GCA_033398695.1 Orobanche coerulescens | reverse complement strand
CTCGTATGCACTACATTGAAGGATTATCGAGTAGGGCCCTTGCTTATGATATGTCGGTGACGGCAGTGAGGCGGCCCGCGAGTAAGAAGCGAAGTCCGCCAGGAATTTTCGGGCCACAAAGGTGGGGGTCGGCAGAAATTTCACCGCTAACTTTTCCGTGGTGGTGGCCCGGCTCGATCCATTGGGTTTCCCAGCAGGGCTGCCGGTGCCCCTTCTCGAGAGGTGAAGTGTTTTAAGCGTGGCCAGGCCACATCAGGTAATTGCCGAGTCCTTTGTTGATATGTAATCAGTGTGGCCAACCGGGCCACAAGGCGGCTTTCTGTGCCGAGAGGGAGAAAATCCTCGGTGCCGTTCTTCTCACCCGGACCTATGGAGCCGAGTGTGAACCAGGGCTCATTTGCTCCGCCGCCTCCACCCAGTGCCGGCCGAGGTAGGGGTCGGGGTCAGCCCGTTAGGGGTGGAGCTTCCAGTGTCGGCTCCGCCCACCCGCGTGTCTATGAGATGCGGAAAGCCGATGATCCAGCGGCTACCGTGGCGGCAGTACCGTTTATATTCTTTCTCATCCTGTCGGTGTGCTTTTCGATTCGGTGCTACGCATTCGTTCATATCTCTGGATTGTGTACGTCGTTTGAGTCTCGACCGTTTGACGCCTTGTGAGCCCTTCATCGTTAAGCTTCCTAGCGGTGATAGGATCGTTGGTGATCGGGAGGTTCGAGACTGCTCAGTGCTTATTTGTGAGAGGACTTGGCCCTCTAATCTTATTCTTTGTGAGTATCGAGGGTGAGGATTTGATTCTTGGTGATGATTGGCTCGAGCGGCATGGTGCGATCATGAACTACCGCACGAGAATCATCACCATGTTGGCCGATGATGGCATCGAGCACTCTTTCGCCGGGCGAAAGAGGGGAACCAGCTTCGTTATTAACGCCTTGAAGGCGATGAGACTCTGCGAAAGGGGTGTACCGGTTATTGGTGTTACGCCTTGAAGGCGGAGAATGGTGGAGTCGAGCTTTCATCGATTCCGTCGTTAGTGAGTTTCTGATGTTTTCTGACGAGTTGCGGGATTGCCACGGAACGTGAGGTTGAGTTTGCTATAGAGTTAGAGCCGGGTGCGGCTCCTATTTCGAAGGCGCCCTATCGCATGGCACCTTCAGAGATGTCCGAGTTGAAGAACCAGTTGAGTGAGCTTCTTGAGTCGGGGTATGTTCGACCGAGCGCCTCGCCTTGGGGTGCACCGGTCCTGTTGGTGCGGAAGAAGGATGGTTCGCTACGTTTGTGTATCGACTATCGCGAACTAAACAAGGTGACCATCAAGAACAAGTATCCTTTGCCGAGAATTGATGACTTGTTCGATCGGTTGCGAGAGTCTGGTATTCTCGAAAATTGATTTGAAATCGGGTACTATCGGCTCGGGTGAGAGAGTCCGATGTGCCAAGACAACTTTTCGGACAAGATACGGACATTATGAGTTTGTAGTTATGCCTTTCGGGTTAACTAATGCGCGGCGGTGTTCATGCGATTGATGAACAAAGTTTTTATCGAGTATTTGGATAAGTGTGTCGTCGTCTTCATTGACGATATTCTTATTTATTCGAGGAACGAGGAAGAGCATGCCCATCATTTGCGGGTAGTGTTAGACATTTTGAGGACCGAGCAACTCTATGCGAAGTTCTCGAAATGTGAGTTCGGGTGAAGGAAGTGATGTTTTTAGGTCACGTGATTTCACCGAAGGGGTTCGTGTGGATCCGCGAGAAGATCGAGGCGGTATTGGATTGGGCCTTGCCCAAAAATGTGAAGGAGGTCCGTAGTTTCTTGGGTTTAGTGGCTACTATCGTAGGTTGCCGAGGGTTTTTGAAACTAGCTCGACCACTTACACGATTGCTCCGAAATCCGAGAAGTTAAATGCGGAATGACGAGAGGCAGTCGAGTTTTGAGGAGCTGAAGAAGCGTTTGACTTCAGCCCCGGTTTTGGCGTTGCCATGTGGTAACGAAGGTTTTGCCGTTTATAGCGATGCTTCGGGACAGGGTCTTGGGTGCGTATTAATGCAGCACGGTAAGACCATTGCCTTTGCATCGAGACAGTTGAGGCCGTATGAGCTTAACTACCCTACTCATGATTTGGAGTTAGCGGCAGTCGTTTTTGCGCTCAAGATTTGGCGTCACTATCTTTTCGGCTCTACATGTCAGATTTTTACCGATCATAAAAGTCTGAAATACATATTTACTCAGCGGGAGTTGAATATGAGGCAGAGGAGGTGGTTAGAGCTGATTAAGGATTATGACCTTGAAATCCTTTATCATCCAGGCAAAGCGAACGTCGTGGCCGACGCCTTGAGTCGGAAACCGATTGCGTTGCGAACGCTTGAGGTCCTTACGCCTCGATCCCGAGCTCCGTGGGCTCGATCGAGTTAGATGTTGAAGTTTTGTTGCACTGGAGTCGGGCAACTTTGTGCTCTAGAGATTTCATCGTCTTTGATCGATGAAATTAAGCTGAAGCAATTAGAGGATCCGATGATTGCTCAAATCCGAGAGAACGTTCTTAAGGGAAAGTCTCCTGGGTTTGTGATTCACGAGGATGGCGTTTTGAGATTCCAGAGTCGGCTTTGTGTGCCGAACGATCCAGAGTTGCGACAGATTATTTTGCATGAGGCCCATTCCACACCCTATTCCGTTCATCCTGGTTCGAGTAAGATGTACAAGGACATGAGGAGGAACTTCTGGTGGAATGATATGAAGGAGGAGGTCGCACGGTTTGTGGCGAGATGCTTGACTTGCCAGCAGGTCAAAATCGAACATCAGCGACCGGCTGGATTATTGCAGTCACTTCCCATTCCAGAATGGAAATGGGAAGATATATCGATGGATTTTGTTACGAGTTTGCCGAGATCGAGGTCGGGCATGAATATGGTATGGGTGGTTGTTGACCGTCTGACCAAGTCGGCACATTTTCTGGGCATCAAGGACACTTGGGGCTCGGAGAAATTGGCTCGTGTGTTTATCGCGCAGATTGTGAGACTTCACGGTACTCCGAAGTCTATTGTTTCGGATCGTGATGGCCGTTTTGTATCGCACTTTTGGCAGGCGGTGCATAAGGCGTTAGGTACCCGTTTGCATTTGAGTACCTCTTTTCATCCCCAGTCAGATGGACAGTCGGAGCGCACTATCCAAACATTCGAGGACATGTTGCGTGCTTGTGCCCTCGATTGGAGTAGCGACTGGGAGGAGCACTTGCCATTGATCGAATTCACGTACAACAATAGTTGGCACGCGTCGATTCGGATGGCACCGTATGAGGCACTATATGGGCGGCGATGTCGATCGCCGATTTGTTGGAATGAGGCGTCCGATTTGGTCGGGACCGAACCGGATGTCGTTTTAGAGACGAGACGGAAGATAGAATTAATTCGAGAACGGATGTTGGCGCCCAGTCGGCCGAAGTCATATGCGGCGTCGTCGTCGACATATGGAATACGAGGTGTGAGACCACGTTTTGCTAAAGGTGTCGCCGACGAAGGGAGTTTTTCGTTTTGGGAAGAAAGGAAAGCTGAGCCCGAGATTTATTGGACCCTTTGAGATTCTCGAGCGAGTCGGTGAATTAGCGTACCGTTTGGCGTTACCTCCAGCCTTGAGTCATGTTCATAGCATTTTTCATGTTTCCCAGTTGAGGAAATATGTTCCGGATCCTAGTCACGTCATCGATTATGGCGACATTGATATTGCTGAAGATGTTACTTTCGAAGAGCGCCCTTTGAAAATTTTGGAACATCGTGAGAAACAATTGAGGCATAAGACCATACCTTTGGTCAAGGTGCAATGGTCGAGACACGGTGTCGAGGAGGCAACCTGGGAAACCGAGGATAGCATGCGTGCTAGGTACCCCGAGTTGTTTGTTTCTTAAGTTTCGGGACGAAACTTATTTTTAGAGGGGTAGAATGTAATATCCGGTATTTTTCCTTCCCTTGTATTTTCATTTTTGGTATATTTCTCGGTCATAGTGACCCTCATGTATCTTTCAGTAAGTCCTTCCTGTCAATTGTTGAATTGTATTCTCGTTATTGTTCGTTGTTTCAACTTTCCTCACATGAGTTCGACTTTGTTAGATCACCATTAATTTTTGGTGACTCCAAAAATTATAAATCTTTGCAATATTATAGAACATCGAGTTAGCTTTCCAATGGTTCAAACGGTGAGTCAATCGGAGTCCGGACGAGAGAGTTATGGTCGTTTTAGTGGAAGACTGTCAGCTGTCGGGCACCGTCCAGGAGCCTTTCGGCCGATAGGGTGGGCCGAAAGACTCAACTGCCGGCATTTTACGTATGGGTATCGGCCGATCACGTCCAGAGCCTTTCGGCCGATAGGGTGGGCGAAAGACTCAACCGCCGGCATCTCTCTTTGGCTATCGGTTGGGCTGTCGTAGATAGGCGGCCGATAGTCTGGCCGTGTTACACTATAAATGTGTCGTCTTGAGCGAAGCTGCTCATTTCTTCTTCTTTTCCACTGCATCGCGAGAGTAACGAGAGAGAGGGTATAGAGGAGAGTTCTTCATCCAGGGTCGATTTTCATCATTTCTTTTCGGTTGTGAGGCTTGGATAATCAATCTAACGCGAGTTCTACGGATCTTAGTTCTTGAATCTCCAAAGGTAATGTTCTAAAACCCTACTTTTTGGATAATTGGGGATTTTGGGGTTTTGTCCGATTCTTTCCGTTTCGTTGATGGATTCATGATGAATATGATTATTCTTGTTGGTATTCTTAGTTTCCCTACGGATTCATGGTATATTTTCATGGTTTTGCGAAATCGAGAGGGTTTGGTTGTGGTCCGCCCTCGTTGTTATTTTTGTATGAATATACATGAATCGTAGGCGGGTTTCCGGGTGTATTCCATTTCCGTAATCGTCTAGAGTTGGTTGTGATTGTGTTGTTCGAATCGCTAGGTTCATTTCCGCCGGTTCCTTGCGGTTGTGTTCAACTCTTCCGATCCGTTCGTGTCATCGTCTAATTAATCGAGGCAAGTATCCTTATGAACTTACGATCTTGACATAGTAGTTTTGTATGAGAAATTGTGTGTGTGTGTATGCTCACTACGGGTTAGACTCGACGGGGTCTCGGTAGGGGTTCACGAAGGGGTGGATCCGCGAGCTTGCTTTTAACCACTACGGGTTAGATCCGACGGGGTCTCGGTAGGGGTCCACGGAGGGGTGGATCCACGGTTAATTGTGGTGCATTTTTACAAATGTGATTTGATCGTTGGCATTTCCGGAAATGAGTGTTTTGGAAACTAAGATTTCTTGATGGCATGCATTACTATATGTGTAAGATGTAAATTGTTCATTTGGTTACTTGTACTAGCGTAATTGCTAACCCCTCTGGGGACCCGTTTTGGGGAAATTCGTTTTATGAATTTCAGGTCAGGTTCATCGAGACGAACGGGCGCTGGACCAGTACGCGGATGATGGCCGTGCGTGATGATTGTGCACGAGTGACGTTTTAGTGTCTTTTACCTTATCATGTTTTGTGGTTTTGGACTAATAGTTGTACTCGAGTACTTAAGGGGTTCTTGTTCGTTTGGATTGTATTGTTGCTTATTATGTTGTGTTGGATGATGATGTTATATTGACCGGTTAAACCGGGTGGCTTGTTCTGTTTTGCGTCTTTATGACATGGTGTTGGTCGTCGTTTACGTGAGTCGTTGAGTATGATGCTGTTCAGCCTGGTGGGTCCCATATAGGGATTCACGGCGCTGTAATATACCTCGAATATCTTGAGGGTGTTACATTATTGAGGGGATGGCTGGCATTGATCCGATATAATGTAATAATGCTGTAGTTTTGGAGCTATTAGATGACTTTAGGTGTATAAATAGACCCCTTAGATCCTTCATCATTCACCATTCATCATATAATTTTCCATTTTCTTGTAAACTTTTCTTTTTGTGTGAAGAACACACTTGTGTTCTTGAGTGATCTTTGTAAGTGTGGTGTAGTATATGTTGTTCAGAGAGTTTATTGCTTCTATCTCCTTTATCTACTAAGGGAGTTAGGATCAATTCTTTCTCTTGATTCAACTAAGAATGACCACCAAAGCTTGTAATATGTGTAATAAACCCTTTATGGGCTAAGTTTCTTAAGTTGGGATTATAAACAAGGTTAGTCATGTTATTTATGTTTGTATAAAGATATATTATGAATTACTTATTATTGTGTGTGATTTTCATTGTTTTAACAATCTTTATTTATTTGGCCAATTAATGAAGATATTTATGATCTTCATATGTTTCAAAGAAAATATGTTTGATTAGATCAAATGATCTTCACTCTAAGTTGTTCTAGGGGATAGAAATATACCCCTAGTCCTTAGATGATTCATTGAGTTATTTTCACAAATCTAATGCTATGTATTGAAGCCAATCAACATAGAAATATAGTGGATTGATTCAATATGTAAGGGCGTTTATAGTTCGAAGAGAAACCGTCTTTTTAAGGAAAATCGAATCTACACAACATAATAAGTAAATTCATCTTATGATCTCCAATACATCTTTTATAACTAATGACGAACTAAGTTTGTAATCCCAACTATTTCATTTTATCATTAATCAATCTATTAATATTGCAATCTTTTTATTTCCTTATAATATTAGAACTATTATTGCAATTTCTTTGCAATTATTAAACCAAACTTTTTAATTGTGTGTTTCACTCATCTTAAGTATCTATAAAAATAGACTAATAGTGTATAATTCAAATTATAACATAACTTCCTTGTGGGATCGATAAACCGGACTCAAAAAGTCCACTTTACTACTTGATACGATATCGTGCACTTGCGATAGTTACACAAAAAGCGTGTCAAGTTTTTGGCGCCGTTGCTGGTGAAGTATAAGTTATATTTGAACTCTTACTTTATAAACTATTTGTGTATGTACAAATTTCTCGACGTTGTAACTTAGTACAAAATTTTGTTTGTCCGGTAAAGTGGCGGATAACGGTACTCCGTGACTATTAAAGTCGGATTTTCGATTTCCACAACAAGCGATATTTGTATATATATTTTTTTATTTTATTTTCATTGTCTTTTTATTTTTTGTTTTTTTTATCATGGATGAAACATTGTTTAAAATTGAAAAAAGATTTCACTTTCTAAGCAAAAATGCAATTTTAAAAATTTACAAGACAAGGCTTGAAATGATGAGGTTGCTTACGAATAAAAGCATACCTTTTGACATAAGATTCATTATCGAAGCCAAAGTAAGAATAGAAGGTGAATTCACAGAAACACCAACTAGATTTTTACCAGGGCTTGGAAAAAGTTCATATGCAAAGAAACGACGAGCAAAGATTCTAGCCGTTTGCTATAAATGTGCTAGATGGAACCGTAATGCAAAATGTCGATCTTTAGGAATTCCATCTACAAAGCAGAGAAGATAAAATTCGGTTCATTAATGATGGTCCGAATAAGGAGAATTTAGATAATATCGAAATTTCTCTTGACACGCATCCTAGTGGACTTGTGTATTACGGAATTCAATGTTTGTGGAATAAATTCAAACCAATATGAACAACGTCTTGGGAATCGACGTTAAAAGACCTGTTTGCCAATTTGTAAGAAAATTGGATGGGAAGCTTCTCCCGACTCATAGAAGGCGTTTAGGCCGTTTAACGTAAAATCGAGAGGAAGATGTGAGCCACAATCACAACTACTGTACATACGCGTAAGTATCTTTTATTTTTGTCGTGTGGTGAGATTTTCTGAATAAAAAATGTGATACGCGATAAAAGCTTTCATTATTCTATTGAGTAGTTGAAGCACAATCAAACGCAATCACAAACTTGTTAAACAATTTTTACCTTCTTTTTCTTCTATAAATAAACTTTCTACTGGTTTCTTTCATTCATCCCTCAAACTTGCACTTTTCTCTGTTTCTCTCTAAAATTTTTTTTTCTTTTCAAAAATGGAGTCATCATCTTCAACAAAAAAATTTTACACACTGCATTTTTGGTGGATCTAGTTCTGGAAAAGAGGCATGCTTCACCGAAGCGACCCACAACTTGGGTCGTACCTTAGGAGAAAAATGCATTCATGTAGTTTACGGAGGAGGAAGTCTAGGATTAATGGGGCGAGCCATACGCCTATATGGAAGGAGTAAGAGTGTTGGGAGTAATCCCAAAACCTCTGGCCGAAAGTAAAATCACCGGGTCAACTATTGGAGATGAGTTTAGATCTGTGAATATGCAAGATCGCATAACTCACATGATAAATAATTCGCGCCTTTATCGCCCTTCCGTGGTTTTGGCACACTTGAGGAACTTTTTCATGTGGTTACCAGAGCCGGCTAAATGTTCATCAAAACCAATAGGAATGCTTAATGTCAATGGTTTCTTTGATGGTTTCTTGTCTTTCATCGACTACTCTGTGAAAAGGGATTTATTTCCGAGCGTGCAAAGCGAATCATAGTCGTTGCAACAACACCAAGAACTAATCGAAAAACTCAATGAATTTGTTCCTCAACCGAGATCCAACTCTAGCTAAAATTGTGCAGGTAGAAGATTTTATCGTGAGAAAAGCGAAAAGTAGATTCACTCCTCTCCCTTTGATAACCCATGTCGGACCCCTTGTATTTTTACTTTTTGTCGTGTGTAATAATCGTGCTAAATGATGGCGGCTTAAGGAGTTTCTTCTTGATCTCTTGACGCGCATCTATTCACGATTTATGTATTTTTATTTCATTACTATAATGTTTATTTCGTGTTTTGCTTTTATAAAAACTTTGATGGCGGCGTAAGGCGACTCTTCGGACTTTCTTGATGCGCATCTAAAAAATTATGTTATACTTACGAGTATATTTTATTTTCTTTTGTGTGTGCCTCGTATATTTATTCTCTTGATTCTAAAGGCGTTAGGCTCGGACATCAACTTTCTTAACAGGAGCATTCGCTTTTCTGCATTGATTTTTATTTTTATTTTTATTTTATTTTTAAAGCGAGACAGTTTATTTTCAAGTTTGGGGGTGGTTTGTTTTAGTATTTGTGTTTGTTTAATAATTTTGGTGTGTTTTGATTGATTTGGTTATTTGCCTTAATTTTTTTATATATATATTTATATATATATTTATAGTATTTTGATTTTTGAGATTTTTAAATCGCCATAACACCAATAAATTAGCTTTATACAAACTTCTAAAATCGTTTTAACCGTAAAAAATTGTATATTCCAAAATTTTTGAGCCTTAATCTCTCTTTCCAAGCCTTGTAATTATCATATAAAATCGAGTCATTCGTTACCTTGAGAAAAGAAGAATCAATTGGTTAATGAAAAATAAAGAAATTTACTTAATTTGTGGAGTTTTTGATTTTTCATGCTTAACTAAAAATGATTTTACGCAAAATTCTATTCCCTAAATATAAAGGAGTCATTGGTGAAAAGAGCTACACGTTAGCAAATAACGGTGTGAAAGCTATCACCTAAAAAAAATAAATGACGAAAAGGAGAAGTGTTGAGCAGCAACAGCTGCCTAATTTTGTAAGTCTTAAATTTTGCGAAAAATAAAGGACTAACCATTGTTGGTGCGTAGTTGCCGTCTCAGGAAAAATTGGTGAAAAGAGCTACACGTTAGCAAATAACGGTGTGAAAGCTATCACCTTTTTACGAAAAAAAAATGAGATAGAAATTGTGTTAGTGAAAAGAGCTACACGTTAGCAAATAACGGTGTGAAAGCTATCACTAAAAGGGATGTAGTTTATGAGCGATTTGAATTAATTAGCGTGAATTTAATTTCAATACACTCAATTTTGTAAAAATCACAATATTTGATGACGCCAATGAAATTCTTCTTCATATTGAGTCGAAAAATAAACGAGTGATCGAGAGCAACCATTAAAGGGAGTCGTGTGTATCACGAGTGGGAAAGAAATAATCAACCTTTTGGGGAAAACCTTACATTTTGGAATTACAAAATAAAAACCGTGTTTTAACTTCAAAAATATTAGTAGATTTATTTTGAATCTTGATTCATTTCTATCTACTATATAAAGCTGGTTGTTGTTTATTAATGGCATTTTGATCTCCTTTTCTCTTTTTATATTTTAATTTATGTGTGTATTAATTTTCTTATTTTTTTATTTTTATTTTTATTTTTGGAGTGTGAATAATAAAGAGTCTTGCTCGGGACTAGCAAGAATTCAAGTTTGGGGTGTGATAAGTGTCATTTTTGTACACTTATCCATGGTTTGTATCGATAAAATTCACCCATAATTGAGCTAGTCTACTCGTTTTTGCTTTTAATTTATTAGTTTTAATAATTTTATTTTTATTGGATGATGATCGGATTAAATAACTGAATTACTCAAGAAACAACATGTTTAATAAATATTCTATTTATTGAATTTTGATATATTCATGTTGTAGGGCTTTCCGTCTGGAATTCGGCGGTCTTTCCGATTCAAAATCGAGTTATATATCAAAAGTTATCATCAGAAGAAGATGCAGGGCAAAAACGCAAAGTCCGAGGAATTCAGGCTAAAAACGTAACTATCAAAGCTTCAAATGAGCAAATTTACGAAGCCACGTTACGGCCGTAACATTCATGGGTTACGGTAGTAAGTCACTTAGTTACGGCTAGTAACTCCCAATGTTACGGCCTTAACTCTTGACAGATTGCTATGATTTGTCTAATTTTTAATACTTTTTGTGTATTATTGAGGGGATGGCTGGCATTGATCCGATATAATGTAATAATGCTGTAGTTTTGGAGCTATTAGATGACTTTAGGTGTATAAATAGACCCCTTAGATCCTTCATCATTCACCATTCATCATATAATTTTCCATTTTCTTGTAAACTTTTCTTTTTGTGTGAAGAACACACTTGTGTTCTTGAGTGATCTTTGTAAGTGTGGTGTAGTATATGTTGTTCAGAGAGTTTATTGCTTCTATATCCTTTATCTACTAAGAGAGTTAGGATCAATTCTTTCTCTTGATTCAACTAAGAATGACCACCAAAGCTTGTAATATGTGTAATAAACCCTTTATGGGCTAAGTTTCTTAAGTTGGGATTATAAACAAGGTTAGTCATGTTATTTATGTTTGTATAAAGTTATTTTATGAATTACTTATTATTGTGTGTGATTTTCATTGTTTTAACAATCTTTATTTATTTGGCCAATTAATGAAGATATTTATGATCTTCATATGTTTCAAAGAAAATATGTTTGATTAGATCAAATGATCTTCACTCTAAGTTGTTCTAGGGGATAGAAATATACCCCTAGTCCTTAGATGATTCATTGAGTTATTTTCACAAATCCTAATGCTATGTATTGAAGCCAATCAACATAGAAATATAGTGGATTGATTCAATATGTAAGGGCGTTTATAGTTCGAAGAGAAACCGTCTTTTTAAGGAAAATCGAATCTACACAACATAATAAGTAAATTCATCTTATGATCTCCAATACATCTTTTATAACTAATGACGAACTAAGTTTGTAATCCCAACTATTTCATTTTATCATTAATCAATCTATTAATATTGCAATCTTTTTATTTCCTTATAATATTAGAACTATTATTGCAATTTCTTTGCAATTATTAAACCAAACTTTTTAATTGTGTGTTTCACTCATCTTAAGTATCTATAAAAATAGACTAATAGTGTATAATTCAAATTATAACATAACTTCCTTGTGGGATCGATAAACCGGACTCAAAAAGTCCACTTTACTACTTGATACGATATCGTGCACTTGCGATAGTTACACAAAAAGCGTGTCATTCTGCACTGGGTGCTGATTCTGCACTCGGTGTCCCAGTGTTGATCTGTTCAGTGGATTTTTCCTCCTCATTTTCAGCTTCCACCACCTGTTTAGACTCCCCAAGCTGCTTCCCGCTCCTTAAAGTTACAGCACTCATGTTCCTTGGGTTCGGTTCAGGTTGGGATGGCAATTTCCCACTATTTTGGTTCTCCAAGCGGCTCACAGTGGTGGCTAGTTGACTCATTTGATTTTCGAGAATTTTGATACTCGATTTAGTGTCATGCTGGAATTGCATAGTGTTTTCCACAAGGGTCTTCATCATCTCCTCCAAAGATGGTGTTGGATTTTTGGTGGGCTGCTTGTAGAATTGTCCCCTATTTTGCGGAGGTGCCTCTTGCTGGTTTTTCCATCAAAAGTTAGGGTGATCCCTCCATCCTAGGTTGTATGTGTTTGAGTACGGATCGTTCTTCCTCCCATAAGAATTTTTAGTTCCAATTGCATTGGCGTGCGCCTCAATTTCATAAAGCAAAATTCGACAATTCTCTGTTGTATGCTCCGTGGTTTTGCAAATGCGATAGGGTACGACTGACGTGCTATTACCTACACCAAGTTTTCTAATGAAAGTAGTTAGCTCATTCAATTTTTCCTCAAGGGACTAGTTCTCAGTTCTGTTATCCACCGTTTCGAATTAATTCAAGTTTCAATGTTGCGCTTATCTCTTCTCTAATCTCATGAACTCCTACTACGAAGCCAACAACAAGCTCTTTTGACCCCAATTATTTCTTAAGTTTATTCAATTAAAACAAGCTCTTTAATCGAACCTATCTATGCGGTGGATTCAAAACAAGCTCTTCAAATCTCGCTCGCTAGATGCATTAAAAACCAAAATAATAAAATAGGCAAGATATTAAGTTCATAAGCTCGACTTAAGGGATCTTGATTTTTTGTGTTATTCAATTAAGAAAATTCAATTGTTTGTTACTTGTGACATTAAAATTGCAACAATTACGGATTACAACTTAATTTCTAGCATAAGACATAAAACCCCTAATGTAGTTGGCCAAACCAAATCAAGAAATTATATGGCATAGTAGTGAATTCAATAACACAAAAGTAATTCAAGAGACCTCGAGTTAAAAATACGCTGCGGGATTAAAACATGAATAATTCAAATACGGTTTCAAACTTTACTAAGAACTAGAATAGAAAATTAGCCAGACATATTGGCTTTAGAAAACAGCAAATTAATAATAGACATAGAAGAAAGAAATTCAAATGGAGTTGTCTTCCTCCCCGCGCGTCGGTGACGGCTCGGTTTTGCCTCGGTGAGAACGGCGCTCGGTCCTCCTCTTTTCCTTCTACTCCAGCCGTCCGAATGGTGATGATAATGATGCTGAATAATAATCTCATCCCCCTCCTTTTATAATACCCCCTTGTCTCTTAGTTTCCTTCTTTAAGTGGATCTCATTCATTCTTATCCTTCTTGAGTTTTAATTCTCTTGGAGTCTTTCTTTCCAAATCTATTCAGATTCCTTTTCCCATCCTAGGGGTCGATTTTATACCTTGTGGGACTGATTGAGACGTTTTGGAGTCGTTTCTTGGGCCCCAAGTAAGATTATTTTCGGAACAGGGCCGACACTGGGTCACCGAACTGGCACTGGGCCTCCCAGTGTCGCGCGGCAGTTTCTTCATTAAAGCCCAAATCACCTTGATTTGGTCCGTTTGATGGTCCAAATTGTTCCTTAAACTTAAAAACTTCATCAAACACCTAAATTAAACAACAATTTGCCAAGTGAAGTAAATTGCATCCGAAATATAAATAGGTAGAAAATAACCAAGTGTGCCAATATAAAATTCATTAAAACCTTATAATTAACAATGATTTTAGCACACTATTTTCGTCCTATCAGATAACTATAATTTGATTATTATAATATTAAAATATACACACATTATAATAATCAACGAGAAATAAATGATATCAAATAACTTTATTTAAATGTGACAATTACAAATCTAGGCACATCAATTGTCCTAAGGCACTATTCCCAACAAGGACTCCTAGTATAACCAAACATTTTATATTAAACTCTTCCTAATATGGTTGAGTTTACTCATATCAATTCTATCCACTAAAGAATTGATATTCCATTTCCAACCTAAATCTCAATTTATAAAATCGAGCTCCTTATTTAAATATATTATATCCCGTATTTAAGATATCGAATGTTCAGTAATTAATTTAAGCTGCTGACAGGTTTAATTAATAAATTACTTATCCAAGAGTAGTATCACTCGAATTATTATTATTATTAATATAATGATCATTATCGACTTCCTCAGGGGGACATCATCAACTCGCATGAGTCGAGACACGATCTTCTTATAATATTGATTGTCATATAAGTAATATTATTGCCCAAGATACGAGACATATTGAGTCAATCAATGTGACTCTCATCCATGGTAAATTAAAGCAATAATTATTATAAATATACAATTAAATATTTTATACTCAAATTAAGAAATAATAATTATCCGAGATTTATGTTCTTCTTATAGTTAGTACAGAAGACATTATCTCACTGCGATCCGGTTCAATAGTTAGTACAGAAGACACTATCTCACTGCGATCCAGTTTAATGTACGCAAATACGCTAATATATGCTACTAGTCAAGACCGACTAATCTCAAACATACACTATAACCGTTCATATAATTTGACTAATAATTATATAGGTTGTGAACTATTATATTATTTTTTAAGGCGTCGATAATGTGATCTTTTGTGACACTAACACACAATATTATCTATAATATAAAATAAATAGACAATACATTTTCAGAACCATAATGTGAATTAATGTACAAAACATGTGACAAAATATAATTAATATTCTTATAGGTAGTCACATGGAAATAAGGTAGTACAAGCATAAAGTATGCTTTGCAACATAAACCCTAACAATGGACTGCTTGAAATTATCTTTCTTTTCGTGTGTATATATATATATACGGCGAGAATGAGATTTAAGTTAAGAAAAAAGAATGTAATTGATCCATAGATCTTGATTAAATGGATGGCTTGGATTTATTCTCACAAAAATGCATGCATGGAATGCAATATTTTTAGGGCATCGGTATTTTGATGCATATAATGCATAGTTTTAATGCATTGCAATTTTGATGCACGAAATGTATATATTGCATGCATAAGCCAATCTGGACCGTACGCCACATAAAGATCAATAATTCAAATTTATTCGTACACAAATAGTCATTCTCATTTGATTCTCTCTCTCTCTCTCTATATATATATATATATATATATATATATATATATTACTTTTTGTATGTATGTTCTTAGCTTTTCATATGTATGCATGTTCTTTGCTTTTCAATAGTTAAAAAATGAAATGCCACCTATTTAAAATTACACTTTCAACATCCATGCCCTTATTTTTTTCAAATATCTTAAACACCATATGTTAACATATCCAAAAAATTCAAGATGAACCTATTCATTTAATATCTAACTGATGCCACCATTGATTTCACTAATTATATTCCAAATACACTAGTTTATTCTATATCATTCATTATGACTCACTATAATCCAATATGTTCCAGAATTCAACATATCCCAATATAATCCAATATAATCTATCATATCCCTTGTGTTCCAATGTGAACCAACATAATCAGACTTAATTCACTATAGCCAACACAATCTCGAGAAATTAAATTAGTATATTCTGTACTAACCAACCTATTCTAATAAAATAGGATATCATCCAACATAACCAAATAAAATCAACAGCATTGATCACAACCCAGATTGATCTGCCGTGATCTAGTCTATAATAGTATAAAGTCATTCTTGGATATCATAACCTACACATATATTCATAATGCATAAGTATCAAGAAGTCACAAATAACGATTACTTGTACAGGTCTCGGGAGTTGCTGCCGCTTAAAGTGCCGGACTTCACTTGCATTTTCTTTAAATATTTTTGAACAATTTAATAAAAATATATTTGTGGAAACATATTCATGTGGAATATTTTCTTTGATACCATTTTCTTAAGTCCTCCATATACTGATCGAGATATTACAGCATCGTGAATCTGAAGAGGGAACCACAAGCAGTGGCGGAAGCAGAACATTTACTCGGAAGGGTCCGGAGCTATAAAAATTACGGAGATCGAACAACTATATATATAGCTTCCCCTATTTTATAAAAGAACTTCCATCCGCCGGGGGATCCGTGGACCCCCTTGGACCCCCCTCCCTCCGCCCCTGACCACAAGACTATTTATATAACATAAAGACTTAATAATTTCCTAAAGAGTTTCAAATGACCAATTGTATAATTTAAAAATCACCATATTCAATTAAAAATATTCATCCGATACACAACTATTACAAATCAAAGTTCATAGCAGTACATTCTTGTTTTCAAAAAGGGAAATGTCATTTGTGTAATCGTTTCACAACGCTCAATCTAGTCTAATCGGAACCCTTTGAATATTCTATCCATATGCAATAGACTTACCAAATACGACGAATCGTTTCAGCCCAACCTGAAGTCAAATGATGATAATCAAACTTATAGAATCATAATACATTTATCGAAAACTCAATAACACATTATCACATTCAAATCGCACATAGTGCACATGCCATAGAATGATCACAAGTTCTAAAAACTCTCATCGCAACCAAGTGTCATGGCATTACCGACACGTGTATACTCTAGACAGGGGTACTTTTCAGGTTTTATCCCACAACACAACATTTCAAAAATATTTTCATAATGGGTACCGTTCAGATTTTATCACCAACACAGAAAATACATAATTATACATATAATCCAATAAGATCAATTGTCATAATCAAAACAATATATGACATATTTGAATTCCGAGAATGCTAAATTATGATCACATGGTAATCCACAAACTCGAGGATTCTCAAAGTACGAAATTACCGCACTTTAAAATCTATATCAATCAACCAAATACTATATATTTACTCAATTTCAATATCCAAAAATCTGGTTAATCATCTTCTGATAATAATGTAATAGTATCACATATCTTGAACCGAGTCAAATTGATGGATAGAGGAATTATTCAACTTCATTTATTAGTCAATAAAATCAACGAGTCAATTCTCATAAATTTCAAATGTCTGATCATTCTCGAATTAAAATTTCTATTTTGTAATTTGCCCGAGCTTTATTGTTTTTTTTTTGACGTGGCTTTCCATCCATTATTAATTAGTATGTAGAAAATGTACAAAATTTGAACATGTAGCATTTTTATTATGAGGGCACTTATATAATAGCCCAGATCAATTAGTTGAAGCCCATTGAAGCCCACCATCAACTGACCCCAAACCAATCTATAAACACAATTGAAATAAAGATGGCCCAAACAAACAAGGCCCAATATGATACCCAAACCTTTATATATTCTCTTCCTATTTCCAGAATTTTATCTCTCGGCCTTCTCTTTTTTCTCCTTTCTGTTAAGCAGTGTTCTAAAAATCACCGCTTAGACCGATTAATCCCTAGAATGTCCTCCACGATTCCGATTATGGCTTATTGGACGTTTATGTGATTAATCAGTCGTCTAGGCTGGCTGGCCAGGGGCCTATGAAAGCAGACTAAGATACTATGGAAACTATATATTACTTTATTATATCAATGTTTCAAATTTCCTAACTACGTGGGCGACTAGGCGGATGTCTAGGCGATTATACTTTTTTGTTTTTTGATTTTGTTCTAATAGTACTATAAATTCCTAAACTGAGATATTATGGATATTATGGACTCCCTTATATCAATATCAATATTTCAAATTTAATATATAATTGATTATATATCTGTTTAAATGGTTAAATTTTAATTATTTTTAATTATTTTACATAGATATAATTTTTTATATATAAAAATTATTAAAATAATAATAACAAATAAATCCGCCTAGTCCAACTAATCCTCGATTAATCCCCGAGTAATCCTCTGGGCGCTAGGCGTCAGCAATCCGAACGCCTAGCGCCTAGCATTTTTTAGAACCATGCTTTTAAGATTATAGTAGAACGTAAAGCATCCTACATTATATATCAATCATGATTATAATTATTTATTTTATATTAATTTATATTTTAATTTTTTTAATTTAAATTTTGACCATAAATTTATTTTGTAGAAAATAATCATAAAATTTATGAAATTTATAATGCTAGATTCTTAAAATACTACATATTCTTACAAAAATAGTTGTTAAGAAATTATATTATCATATTTTAAGAGATATATTAAAATCAAAGTACAATATGAAAAACAAAAAATCAATTCATACCAAACGAAAATAGTATAATATATTAATTATAATTACATAACAGGATAACATAAAACACTCATAACAAATAAAATAAATTAAAAAAAAATAATACCGTATGTTATTCCTGTGTATATATCAGTTATGAGTATACTGCACGTGATTAACATTATGCTAGTAGTGACGGGTGTTTATCTTACACCACATGCGTGAGGGATATACCAAGCTATGAAGCACAGGGTCGCCTGTTTGGAGGTCGTTGCCGTGCCGGGGACGCCGCAGGGATAGGGACGGCTTGGATTCGTCCCCAAAACCTTCCCACACTAGTGGGTTCGGTCATAAAACTGAGGACAACTTTGACCGTATTTTGGGGACGAATCGGGGACGGCTGGTGGGTTTTTGTCCGTCCCCTACTATTTCTAGTATTTGATCCAACTAATATATAATAAATACTCCTTGCTATAAATAATACAAAAGGGATTTTTTTTTAAGTTTTTTGAATCGTTGATTGAGAGCCGCTCCCTCTCCTTCTTCATAGACTCATAGTATCCCTATCGTTCGCCTGGATCCACTCGATCGACTGCTTCTTCCTGGCAGGTTAGTCGCTCGCCTCTCGCCTGATTCTTCTCGCTTGTTTTTCCCCTTCGTTTTCTTCTCCCAATTTTGTAGGTTATTCTCCCCCTCTTTGCTGTTTTTTTTCCTTCCGTTTTTTTTCTCCGATTGCTAATGGAATGGAAGTAACTCAAGTTGGCTTCGTTCTTTGTTGTATCAATGACACCTGGCAGGCTGGCACCCTCTTTGATGTTTTTTTTCGTTTGTGTTTTCTCGATTGCTATTAATGGGGTGGTCAGGCTGGCACCCTCTTTGATGTTTTTTTTTTTGTTTTTTTTTTTTTATCGATTGCTATCAAAGTTGCACAAGCCCATTCCGAAGCAAACAAACTCTAATCCTAATCTTTAGCATTTATAACGTATTACGATGTGTGGTGAACATGTCAATTGCTATTAATGAAAGTGACTCAAGTTGGCTTCTTTTTTGATTCAGGCCGTGCTCAAGATTTGCCTTTTATCAAGAAACTCAAAGCAATATGTGAATGAGATGACCAATATGTGGGATGTTGGTGGAGATGTATTTGATTTTAGGGAGAATGTGGGGTTTTTGGAATTTGCAGGTCTCACACTTGATGAGCCGGATATAGAAGTAGAGTTGATCATTGAGGATTAATTTGATTGATCGTATCATATTTCTAAGATTTTGAATTTTTAGTTAAAATTTCTTTTGATTTTATAATCGTAAGTTGTCAATTATGTATGAATTTTAATTTTACAACTATGTATGGATTTTAATTTTGGAACTGTTTTTTTACGTACTCATACCGTACCAATATTTTAAAGTCCCGATTTTACCTTTTTTGTCCCCATCTCGTCCCCATTTTTTGTCTCCGTCCCGTCTCCGTGCTACCTAGATACCAAGTCCTTTTCTTTCATTATGCCGTTCCTTCCTTTCCATTCTCACTCCCTCTACCTCCCGTAATCTTCTCTCCGCCCGCCGCTCTCCCATTTCTCTCTTCATCTTTTTCTTTCCTTTTCTTCTCCTCACCCTCGATGTAAAATTACAACTCCGACACACGCATCTCTCCCACAAAAAAAATACATACCGCAACCCCTCCGAAATTGAAGGCCATCGAAAGTGGCGGCCGACAGCGTCGCAGCGACGATTCCGAATATGGGCAAAGAAGGCTAAGGAAATTTCAGGAGAGACGGCAATGGCTGGACGATGATTTGGAGTTCCGGCTAGATGCCCGCCATCGTTCAGTCTGAAACGAGCCTCGGGCTTTTCAGAGGTATGAATTCACGTTAGGATTTTTCTATGTCGGCAACTCGACTTGAGCGGCGGCAGTTTAGAAAGGAGGCGGAGAGCCTGTGGTTTTCGGTTTATTTTGATGGAGATTTAGTTTTTCCAAATAAAAATGGTCGTAGGCAGCTTGAGCTAGCCATTTCACTTCAGGGCTGAGATTAGTCCGGCTGCTCGGGTTTTAGTTGTTGACGTCTGCTTTGGTCAACGTCACGTGTGCTGATCTGGACGAATGGATCGAAGCCACGTAGAAAATAATAAACAAGATGAAAAGGATTGAATCACTAAATTTTAATAATGACCTTAATATGCAATAGAACCGAGCTGAATATTTCGGGCCGGTCTATGTTTTGTGCTTGTTTATTACAAGTCTTATCTTTTCTCTTTTTCACTCTTTTTCTCTCTATTTCTCTCTCTGTCTCTCTTTTCTCATAAATGCCAAAAGTCCAAAAGTCCTTTTCCACTGTACATTCCTCTTATATATAGATAATCTCGGCCAGTCAGGAGATGACAGCTGGAGGATGTTGGGGAATATGCCCAAAACACTTGTTAGACTGCAAATACACGTTAGACATGTGGCAGCTTCTAAGGATTGCTTCGGGAAGGGACATGACAACATGCATTAATTGGCATTTGTGCCTCTCCCGCATGCTTCTGGCAACGTTTATCTGCTGGGGTCGGTCCTCGAGTGTCTCGCCCTCAGATCGGTCCTCGGGTCTCCCGCCGCTCAGGTCGGCCTTGTCGTAATCTTGAGTTGGAGCGATTTTATCCTCGATCAGCTCGGCCCTCCTGGTTCGGCTATCGGGTCGGCTTTGACGTCTCTGTCCGGTCCGGTTTTTAACGAGCCCGGGAGAAAATCGGGTTCATAATTGGTTTGGCTCTGCTCGGCCGGTTTAGCCGCCTGGAGTGCTTACGTGGATGCCAAGGCGGATGGGCTATCAACAATGGCCCCCGAGTCCAGGGCCGTGCCGGGTTGGCCGGGGCTAGGGTCGTTTCATACTGAGGCCGATCCGGCTTGTGGGAGGATAAGATCTCTCGAAGGGACGCCTCTTCGAGAGTCGCGTCGATTCGGTTTCAGGGTTATTAGGTGTCATGATGAGGGAGACGCGTGGCGGAATCTGATTTTACGACGCATTCACGTGCTTTCGATTTTCGCGACGGTTCAGTATGAATCGTCGCGCCACGCGCTGGGCATTTAATGCCTCTTTTCTTTTATAAATAGCGGACGTCTCCTTCTTCATTATTCCCTTCGCCATTTTTGTGTTTTATTGCAGATAAGAGAGAGGAAATTTTCCGGCATCCTTTTCCTGATTTTTGAGAGAATTTCCCGGTAAGCCTTTTCCCTTTTTCTATTTTGCGATGTCGGAGCTGAGAGATGAGACAGCAGTGGAGTTGACTATGTCTTCGGACCGCACGGGGGTGGCGGATCTGTCCATGGGCGACGCTCCCGTCGACTGGAGCAACGAGGAGGAAGGCGGCGAGGTCGCGAGGTCGCCGGATTGTGGAGACGCGCAGGTGGCGGCGCCGTTGACGGCGGTCGGAGGGACTCAGGCGGAAGAAAGGGTTGAGTCGGTTGTGGCTTGGACTTGCCCTCGGCCGTCCCCTTTCGTGGAGGCGGATGGGACTCGGCCTCGATTCGGAGCACCGTTACGGAAGAGCAATTAGCGGCTTGGCGGCTGCAATTTAAGATCCCGGCTAGGGTGAAGATGTTCATTCCGAATCCCGAGGAGAGGCCTCACACTCCGCCCGTCGACTGTACGGCGGTGTACTACCGCTCTCTGCTGGCAGGGCTAAGGTTTCCGCTCCCGTTAGCCTTCTCCCGGTGGCTAAGACAGTGGGGTCTTCCTGTCCCCCAAATTCATCCGAATTCCTGGGCTCGAGTGGTGGGTCTTTTCATCCTTTTCAACCAGCACGGTTGGCCCGAGCCCACCTTTGAGGAGTTCAACAGTCTCTTCCTATGGAGGTCGGTCGGCAGATCCGGCTCCGGCTGGTTTTACCTGACAGCCCGACATGCCATGCATAAAGAATTGGTGGATGTGCCGGAGACTATCCATAGCTGGAAGGAGCAGTGGTTCTATATAGGGGGACCTTGGAGGAGCTCGGCGGATGAGTGAGAGTCTGGTGTGATAGATGCCGAGCTTCGGGTCGCAGAGCACTTCACTGCCAAAATGAGTAAGTGTCGGGTTTCGTATTCCTGTTCTTTTTTTGTCTAACACTCATCATTTATTGCATGTGCAGAACGCATCCCGGCGCAAGAGACCTCCTCCGAGTTCGACGACCGGGTTGAACAACTTTTGGATCTTTCCACCGAGCAGAGGAAGTCGCACCTTTTGGTTACCGAGGAAAACCTCTGGGCGGCCGGACTTCGATCAACCGATCCGAGTATTATGTCTTCATCAGTTTTTCTTTTTTGACATGTCTTCTTTTGCGAGTTCCTAGGGCCAAGACTCCGTCCGAACGGAAAGAGACGTCTGCGCAGCGAGTGGCAAGGCTGGCTGCTGAGGCCTCCGAGCGTAGGGAGCGTGCGGACAAGCGGAAGAGGGTAGAGTCCGAGCCTGAGGATAGTGCGACCAAGGCGGAGGGCTCGTCCGTCCCTGAAGTTGCTGTATCCGCCCCGAGCCCTATCCGGACGGGTCGTGCGACCGGTAAGGAGCCCTTAATTGACTTGGAGGGCCACTATCTCCCGGTTAATAAGGACCGGGAGGAACCTTGTGCCCAGATAAAGGGGCGACAGCCACGCTGGTTTCTGGATTACGTCCGGGCAGCCACCCCAACCACTGAGATGCTCAATCGGGTTCCCCCGGCGGTGGTTGAGTCCAGTCATGTCCCTATTAGGGGCTGGACGCCCAAGATGGAGATGGTGACCAACGACATGGGTCCGGATGAGCAGATCCAATTCGGGAATGCTCTGATCGGCCGTGCATTGTGCACATATCTAAAGGCTACCGATGAGCTGATGGCCCTGGTCGCGAAGCACAAGAAGGCGGAGTCCGATCTCAAGGCCTTGCAGGAGGAGCACCATCTCTTCCCTTCGCTGATCAAGTCTCTAGAGGAGGAGATGACCTCCATGAAGGGTGAAATGGAGATTTTGGAAAGTCGGGCTCTCGAGGCCGATATTTGGAAAGGAAAGGCCGAAGAGATGACCACGGCGGCCGAGCAGACGCATAAACAATGGTTAGACATCAGGGCCAAGCACGAGGCTTATTTGAAAGAAACCAAGGCCCAAGTTGAAAGTTTGACCGAGCGTGTTAATACCTGCGAGGCTTCGGGCTATGCCAAGGGTCTTGCCGAAGGGGCGGCGGCCTTTAAGGAGACGCCTGAGTTCGAGGAGCTGATCAATCTGAATTATGTCTCCACCTGCTATGAGATATTAGATCTCATGAAGGGAGGGAAGACCGTTCAGGAGATCGAGGCCTACATAGCATCCCAGACGACCGATCTGCATGTTTATATCCACGGAGCTGATGAGCCAAGGGTCGCCGAGGTTGAAGATCCCGGGTTGGATCCGCACGGCGAAGGTGAGGGACAGTCCTTCCAGACGGCCGGCCAGGAGGGTGGGGCCGAGTAGATTTTTGTTTTATTTCATGTACGGCCTGCGTGCCAATCTGTCTTTGTTTTCTGTTTTCATCATATCCACTTTGCAAAAATGCCTTGAGTGAATAAAATCTTCCTTGTAGCATCTGTTGCTGTTTTTTGGATGTTTGGGCCCAGTTGGTTGGGTTGTTGCCTTTCTATCATGTTCATCACTTGTTGATTGTGCCGAGGCGAGCTCGGTCTTATAGTGCCGGATGAGCCGATCTTATGAGGTGCCGAGGCGAGCTCGGTCCTATAGTGCCGGATGAGCCGGTGTTATGAGGTGCCGAGGCGAGCTCGGTCTTATAGTGCCGGATGAGCCGGTCTTATGAGGTGCCGAAGCAAGCTCGGTCTTAAAGTGCCGGATGAGCCGGTCTTATGAGGTGCCGAGGCGAGCTCAGTCTTATAGAGCCGGATGAGCCGGTCTTATGAGGTGCCGAGGCGAGCTCGGTCTTATAGTGCCGGATGAGCCGGTCTTATGAGGTTCCGAGGCGAGCTCGGTCTTATAGTGCCGGATGAGCCGGTCTTATGAGGTGCCGAGGCGAGCTCGGTTTTATAGTGCCGGATGAGCTGGTCTTATGAGGTGCCGAGGCGAGCTCGGTCTTATAGTGCCGGATGAGCCGGTCTTATGAGGTGCCGAGGAGAGCTCGGTCTTATAGTGCCAGATGAGCCGATCTTATGAGGTGCCGAGGCGAGCTCGGTTTTATAGTGATAGATGAGCCGGTCTTATGAGGTGCCGAGGCGAGCTCGGTCTTATAGTGCCGGATTAGCCGGTCTTATGAGGTACCGAGGCGAGCTCGGTCTTATAGTGCCGGATGAGCCGGTCTTATGAGGTGCCGAGGCGAGCTCGGTCTTATAGTGCCGGATGATCCGGTCTTATGAGGTGCCGAGACAAGCTCGGTCTTATAGTGCCGGATGAGCCGGTCTTATGAGGTGCCGAGGCGAGCTCGGTCTTATAGTGCCGTATGAGCCGGTCTTATGAGGTGTCGAGGCGAGCTCGGTCTTATAGTGTCGTGTGAGCCGGTCTTATGAGGTGCACCAATATCAAAAAATGGAATAACGTCAAATTTTATTGATAATACCTCTTTAAATACATAGCATTCCATGGGTAAGTCAATCTCTGGCCGTTCAGATATTCCAGCCGGTAGGCTCCATTCTGAAGGACTTCGCTAACTTTATATGGTCCCTCCCATTTGGGCTTGAGTGGTCCGGGATCCGGGCCCAATACCCGTTTAAGGATGAGGTCTCCGACCTGGAAGCTCCTAGGGTGAACCTTGGAGTTGTAGTATTTTTCGCTCCTTCTTTTGTAGACAGCGTTCCGCATTTCCACTTGGGCCTGTTTTTCGGCAAGGAGGTCTAGGTTTACTTGGAGGGCCAAGTCGTTATGTTGCTCTTCAAAATGGGCTATTCGGTAGGTAGGCGCTCCGATTTCAACCGGGATGACGGCTTCAGAGCCGAAAGCCAAGGAGAAAGGCGTTTCTCCGGTGGCGGACCAATGCGTTGTTCTGTAAGCCCATAAGGTTCCGGGGAGTTCCTCGGGCCAGGAACCCTTGAGTTCCTCGAGGCGTGTCTTGAGATGCTGTTTTAGGATTTTGTTGACCGCCTCGACCTGCCCGTTAGATTGTGGATAGTATGGTGTGTAGAAGTTATTTCGTATTTGGAGGCCGTCGCAGAAGGCCCGAAACTTCTTATTGTCAAAGACAATAGATTGAGGGATCCCGAACCGGCAGATGAGTGACTTCCATATAAAATCAATTATTTTCTGCTCGGTTGTCCGCGCCATAGGCTCGGCCTCTGCCCATTTTTTAAAATAATCGACAGAGATGATGGCGTATTGTACTCCTCCCCGTCCTTTAGGTAAATGGCCGATCAAATCTATCCCCCACTTGGCGAATGGCCAGGGGCAATATACGGAAGTGAGGGTTTCCGGCGGGGATAGGATCTGCGGAGCGAAGATTTGGCACCGGACGCACTCCCGTACGAGCGTGATGGCATCTTTTTTAAGGTTTGGCCAATAATATCCTTGCCGGATTAATTTATAAGCCAATGCCTGGCCGCCGGAATGATTAGCGCATATACCCTCGTGCATTTCCCTGAGGGCATATTCTGCTTCTGACTCGGACAAGCATTTCAGCAATGGAACTGAATATCCTCTTTTGTACAAAGTTCCATCCACGATGGTGAACCGGGCGGACTGGGATCGTAATGATCTCACCTAGGCTCGGTCCTCGGGTAAAATGTTGCTTTGAAGATACTGGATTATAGGCTGCATCCATCCTTGCGGTTCTGATTGTTCAGCTGCCCGGACTTCGGCCATTTCCAGGGCTGATGAGGGATGATACCCTATGCTGACCTCGTCCATATGTTCGGATCCGGAGCTGGACGCGAGTTTGGCCAAGGAGTCGGCTTGGATGTTCTCAGTTCTGGGGATGTGTTGTATAGTTCCCCGAAAATCTTGCAGCCGGGCCCGCGCCAGGGTGAGGTACTTAACCAGCTTGGGTTCCTTTGCTTCGTATTCACCGTTGATTTGGTTTACCACTAATTGAGAATCACTCAAGACAGTGAGGCGGGCAAGGCCGAGGGAGGTCGCCACTTCTAGACCGGCCAAGAGAGCTTCATATTCTGCCTCATTGTTGGTGGTCGGAAAACCTAAATGAATAGTCGAGCAAAACAGACATTGGTCGGGACTGATGAGGACTATTCCCGCACCTGACCGGTCGACGGTTGAGGATCCATCTACGTAGAGTGACCACTCTTCTGATCGGTCATTCTCTTGCACGATCGCTGGTGTGAACTCTGCAATGAAGTCCGCCAGGGCTTGACCCTTTATGGCAGTGCGCGATTCATAAGTTATGTCAAACTGTCCGAGTTCGACGACCCATTTGATCATCCGGCCGGATACGTCTGGTCGGTGCATGACCTGCTTTAAAGGGTAGTTTGTAAGACGACTACCTGATGTTCCAGAAAGTAGGGTCTTAACTTCCGGGACGCCATTACGAGCGCATAGGCCAGCCTTTCCATTGGGGCATATCTGAGCTCGGCATCATGAAGGGCCTGACTAACATAATAGACCGGATGTTGAACTGCATTCTCCATTCGGATCAAAGTGGCGCTGATCGCAGAGTCGGATACCGCGAGGTATAAGCTGAGAAGTTCCCTTGGGTCGGTTGGTGCAAGATTAGGGCTTCTGCCAGGCCTTCCTTGATAGCTTCGAAGGCTCTTTGGCAAGGTTATGTCTACTGAAAATATTTGTTCTTTTTTATTGCCTCAAAGAAAGGTTTACATTTATCCGTTGAGCGAGAGATAAAGCGACTTAGCGCGGCTAGTCGGCCAGTTAGGCTCTGCACCTTTTTGACCAAATTTGGAGGAACAAGTTTGGTCACTGCCTTAATTTTATCGGGGTTGGCTTCAATCCCTCTTTGGCTCACCATGTAGCCGAGGAATTTTCCAGAACCTACCATAAATGAACATTTCTTTGGATTTAACTTCATCTTGTACTCTCGCAAAATAGCAAACATTTTATTGAGGTCATTTACATGATCGGCCGAGTGCAAAGACTTTACTAACATATCATCTATATACACCTCCATGTTATGGCCTATCAAGCTATTGAACATTTTATTTACCAGGTGTTGATATGTTGCGCCGGCATTCTTGAGCCCGAAAGGCATCATTCGGTAATAATATAGGCCGCGGGCCGAGTAGAAGGAGGTGTTTTCTTCATCAGTGGGATGCATTGGGATCTGGTTGTATCCGGAATATGCATCCATAAAGCTCATTAGCTCATGACCGGCCGTTGCATCCACCATGTAGTCGATATGGGGGAGGGGGTAACTATCTTTCGGGCAGGCTCTATTCAAATTGGAAAAGTCAATGTAGAGCCTCCATAGACTGGTCGACTTTTTTACCATGACCGGGTTGGCCACCCAGGTCGAGTATTGGGCCTCCCGGATGAACCCATTGTCGATCCGCTATTCTACTTCCTCTTCCAGCCCCTTCTGTCGTTCAGGCCCCGTTTTCCTTTTTTTCTGAATAACCGGCTTTGAACTGGGGTCAATATTCATCCGGTGGCATGCAAGTTCCGGGTCAATCCCCGACATGTCTGAATGGGTCCATGTGAAGACGTCCAAATTTTGTCTTAGATGTAAGATTAGCTCGGAGCGGATCGGCTCTTGGAGGTTGTGGCCGATCTTTAGCCGTTGGGCGGGATTAGATGGGTCCATGTCGACCTGGTCCAACTCTTCTGTGGCTCAGCATGGCGAATGTTCCCTTTCGGATTTTGGTTTCGTGGGTCGACAGGATCCTCTTCTAGGATCGGCTCCTTCCCGGGCCTGCGGCCCCGGTCTGCTTCCCGTTCAGTTTCCATTTCGAGGGTTTGCGCGGCCCCAGGACCTTCAGTCTCTTGTTCGAGTAGGGCTTCTCCTGCCAGCTGTTCGGAGCTGGTGGTCCCCATTTCTTCTGATAAATCTCCCGGAATGCCAACTGCGGCATTAATTTCGCGAGCCCGGATGCTGAGATTGCATTCCCAGGCGGCCCTTTGATCTCCCCTATGTACCCCGATGCCGTCCGGGGTGGGAAACTTCATGCACAGGTGATATGTGGACTGAGTGGCCCTCCGCCTTGACATCACAGGTCGGCCTATGATGGCGTTATAGTCGCTGTGCACATCGATGATCTTGAATGTAGTGATCATCGTCCTTCTGATTGGCCCCTGTCCGAACTCCAAGGCGAGGTCAATCTCCCCCAATGGTGAGGTACGGCAATTGGGAAATCCCCTAATGTCCTCGTTACAGGGCCGGACATAAGATTGGTCTAACTTCATCCTACGAAGGGTATGAAGGTAGATGATGCTGGCGTAGGCGCCGCAGTCTACCTACACCCTGTGTACCGGGATCCCCATTATGGGCAGGGTGATGACAAGGGCGTCTGAATGGGGATGGTCCAAGCCGTCTGCATCGGACTCTTCAAAAGTAACTGCCAGCTGGGGGTTTTTGGGGGCTTCTTCGGCCACTGATAGGAACTCCTCTGCTCGGCGCTCGGTCCGTTGATAAGAGGTGGTAGCCTCTCGAATGGATGCCTTTTTTTGCCGCTTTGAATGATAATCATCGACCTCGGCTGTTCCCATGATGGTCAGAATTTCCCGGGAGGATTTGGGGGCTGGCGGCACCCGATCGTTCTTGGCTCTTGTCGGGTCGGCCCGATTATGGCGATCCCGGGGCGGGTTTCGGGTAAATCGCCTTAAGCCTGTATCGTCGCATACTGCGATCAGGGCGGCGACGAGGTCCCGGGACTGTTCGGTGTTGTGACCCGCTGATTTTTGATATTTACAAAAGCGGGTCTGGTCCATGTCCTTCTGATCTTTATAGATCGGCCGAGGAACTGGGAGCAAATTTTTGTCCTTTATTTGATCAAATATGGCCGCGGCTCCGACGAAATATATTTCAGTGAAATTAGCCATGAGCTCGGGCCTACGCTCCCGATAGCTCTGAGTTGTTGGGACTGTCGAGGAAGAGGCGGGGGTCTTATTCTCCCGGCGGGATTCTTGATGGGCCTCTTTGTAGTCGTGCCTATCATCTTTCTTTTTGTAGGACACTTTTTGATCGGAGGGCATGACTAAAACTGGTGCCGGCATAGCTTCCTCGGCAGCTACATGGGAGCTGGCGCGCTCCAAGAATTCTTGGTAGGTGTGTGGGACATTCTGGCACACCGTCCAGCGGAAAAAAGAATTTTTGAGGAGGCCGGACTGAGCAATAATGGCCAGCGCATCGTCCGACATGGGTTCCGTCTCCAATATCCGTTTATTAAAACGAGATATATAATCTTTAAGGGACTCGTTCGGCCCCTGTACGACGAAAGCGATGGATGAGCGCGGGGCGACCCGCACAAGGGACCCCATGAAATGGGAGCGGAACGTCGCCGAGAGCTGGGCCCATGTCTGAATAGAATGGTGGGGTAGCATCCGATACCATCTCTGGGCCCTCTCCCCCAGGGCCAAGGAGAACATTGGGCACCGGAACGCATCATGAGACCCGTGCAGGTCCGTCCAGGAATTATAATGTCCAAAATGGGCGTTGGGGTCTGTCTCCCCGTTGTACAGCGGAATATGAGGAATCTTGAACTTCTCCGGGAGGGGTTCCGCCAGAACACTGGGGGCCAGGGGACTCTCCTGGCTGTTAAGCTATTTCGAACTTTGGGATGGCTGGAGTTGTTTGTTTTCGAGCTCTGTAAGGTGTTTTTTAAGAAACTCGATCTCACTTGAGTTATCGCCGGGAGTTGGAGGTAATACTTGTGTCGGATTTAGGGACTGGTGGGGAGCTTTTTCTTCTTTACGGCTATGACTCTGGATAGTGGGAGCCGGCGTTGCTTTTTTGATTTTCTTCCCCGCCCCAAGGCGATCAAAAACGGATATGGGGCGCGAAAGCTTACTTTTTCGAGAGGGATGTGAGCTTTCGCCATGGCTTTCCGCCCTTTCCCCGGCGACCCCAGAGGTTGTCCTCTTTTTGTTTCGACCCGAGGTAGCTGGGCGGGTCGTCTGGGATTCCGCCTCCACATGGTCTTCGGGTTTTTGAAGGGTCCCGCCCCCAGTAACCCGTGCCATAAGGGCCGTCATGCCCTGGATGAAGGCTGGATGTTTAAAGCACTCTACCACCTTATGGAGGTTTTCTTCCTCCGTCGCGGGTTGAGGGTTTTTTGAACTGTCGTGAGACATCTTCGGTGAGCAGTATATTTTTTTATCGGAGGTTCAGGCCCCTTCTTCTAGCGTCAATCTGTTGACATCTGATTTGGTCAACGTCACGTGTGCTGACCTGGACGAATAGATCAAAGCCACGTAGAAAATAATAAACAAGATGAAAAGGACTGGATCACTAAATTTTATTAATGAGCTTAATATGCAATAGAACCGAGCTGAATATTTCGGGTCGGTCTATGTTTTGTGTTTGTTTATTACAAGTCTTATCTTTTCTCTTTTTCACTCTTTTTCTCTCTATTTCTCTCTCTGTCTCTCTTTTCTCATAAATGCCAAAAGTCCAAAAGTCCTTTTCCACTGTACATTCCTCTTATATATAGATAATCTCGTCCAGTCAGGAGATGACAGCTGGAGGATATTGGGGAATATGCCCAAAACACTTGTCAGACTGTAAATATGTAATACCCAGTTGTAATTCAGTAATTATCACTCAGTAATTATCATTCAGTATTTATCATTCAGTATTTGATACTCAGTAATTTCATTCATTATTGATCATTTGTCACTCAGATTCAGTCATGGTATTCATCATTCAGAGTAATTGTATCGAGTATCGATCGTCATTCATCATTAATCTGATTGGAGTTTCGTGCCGTGTTTATCCTCATTGTCATTTCGTTGCAAGCTGTGCTTGAGGAGTAGCGCACGCTACATACTCCTTTTAGCGTACGCTAATTGGGTATAGGTAGCGCACGCTACCGCTTAGCTTTAGCGCACGCTAAGGCTACCTTGGCTGCAGTCCAGAAGGTACTGGACTGCAGGTGAGAATAATTGTAGCGCACGCTACGAGTGGTAAGTAGCGCGCGCTAACGGGTCGTAGTAGCGCACGCTATATGTGTGGAGTAGCGCGCGCTAGGGGCGGATCAGGTTGAGTCCAGATGGGTCGGATCGCACCGGGTTTATTCATAGCGCACGCTATGCATTGTTGTTAGCGTACGCAACCGACATATTAGCGCACGCTAAGTAATGGTTGTAGCGCACGCTATCGAGGTTAGATCAGAGGGCAGATGTTTTTCTGGACTCCAGTACTGGGCGTCAAATATTTCGCTAGCGCACGCTAACAATGGATATTAGCGCACGCTAGTAGTATGGCCGTAGCGCACGCTACAAATAGGTACGTAGCGCGCGCTACCGTGTTCGGACAGTGGGTACTGGACTACCCAAATTACTCGTTAGCGCACGCTATGCACAAGGGCTAGCGCACGCTAACCTGGACTGAGTATAAATTGGACAGTTTAGTCAGAGTTCGTCATTTTTCATCTCATTTCATTCCTTCGGTATTTTTGGGCGATTCCGAGCGATCCAGAGGGGATTCTTCGAGGTGTAATCATCAATCATCATCTTCAAGTCTTTGAGTTGAATTTATCATCACTTCATCATCTCCGAAACGTCGAATCAAATGTATTAATCTCTTGGATCTAGAATTTCGGATTTTTGGGTTTTCCTTCCGATTTCTTCGTGTAAGCTTGGATTATCATTGGGATATGTTAAGTTATGGATTATCTACTTGGATAAACATATTCCTACGGATTTAATGGTTATTTTCGGAATTATTTCAAGAACCCTTGGGGTTGACTTCGGTTAATTGGGGATTTTCCGATTGATGTTGTTGTAATCATGATTTATGGATTCCTAATGGATTATTGATATCATTGAAGTGTTTTGTTAGTTCGAAATACTCATTTTAGTGTTGGTTTCGACATATTCGGGATTGGATATTTTCGAAGTCGTGTGGTTGGTTACGTATTCGTTAGAATGCCCCAATGAGTTCGATTATCGTTGTTTCGACCTTTGGGTTAGTCGTGTTTTGTTGTTTGATGCGTGTATTGAACGATTGTTGGTAATTATTGTTATTCTAGGTTGTTCGAGCGATCGGTATCTTGGTTAGGACGTTGTTCGTGGACGGACATTCTTCATCGGTATTGTGTAAGTTAAATCTTACTCGGTTAAAAGGATACTCATTCCTTTTGTTGTTGATTGCTCATAATCATAATTCATTCATCATAATATTAATCATTTTGAGACTTGTAAGTGTCGAATAATCATTTCATTCACGAGGAGCAGCGGTTCCAAAACTTTTCATTGGTTTATCAATCACTTCACTATTACTTTAATATCGGTGAGTCATCTTGGCCTTGTCTAATTATTATTCATTGGTTTTCATCATGGTCATTCTCGTTTATGTGACCTTCCGGGTTCATATTGCGTGGCCGGGTGTGGGCATGTGGAATTTTTAGTCGGGCACATGATGGTCATGTATTGGGTTCACCGATACATCGGACCGTGCACACGTAACGCTTACCTCCGTGAGACTAATTAGGTACAAGGACGGGTGTGTCCGGACATTCGTCTTGTACACTTGCACAGACATTACGGGCGTACTATGATGCTCCTCTTCACGTAATTCATAATTAAGAATATTTCATCACTTGATTAATTCATGATTGTGTAATTTCAACTCTTGAGGATTGTTGTTACGTATCGACTCGTTGGGGATTTTGTTTTAGTCACGGCAAGGCAAAGGCACGGGAAGAGCATGTTGGCGGCGAGTCCTGATGATACTAGTAGGGGCCCCGATCCGCTCGATCATTTATTCAGTCATTTGTGTTTCCTTTATTTATTCCGCTGCAGACATTCCGTTTGAATGCTCATTTCATTCAGTGTTGTGTATTTTATCGTCATATAAAATACACATGTATTCTATTTTATCCTGGGTGTGTTGTATAAAACTCCTCATTGGAGTAATTGATGTTGTAATGTGGTTCGGTACTACATTTACTTGTGTAATTCATTCATTTTCATTCGCCTGGTGGGTCCCAGTCGGGGGTCCACGGCACTGTAATATCCGCCTAGTTTGGGGTGTTACAAAATACACCTTAGACACGTGGCGTCTTCTAAGGATTGCTTCGGGAAGGGACATGACAACATGCATTAATTGGCATTTGTGCCTGTCCCGCATGCTTCTGGCAACGTTTATCGGCTGGGGTCAGTCCTCGGGTCTCCCGCCCTCAGATCGGTCCTCGGGTCCCCCGCCGCTCAGGTCGGCCTTATCGTAATCTTGAGTTGGAGCGTTTTTATCCTCGATCAGCTCGGCCCTCCTGGTTCGGCTATCGGGTCGGCTTTGATGTCTCTGTACGGTTCGGTTTTTAACGAGCCCGGGAGAAAATCGGGTTCATAATTGGTTTGGCTCTGCTCGGCCGGTTCAACCGCCTAGAGTGCTTACGTGGATGCCAAGGCGGATGGGCTATCAACATTAGTATTCTGAAGTCGGGCTGAGGTGTCTCTGGTCTATGTTCCGATGGCTGAATCAGGCTATTATTTGCTAGTCGGGGCTCGAATGGTATTTTGTTCGTTCTGATAGGTTCAGGATTTGTTAGTGATACCAAATGTTATAATCCATCACTTATAATAAGTGTTTGGAAAAAGAGGAAAAGGGGGCTGTTTTGAGAAGCCCACTTGAGAGGCAATCTTGAGCGTGCCCGACTTCGAGTTAATATTGGGACTTGATTGGAATACGTAGTACTCCGTAAGAGATTTCTAAAATATGTAAGAACACTCAAAATGATTGAGATATAAATAACATATAATGTTCCAAAGTGAGCTCTTTGGAAGTGGGTTTGTGATCCTATCCCACATTGGAAAAAAGTAAAAAGAATTGTGTTTATATAAGCTGATATGCACAAATTCTTGTGCACAACAAGTGTGACTTGAGTGGATGTGTGACTGGACGCCCCTCGCGTGCACACACACATGCACGCCGCCGCCGTCCGACCGACCGACGTGACTCGGTTCGGTGCGGAGGGCGATTTGGGCGAAATGTCTCGGCGTCTCAAAGTTATCTTTTTACTGCAATTTTATTTGGAAAAAATTCATTTTGCTAAACCGCCTCAATCATACAATCTGGAAAATTCGGATTAGGATAAATATCAAATTAGATTGATAATTATCGAATTAATATATTAGGATAACTATGAAGTTTTTTGGTAATTATCGGACTAATATATCAATAGATTAAGATAAGTATCAAAGAGACCAATCCTAATCGAGTTAGAGTTCCTCCAGCACATGTCTCTCTTTCATCTTCACCTATAAATACAAATGTGAGGGGGTCCGATTGTTGGACATTAATTTTTTGTTTTCCAGCCATATATTCGAGTTCACTTTTGAGCTAAAATTTTCTCTTCATATTTTCGGTCTCGCCGATGATAGTTCAAAATTTATTCTAGTTCGCTGTGGATGCGATGATCGATTTATCAACACTCGAGATGTTGTTTTTTCCTAGGAGGCAGACTCTATACACTGCGGCGGGGTGAATTTTCTTTAACAAGACAGAATTTCTGGACTCAACATCGCCCATCTTCGGATTCATTTCCTTTGATTACTTATATATTTATATATATTATTTGCTGCTTGTTATATTAACGAATCTGTCTCTTACTTTGATCTTTTCAGATTTGCAGCTCATGTATTAGATTCAAAGCATGGTATATTCTAACAATCTTAAAGCAAATTTTATTACTTCTGTATTATTAATTTTGAAACCATTAATATCAGATCTGTGCTTTATTTTCCAACTCATGGAAAATTGGTTTTATACTGAAAATTAATTTTAAAGATGTTTGGATCAGCTCATGGTCTTGAATTTAGATTTATTATTTTCGAAATTAATTTTTAAGAGATGTTTGGATCTACTCGAGGACGCCAGAGATGTCGGAGATGATGTTCCACTGGTCGGACTCCACAATATACGACAAGCGAGGTTTGAAAATCCCAAATCCTAAGTTTGCTATTCTACTGGAATTCGTGAAAATCTTTAGACTTGGTGGACTTGGGGTGCCGACGATGTGAAGATGTAAAAAGACGATTCTTTAAGAGAAATAAAATTTTGGGCGGAACGGAAGGTGTGAAAAGTAGAGTAATTATTTCACATAACAATATATATTTTCTATTTGCAGGAATCTGAGCAACATCTCCTTATGAGCTGTCCATGCGCTAACCCATGCTACTATGATAAATGTCTATGTTAATTGTCCACCATGCATGATTGATGCTGTATGATTCAGTTTCAATCTTATACTAATATATGTTATTTATAAAGCATGCTTTGAACATTATAGTCACTTTGGTCATTTTGCATGCTCTTTATATTGTCACATGCAAAGTTTTTTTAATGTAATAATCGTAAACTTCGATGACATGACACTAGAGAGGGTTCTTGAAATCAGAAATGGGCAAGGAAACACCGGAGACGGCGATTGGGCAGTGAGTCGCTCGACCACAAAAGGCAGTGACCTAGTTTTCAAAAACCATAAAACTAATTTTGATTTTGGGCTCAATTTTGAGAATTTAATTAACTAAATGGATAGTTTTGAAAATTCTTAAACCTATTGACTGGATCCCTTGTGAGATAACATGGTTATCGACAATTTTGAAATTGATAGATTAAACTCTGTGACATCTTTGATAAATTGAATCTGTGAGTGTTTTTTCTAATTTATGAAAAATTGATTTGTTTGGCCAAGTTCCAGTTACTCAAAATCTTGGAAATGAGTTAAGGCCTGTTGGAATATTTATTCCACATATTCATTAATAGAGTTTTGATGATTAAGTTGTTAAACAAAGCAAAACAACAAAGAGGCGAAGCAAAGCAACGAAGCAGACGAAGACACAAAAAGCTGAACAAAATGCAAAGGTAGCACACGCTAGACATATAAGTTAGCGCACGCTAATGGGTCCCGGCTGTAGATCAGACGAGTTCAAAGTTACCTGAAGTCAAGTCATCTGGTGAAGATAGCGCACTCTACTCTTGAATACTAACGCACGCTATCGAAGTTATATTATAGTTGTGAAGACATTCAAACTCAGAATGATGCAAGCAATGACGAAATCATAGCGCACGCTAAGATTGAGGAATTGTGAAGACATTCAAACTCAGAATGATGCAAGCAATGACGAAATCATAGCGCACGCTAAGATTGAGGAATAGTGCACGCTAAGACGTTTGAATTCAAGTCAAATCAATCCGTTGGAAAAAGTAAGGATCAAAGTCATAAAGTTGGAACGGTCAGTTTGACAAATCATGCAACGGATACATTGTTAGCGCATGCTACAGGAAAATGTTAGCGCACGCTAACTCTCATGGACAGTAGCCACTGGACTGAAGTTACAAGCAATTAACGCACACAAACAGACATTAGCGCACGCAACAAGCGATAGCGCACGCTAATGAAAAAGACTAGCGCACGCTAATAAGTCAAAACAGGCCAATGTCTAGTTTGATGGAGAAGGCTATAAATACCACATCCTTGGTATTAAACCATACAACAACATTGAGAAAACCATATACACTTGAGATATCATTGTAAACATTATAGTTGTTGTTCTTGAGCTTAAATTGAGAGTGATTGAGTGTGATACACTAAATCATACCAGAGATAGAAAAAGAAAAGATACGATTGGATTCGGTGTTATTAGGATCAAGGATCCGGCATTGTTAGAATTGCAATCTCTATCTTAGTGAGGTTTATCTAGTACCGATAGAAAGCTAGAGTGGTTGATTCCTTATCCAATAGAAAAGGAAAACGGTTTAACTTGGACCGACAAAAAGACAAGTAAGCGAACGGTTTACTCGGACCGATAGAAGATGAGCTTGTAACGGTAATCACTCGACCGATAAAAGAGAGGTGCAGAGGTTTATATCTTAAGCCTATAGAAAAACATAACGAGAGAGGACGTAGGCACGTTTGGGAAAACCTCTATAAATCCGTGTGTCGATTTAATTTCCGCACATTTATATTTACGCTTCCGCAACACGGCGCATAATACTGAAATTGCTCCAACAATTGGTATCAGAGCGGTACCTCCAATAAGCGGCTTAACATCCGAGGATTCGATCCAAATGGCGTTTCAACTTGCCTCGGTTGAAGGTCTTTCTCTTAACCGACCACCATTTTTCGACGGATCAAACTTCATGACATGAAAGAAAAAGATGTCTATATTCATCCGAGCATATGACATCGATCTTTAGAAAATAATATGTCTTGGTCCGAAAATTCCAATGAATTCCAACGGCACGCTTAAAACTTTCGAAGAATATGACGATTCCGATTGGAAAAATGACCATTACAATTGTAAGACAACTCAACTCCTATATTGTGCCTTAAATCCGAAAGAACACAACCTGATATCTTCGTGTGACAGTGCCAAAGAGATTTGGAAAGTGCTTGAAGTCACACATGAGGGAACATCTCAAGTAAAGGAGACGAAAATAAACTTGCTCCCTCACGATTACGAGTTATTCCAAACGAAGGACGACGAATCCATCACTATAATGTTCGACCAATTTTCGGTCATCACAAATGGATTAACATGTTTTCGGAAACCACTTTTGAGTAGTGAGAAAGTAAAGAATATTCTCCGATCACTACCTCGAGAATGGGACGGTACGGTGACGGCAATAATGAAATCTAAAGATATAAACAATCTTGATTTTAGTGCTCTCGTTGGTTCACTTATCAACTACGAGATAGTACTTAAATCTCGGAATGCCAAACCAAAGCCGAAGGAAAGAACGATGGCCATGAAGGCTAAGATGTCCAAGAGAGAAGAAAACTCGGTGGATGAAAGCGACGAAGAATAGGCATATTATGCCAAAAATATTAATAAGTTCCCACACTTATTAAACCGGAGAAAGAAAGACATCAAATCGGGCGAATATAAGAAATTCGACAATAATTGTCGAGTATGTGGTAAACCAGGCCATTTCGCAAAGAATTGCCAAGCAGCAAATCCGAAGAAGGTACTCATTGCAACATGGAGTGACGAAGATATTGATGATGATTTCATTGATCAAAATAACCTTGCATTTATGGCCCGAAGTTCATTCGGCGATAGCGACATCGAAAGTCAAATAAGTAATTCTTACGATGAACTTTTTTAAGCATTCGAACTATTACATACCGATTATCAAAATGCTTTAATTGAAATCAAATCCCTTAAATCTAAATGTAAATCATTGGAAAATGAAAATACCAAAATTCTTGAAAAGGGAATATTTATTGAGATTGATCATTCTAAATGCATTGAAAATGAAAATATTTTAAAGGATGATCTTGTTAAACTTAAACCGAGCTCAAAAATTTAACGAAGAAATTCTCTCTCATAAATGAAAAATCTGAAAATATACTCTCGGTTCAAAAATACACTTTAAATAAACAGGGGTTAAGATTCAAACCACGTTCTAATAACGAATCCGTAAATTTTAAAATACCCATTGTGAGAAATATTTAAAAATTGGGCATCACATTTCGAATTGTAAAAGCCCACGACGAACGATAAAAACTAAGAAAATTTGGATTCCCAAAAGAACTTTTATTCCAAATATCGTCTATGTTTCGAAAGAAAAACCAACTATAGGTTGGATCCCCAATAATTATTTTTTATAGTATTTTACTCGGGGGGAGTAATTTTTGTTAAACGGATATTTTTGTTAGGGGGAGTAATTTTTTTAAAACGGGTATAACTCAATTACCGTATTCATATATTATTCATCATTAATTGGTATCATGGATATTTATATTCAATAGGTATATTTTTTTTACACTTTTTGCTGAATACAAAAAGGGGGAGAAGGAGTAGAATTGGATAAAAAGCGTCATGAAAGAATGACGAGAAAATGAAAAGTAAAAAGGAGGAAAAAATAATAATAATAATCGAAGAAGTCGAAAAGGAGAAAAAGAAAGCATACAAAAATGGGGAGAAACGAAGGAGTTGAAAAATGAGAAATGAAAAAGAAAAGATGGGAGAAACTAACAAAACGATCAAAGCCGAAAACTTCGATACGTACAAATATATATACTTTTATTTTGCAGGTTTTATCCAATTCAAGGGTTGTTTTGTAATCATCAAAAAGGGGGAGATTGTTGGAATATTTATTCACATATTCATTAATAGCGTTTTGATGATTAAGTTGCTAAACAAAGCAAAACAACAAAGAGACGAAGCAAAGCAACGAAGCAGACGAAGACGCAAAAAGCTGAACAAAATGCAAAGCTATCGCACGCTAGACATATAAGTTAGCGCACGCTAACGGGTCCCGGCTGCAGATCAGATGAGTTCAAAGTTACCTAAAGTCAAGTCATCTGGTGAAGATAGCGCACGCTACTCTTCAATACTAATGCACGCTATCGAAGGTATATTACAGTTGTGAAGACATTCAAACTCAGAATGACGCAAGCAATGACGAAATCATAGCGCACGCTAAGATTGAGGAATAGCGCACGCTAAGATGTTTGAATTCAAGTCAAATCAATCCGTTGGAAAAAGTAAGGATCAAAGTCATAAAGTTGAAACGGTTAGTTTGATAAATCATGCAATGGATACATTGTTAGCGCACGCTACAGGGAAATGTTAGCGCACGCTAACTGTCATGGACAGTAGCCACTGGACTGAAGTTACAAGCAGTTAATGCACTCAAACAGACATTAACGCACGCAACAAGCGATAGCGCACGCTAATGAAGAAGACTAGCGCACGCTAATAAGTCAAAACAGGCCAACGGCTAGTTTGATGGAGAAGGCTATAAATACCACATCCTTGGTATTAAACCATACAACAACACTGAGCAAACCATATACACTTGAGATATCATTGTAAATATTATAGTTGTTGTTCTTGAGCTTAAATTGAGAGTGATTGAGTATGATACACAAAATCATACAAGAGAGAGAAAAAGAAAAGATACGATTGGATTTGATGTTATTAGGACCAAGGATCCGACATTGTTAGAATCGCAATCGCTATCTTAGTGAGGTTTATCTAGTACCGATAGAAAGCTAGAATGGTTGATTCCTTGTCCAATAGAAAAGAAAAACGGTTTAACTTGGACCGACAAAAAGACAAGTAAGAGAATGGTTTACTCGGACCAATAGAAGACGAGCTTGTAACGGTAATCCCTCGACCGATAGAAGAGAGGTACACAGGTTTATATCTTAAGCCTATAGAAAAATATAACGAGAGAGGACGTAGGCACGTTTGGACAAACCTCTATAAATCCATGTGTCGATTTAATTTCCGCACATTTATATTTACGCTTCCGCAACACGGCGCATAATACCGAAATTGCTCCAACAATTGGTATTGGAGCGGTACCTCCAATAAGCGGCTTAACATCCAAGGAGTCGATCCAAATGGTGTTTCAACTTGCCCCGGTCGAAGGTCTTGCTCTTAACCGACCACCATTTTTCGACGGATCAAACTTCATTACATGGAAGAAAAAGATATCTATATTCATCCGAGCATATGACATCGAGCTTTGGAAAATAATATGTCTTGGTCCGAAAATTCCAACGAATACCAACGGTACACTTAAAACTTTCAAAGAATATGACGATTCCGATTGGAAAAATGACCGTTACAATTGTAAGGCAACTCAACTTCTATATTGTGCCTTAAATCCGGAAGAACACAACCTGATATCTTCGTGTGATAGTGCCAAGGAGATTTGGAAAATGCTTGAAGTCACACATGAGGGAACGTCTCAAGTCAAGAAGACGAAAATAAACATGCTCCTTCACGATTACGAGTTATTCCAAATGAAGGAAGACGAATCCATCACTATAATGCTCGACCGATTTTTCGGTCATCACAAATGGATTAGCATGTTTTGGAAAACCACTTTCGAGTAGTGAGAAAGTAAAGAAGATTCTCCAATCACTACCTCGGGAATGGGACGGTATGGTGACGGCAATAATGGAATCTAAAGATCTAAACAATCTTGATTTTAGTGCTCTCGTTGGTTCACTTATCAACTACGAGATAGTACTTAAATCTCGGAATGCCAAACCAAAGCCGAAGGAAATAACGATAGCCATGAAGGCTAAGATGTCTAAGAGAGAAGAAATCCCGGTGGATGAAAGCGATGAAGAATCGGCATATTATGCCAAAAATATTAATAAGTTCCAGTACTTATTAAACCGGAGAAAAAAAAGACATCAAATCGGGCGAATATAAGAAATTCGACAGTAATTGTCGAGTATGTGGTAAACCAGGCCATTTCGCAAAGAATTGCCAAGCAGCAAATCCGAAGAAGGTACTCGTTGAAACATGGAGTGACGAAGATATTGGTGATGATTTCATTGATCAAAATAACCTTGCATTTATGGCCCAGAGTTCATTCGACGATAGCGACGTCGAAAGTCAAGTAAGTAATTCTTACGATGAACTTTTTGAAGCATTCGAACTATTACATACCGATTATCAAAATGTTTTAGTTGAAATCAAATCCCTTAAATCTAAATATAAATCATTGGAAAATGAAAATTCCAAAATTCTTGTAAAGAGAAAATTTATTGAGATCGATCATTCTAAATGCATTGAAAACGAAAATATTTTACAGGATGATCTTGTTATAGTTCAAACCGAGCTCAAAAATTTAACGAAGAAATTCTCTCTCGGAAATGAGAAATTTGAAAATATGCTCTCGGTTACTTTGAATAAACAGAGGTTAGGATTCAAACCACGTTCTAAAAATGAATCCGTAAATTTCAAAATACCCCATTGTGAGAAATGTTTAAAAATTGGGCATCACATTTCAAATTGTAAAATCCCACGACGGACGATAAAAACTAAGAAAATTTGGATTCCCAAAGGAACTTTTATTCCAAATATCATCTATGTTTCGAAAGAAAAACCAACTATAGGTTAAATTATCAATTAGTATTTTACTCAGGTGGAGTAATTTTTTTAAAAGGATATTTTTGTCAGGGGAGTAATTTTTTTAAAACGGGTATAACTCAATTACCGTATTCATATATTATTCATCATTAATTGGTATCATGCATATTTATATTTTATTGGTATATTTTTTTACACTTTTTGCTGAATACAAAAATGGGGAGAAGGAGTAGAATAGGATAAAAAGCGTCATGAAAGAATGACGGGAAAATAAAAAGTAAAAAGGAGGAAAAAATAATAAAAATCGAAGAAGTCGAAAAGGAGAAAAAAAAATCATACAAAAAGGGGGAGAAATGAAGGAGTTGAAAAATGAGAAATGAAAAAGAAAAGATGGGATAAACTAACAAAACGATCAAAGCCGAAAACTTTGATACGTACAAATATATATACTTTTATTTTGCAGGTTTTATCCAATTCAAGGGTTGTTTTGTAATCATCAAAAAGGGGGATATAAACATATACACTTGAGATATCATTGTAAACACCCTAATAAGTCAAAACAGGCCAACAGCTAGTTTGATGGAGAAGGCTATAAATACCACATCCTTGGTATTAAACAATACAACATTGAGAAAACCATACTTGAGATATCATTGTAAACATTATAGTTGTTGTGCTTGAGCTTAAATTGAGAGTGATTTAGTGTGATACACTAAATCATATAAGAGAGAGAAAAAGAAAAGATACGATTGGATTCGGTGTTATTAGGATCAGGGATCCGACATTGTTAGAATCGCAATCGCTATCTTAGTGAGGTTTATCTAGTACCGATAGAAAGCTATAGTGGTTTATTCCTTGTCCAATAGAAAAGAAAAATGGTTTAACTTGTACCAACAAAAAGACAAGTAAGAGAACGATTTACTCGGACTGATAAAAGATGAGCATGTAACGGTAATCCCTCGACCGATAGAAGAGATTTGCAGAGGTTTATATCTTAAGCCTATAGAAAAAGATAACGAGAGAGGACGTAGGCACGTTTGGCCGAACCTCTATAAATCTGTGTGTCGATTTAATTTCCGCACATTTATATTTACGCTTCCGCAACACGGCACATAATACCGAAATTGCTCCAACAAGGCCTTGCTTGCGAAGCTTGAATTTGTGAAAATTCTGGAAAATGCTAAGGCCTTGTTTGGCAAAACTGAAATTTTGGAAACGTGAATATTAGACCTAGGGTCTGTTTCACTGTTTGACTGGTTCAAAATTTAGGAAAAGCTGAAATTTAACAACCCTAGGGGTTGTTTGGGTAGATGTAAATTTGCACCATCCCCTATTGTACCCTAGAACGATGCTAGTATGGCATCGAAAAAATTGGTTTTGATGCATATGGGTCAAAGGGACAATATATGCAGGTATTACTGTTGGGATTCAATGCCAGAAATGAAGGCGCATCGGAAATAAAACAATAATAAACCGAACCCCAAAACCGGATCGATCATGCATTATATATACGAATATAAAAAGGACAAGAGTAAAGTAATCGAAAAACTTACCCTTGTAGTCCTTTGATTAAATGTTGATGAATAGCTTTTCCACAAACCGAATTTTGCAAGCCTTCTTGAAAAATCCCCGAGCACCGAAAACACCATGCCTCCACTAGTCCCGCGCCGGAAGATGAGCGGAAAAATTCTATACTTTCTTGTTCTCTTAGAACACGGCTAGAAGAAAATATATTGAGCTTATTTATAATTTTACAAACACTCTAAGTAATGTAAAATAATTTTCTCTCAATTTTTCTTTCACTTTTCTCTAAGAAAATGATGAAGAAATGAAGAACCAAAAGAAAACTTCTCTCCACTCCCTCTTTTGCTACAGCCGTATATGATCTCTCCCAGTTAGTGGAATGATGAAAGTATACAATATATAATACAATATTCCACCTAAAGATAAGATAACATCTTATCTTGTTTTGTCCTTAAATGTGAGGAAAACACCACACACATGCAGTAAAGGGACAAAAAAATCATCCCTCATAAATAAAATTAGAAGGGGGCGGCCAAGGCAATAGTGGAGGAGTTTGGTTCGTTTCGGTTCGTGAAATGGACTGTCGTGTATCTAGTTCGACAGATACACCTTGATACATTTCAGAATAAATTAATATAATTAATTAATCTAATTAATTAATTAATTATATTAAAATAATATTTCTCCAAGAAATAATTATTTATAAATTAAATTAATTGCCCAGTAATTTATTTAATTCACCGAATCGATTTAATTTATCCAATAAATTAATTTAGACATCTAATGTCTAAAATTTAATTAAGAGAGAATAAGCTCAAATTAATCCGTCGTCTCCCTAATGCGCGACTCGGTAGGTCCGTCTCAGTAAGCAATGGGAGGAACCAAATAGTTATAGCACTACGTAGCCAGCCTGGCAGCCTACACTGTAACCTTACTGAGAGCGAATGATATGGATCATTCCAAAACCTTTCTGTCGTGAATACCAGTATATATATAAACCCTTCTTTCAAATATCCCGATCAAGTTATAGGGTCACAGTCAGTCAAACCCATCTGTACTTGATGCTATGCATGAGTTAATGCAAATCGAGATCATCGAGCTCTCGTGTATCCAATACAACTATCTCCAATGCTTTGGCCAAAGACTTATGATCTCATTTGCCAATAACCGCATAGGACATATACCCGTTCACAAACACGAGAAAGAATCCTATCTTGGTATTTAGTAGAACCTGCTACTTGCCCGTCAAGATGCACGTTGAGGTTGACCCCCACCTTCTGGTTTTTTGGGTCGAACTACTCTAATGAAAATCTTAACGTCACAAGCACATCCCTACTAAATCCTCAAGTCGAAGGTTCACGAATACCTATCACAACCTTCCGATTCCGTTATTGACTGTCTTGGAGTGAATCCATGTGACGAATCAAGGGTGAGTCAGTTCGAGTATACTAATCTCATTAGCATACCTATAACGTGTGCTCCCACTAACCATTAGCGTTCGACAGGCACTCTCCAAGTCAAAGAACACGTCATACAAGTCTTCACATAAACTTAACGCCCAATCAAGTTTCATCGACTTGCGAACGATTAAGTATTTGAGCCATAAACCTTTCCAGTGCCGATCCCCTTTTCCAATAAGGAGTGGAATGCTATGCTCTCAAATACACGGACTAGTTTATATATATATTTACGAGTCAGGAATGCCAGTGACTACCAGTAAATAAAGAAACATACAATTGCCTTTTGATAATAATTTACATAATGACAAGTACAATGCCCTCACTCAACATCATCTGAGTGGCATTCGAGGGCATACTCCTAACAATCTCCCACTTGCACTCAATGCCACACACTATGGTATCTAATTCCCTTGTTCTCCAGATGACACTCCAAGATAATCTGAGAAAGTGGCTTGGCCAGTGGATCAGCTACGTTGTCGGCTGAGTCTACTCTATGCAGCACAATGTATCCCTTGTGAACAAATTCTCTTACGAGATGATACTTTCTCTCAATGTGTTTGGTACTGTTGTGAAACCTCGGCTCCTTGGCCTGTGCTACAGCTCCGTCGTTGTCGTAGAAAAGCAGAACAGGCAGCTCAGCACATGGTATCAGTTGAAGTTCTCCCAGAAACTTCTTAATCCAGAACCCCTTCCTTAAAAGCCCCCGAGGCTGCTTGATACTCAGCCTGACTGCTGGAATCAGCAGTCGCGCTTTTCTTGGCGCTATGCCAAGATACTGCTCCTCCATTAAGAGTAAATATATAGCCAGAAGTAGACATCGAATCGTCTCTGTATCCTTGGAAGTCTGAATTAGTGAAGCCCATCACATCAAGTTCTCCACCGCCATACATTAGAACCAGATCTTTAGTCCTTCTTAAGTACTTTAGAACGTTCTTTACGGCAGTCAAATGTTCCTTGCCTGTGTTTTCTTGAAACCTACTTACCACGCTCACAGCGTGTGCAATGTCAGGTCTCGTACACAACATTGCATACATAAGGCTACCCACGGCCGAAGCATATGGTATATTACTCATTTCCTTTCGTTGTTCCTCACTTTGAGGACACATCTTCGAGGAGAGTTTTAATCCATGTCGCATCGGTAAGAACCCTCTTTTAGAATCATCCATCTTAAATCGCTTTAAGATTCTATCTATATAGAGGGCTTGGGAAAGACCTATCATTCTTTTCGCTCTATCCCGGTAGATCTGAATACCAAGAATATAGGTTGTTTCTCTCAAGTCTTTCATGGAGAAATTACTCGAAAGCCAAGCTTTCACAGAACCGAGCATTCCCACATCATTTCCTATTTGTAGAATGTCATCTACATATAGTACAAAGAATGCGATCTTGCTCCCACTAACCCTCTTGTATACACAAGGTTGCTCTTCATTTTGCACGAAGTCAAACTCTTTGACTGCCTCATCAAAACGAAGGTTCCAACTATGCGAAGCTTGCTTCAGTCCATAAATGGAACACTGAAGCTTGCACACTTTCTGAATATCGACTTCAGACACAAACCTTTAGGCTGCTCCATATTATTTCCTCCTTGAGGAATCCATTGAGGAAATCCATCTTTACGTCCATTTGCAATATCTCATAATCGTGGTAGGCAACTATAGCAAGCATCATGCGAATAGACTTGATCGTAGCTACGGGCGAGAAGGTATCGTGGCAATCTCGATTCCTTGTTTTTAGGTATAACACTTTGACACAAGCCTGGCCTTATAGGTGTCAACCTTGACATCCCCATAAGTCTTTCTCTTGTAGATCCACTTATTCCCAGTAGGCACTATGCCCTTGGGGCGGTCTACTAGAGTCCAGACCTAATTGACATGCATCGAGTCTATCTCATCTTCCATAGCTTCATGCCATTTCACGGAGTCTACATCCACCATCTCTTGGTCATTGGTCGTCGGGTAAGTCTCCTGGGTATCACCTGGATCCGCATAGAGACCCAGCTCCTCCAAGTGCACAAGGTCATACCTCTCAGGTAAATAAGACACCCTACTAAACCTACGAGGTGGTTGTACTTGTGTTTCATAAGGTTCGGTTCCAACTTCTTGTACAGGTGTCTCCTGAGGAGTTTTATTGTATTCTTCCAAAGAAATACTTCTACCTGCCCCGCCTTCCTGAATGAACCCATCTTCTAGGAAGTGTGCATGCAAAGCAACAATGATCTTTCGATCTTCGGGCATGTAGAATAGATAACCCATCGTCCCAAATGGGAATCCAATGAAACGTCCCTTCATGGACATAGCTTCCAATTTCTCCACCTTAGTCTTCTTGACATAGGTGGGACATCCACAAATCCTAATGTGATTAAGACTTGGTTTCCTACCCTCCCACATCTCATGTGGAGTTTTAGGAATAGATTTGGAAGGACATCTGTTCAAGATATAAGTGGCAGTCAGGAGTGCATACCTGCACATGTAAATTGGTAAGTCAGTATAGCCTAGCATAGAATGGACCATGTTCAATAAGGTTCGATTCCTTCTTTCTGACACACCATTTAACTGAGGAGTTCCTGGAGGTGTTAGTTGTGATACTATTCCATCTTCCTTTAGGAACTCATCAAACTCTGTAGTCATATACTCGCCACCTCGGTCCGACCGAAGTGCTTTGATATGATTACTAGTTTGTTTTTCGACTAGGGCCTTAAATTCCTAGAATTTCTCAAAGGCCTTAAATTTATGTTTCATTAAGTATACATAACCATACCTAGTATGATCATCTGTAAACGTAATGAAATACTGATATCCATCACGTGCTGCTTCCAATGCACCACATACGTTGGTATGGACTAATCCAAGTTTATCAGCGGCTCTTTCAAAAGTCTCTGTGAAGGGGGACTTAGTGATTTTGCCTTTAAGGCAAGATTCACAAGTTGGAAAGGGATCCGATCCCAATAGACCCATAAGTCCATCCTTTTCCATTTTGTAAACCTTGGTCTGACCAACATGACCAAGTCTAAGATCCCATTTCAAAACTTGATTAGTTTCATCCCTACCACGCTTCCGAGTCATAGTATTCACAACGACTTTGTTACTTAGGTTAAGATGATACAGTCCATTCAACAATGTAGCAGTGCCTACTAGTTTATTTCTAAAATAAATTTTGCAGGAACTATCACCAATGAAAAACGAAAAGACTTTTCGATCCATGACCGGAATGGATACAATGTTTTTATGCCCCTTGGGTAAAACAAGTACATCATCTAAAGTTAAAACAATGCCGGATTCCAAATCCAAAAGAAGTGAACCTATGTCAGTTGCTTCGACAGTATGCCCGCTTCCGACATTAATCATCACTTCCCCAGCTCCAAGCTTCCTACTTTGTTCCAGATCCTGATTCACAGTACAAATATGAGAACTAGCACCAGAATCCAGTATCTAAGAAGTAGAAAATACAGTAGCAGAACAATTTGTTTCCAAAACTAAAAGTTCTGTACCTGAAGTGCAATGAAGAATTGGACAGTCTCTAGACCAATGGCCCAGCTCACCGCATTTGAGACATGCGTCCTTCTTCTTGCTCTTGGGAACCATCGGGGCCTTGCCCTTACCCTTAAGGTCCTTGATTTGTGTTCTCGTCTGCTTCTTGGTCTTTTTATTCTTATTCTTAGACCTCCGAGGTCCAGAAGAAATCACAAGGGCAGACTCCTTCATCCGTGGAGTCTTCATCTGAGACTGAGCGTTCACCAGTTTGTTTCTCAACCCTGCTAAGTTGCAAGCAATCTCATTGCAGTTGAAATTCATAACAAACTGTGAGAAGGAATCAGGAAGAGACTGTAGGATAAGGTCGGTTTGAAGAGAATTATCCATCTTAAAATCAAGAGCCTCCAATCTCTCGATCATAGATATCATTTTGAGGACGTGGTCTCCAACCTTCTCACCTTCATTCATCCTTGCACCGAACAGTTGCTTGGATATCTCATATCTAGCAGTTCGACTGTGCTCACCATAAAGCTCGGTTAAGTGAGATAAAATCTGTCTAGAAGAAGTCATTTTCTCATGAGCTCTCTGAAGCTCATTAGACATAGAAGCCATAATATAAGGACGAACTTTTATGTCATCCTTAACCTACTTTTCGTGGTTTTCAATTTCTTCCTGATTGGCTCTTTTTCGCACTGGAGGCGCCAGAATGACCATCTCTCCAAGACGTATCCCAGTGCCTCTATACTGAGGACTATCATCAGATTGCGGAGCTAATCTACAAAGTTAGGGATAATTAAGGTGTTCTTTTCGAGTAGTATAGCGAGTGGGTTCATAGTCATATTGAGAGTTGATGTTTGTCTGCATTAAGTACGATAGATTTATTAGTGACTCGTTCAATTATGATCTGAGTATAGAATTAAGGTCTTCTCTATTCTTTTTCCCAACCCCCACTATTTTTATCAGAATAACATACTTCCATGTGAAATCCAGAAGTATTGTTCGCAATATCTTCATAGTGGTGATCGAGTTCTTTATAAATTTTAATAGAGGGCAACAGAACAGGTTTCTAGTCTATTAATTTTCATAAAGTGGTGTCCAACACCAATCCATCTAATGGATGATTCGATCTTCTTTTTCCCCTTGTTCTCTCCTCTCAACCTATACGGTTTCTATGGTTCGTGAACAAGTCAAGTTTACACCATCGACGCAAATCAGTTTCACAATTGAATCTTATCCGACAATCGAACAGGTTTCTAGGGATAAAATTTGCTCCAACCGAAGGCATCCAATTCGCTTTTGGTAATTTATAGACCCGACCCGAACGACTACCCCGATAACTCGGAAGCATAGCACATCCGGTTTGGATTTCAATTTTTTGAAAGCTCGATGGAGGGAAGGAAAACCTTGAAACCTTTTAAACTTAATAATTAGTCGTGGGAGTATTTTCGCGATTAAGGTTACACTTTGCACATTAATTCATTTAAGCACGTTTGTAGCATTCATACCATATGAATAAGCATTCACAACCTAGTTGCTACCAATGTGTAGTTCATGGACCGTTCCTAGAATAAAAAACATCGTAATCAAATTACAAGTCTTCGGTCTTGAATCTTCGCCTTCTCGAATGGATCTTCCTCCGGTCTTCGTCATTACATATAAATTTTACATTGAAAAATTGGATCCTAGATATAAATATTTCTAGTAAAATAAATAGGCTCAAAACGGCATTTACAACCCAATTGAATAAAACCGAATGATTAAAAACTAGATCCATGAAACACATCCCCATTCAAAAGTATTCATCCAATAAATACTAAAGTATTAGATTGCATGTAGATTACATTGTTCTAACCAATATCTATAATCAACAATAAATAGAATTGATCCAATCAATTCAACAATAATCGACAATTTAATTTTCGTCCGTAGTGAACCCTTAAAATATTTTCTTTGAATTCCCCCTCATCAAAAATTCCAAATTAATGATTTAATACTGGCAAAATCATTTATCGAAAATATACTGAAAAACGAGACCTAGTGCCCGACAGCTTGGAAGCTGCCAAGCAGCACCAGATACCCTGCTCGGCAGCCTATAGGACCCTCTCGGCATCCTACAGGAACCCACTCGGCATCCTACAGGACCCTCTCGGCATCCTACAAGACCCGCTCGGAAGCCTACAGGAAACCGCTCGGCATCATACAGGACCCTCTCGGCATCCTACAGGACCCGCCCGACAGCCTACAGGAAACCGCTCGGCATCCTACAAGACCCTCTCGGCATCCTACAGGACCCGCTCGGCATCCTACAGGACCCTCTCGGCATCCTACAGGACCCGCTTGGCAACCTACAGGAAACCGCTCGGAATCCTACAAGACCCTCTCGGCATCCTACAGGACCCGCTCGGCATCCTACAGCACCTGCTCGGTAGTCTACAGGAAATCGCTCGGCAGTGACTCAACAGCCTACAGCAATGCCTCGGCAGCCTACAGCAATGCCTCGGCAGTGACTCAGCAGTTTTATGTTATATCGTCCAATGATGGCATACAGCTCGTTTTCGGGCAGATTTCTAAAATCCTGTTATTCCTGATCTATATATTATTAATATAAATCATATTTTCAATAAAAACCTGATTTATATTATAACATAAAATCACGAAAAAACGATACTACGACGAACAATAAAATATCTACGATTATCAAAGTGATTCTAAATCACAAAACAAGCATTCCAAATGCTAAATATTATATATACGATCGCAAGACCTCGCTCCGATACCACTATTGGGATTCGATGCCAAAAATGAAGGCGCAGCGGAAATAAAACAATAATAAACTGAACCCTAAAACCGAATCGATCATGTATTATATATACGAATATAAAAAGGACAAGAGTAAAGTAATCGAAAAACTAACCCTTGTAGTCCTTTGATTAAATGTAGGTGAAGAGCTTTTCCACAAACCGAATTTTGCAAGCCTTCTTGAAAAATCCCTGAGTACTGAAAACATCGTTTCTCCACTAGTCATGCGCCGGAAGATGAGAGGAAAAATTCTGTACTTTCTTGTTCTCTTAGAACACGGCTAGAAGAAAAATATTGAGGTTATTTATAATTTTACAAACACTAAGTAATGTAAAATAATTTTCTCTCAATTTTTCTTTCACTTTTCTCTAAGAAAATTATGAAGAAATGAGGTACCGAAAGAAAACTTCTCTCCACTCCCTCTTTTGCTACAGCGGTATATAATACAAGATTCCACTTAAAGATAAGATAACATCTTATCTTGTTTTGTCCTTAAGTGTGAGGAAAACACCACACACATGCAGTAAAGGGACAAAAAAGATCATCCCTCATAAATAAAATTAGAAGGGGCGGCCAAGGCAATAATGGAGGAGTTTGGTTCGTTTCGGTTCGTGAAACAGACTGTCGTGTATCTAGTCCGACAGATACACCTTGATATGTTTCAGAATAAATTAATACAATTAATTAATCTAACTAATTAATTATATTAAAATATTATTTCTCCAATAAATAATTATTAATGAATTAAATTAATTACCAAGTAATTTATTTAATTCACCGAACCGATTTAATTTATCCAATAAATTAATTTAGACATCTAATGTCTAAAATTTAATTAAGAGAGAATAAGCTCAAATTAATCTGTCGTCTCCCTAATGCGTGACTCGGTAGGTCTGTCTCGGTAAGCAGTAGGAGGAACCAAAGAGTTATAGCACTACCTAGCCAGCCTGGCAGCCTACATTGTAACCTTACTGTGAGCGAATGATAGTGATCATTCTAAAACTTTTCTTTCGTGAATACTAGTATACGTGTAATCCCTTATTTCAAATATCCCGATCAAGTTATAGGGTCACGGCCAGTCAAACCCTATATGTACTTGATGTTATGCATGATTTAATGCAAATCGAGATCATCGAGCTCTCGTGTATCCAATACAACTAGCTCCAATACTTTGGCCAAAGACTTATGATCTCATTTGCCAATAACCGCATATGAGATATACCCATTCACTGACAGGATAAAGAGTCTTATCTTGGTATTTAGTAGAATGTGCTACTTGCTCGTTAAGATGCACGTTGAGGTTGACCCCCACCTTCCGACTTTCTGGGTCGAACTACTCTAATAAAAATCTTAACGTCACAAGCACATCCCTACTAAATCCTCAAGTCGAAGGTTCACGAATACCTATCACAACCTTCCGATTCCGTCATTGACTGTCCCGGAGTGAATCCGTGTGACGAATCGAGGTTGAGTCGGTTCAAGTATACTAATCTCATTAGTATACCTATAACGTATGCTCCCACTAACCATTAGCGTTCGACAGGCACTCTCCAAGTCAAAGAACACGTCATACAAGTCTTCACATAAACTTAAAGCCCAATCAAGTTTCATCGACTTGCGAACGATTAAGTATTTGAGCCATAAACCTTTCCAATGCTGATCCCCTTATCCAATAAGGAGTGGAATGTTATAGGCCTAGGACTTTTCGGTTCCAAGGAGAAAAATACAGGAACCGGAACCGAACCGCCTAGTTTTTTCGCGGTTCGGTTTTTCCAGTTTTTTTTGGCCGAACGGACTCGGAACCGAACCGCACAGGAACCGAACCGAACCGGAACCGAACCGGAACTGATTTTGTATGGTTTGGACGAAATATATTCTATTATATTTTATTTTATTAAGAATATATTATACTATATTATATTATATTAATTATGTTTAATAAAAATATATTATATTATATTATATTCAGAGGGTCGGTTTCCCGGTTCGGTGCGGTTCGGACAGTTCCTTGTGGTTCAGATCGGTTCCTCTTTAAAACAGATAGGAACCGCGAACCGAACCAAACCGAATACTAACAGTACGAACCGAACCGAAAAAAAAATTGTTGCTAGGAACCGAACCGAACCGTCGGTTCCGATGAGGTTCGAATCGGTTCTGCGGTTCTCGGTTTCAAAAGTCCCAGCCCTAGAATGTTATGCTCTCAAATACACGAACTAGTTTCTCTCTCTCTCTCTCTCTCTCTCTATATATATATATATATATATATATATATATATATATATATATATATATATATATATATATATATGGGAAAAGTGTGTGTGCATCACACACCCAAGTTAGTGAAAAACCCCTCACATCTAATTTTTAATATTAATTTAAAACAAAAATGGGCCCCGAAATTTAATGTTAAAAATTAAATGTGAGGGTTTTTCACCTAACTCAGTGTGACAAATTACACACACTTCTCCCTATATATATATATATATATATATATATATATATATATATATATATATAATATTTACGAGTCAGGAATGCCAGTGACTACCAGTAAATAAAGAAACATACAATTGCCTTTTGATAATAATTTACATAATAACAAGTACAATGCCATCACTCAACATCCTCTTAGTGGCATTCGAGGGCATACTCCTAACAACTACATCCTTAATGGATTCGACAATGCATCCTATGGGATGTATGCATTAATAAAAAAGGACCACAAAGAATTTGTGGACATCCTTGGAATGAAAGTACAACGTTGAGGATGCCTACAGTTACTGTTGGGAGATTTGGAGTTATGATAGTTGACTTAAAGACTATTATAGATTAACTCTAAGCTGCAATTGATGATTGCACCCGAGCCTGTGACGTCTTGTTGCGTAAGAGCAAAGATGAAGATTTTAAGTTTTAAGATCTTCAAAAGTGAAGTTGAATAATCAACTCAATGTTCGAATACAAGCAATCCGAAGTGATCGAGGAGGAGAGCGTGATGGTACGTTTGAAGAACTTTGTGCTGCAAAAGGCATAATTCATCCAACCACTACCCCATGCGCGCTTCAGTCGAATGGCGTTGTTGAACACAAAAGATAAAATCTTGAAAGACATGATGGACGCCTTCAGGGTTACCACAAAATGTGGGGGTGTCTGGATAAGTTTAAAGTTCCTAAGCCAAAGCATGTGAAGGTATGACCTTAGATGGCCGACTGCTCCTTCGCTGGATAAGCACATGATTCATGATGCATATAAAACTTTAAATCTGATATTATGACAATCAATATGCACTAATCGAGTTAAGGAAAAAGAGCGTATCAAACGCGTAACTGATTTAAAAACTAAATAAGTTATGGGATACTCTGGATTTGTCAATATGAAATGAATCACCAGGTGGTTTTTAAAAGTTGAAGCAAAGGCTTGCACTTGAAAAAACACTATGTCTGAATTTTCTAACATGCGTGCTAGAAGATAATTTACAATGCTATGAAAAACATACACTTTTCATATGGTCATATAAGATAGAAAGAATAATTATGTTATGCAGAATTTTGTTTAATATTCGCTGGATCTTCCTATGGAATAGATACCACTAGGATCCAAAGTAAACTCAATTGGAAAATAAAATGAAATGGATGCATGGATAAATAAGAGGCGAAACTACTAACTGAGGTTGTAGTAATGTGATAGCCTAAAGTAGTTTGAGATATATTCTCTAGTAACGAGAACAAAGTTCATTACTATGATATATATTATTGCTGCTTTGCAGAATGTAGAAGTATATCAAATGAACATACATGCAGTCTTTCTAAATGGCGATTTTGAAGAAAGCCAAGGCATATGTGCCTAGTGCAATGGTTGAAAGTCTGCAACTTAGTGAAACTATTAAGAATCTAAATTGACACTAAAACAGTGGCATAAAATCTTTGACACTGTGATGTCAAGCAATGACTTCAAAAAATGTGATAAAATCTCCTACTTGACAACGTTCAAATATGGTGATTAAATGACCGAAAAGTACCAATTTGGGGATGCTCAAATTTGGTAATGCAGTTAATGAAAATTTCTAATTTTGGGGACACTTATAATTAGTAATTTGATCTATGAGAAATTGAAGTCTTGGTTAGTAGTTGGTAACATAATTTCAAAGCGTTAAGAATGCCAATTTATAATGTCAAAAAGATTCAAGTCAATGAATACGTCAAGTGTATATATGTTAAATACACATGATGACTATGTCATTTTAACTATGAACTCGAATGATCGTGTCATTGCTGACAGTAATGACAAAGAGATCAATTCTACAAAGTCCGAAAATATATGAGACTAAAGAGATTATTTTAAAATATAAAATCTAAAGTCCTTCACAATGTCTCATATGAGGTCAGGCATACTATGATGACATGAATCTTGGAAATATCAATGGAATCAATTCTCGTATAGTTGAAATGCCCATGGATATGGTGCATCTATCCAAGCACAAAGGTAACTGATCTTTCAAGAGTAACTAAAAGTCTAATGTACTAAGTGAATTGTACAAGACTAAAATAGCCTATATCGTGACTGTAACACCCCGAGATATTCGGAATAATTACAGCGCCGTAAACCCTTTAAGTAAGGATTTAAAAGGCTAATTAAAAGGAATGTAAACATAATTAAACGAGTCCACTGAAATTCAAAATACAGAACCGGTTCAACTGATCCAGGGAGTTAATTTATACAACCATATCGAAAATGACATTATTAAAACACACGTACTCGAGTACTAAAGTGAATCAAGAAGACAAATCACCAAAACAATAAACATCAACCACATCACTGAGCCATTTCATCGTCATGCCGGTACTGTGGCTCCTCCCCGATCCTCGGCTACCTGAACATCAAAACAAATGTCCACCCCCGAAGGGGTTAGCAAAACGATGCTAGTACAAGTATCGCAATACACAAATCATCAATGCATCATAAAACATACAAAATAGACTTCCGTCATCGGAAACCAACGATGTGAATCCTCACGATTCCATCAACACAATACAGGGTAATCCAACGATCCAGCGCCCTTGGTATAGATCCCCATGATGATCCCGTCGGACCAACGCATGGTGGAAAACCCGTCCAACGATCCAGCGCCCTCAGCATAGATCCCCATGATGATCCCGTCGGACCAACACATGGTGGACATTCGATCCAGCGCCCTCAACATAGATCCTCATGAACCCCTCGGATCATTTACAACACAAACAATACCATTATGCATACACATATGCAAATCAACACATTCATTGACGTAAATATCATGACAACTCAAAGAATATAATCTCATGTTCAACAGCACGAATAAATCGTACACATGATCAACAATACAATATCAATAAGCTTAAAATACGATACTTGCTTCAAAGATGGCAAGAACAAATCACTCCAACGATCTCAACACACTCGAAGGCCGACTCCTTCGATCAACGTAGCAAGCTCAAACCTTAACAAAAGAAATAATATAGAATTTATCTTATGTCGTACGAATGTCTAACAACCCGGTCTACGGCCGAATGCTCTAAATATGCAATCTGCCTGAACTACTTAGCGTACGCTACATACTCTACGTAACGTGCGCTAAGCCTGCCTGTTAGCGTACGTAAACGACGAAGTCTAGCGTACGCTAACTTATGTATCGACAGTCCTCTCTGTCCAGCCGACTGACTCGCCTGATGACATAACGCACGTTACGTACCAAACGTAGCGTACGTTATTCATTCCCGATAGCGTACGTTAATACATACATCTTAGCGTGCGCTACCTCTGCATGGCAGTTTATTATTGGGCAGAAAACTGATCTAATGGTGATGAAACTGATGAAATCTTCAGTGATAAAACATGTCATCTCCGTGCATACTATGCTCATACGATTTGTGAAAGATCTTTACGGATTAAGCGACTTCAAGGTACAAGGATACGTATAACCATCACAACATCTTAATTCATCTTGATCTTCAAGAAAATATCTCAAGTTCAATCCATTCCAAATCCTAAACGTATGATTCCATTATGTAAAGACCTAAGAACATGCTAATCTCCATGAACTGGCCAATATCGGTTAGAAGATACATGAATATGCTTAGGAGTCCAACACTAAAAAGGTTCAACGGTTTATACAATGAAGAACTACCGAAGCATCGAAAATATCCTTCTAACAACATGATGTTCGACTACGTACGAATTTTAACTGATTAGAAAATCCCAAATCATGATCAAAACATCCTTCAGAATACTACTAATATTGGTGAAGAATCACCTACCTCAAAGTAGCGAAGAACACGAAGGAACTTTGAAGAATCCAACACCGAGAGCTCGAACACCAACCTCCAATGATCTACAATCTTCAACTCGGGTTAGGATGATGATATGAAGGGTTAGGATGAAGAGAGTGACTCTCTAAGTCGAAGAATTCGGATGTGGGGAGTGAAAGATCTGAAAATATGAAAAAGGATGTTGTCCTATATATAGAAAATGGTTGTTAGCGCGCGCTAGTCCATATTCATAGCGTGCGCTAACGGCTTTACGAAACTTACTGACTTCACTGTACTCAACATTTAGCATGCGCTATCCTCATATGAGTAGCGTGCGCTATCGCGTTGACTTGGCTTTTTCCCGAAAGCCGTCCAGGTTCATCCCGACATAATCCGACCAAGATCCCCGGCCTGATATCACCTACCAACATGTCTCAATCATGCTGACTACGTATAGTGCGCGCTAAGGTTCATATATAGCGTGCGCAACTAAACCCAAATTAGCGTACGCTACGCCTAGTCGATAGCGTGCGCTACAAGTGCCAAAATCACAATATTGAACACAATCATGCAATCATGCGCTCAACAACACCGGGTCATGAAATACAGAGAATAATACTCAGATCAAAATACAACAATTACAATATCACAAGGTTCAATTACACATCAGAAATTTTGGGTATTACATCCTCTCTCCCTAAAAAGAAGTTTCATCCCGAAACTTAAGATGAAAACAACTCTGGATATCTAGTCTTCATACTGTCCTCCGCTTCCCATGTGGCCTCTTCAACTCCGTGTCGTGACCATTGTACTTTAACCAAGTGTATTGGTTTATTCCTCAATTGTTTGACCCGACTTTCAAGTATCTTGATTGGTCTCTCTTCGAAGGTGCCATCATTAGCTATCTCGATCTCATCGAACTCAATGATATGACTGTGATCCGGTACATACTTCCACAATTGGGATACGTGAAACACATTGTGAACGTGACTCAGCGATGGCGGTAAGGCCAACCTGTATGCTAAATCCCCAACTCTCTCAAGGATCTCAAATGGTCCGATGTATCTCGGACTTAGCTTACCTTTCCTCCCAAAATGGAAAATTCCTCGTGTAGGAGATACCTTCAATAGTTTACGGTCCCCAATCTCGAACTCTAGCGGGCGACGACGCACATCAGCATAAGACTTCTGTCGACTTTGGGCAGTCAACAGTCTTTCCCGAATCAAAGCTATCTTCTCTTGAGTCTGAACTATCAATTCCGGTTCCATCCCGATCAAGTCCGAAGAATCATCCCAGCACAGGGGTGATCGACATCTTCTCCCGTACAAAGCTTCAAACGGTGCCATCTTAATAGAAGCATGCCAACTATTGTTGTAGGTGAATTCAATCAATGGCAAGTGAACTTCCCAATCAGTTGACCAATCCAAAGCACAAGCTCTTAGCATGTCTTCTACTGTTTGTATAGTCCTTTCGGACTGACCGTCCATCTGAGAATGATAAGCCGTGCTAAAGTTCAGCTCGGTCCCCAAAGCCCTGTGAACTACCTTCCAAAAGTGCGACACGAAGCGACCATCCCGATCTGGAATAATGGTCTTCGGTGTCCCATGTAATCTGACTATCTCTGCAATAAATACTCGCGCCAATCTCTCGGGTCCCCAAGTATCTTTAATTCCTAGGAAATGAGCCGACTTGGTTAGACGATCAACTACAACCCAAATCATGTTCATTCCCGTCTTGGTCCTTGGCATACTGGTGATGAAATTCATCGATATATCCTCCCACTTCCACACAGGAATCGGAAGCGGTTTTAACATTCTGGCAGGTCGCTGATGTTCAATCTTAACCTGCTGACAAGTCAAACACTTCGAAACGTACTCTGCTACATCCTTCTTCATATTCCCCCACCAGAAGTTTTGTTTTAGATCCTTATACATCTTACTGCTGCCTGGGTGAATAGAATAGGGAGCGCTGTGAGCTTCCTTCAAAATTGTCCGTCTCAAATCATCATCATTGGGAACGCAATGTCGACTTTGAAATCTCAGAACTCCATCATCTTGTATCATGAATCCTGGGGCCTTTCCTTTCTTTACTTCGTCACATAACCGAAGGATCATAGAATCGTTCAACTGCTTAGATTCGATTTCCTCGACTAGGGAGGAAGTCAGTTCCATCACATATAGTTGTCCTTAGATTTCTGGTGACCATACTTCAATCCCTTCGCGGATCAGTTCTCGTTGAATGCTGGTTTGAGAAGTAAGTGTTTCCAACACTCGAAGAGAAACAGGTTTACGGCTCAAAGCATCGGCTACTACGTTTGCTTTACCCGGATGATAGAGAATTTCCAAGTCGTAATCCTTGATCAATTCCAGCCACCTTCTCTGCCTCATGTTTAATTCTTTCTGACTGAAAATGTACTTGAGGCTCTTATGGTCTGTAAAGATCTGACAATGAGTGCCGTATAAATAATGTCGCCAAATTTTCAAGGCAAAGACCACAGCTGCTAACTCCAGATCATGAGTCGGGTAATTAACTTCGTACGGTTTTAATTGCCGAGAAGCATAGGCAATCACTTTATCCTTTTGCATCAACACACATCCCAAACCCTGATTTGAAGTGTCGCTGTATTCCATGAATCCATCAGTTCCATCTGGTAATGCTAATATAGGTGCTGTCGTCAGTCTCTTCTTAAGTTCATCAAAACCAGCCTGACATTTCTCATCCCACATGAACTTTTGAGTTTTCTGCAACAGCTGGGTGAGTGGATGAGCAATTTTGTAAAATCCCTCTACAAAACGGCGATAATATCCAGCAAGTCCTAAGAAGCTTCGGACTTCTTTCAGGTTATTAGGAGCTTCCCATTCCAAGATTGCTTCGACTTTCTTCGAGTCCACCTGAACTCCGTCAGCTGATATCACATGCCCAAGGAAGGTTACTTCCCTAAGCCAGAACTTGTATTTGGAAAGCTTCGCATAAAGCTGTTCATTTCTCAAGATGCTCAAAACCACACGTAAATGCTCGGCATGCTCCTCTGTGTCTTTCGAATAGATCAAGATGTCATCAATGAAAACGACCACAAACTTGTCTAGGTATTCCAAGAATACCCGATTCATCAATTGCATAAATACCGTAGGAGCATTGGTAAGTCCGAATGGCATCACCACGAATTCATAGTGCCTGTACCGGGATCTGAAAGCAGATTTCGGTATATCTGATTCCTTAATTCTCAACTGATGATATCCTGATCGTAAGTCAATTTTCGAGAATACCCTTGCCCCTTGCAGTTGATCAAACAAGTCGTCGATCCGAGGTATAGGATACTTGTTCTTGATCGTCACCTTGTTTAGCTCCCTGTAGTCAATACATAATCGGAGGGACCCATCTTTCTTCCGGACAAAGAGAACGGGCGCTCCCCAAGGAGAAACGCTAGGTTGAATATAACCCTTCTGCAATAATTCCTCCAGTTGCTTATTTAGTTCATACATCTCGGTTGGCGCCATGCGGTATGGTGCTCTGGAAATAGGAACGGCTCCAGGCTCTAATTCGATAGTGAACTCTATTTCTCTCTGCGGAGGTAGCCCAGGTTGTTCGTCAGGGAATACATCTGAAAATTCATTCACAACTGGAATAGATGAGAGTTCTACTCCTTCTTCTTCCTTCATGGGATAGCACCAAATTCCATGACATCCCTGCTTCAGTAATTTCACTGCTTTCATCGCTTTGATCAATTTTCCTGAGCTTCCCGGTCTCCATCCTCTGAATAAGTGTTCAGACCCGTCATCAGCAATGATAGAAATGACCCTCTTTTGGTAATTCAGAATAGCTCCATAACGGTTGAGCCAATCGTCTCCGAGAATTAAATCATCACCGTAGATGTCAACTACAATAAGATTCGATGGCCAATCTCTCCCTCCTATAGACACTAGAAAATCTCTACTTTCTAAGGTTCCCACAATTTTCTCTCCGCTCGGTAATCCCACTACATAAGGTTCACAATCATACAAGCACGAGATCTTCAAACAATTAACACAGTTCAAAGATATAAAAGAATGCGTAGCCCCTAAATCGAATAAGACACTAACTGGTTGCAAAAGGATCTGAATCGTACCTGATGCAACAGCCGTGTTCTGATCGTCTGACTTCTTCATCTCATAAATACGCGGAGGAACGGACCCAGTGCTAGATGCTTCTCTTTTCCCAACATTCTGCTGCTGGAATCCACTTTGCTGTGTCTGGTTTACACTAGTGTCCTTCGGAACCGGTGCAGGAGTGCGAGTACCAAAAGATCGAGTCGCATTTACACAAAATGTTGCGCGATGCCCTTCCTGTCCACACTCAAAACAGGTCACAGCAGGTGCGAAACAGTCACGTCGAACATGCCCCGCTTTGCCACAGTTATAACATTTCTTCCCTGCGTCTGAAACGGTCGGTGCTGCCCGGAACTTTTTTCCACCTCGAGAAGGATGCAGAGGCCTCTTGGATGAATGAAATGAGGACTGGCCCCTGCGGGGCCCACTACTCTTATTCTCCGTGAAGTTGCCAGACACTTTCTGCTTCTTTGCTTCCGTTGATTTCTCTCCGCGCCTCTTTCATATCATAGGCCAGCGCCTTGTCCTGATACTGTCGCAGGGTGGTACATTCAAATCCGGACATATATTGCTGAATCTCCGGCTTCATCCGCATGTCAAAATGGAAAATCCTCTCCGCCTCGGTCCTGACCAAGTGGCGCACATAAGTCAACTGGTGATTAAAAGCCTTAATCACGTCGGTCACAGATGCCTCTGAATTTTGTGGTGAGAAAAACTCCCGGACTCGTGCCTCTCTAACTAGGCGAGGACAATACTGCGCTTCCATCATTAATTTGAACTCCGTCCAGTCAACATTATGCTCCTCTGGTCGAATGGCCTCCCACCAGTCGAAAGCCTCCCCCGTCAGAAGATACTGGGCGACCGGAACCTTTCTTTCATTGGGACAGTTAATTCCTGCAAAGATCTTCTCTAACTCCTTCAGCCAATGATCCCAAGAAAGCGTCTCAGCAGAACCGTCAAATTTTGGAGGATGCAATTTGACCACTTCGGTAAGCCATTTGTCTCCCCGGTTACCCTCGTTATGCTGCTGTCCCATCGCCGTCTGCATGCGATCAACAACCTGAGCAAACTGATTTATCTGGACAACCACCTGTTGAAGCACTCCTGGCACGTTAGGATCTGCATTATTATTTGCTGATCCCTGCTGTCCTCCGGAATGGGAATCCGTTCGACTAGCGGTTATTTCTGGGGTAGACACCGAATCTTCCTGTCTCGCATTTCCACGTTCGCGTCCACGACCGCGTCCGCGTCCACGACCTCCCCTCAACATACTGTAAACACAAATACTCAATATCCAGGGCAACTTTTCTAAAAGAAAGTCCATCATTATTCACAAAAGGAAATAAATAAAACAGTAGTGACTGGGATTAGGAGACTTACAACCACGGTCCACACGACGATGCTGGCTCAGCAGTGATATTACAAACGACCCATAAATAACGTAAACAGACCCAACTAAAACCCGACTGCCAAGATATCCATAAATATTAGCTCCGATACCATATTCTGTAACACCCCGAGATATTTGGAATAATTACAGCGCCGTAAACCCTTTAAGTAAGGATTTACAAGGCTAATTAAAAGGAATGCAAACATAATTCAACGAGTCCACTAAAATTCAAAACACAGAACCGGTTCAACTGATCCAGGGAGTTAATTTATACAACCATATCGAAAATGACATTATTAAAACACACGTACTCGAGTACTAAAGTGAATCAAGAAGACAAATCACCAAAACAATAAACATCAACCACATCACTGAGCCATTTCATCGTCATGCCGGTACTGTGGCTGCCTCCCCGATCCTCGGCTACCTGAACATCAAAACAAATGTCCACCCCCGAAGGGGTTAGCAAAACGATACTAGTACAAGTATCGCAATACACAAATCATCAATGCATCATAAAACATACAAAATAGACTTCCGTCATCGGAAACCAACGATGTGAATCCTCACGATTCCATCAACACAATATAGGGTAATCCAACGATCCAGCGCCCTTGGTATAGATCCCTATGATGATCCCGTCGGACCAACGGATGGTGGAAAACACGTCGAACGATCCAGCGCCCTCAGCATAGATCCTCATGATGATCCCGTCGGACCAACGCATGGTGGACATTCGATCCAGCGCCCTCAGCATAGATCCTCATGATCCCCTCATATCATTTACAACACAAACAATACCATTATGCATACACATATGAAAATCAACACGTTCATCGATGTAAATATCATGACAACTCAAAGAATATAATATCATGTTCAACAACACGAATAAATCGTACACATGATCAACAATACAATATCAATAAGCTTAAAATACGATACTTGCCGCAAAGATGGCAAGAACAAATCACTCCAATGATCTCAACACACTCGAAGGCCGTATCCTTCGATCAACGTAGCAAGCTCAAACCTTAACAAAAGAAATAATATAAAATTTATCTTATGTCGTACGAATATCTAACAACCCGGTCTGAGGCCGAAAGCTCTAAAAATGCAATATGCCTGAACTACTTAGCATACGTTACATACTCTACGTAACATGCGCTAAGCCTGCCCGTTAGCATACGTAAACGACGAAGTCTAGCGTACGCTAACTTATGTACTGGCAGTCCTCTCTGTCCAGCCGACTGACTCGCCTGATGACATAACGCACGTTACGTACCAAACGTAGCGTACATTATTCATTCCCGATAGCGTACGTTAATACATACATCTTAGCGTGCGCTACCTGTGCATGGCAGTTTATTATTGGGCAGAAAACTGATCTAATGGTGAAGAAACTCATGAAATCTTCAGTGATAAAACATGTCATCTCCGTGCATACTATGCTCATACGATTTGTGAAAGATCTTTACGGATTAAGCGACTTCAAGGTACAAGGATACGTATAACCATCACAACATCTTAATTCATCTTGATCTTCAAGAACATATCTCAAGTTCAATCCATTCCAAATCCTAAACGTATGATTCCATTATGTAAAGACCTAAGAACTTGCTAATCTCCATGAACTGGCCAATATCGGTTAGAAGATACATGAATATGCTTAGGAGTCCAACACTAAAAAGGTTCAACGGTTTATACGATGAAGAAGTACCGAAGCATCGAAAATATCCTTCTAACAACATGATGTTCGACTACGTACGAATTTTAACTGACTAGAAAATCCCAAATCATAATCAAAACATCCTTCAGAATACTACTAATATTGGTGAAGAATCACCTACCTCAAAGTAGCAAAGAACACGAAGGAACTTTGAAGAAATCCAACACCGAGAGCTCGAACACCAACCTCCAATGATCTACAATCTTCAACTCGGGTTAGGATGATGATATGAAGGATTAGGATGAAGAGAGCGACTCTCTAAGTCCTAGAATTCGGATGTGGGGAGTGAAAGATCTGAAAATATGAAAAAGGATGCTGTCCTATATATAGAAAATGGTTGTTAGCGTGCGCTAGTACATATTCATAGCGTGCGCTAACGGCTATACGAAACTTACTGACTTCACTGTACTCAGCATTTAGCGTGCGCTATCCTCATATGAGTAGCGTGCGCTACCGCGTTGACTTGGCTTTTTCCCGAAAGCCGTCCAAGTTCATCGCGACCAAGATCCCCGGCCTGATCTCACCTACCAACACGTCTCAATCATGCTGACTACGTATAGCGCGCGCTAAGGTTCATATATAGCATGCGCTACTAAACCCAAATTAGCGTACGCTATGCCTAGTCGATAGCGTGCGCTACAAGTACAAAAATCACAATATTGAACACAATCATGCAATCATGCGCTCAACAACACCGGGACATGAAATACGGAGAATAATACTCAGATCAAAATACAACAATTACAATATCACAAGGTTCAATTACACATCAAAAATTTCGGGTATTACATCCTCTCTCCCTAAAAAGAAGTTTCGTCCCGAAACTTAAGATGAAAACAACTCTAGATATCTAGTCTTCATACTGTCCTCCGCTTTCCAAGTGGCCTCTTCAACTCCGTGTCGTGACCATTGTACTTTAACCAAGTGTATTGGTTTATTCCTCAATTGTTTGACCCGACTTTCAAGTATCTTGATTGGTCTCTCTTCGAAGGTGCCGTCATTAGCTATCTCGATCTCATCGAACTCAATGATATGACTGGGATCCGGTACATACTTCCGCAATTGGGATACGTGAAACACATTGTGAACGTGACTCAGCGATGGCGGTAAGGCCAACCTGTATGCTAAATCCCCAAGTCTCTCGAGGATCTCAAATGGTCCGACGTATCTCGGACTTAGCTTACCTTTCCTCCCAAAACGGAAAATTCCTCGTGTAGGAGATACCTTCAATAGTACGCGGTCCCCAATCTCGAACTCTAGCGGGCGACGACGCACATCAGCATAAGACTTCTGTCGACTCTGGGCAGTCAACAGTCTGTCCCGAATCAAAGCTATCTTCTCTTGAGTCTGAACTATCAATTCCGGTTCCGTCCCAATCAAGTCCGAAGAATCATCCCAGCACAGGGGTGATCAACATCTTCTCCCGTACAAAGCTTCAAATGGTGCCATCTAAATAGAAGCATGCCAACTATTGTTGTAGGTGAATTCAATCAATGGCAAGTGAACTTCCCAATCAGTTGACCAATCCAAAGCACAAGATCTTAGCATGTCTTATACTGTTTGTACAGGCCTTTCGGACTGACCGTCCGTCTGAGGATGATAAGCCGTGCTAAAGTTCAGCTCGGTCCCCAAAGCCCTGTGAACTGCCTTCCAAAAGTGCAATACGAAGCGACCATCCCGATCTGAAATAATGGTCTTCGGTGTCCCATGTAATCTGACTATCTCTGCAATAAATACTCGCGCCAATCTCTCGGGTCCCCAAGTATCTTTAATTCCTAGGAAATGAGACGACTTGGTTAGTCGATCAACTACAACTCAAATCATGTTCATTCCCGTCTTGGTCCTTGGCATACTGGTGATGAAATCCATCAAGATATCCTCCCAATTCCACTCAGGAATCGGAAGAGGTTTTAACATTCCGGCAGGCCGCTGATGTTCAATCTTAACCTGCTGACAAGTCAAACACTTCGAAACGTACTCTGCTACATCCTTCTTCATATTCCCCCACCAGAAGTTTTGTTTTAGATCCTTATACATCTTACTGCTGCTTGGGTGAATAGAATAGGGAGCGCTGTGAGCTTCCTTCAAAATTGTCCATCTCAAATCATCATCATTGGGAACGCAAAGTCGACTTTGAAATCTCAGAACTCCATCATCTTGTATCACGAATCCTGGGGCCTTTCCTTTACTTACTTCGTCACATAACCGAAGGATCAAAGAATCGTTCAACTGCTTAGATTTGATTTCCTCGACTAGGGACGAAGTCAGTTCCATCACGTATAGTTGTCCTTGGATTTCTGGTGACCATACTTTAATCCCTTCGCGGATCAGTTCTCGTTGAAAACTGATCTAATGGTGATGAAACTCATGAAATCTTCAGTGATAAAACATGTCATCTCCGTGCATACTATGCTCATACGATTTATGAAGGATCTTTACGATTAAGCGACTTCAAGGTACAAGGATACGTATAACCATCACAACATCTTAATTCATCTTGATCTTCAAGAAAATATCTCAAATTCAATCCATTCCAAATCCTAAATGTATGATTCCATTATGTAAAGACCTAAGAACTTGCTAATATCCATGAACTGGCCAATATCGGTTAGAAGATACATGAATATGCTTAGGAGTCCAACACTAAAAAGGTTCAACGGTTTATACGATGAAGAAGTACCGAAGCATCGAAAATATCCTTCTAACAACATGATGTTCGACTACGTACGAATTTGAACTGACTAGAAAATCCCAAATCATAATCAAAACATCCTTCAGAATACTACTAATATTGGTGAAGAATCACCTACCTCAAAGTAGCAAAGAACACGAAGGAACTTTGAAGAAATCCAACACCGAGAGCACGAACACCAACCTCCAATGATCTACAATCTTCAACTCGGGTTAGGATGATGATATGAAGGATTAGGATGAAGAGAGTGACTCTCTAAGTCCAAGAATTCGGATGTGGGGAGTGAAAGATCTGAAAATATGAAAAAGGATGTTGTCCTATATATAGAAAATGGTTGTTAGCGTGCGCTAGTACATATTCATAGCGTGCGCTAACGGATATACGAAACTTACTGACTTCACTGTACTCAGCATTTAGCGTGCGCTATCCTCATATGAGTAGCGTGCGCTACCGCGTTGACTTGGCTTTTTCCCGAAAGCCGTCCAAGTTCATCGCGACCAAGATCCCCGGCCTGATCTCACCTACCAACACGTCTCAATCATGCTGACTATGTATAGCGCGCGCTAAGGTTCATATATAGCATGCGCTACTAAACCCAAATTAGCGTACGCTATGCCTTGTCGATAGCGTGCGCTACAAGTGCAAAAATCACAATATTGAACACAATCATGCAATCATGCGCTCAACAACACTGGGTCATGAAATACGGAGAATAATACTCAGATCAAAATAGAACAATTACAATATCACAAGGTTCAATTACACATCAGGAATTTCGGGTATTACATCCTCTCTCCCTAAAAAGAAGTTCCGTCCCGAAACTTAAGATGAAAACAACTCTAGATATCTAGTCTTCATACTGTCCTCCACTTCCCAAGTGGCCTCTTCAACTCCGTGTCGTGACCATTGTACTTTAACCAAGTGTATTGGTTTATTCCTCAATTGTTTGACCCGACTTTCAAGTATCTTGATTGGTCTCTCTTCGAAGGTGCCGTCATTAGCTATCTCGATCTCATCGAACTCAATGATATGACAGGGTTCCGGTACATACTTCCGCAATTGGGATACGTGAAACACATTGTGAACGTGACTCAGCGATGGCGGTAAGGCCAACCTGTATGCTAAATCCCCAAGTCTCTCGAGGATCTCAAATGGTCCGTTGTATCTCGGACTTAGATTACCTTTCCTCCCAAAACGGAAAATTCCTCGTGTAGGAGATACCTTCAATAGTACGCGGTCCCCAATCTCGAACTCTAGCGGGCGACGACGCACATCAGCATAAGACTTCTGTCGACTCTGGGCAGTCAACAGTCTGTCCCGAATCAAAGCTATCTTCTCTTGAGTCTGAACTATCAATTCCGGTTCCGTCCCAATCAAGTCCGAAGAATCATCCCAGCACAGGGGTGATCGACATCTTCTCCCGTATAAAGCTTCAAATGGTGCCATCTAAATAGAAGCATGCCAACTATTGTTGTTGGTGAATTCAATCAATGGCAAGTGAACTTCCCAATCAGTTGACTAATCCAAAGCACAAGCTCTAAGCATGTCTTCAACTGTTTATATAGGCCTTTCGGACTGACCGTCCGTCTGAGGATGATAAGCCGTGCTAAAGTTCAGCTCGGTCCCCAAAGCCCTGTGAACTACCTTCCAAAAGTGCAACACGAAGCGACCATCCCGATCTGAAATAATGGTTTTCGGTGTCCCATGTAATCTGACTATCTCTGCAATAAATACTCGCGCCAATCTCTTGGGTCCCCAAGTATCTTTAATTCCTAGGAAATGAGACGACTTGGTTAGTCGATCAACTACAACCCAAATCATGTTCATTCCCATCTTGGTCCTTGGCATACTGGTGATGAAATCCATCGAGATATCCTCCCAATTCCACTCAGGAATCGGAAGAGGTTTTAACATTCCGGCAGGCCGCTGATGTTCAATCTTAACCTGCTGACAAGTCAAACACTTCGAAACGTACTCTGCTACATTTTTCTTCATATTCCCCCACCAGAAGTTTTATTTTAGATCCTTATACATCTTACTGCTGCCTGGGTGAATAGAATAGGGAGCGCTGTGAGCTTCCTTCAAAATTGTCCATCTCAAATCATCATCATTGGGAACGCAAAGTCGACTTTGAAATCTCAGAACTCCATCATCTTGTATCACGAATCCTGGGGCCTTTCCTTTCTTTACTTCGTCACATAACCGAAGGATCAGAGAATCGTTCAACTGCTTAGATTTGATTTCCTCGACTAGGGACGAAGTCAGTTCCATCACATATAGTTGTCCTTGGATTTCTAGTGACCATACTTTAATCCCTTCGCGGATCAGTTCTCGTTGAAAACTGATCTAATGGTGATGAAACTCATGAAATCTTCAGTGATAAAACATGTCATCTCCGTGCATACTATGCTCATACGATTTGTAAAAGATCTTTACGATTAAGCGACTTCAAGTTACAAGGATACGTATAACCATCACAACATCTTAATTCATCTTGATCTTCAAGAAAATATCTCAAATTCAATCCATTCCAAATCCTAAACGTATGATTCCATTATGTAAAGACCTAAGAACTTGCTAATATCCATGAACTGGCCAATATCGGTTAGAAGATACATGAATATGCTTAGGAGTCCAACACTAAAAAGGTTCAACAGTTTATACGATGAAGAAGTACCGAAGCATCAAAAATATCCTTCTAACAAAATGATGTTCGACTACGTACGAATTTTAACTGACTAGAAAATCCCAAATCATGATCAAAACATCCTTCAGAATACTACTAATATTGGTGAAGAATCACCTACCTCAAAGTAGCGAAGAACACGAAGGAACTTTGAAGAAATCCAACACCGAGAGCTCGAACACCAACCTTCAATGATCTACAATCATCAACTCGGGTTTGGATGATGATATGAAGGGTTAGGATGAAGAGAGTGACTCTCTAAATCCAAGAATTCCGATGTGGGGAGTAAAAGATCTGAAAATATGAAAAAGGATGTTGTCCTATATATAGAAAATGGTTGTTAGCGCGCGCTAGTCCATATTCATAGTGTGCGCTAACGGCTATACGAAACTTACTGATTTCACTGTACTCAGCATTTAGCATGCGCTATCCTCATATGAGTAGCGTGCGCTACAGCGTTGACTTGGCTTTTTCCCGAAAGCCGTCCAGGTTCATCCCGACATAATCCGACCAAGATCCCCGGCCTGATCTCACCTACCAACACGTCTCAATCATGCTGACTGCGTATAGCGCGCGCTACGGTTCATATATAGCGTGCGCTACTAAACCAAAATTAGCGTACGCTACGCCTAGTCGATAGCGTGCGCTACAAGTGCAAAAATCACAATATTGAACATAATCATGCAATCATGCGCTCAACAACACCGGGTCATGAAATACGGAGAATAATACTCAGATCAAAATACAACAATTACAATATCACAAGGTTCAATTACACATCAGAAATTTCGGGTATTACAGTGACTAGACTATGTGTATATACAAGTAATCAAGAAACTAATCAGCAACTAGTGATATAAAGATATATCAAATTACTTGTGCATATATGCTGCATGAAGTGAGATATTCAAAAACTATTAACATTATATAGTAACGCAAATTGGATATCTGACATTATGAATTTAATGTCTAAATAGTGAATATGTTTCACGCTAGCTAGTGCAGCAGTAGAATGGAAATCTTTAAAATAAATGGTTATATCCCGATTTACAATGGAATCAGAGCTCATAACCTTAGACAAATTTTCAGAAGAGGCATAATGCAATGCCATTTTCTAGAAGATATTTTAAAATGGGCAAAGCTATGACCGCAATATGTATTTATTTTGATAGTCAATCTACGATTAGCAGGACACAGAGCAAAATTATAATTGGTAAGTCACGTCATATAAGGCGGAGACATAATACAACTTGATAGTTGTGATCAACAAGGGTTATCACTACTGACTACGATTCGTCAAGGGATAACATCGCGGATCCGCTAACCAAAGGGTTATCAAAAGACCTGATAAATCATCAAGAGGAATGGGTCTTATTGCCATGAGAAAATGGTTTTATGGAGGATACCCAACCTATACTGACTGGAGATCCTAAGATCTAGGTTCAATGGGACAACCAATTCATAAAACTGGGCACGATCACTGTGGGGGTCACCCAGACCTTCCTATTCCTGGGATGAGTACAGTAATACCCGTAGGGAGAGGTTAAGCTTATGCGTTTAATGATTTTTAAGTTGACAACATATAAACGGGTGGAGTAAAATACGGGTTTACTCAAACACTTAAAGGAATCACCGATGTTGGAGTGAGGAGGGGCCGCTTCAAAGGAGAATTACAAGGCATAATTCTTTAAAAACACTTGCAGAACCAGGACGGTGTCCATGGCCAAAACGGACACAATAATAAGAACAAAATAAATCAGAGAGGGTCGTGTGAGGGATATACCATCACTTACACAAACGGTCGGATAGTTCAAATGCACCAAGTCACACTGTCTAGCCAGTAAGGAGAATATTTCTTTTGCAGGGAAGGTTCAAAGAGCATACTCTACCTATCCTATGCAATGCCTAACCACAGTAACTATCACCAAGTCAAACTCTGTGTCTGACGTGTGCTGTTGGACCATCAATCTCATTCATGTGGGGATTGTTGGAAAATGAGGAAAAAGGGGCTCTTTTGAGCAGCCCACTTGAGAGGCAATTTTGAGTGTGCCTGACTTCGAGTCAATGCCAGGATTTGGTTGTAATACGTAGTACTCCGTAAGAGGTTTTCAAAACATGTAAGAACACTCAAAATGATTGAGATATGTATGTTCCAAATTGAGCTCTTTGGAAATGGGTTTGTGATGTTATCCCACATTGGAAAAAAGTAAAAAGAATTGTGTGTATATAAGGTGATATGCGCAAACTCTTGTTCACAACAACAAGTGGGACATGAGTGGATGTGTCACTGGGTGCCCCTCGCGCGCACACACACATGCGTGCGCCGTCCGTCCGTCCGAACGACTCGACTCGACTCGGTATGGTTCGGTTTGGGTCGAAGGACGATTTGGGCGAAATGTCTCGGTGTCTCGAAGTTATCTTTTTACTGCAATTTTATTTGGAAAAAATTCATTTTGCTAAACTGCCTCAATCATAAAATCCGAAAAATTCGGATTAGGATAAATATCAAATTAGATTGATAATTATCGAATTAATATATTAGGATAACTATCAAGTTATTTGGTAATTATCGGACTAATATATTAATAGATTAGGATAAGTATCAAAGAGATCAATCCTAATCGAGTTAGAGTTCCTCCAGCACATGTATCTCTCTCATCTTCACCTATAAATACAGATGTGAGGGGGGTCCGATTTTTGGACGTTATTTTTTTTGTTTTCCAGCCATATATTCGAGTTCACTTTTGAGCTAAAATTTTCTCTTCATATTCTCGGTCGCGTCAGTGATAGTTCAGATTTTATTCTAGTTCGTTGAGGGTGTGATGATTGATCTACCAATGCATCGAGATGTTATTTTATAGGGTTGTCTAAATAGTTCCCGGTTCTGTTCCGGTTAATCGAGAACCGCAATTTCGGTTATCGGTCCGGTTTTCGATTCCATTGTGTATCATTTGTTCGGTTTTCGGTCTAACCGATAACCGTTCGGTTTCAAAGCGAAAATCAATTTTATAAAATATATTTACTAAATAATATTTCTTATTTTATAATTATATTATATTATTTTAATTTTTGTAAATTAAAATTGGAAATTAGACTGTTTTTTTGAAATCATATTTTGTAATTATATTATATAGTTATAAAATAAAAAATAATATTTAATAAATATATTTTATAAAATCAAACTGGAAGCAGACTTTATTTGTGAAATTATTTTTATATTTTATAATTATATTATATTATTTCAATTTTTTAAATTGAAATTAAAAAAAACTATTTTTGTGGTTAACCGAACCGGAACCGAAAATAATCGGTCCGGTTCTGGTTAACCGAAAATTTAAACGGTCCGGCTTTTGGTTCTTATTTTAGGACATTTATGGTTCTAGTTAACCGAAAATTTCAGTCCGGTTAACCGGAACCGAATCGTTCGACAGCCCTATTGTTTTGTCCTGGGAGGCAGACGCTATACACTGCGGTGGAGGAGAATTTTCTTTAAGGAGATAGGATTTCTATATATATTATTTGCTGCTTGATTTATTAACGAATCTGTCTCTTACTTTGATCTTTCCAGATTTGCAGCTCATGTAGTATATTCAAAGCATGGCATATTCTAACCATAAGTTTGTTCACATTATTTTGTCATTTTAAGTTTGTTCCTCAAAATTGTTTTTACTATTTCTAGAAACTGTCTACCGCTTATACCTTTTAGTTGTGGATCTCATTTTTTCATTCATTTACACACTTAATTTGTTGGGAAATTTGGTACCTTCGCCGTTTGAAATTTATGCAAAGTATAATAGAGTTATGAAACTCTTTTGAGTTGCGGAAGCATAATTAAATTATGGAAGACAAACGACACAAGATTTATAGAGGTTCGACCAATCGTGCCTACGTCCTCTCTCCGTATCTTTTACTATAGGCTTAAGATCAACCTATGCGCCTGGTCTTCTATCGGTCCGAGGGATACCATTACAATCTCGTCTTCTATAGGTCCGAGATAAACCGTTATACTCTTGTCTTTATGTCGGTCCATGATAAACTGTTTTCATTTTCTATCGGACAAGGAAGCAACCTATCTATATTTTGATGGGTACTAGACAAACCTCACTCAGATTTAGATGTGATTCTAACAATGATGGATTAATGATCCTAATAACACTGAATCAATCTACAATTTGTATCTTTCCTCTCGTGTATGATTTAGTGTATGAACACTCAAACACTATCAATTAAGCACAAATACAACAACAATAATGAATACAATGATATCTGGCCAATATATGATTTGCTTGGGGTTGTTGTGTATAATGATACCAAATGACTTGGTATTTATAGGCTCAAATCCTCAACTAGCCGTTTGCTCCTGCAGCCTTTCTTACGTACGTTATAGTGCTTCCGTAGCGTACATTATGTCTATTACATATGTTAATTCTTTCAGGTTACATACGTTATATATAGTGCAAATCAGTCCAGTAGCTTCCGTGCATCTGTTACATACGTTATCAATATATCTATTGCGTACGTTAACTTTAGTCTTCATATCCATTGCATGCTGACCTACTCCATGACGTCATCTTCAACGGATCCTTGTTTGAATTCATATTCAAACTCATTATGTACATTATGTACAACTCGTTACGTACGTTAGCTTCCATGCCTTAGCGTACGTTATTCTTCAATGTGTTGTGTACGTTAACTCATGTCGTCTGCACTAGTCTGCCTTCAGGAGACTTTCTCACTAGGTATGTTATCTTCATCTGTAATACGTACGTTAGCTGATCAGGTGACTATTTATCAGGTGACTCTTCAGGTGAGTCTTCATCAGGTGACTCTTCAGGTGACTCTTCAGGTGACTTTCTCTCATCTGGACTGATCAGGTGACTTTGACTCGTTCTATTGATTCCTTTGTTTTTTGGTTTGAATGACAAATTATCATCAAAACCAATTTATGATTATAAGGAATAGAATATTCCAACAATCTCTCCTTTTTTCATAGTATCAAAACCTGCAAAAGTATAAAACATTACAAATCAAAGTTTTTGGCTTTGGCTATTTAGTTAGTTTTCTTCACCCCATCATTTCTTTTCTCCTTTTCAACTACTTCTCATTTTTCAACTTCTTCTTTGATTTTCGACTTCTCGACTTTCTTCGTCTTTTCTCCTCCTTTTATAATGTGTAATTATTTTTATTTTTCTCGTCATTCTTCCATGACTCGTATTCTTTTTATCGTCATACTCCCCCTTTCTCATATTATATCTTCATAATTTCTCCTCATACTCTCTTCTGAAGGGGAATATGGTTCATAAAGAAACCATTCGTACGATGAAATATGTTCAAACTCAGAACCGAGGATGGATTTATGTGGGTTATTTACGGGACGGTGACTCTCTTGTTGGTGATGGTGCCTTACCTCGTCTTGAGGATCGTATCTTTGCAAGAGGCCCTCAGGCTGAGAGATCACGTATTTAGGTTCCTACTTCTCAGGCTGGTCCATCTCGTGCGAGTAGAACAAGTTCTTCTTCATCCGCCTTACTTGAAGATAGAGTTGGTAATTTAGAAAGAAGGTTGGAGAATGTCCAGCTCCGAGTTAGAAGGTTGGAAACAACATGAGGGAACATTTGCACTCACTTTGGTATACCCCTTCCTCCTCAGCTTCCCGAGCCAGACCTTGATTAGATGACTTTCTTCACATTGATGATTATCCAGTTTCTCTAACCGACATTTTCTTCATGCATTTCATATTTATGTTTGGATATTTAAAATCGTGATTTGGTTTTGTGTTTCCTAACTCTGTATTGGTTATTATGTCTTTATGTTTGGATTTTGTGGTTTGGTTATTACATTGAGATATTCTATTTTCCTAACTATGATCTTCTTCCTTGAGTTATTCGTATTGTCGGTTCTCTTATCTTTTTGTTAATGACAAAAAGGGGGAGAAAATATGTTTAGTTTTTGAAATCCTTGAAATATTATCTATTGTTCAAATCAGGGGGAGAATTATTTTCGGGGGAGCTTTTCGTGTTATTTTTTCAAAATTCCATTGTCCCTCAAAATTTTATTTAAAAAACTTTCATGTAATTTTGTCATCATCAAAAAAGGGAGAGAGTATTAGGAGAAAATATGAAGAGAGAGTATGAGAAAGGGGGAGTATGTCGATAAAAAGAATACGAGTCATAGAAGAATGACGAGAAAAATAAAAACAATTACAGATTATGAAAGGAGGAGAAAAGACGAAGAAAGTTGAGAAGTCGAAAATCAAAGAAGAAGTTGAAAAATGAGAAGTAGTTGAAAAGGACAAAAGAAATGATGGGGAGAAGAAAACTAACGAAACTGACAAAACAACAACCTTCGATGGGATTTTATACCTGCAAAAGTATAAAACATTACAGATCAAATTTCGGCTTTTTCAGTTTCTTTAGTTTTCTTCTCCCATCATTTCTTTTCTCCTTTTCAACTTCTCGGTTTTCAACTTCTTCTTTGATTTTCGACTTCTCGACTTTCTTCGTCTTTTTTTCTCCTTTCATAATCTGTAATTGTTTCTATTTTTCTCGTCATTCTTCCATGATTCGTATTCTTTTTATCGACACACTCCCCCTTTCTCATACTCTCTATTCATACTTTCTCCTCATACTCTCTCCCCCTTTTTATCATGATCAAAAAATGCAATAATACAAATAGAATTGATTAAGTATGACAATTAAGCGGGTAAAACTCCCCCTGAAAAATAGATTTCCCCTAAAAGATAACTCCCTCTGTGTTAAATATCAATTATTAAAAATATAAATTATAAAAATACCAATTGATGGAAATATATTAATTTTGATTTTTGGGGATCCAACCGATAGTTGGTTTTTCTTTTGAAATATAGACGATATTAGGTATAGTGGTTCCTTTAGGAATCCAAATTTCTTAATTTTTATCTTTCGTCTTGGGCTTTTGAAAATCGAAATATGATGCCCAAGTTTTATACATTTCTCACAACGGGGTATTTTAAAATTTAAGAATTCAGTTTTATTATTTGGTTTGAATCCTAACCCCTGTTTGTTTAAAGAGTATTTTTGAACGGAAATCATTTATTCAAACTTGTCATTTCGGCAAGAAAATTTGTTTGTTAAAACCTTAAGTTCGTTTTGAACTTTTAAAAGATCATACTTTAATTTATTTTTATTTATTCAAGACATTTAGAATGATCGGTTTCAACAAATTTCCCTTTTTCATTTATTTTGGAAATTTCGATTTCCAACATTTTAATTTTCGATTTGAGGGACTTAATATCGAGTAAAGCATTTTGAAAATCGGTATGTAAAAATTCGAATGCTTCAAATAATTCGTCATGAGACGAGGTACTTACCCGACTTTCGACGTAGCTTTCGTCGAATGAACTTCTTGCCATGAGTGTGAGGTTATTTTGAATATATTTCATCGTCATCCTCTTCGTCACTCCATGTAGTGTAATACCACGGGTATTCCATGCTGTTAAAAACATCATGTACTTCATTTGTAACGATTTGACACTGTACACCACCTCTCGGCGCTTGTACTTTTATACGTTATGTTTAGACCATGTTGTCACGTATAAAAGATTGTGGCATTTATTTTTTTATGTGATGTAATTGTTGTTGGGATTCCGAAAATAAAAAGAAATACGCAGCGGAAATAAATACGAATCCCAAACAGGATCGATCAAGTAACGTATATATGAAAAATAAATAAATACAAAGATAAAGGTTCATACCCTTGAAGCCTTTGAAATAATTCTTCGTAAATTGATGATGATCACGAACCCTGTCCCGAATACGAAATCCCTTCGTTTCAAGCACCGAAAGTTCGAAGCCTCTACTTCACACGCGTCGGAAGTTGCCCGGAAAAATCTACAACACTCCGTTCTATGAAGAACACGGCTAGAAAGTGTTGTAGGAATATATATATATATATATATATATATCACTTTTTCTTAACTTCTATATCACCTCCAAGATGAAAAATAGAAAAGAAAAAATTTCTCCTCCCTCACCTTTTAGCACACGGCTGAACACTCAAAATGAATATGAGTTGTATCTTGTTTCATCTCATCATGTGTGTATATATATATTATATCTCATATAATAATTATATATCATATTATAATTATTTTGAGAATAAGAATCTCTACAAATAATTAACACTAGTACAAAAGGTCACATAGGCCACGTTTTTCTAGTTACATCCTAGCCACGTTTTTGTTTTTACAGTGCAAGGTGGTCATGTGAGGGGGCAGCCTATTAGGAAGATTCCTAGAGAACGAGCCGAGCCACTCGGCTCGTGTACCGGACGTTCGTCAAACGACTCCGTTAAATACACTACGTTTAATTATCAATGTATTTATATTAATTAATTAATCTAATTAATTAATTATATCAAATACAAATATATTTCTCTAAGAAATATAATTTATGAATTAAATTAATTACCCGGTAACTTAATTTTAATTCATAAGACCGCTATTTGATTTATCCAATAAATCATAATTAGATATCCAATATCTAATATTAATAGAGAGATAATAAATTCACATTTATCCGTCAATGCTCCTAATGCGCGACTCCGTAGGTCCGTCTCAGCCGGTATTGGGAGGAACCAATGAGTGCGGCAGCACTTAGCCAGCCTAGCGGGCCGCACTGTAAACCCCGACTGAGAACGAATGAAGGGATCATTCTAGAACCATTATGTCGTGAATACTATATACGTATAGACCCTTCATCAGATGTCCCGGTCAAGTCTTCGGGTCACGGTAAAGTCAAACCCTACTGTTGACTAAACTCTATACATGTGTTAATGCAAATCAAGACCAACTGATCAATAGTGTATCTAATACTACTATATCAGAATGCTTTGGCCAAAGACTTATGATCTTATTTGCCATTAACCGTATAGGACATTCGCCTGCTCACTAACAGGAGATAGACTCCTTTCTTGGCGTACAGTAAAGACTGCTACCTACCCGTATAGTCCGCACTTCAAGGTCAACTCAACAATTAAGCAAATGAGTCTAACTACTCTAATGACAAACTAAACGTCACAGGCACATCTTCTACTGAACCCTCAAGTCAAAGGTCCACGTATACTATCACAACCTTTCGATTCGTCATCGACTCTCCGAGAGTGAATACCGTGTGACTGAATCGAGTATGAGTCGTGTTCGAGTATACTGGTCCCACCAATATACTTATAACTATGCTATCAAGACATGCACATGTCCTAGCATTAGTTATACAAGTCTTATTAAAAACTTAATGCCCATTTAAGTTTATTGACTTGCGAACGATTTACGTAAATAAACTTTAAACACTTCCAGTGCATTTTCTCTTATCCCATAACGAGAATGGAATGTTCGATTTATTTACATGGACTTCACTTCAATGTTTACCAAGTCAAGAATGCAATTGAAATATAATAAACAGTGAATGAATCGAATTGCCTTTTTATTATTTATTATTCCATAATTACAAGTACAATGCCCATACTCTCTCATCCCCTGAGTGGCATTCGAGGGCATATTCCTAAAAATCTCCCACTTGCACTCAATGCCACATATCATGGTATCCAATACCCATGTTCTTTAGATGTCTTTCCAAGACAGCCTGAGATAATGGCTTAGTCAGCGGGTCAGAGACATTGTCTTTTGAGTCTACTCTTTGCAATGAAACATATCCTTTTTCCACCATCTCTCGAACGATGTGGTACTTTTTATCTATATGCTTGGTATTGTGGTGAGCCCTAGGCTCCTTAGCTTGAGCGACAGCTCCATCATTATCACAGAATAGTGATATAGGCAACTCCGCATTAGGGACCACTTGAAGTTCTTGTGTAAACTTCTGCATCCAAAATACTTCTTTGCTAGCCTATGAGGCAGCTTGATACTCTGCTTGGCAGGTGGAATCTGCAGTAGCGGTTTGCTTGGAGCTTCTCCAAGATACTGCTCCTCCATTGAGAGTAAACAAATACCCAGATGTCGACATAGAGTCGTCATTGTCTCCTTGAAAATCAGAATCGGTGAATCCAATCACCTTCAGTTCTCCACCACCATAAGTAAGAACTAAATCTCTAGTTCTTCTTAAGTACTTAAGAATGTTCTTTACGGCAGTCCAATGTTCCCTTCCTGGTTTTGCTTGAAATCGACTTACCATACTCACAGCGTAGGCTAAGTCTGGTCTCGTACACAACATAGCGTACATGAGGCTACCCACTGCCGAGGCATAGGGTACCTTACTCATCTCTCTCTTGTCTTCCTCACTTTGAGGACACATTTTCGTGGTGAGATGAATTCCATGTCGCATGGGAAGGAACCCTCTTTTATATTCATCCATCTTGAATCTTCTCAGGATTTTATCGATATAAAGGGCTTGGGAAAGTCCTATCATTATTCGCGGTCTATCTCTGTAAAGATGGATCCCTAGAATATAGGAAGCTTCTCCCAAGTCTTTCATGGAGAACGTTTTAGAAAGCCAAGCTTTCACAAGGTCTTTGAGCATTGCTATGTTATTTCCTATAAGTAGAATATCATCTACATATAGTACTAAGAACGCAATGTTGCTCCCACTGACCTTTTTGCAAACACACGGTTCCTCCTCATTTCGTACAAAGTCAAAGTCCTTAACTACTTCGTCAAATCGAAGGTTCCAACTCCGAGAAGCTTGCTTCAGACCATAAATGGCTCGTTGCAGCTTACACACTTTATGAATATTAGCTTTGGACACAAAACCTTTAGGCTGTTCCATATAGATTTCCTCCTCGAGATATCCATTTAGAAAAGCCGTTTTGACATCCATTTGCCATATTTCATAATCATAATAGGCAGCAATGTCAAGCATCATGCGAATCGATTTTATCATAGCTACCGGCGAGAAGGTATCATGATAATCGATTCCTTCCCTCTGGGTATAACCCTTTGCCACAAGCCTGGCCTTATAGGCATCAACCTTGTCATCCCCATCAGTCTTTCTCTTATAGATCCATTTATTTCCAATAGTCCTCATGCCAGTTGGAAGATATACTAGAGTCCAGACCTGATTGGTATGCATCGAGTCTATCTCAGCTTCCATTGCTTCTTGCCATTTATCGGAGTCTATATCCACTATCGCTTGGTCATAGGTGACAGGGTCGTTTTCACTGCTATCAGGTGTGTCGTGGAGACCCAGTTCCTCGACATGTGTATAGCCATACCTCTCAGGTAAGTGAGATACCCTATCAGACCTTAGAAGTGGAGGTTGTGTTACAATAGGTTCGGTTCTTGATCCCTGATCAGATGTCTCCTTAGGACTTTCATTATGCTCTTCCAAAGAGATATTTCTACCTGAGCCACCTTCCTGAATGAATTCATCCTCAAGGAAGTGCGCTTGTAATGCCACAACGACCCTATGGTCTTCTGGCATGTAGAATAGATAACCCATCGAGTCCTCTGGGTATCCTATGAAACGTCCTTTTATGGACCTCGCTTCCAGTTTGTCCGCCTTAGCCTTTTTGACATAGGATGGACATCCCCAAATCCTTATGTGATTAAGGCTTGGTTTCTTACCCTTCCACATCTCATGCGGAGTGATAGGAACAGATTTGGGAGGACATCTATTTAGGATATAGGCTTGGTTAGTAAGGCATACCCCCACAGGTAAATAGGTACATCAGTGTAATTTAACATGGAGCGAACCATGTCCAACAAAGTCCGATTTCTCCTTTCTGAAACACCATTTAACTGTGGGGTTCCTGGAGGCGTGAATTGTGAAACTATTCCATGTTCCTTAAGGAACTCATCAAACTCAGTGCTCATATATTCGCCACCTCGGTCCGACCGAAGTGCTTTGATATGACATCGAGTTTGTTTTTCAACTAGGGCCTTAAATTCTTTGAATTTAGCAAAGGCTTCGGATTTATGTTTCATTAAGTACACAATCCCATACCTAGTATGATCATCTGTGAACGTTATGAAATATTGATATCCATCTCGGGCTACTTCTAAAGCACCACAAACATCGGTATGCACCAATCCAAGTCTATCGGCAGCCCTTTCAAAAGTCCCTGTGAAGGGGAACTTAGTCATATTGCCTCTAAGGCAAGATTCACAAGTTGGATAGGGTTCTACACCCAATGGACTTAAAAGTCCATCTTTCTCCATTTTCTGAACCTTGGTCTTACCAACATGACCAAGTCTAAGGTGTCATTTAAGAGCTTGATTAGTATCTTGCCTACCATGTTTCCTAGTTATAGTGTTCACTGATGTTTTATTTTGCATGTTCAGATGATATAAACCATTCAACAATGTAGCTGTTCCAACCAATTTATTTCGAAAATAAATTTTACAACTGCCATTGCCAATGAAGAAACAAAATCCTTTCCGGTCCAAGACTGGAATGGATACAATATTTTTATGCCCCTTGGGCAAAACAAGTACTTCATCTAATGTCAAAATAAAACCGGATTCTAAACCCAGAAGGATTGATCCAATATCGGTTGCCTCGACACTTTGTCCGCTTCCAACAGTGATCATTATTTCCCCAGCTTCAAGTTTTCTACTTCGTTCCAGATCCTGATTCATAGTACAAATGTGAGAAGTGGCACCTGAATCCAGAATCCATGAAAGCGGAATATACTGAGCGGAACAATTAGTTTCAAAAACAAAAAGTTCCGTACTGATGCGCCATTAATCTTGGGACAAGTCCTTCGCCAGTGGCCCAGCTCACCGCATTCAAGGCAGTTGTCCGTAGGTTTTGGACCGCCTACCTTTTGAACCTTTCGGGCCTTGCCCTTTCCTTTTTGCACCCTTTTCTTGGGTTTGTACTGCTCGTAGGTCTTTTTCTTCTTGTTCTTGGACCTCCTAGGCCCAGAAGAAATCACAAGAGCAGCCTCTCTCAGTTTAGTCTTCATGTTAGACTGCGCCGTCACCAGTTTATTCATTAGCCCAGCTAATGTGCATGTAATTTCATTACAGTTGAAATTCATTACAAACTGCGTGAAAGAGTCAGGGGGAGATTGAAGGATGAGATCAATTTGAAGGGATAAATCCATATTAAAGTTGAGCACCTCGAGCCTCTCAATCATAGAGATCATCTTGAGGACGTGGTCTCCCACTTTCTCCCATTCTCTCATCCTAGCACTGAACAACTGCTTCGATATCTCATATCAGGCTGTCCTATTGTGCTCTCCATAAAGTTAGGTCAAGTGTGCGAGAATCTGCCTAGCAGAAGTCATTTTCTCGTGCGCTCTCTGCAGCTCATTAGTCATTGAGCCCATCATAAAGGCACGGACTAGCACGTCATCCTTGACCCATTTTTCATGGACGTCAATGTCTTCCTGATTACCCCTAGTCCGGATTGGAGTCGGTGGAATGTCCGCCTCCAAGACGTATCCCAGAGACTCCATACTGAGTACAATCATCAGATTCCGCAACCAGTCAACAAAGTTAGGGACAGTTAGGAGATTCTTTTCAAGTAGTATTGCAAGTGGGTTTTTAGCCATTTTAGAGAGATTCAATTTCGTTTTCTGCAAAGATTTAGACAAGATTAAATTAGTGACTTGTTTAATCATGACCGAGTATAGAACTTAAGGGCTTGTATAATTCTTGTCTCTGTAACACCCCCAAGTTATTCAGGGAATATTACAGCGCCGTAAGCCCCGCCGTGGGACCCACAAGGCTAAACATATGCGGAACTATAAATTTTGACCGAGAAGGTCTACACACAATGAAATGAAAAACAATACAAAGGGTATTCAAAACATAACCAATGTATTCAAAGACGTCACAACACGAATCAATACCTCGGCAAACACAGGCCGGAACATCAAGGAAAATAGAAAACAATACTCGAGTATTCAATAACCAATCCAGTACAAAAACACTGAATGGAAAACTCAAAACATAATTGGAAGAAAGACGCAGTATCACACTTGCCCACCATCTTCATGCCGACCCGATACCTGCCTGTCCGCTCTCCTGGGACATGAAATACATAAAAACGTATTTCCCCCTTAAAGGGGTTAGCCGTCGAATAGCTAGTGCAAGTATATCAAGTATGAAACACAATACTCCTCGATAATAAAGTAAATGTAACCGTCAATTCATCAATTTAAGACTAGTATTCCAGAATAACTAAATCTCATAGTGTCACATCAAGACGTATGTGAATGCCGTAGAAACAGTTCGTTCATATCATCCGTCAATACATGTATGAATGCCGTAGAAACGGTTCGTTCATATCATGCCATCAATACATATATGAATGCCGTAAAAACGGTTCGTTCATATTATGCCATCAATATATCTATGAATGCCGTAAAAATGGTTCGTTCATATCATACCATCAATATTTCTTACTTTCAAAGTCGAGAACGTACAATCATAATTATATACTTGCCTTTGAGACATCGAGAAATCGAACGGAAAAACGGTATGAGTTTGGTAGGTCCAAGAACGTGCTTCCGGCATCTAAACGATTCGCAAGGAATATGATAGTCAAATAACCATACTCAAAATACGCAAAGAAATCCCCGAAACCCCTCTACGATTCACGAAAAATACACGGGTAAACAATAAGAGGTTGGAAAATCGCTCAAACTCCCAAAAGTCCGGAAAAATCGTAGGAAAAGCATGTATACGGTATAGATACATCATAATCTCAAGGTTCTCAAGCTTCAAATCGGATAAATCGGACGAATCTACGAAAAACCCCAAAATCCAACACAATATTCAAAGTGTTCTTGAATAATCTTTCAATAATCCGATGAATAATCAAACATGCCCATAATCACGAGTATATCACTTCATACACCATGATTTTAACATCCAAAACGTCATTACCCAATGTAAAATCGAAAACCAAGATGTTGAAGAAATTACCTCTTGAATATCCAGGCTCTATGATCCGAAGAATATGTGATAGATCGATGATCCGAGCTTCCCAACCGAATGAAATTGATAAAAATTCTACACTTAAGTGATAGACGATGATAAGATCCTCCCCTCAAGTTCTCTCTCTCGCAGGTGGAAGAAGGAAATGGAGGAAACGAGCCGCATCTCGCTCAAAAAGCCGAATTATGCAGTTGACCGCATTGTGTGCCGCGGCTCAGCCGAAGTGTGCCGCGGCACAGGCCTAAAAATGCACTACGCCATATATGGGCTTTAACAACGCTTTTTTCATTGTTACAAGCAAAAGTGTAACCATATATGCCTTGAAAGTGATCTAGGCCTACACTTTTTTTCGGTGTTAGCATTGCTATAAATCACTGTTACGGTAGACGTTATTCAGTATCTACGGTAACGTTGAAATCGGTGTAGCCGTTGGTCTCTAAAAAATATGTATCCGTTGATCTTTAAAAATCAATAAAAATAGGCGAGCTCAATGATTGTCCGAATATTAGTCAATTAAATAGGCGGGCTCAATCTTTGTCCAAATATTTCAATTAAGCGGGTCAAACTTCAATTATTCACTCCCAACTCTTTCTCTCAACTCTCTCACAGCTCAACCGTTGACCAGCCAACCGGCAAATACATTTCGTATCGTATATCATATATATATATATATATATATATATAAGTTGGAAAAATAAATATAAGTAAAATAAATATAAATTATATATATAAGTAGAAAAAATAAATATAAGTTATATATATATATATATAACGTTTGTTCCTTGTATTTTCTCGTTGAAAACGTCTTCTTATTACCTGTTGTCTCTTCGACAAATCGCCTTTCTCTTCTTCGCTCCTCTCTCAGTCCTTATCTTTCTCACATACGTGTTCAGGCTCCGGAATCATTCCTGAACCACTCCCTATAAAGAATCGCTGCTTGAATACCACGGGATGCCGATTTATCAATCGCTGCCGAAGGAATTGTTCAAATCAGCTTTGGCTCCGACCCAGCCGCCGGCGCCGGCTATGATGCGACGCAGAGCCCCCTAGGTCGTCGAAGCACGAATCGCCGCCGGCGTTTCTGGATTCCGTATCGGAATCTCCAGCGGATGATCCGGAAGATGTGGCGGATCAGGATGCGAATGGTAACGGCGCAGCTAGAATTGACGGTGGAAGATTTGGTGCTGTAATTTTGGGTCTCTGGTTTGTGTTAATACAGCTATGATTTTATTTTCTTTTTGTTTGGATGGCTTTCTTTTTCACCCTTTAAGATGCGCTTTGGGTTTGGGATAAACTTTTTAACCTAACTTGTTTGATTAGGTGTATGGGATAAGGTGGATTAAAAGTTACCCCAACCCGTGTTTACGCTGATGGAATGCTAATTAGTCCCAAGTTAAATTTGTTATTCAATCATGTGTTTACCTTGCTTAGTCAAGCTGGATAATCTATAAAATTATTCTTTTACCCTAATAATCTGAACCCTAACCCTTATCTTAACTTTGCTCAGATTCCCTCAAAACCAAACACAACTTCCTATCCTAAAGAGCTTTCCACTGTCACAGAGCTTTAATTCTCGAAACGAATTAACCATATTTTCGGCGATGTTCATCTTGAGGGATCCTGATTATCTGGAGAAAAAAATGGGCTTTATTTATCCATTGGGCTGTGTTATTTGCTTGATCTCCCGTGGTTACGGCTTTCTCTTCATACTTCCTATAGCAAAATATTAACTTGCATACTATGAGTTCCTTGTGTTCGATTAATTGATATGTTTCATGATCCGACAAAAAAAATATTTCTGTCAATAACATTTATTGCAACACTTATCATGTGGTCTATCATGAAATAATAGAAACAGAGATGAGCCACCATACATCTGCTCAAGGAAGACCATCTACAGTTATATGATTCGTTTATGTCCAAAAAATCTTAGAGAGCGTTTAAGCTCCTAAAAAAGTGTAACACCCCCAAGTTATTCAGGGATATTACAGCGCCGTAAGCGCCGCCGTGGGACTCACAAGGCTAAACATACGCGGAACCATAAAATTTGACCGATAAGGTCTACACACAATGGAACGAAAAACAATACAAAGGTATTCGAAACATAACCAATGTATTCACAAACATCACAACTCGAATCAATACTTCGGCAAACACAGGCCGGAACATCAAGGAAAAGGGAAAACAATACTCGAGTATTCAAAAGCCAATCCAGTACAACAACACTGAATGGGAAATTCCAAACATTACTGGAAGAAATACACAGTATCACACTTGCCCACCATCTTTATGCCGACCCGATACTTGCCCGTCCGCCCTCCTGGAACCTGAAATACATAAAAAGTATTTCCCCCATAAAGGGGTTAGCCGTCGAATAGCTAGTGCAAGTATATCAAGTATGAAACACAATACTCCTCGACAATAAAGTAAATGTAACCGTCAATTCATCAATTCAAGACTAGTATTCCGGAATAACTAAAATCTCATAGCATCACATCAAGACGTATATGAATGCCGTGGAAACGGTTCATTCATATCATCCGTCATCAATACATATATGAATACCGTGGAACCGCACCAGAGGCTACGGAACCCTCAGAGGACCCGTCGGTCCGTCCCGGAGTGGTTAATTCATATTATCCATGGAATCGCACTGCAGGCTACGAAATCCTCGGAGGACCGTCGGCCGTCCGGAGTGGATATAAATAATCATGCCATTAATATTTCATACTTTCAAAGTCGAGAACGCACATTCATAAATATATACTTGCCTTTGAGACATCGAGGAACGAACGGGAAAAGGGGTATGAGATTGGTAGGTCCAAGAACGCGCTTCCGGCACCTAAACGATTCGCAAGGAATATGATAATCAATTATACATATTCAAAATGAAGAAACCCCCGAAACCCGTCTACGATTCATAAAGATATACGGATAATCAACTAGAGGTTGGAAAATCGTCCAAAATCTCACAAGTCCGAAAGCGACACAATTCAACCCGTAAAATCGTAAGAAAACACGCATAAGATATAGATATATCAAAACCTCAAAGTTCTCAAGCTTCAATCGGATAAAACGGACGAATCTACGAAAACCCCTAAAATCCAACACAAAATTCAAAGTGTTCTTGAATAAACTTTCAATAATCCGATGAATACTCAAACATGTCCATAATCACGCATATACCACTTCATACTCCATGATTTTAACATCCAAAACGTCAATACCCATACAAGATCGAGAATCAAGATGTTGAAGCAATTACCTCTTGAATATCCAAGCTCTACGATCCGAGGAATACGCGTTAGGTCGATTATCCGGGCTTCCCAACCGAATGAAAATGGTAGAAATCCAACACACAAGTGATAGATGGTGAGAAGTTCTTCCCCTCAAACCCTCTCTCTCGCAGGTGGAAGAAGAAGATGGAAAAATGAGCTGCATCTCGCTCAAAAAGCATAAATAATGCAGTTGACCGCATTGTGTGCCGCGGCTCGGCCAGTGTGCCGCGCACGAGCTAAAAATTGTTCCCAGGTTTCGGCAGTGTGCCGCGGCTCAGCATAGGTGTGCCGCGGCACCGGGTACAGACGGTTATTGGCTGAGGATGCAACACCATTGTGCCGCGGCTCAGCATAGGTGTGCCGCGACATTGACTCGGCGGTGTGCCGCGGCACTGCCGGCGTGTGCCGCGGCACCCGGTACAGTCCACTCGGCCAGGTTTAGTAAATGTGTGTGCCGCGGCGCACACTCCTTGTGCCGCGGCTCACACCCCCTTCGGGTCATAAAATGATGAAAAATGACCCGGAAAGAGAATAAAAGCAATATGATTCAATGTCTGGGCAACAATAACACGAAATAGAAGTACGGGAACCCCAAAACGGTGGTTCCAAGCAATGATTACAAGGGTTCGCCCAACAAATCACAATTTGAAGAACAAGAAGAGGTTTGAAATGACATGACTTTCGACCGGGTATTACATTCTCCCCCTCTAAAAATATGTTTCGTCCCGAAACTTAAGAAATAAATAGTTCGGGGTATTCCATCCGCATCTTCTCTTCCGTCTCCCAAGTCGCCTCTTCGACTCCATGCCTCGACCATTGTACTTTAACCAGTGGAATGGTCTTATGCCATTGTTTCTCGCGACGCTCAAGGATCTTCACGGGTCTCTCGGAAGGTAATATCCTCGGCTACGTCAATCTCACCGTAGTCGATAATGTGGTTCGGATCCAGTCGTACTTCCTCAATCGGGACACATGAAAAACACTATGGACGTGACTCAAAGTGGAGGCAATGCCAAGCGATAAGCTAAGTCTCCAACTCGTCCAAAATCTCGAAAGGTCCGATATACCTTGGGTGAGTTTTCCCTTTTCCAAGCGGAAAACTCCTGCAGTCGGCGATACTTTGAGCAAGACGTGATCCCCACTTCAAACTCCAAGGGTCGACGCGAGTATCGGCGTAAGATTTCGACGACTGCGGGCGATCGATGTCGATCTCGGATAATAGAAATCTTTTCCTTGGTCTCCAATAACATATCCGGTTCCGTCCCAACTAGCTCGAAGCCTCGTCCCAACATAATGGCGACCTACATCGCCTACCATAGAGTGCCTCGAAGGGTGCCATTTTGATCGACGCATGCCAACTATTATTGTAAGCAAACTCGATCAACGACAAGTGAAGCTCCCAATCATTACTCCGATCTAAGGCACAAGCCCGTAACATATCTTCCAACGTCGAATCGTCCTCTCTGTCGTCCGTCCGAGGATGAAAGGAAGTGCTCAATCTCAACTCGCAGTGAGGGCGATGAACGGCCTGCCAAAAATGCGATACGAAACGGCCGTCTCGATCAGAAACAATGGTCTTGGGGGTACCGTGTAACCTCACGATCTCAGCGATAAAGGTTCGAGCCAGTCTATCCGGTCCCCAAGTATCCTTAATACCCAAGAAGTGTGCAGACTTGGTCAATCGATCGACAATTACCCAAATCATATTCATTCCAGTCCGAGTTCTCGGCATGCCAGTGATAAAATCCATTGAGATATCTTCCCACTTCCACTCGGGAATGGGAAGTGGTTTCAACAACCCCGCCGGTCGTTGATGTTCGATCTTGACTTGTTGACACGTCAAGCACCGTAGTACAAACTCCGTAACATCCTTCTTCATGCTATTCCACCAAAAATTACGCTTCAAATCTTTGTACATCTTACTCGTCCCGGGGTGGATTGAGTAAGGCGTAGCATGCGCTTCTCGGAGAATTTTCTGCCTCAACTCTAAATCGTTCGGAACACAAAGCTTGCCCTGAAATCTCAGAATAATATCCTCGTGAACCATAAAGCCAGGAGCTTTTCCTTTAATTACATCTTCCTTCAGTTGAGAAATCATCGGGTCACTCCACTGCTTCCCTTTGATATCATCAACTAAGGACGAAGTAATTTCGAGAGTACACAGCTGTCCCTGTACTCGTTGAAGCCAAACTTCTATCCCTTTCTCAATTAAGTCCTAACGAATTTTCGCCTGAGGTGTAAGAACCTCGAGCATTTGAAGAGACGCCGACTTGCGGCTCAAAGCATCCGCAACGACATTGGCTTTCCCGGGGTGGTAAAGAATTTCCAAATCATAATCCTTTAACAACTCTAACCAACGTCTCTGTCTCATATTCATCTCCTTCTGACTGAAAATATATTTCAGGCTCTTGTGATCGGTATATATCCGGCACGGTGAACCATACAAATAATGCCGCCAAATCTTGAGTGCGAAGACAATTGCGGCCAACTCTAAATCGTGAGTAGGATAATTCATCTCATAAGGCTTTAATTGTCGAGACGCAAAAGCTATCGTCTTATCATGCTGCATAAGCACACAGCCCAGGCCTTGACCCGAAGCGTCACTATAAACTGCAAAGCCCTCGCTACCATGCGGTAAAGTTAAAATCGGCGCTAAAGTCAATCGTCTCTTCAGTTCATCGAAGCTCTGTTGTCTCTCATCCGTCCAGATAAACTTTTCGGTCTTCTTGAGTAATTTTGTAAACGGCCGAGCGAGTTTCGAGAACCCCTCGACAAACCGACGGTAATACCCAGCAAGGCCCAAAAAGCTACGAACCTCCTTAACATTCTTAGGCGGTTCCCAATCTAGCACTGCCTCAATCTTATGCGGGTCTACATGAACCCCTTCGGCCGAAATCACATGGCCGAGAAACATAACTTCTTCCAACCAAAACTCACATTTCGAGAATTTTGCATAGAGGTGCTCGGTTCTCAAAATGTCTAAAACCAAACGCAAGTGTCGGGCATGTTCCTCCTTATCTCGAGAATAGATTAAGATGTCGTCAATAAAGACGACTACACACCTGTCGAGGTACTCGATGAATATCTTATTCATTAACTGCATGAATACTGCTGGTGCATTCGTCAACCCAAAAGGCATAACTACAAATTCATAATGCCCATATCTCGTCCGGAACGCCATCTTCGGAACATCGGACTCCCTCACCCTGAGTTGATAATACCCGGATCTTAAATCAATTTTCGAGAAAACTGCAGCCCCTTGCAATTGATCAAATAAATCGTCTATACGAGGCAAAGGATACTTGTTTTTGATGGTTACTTTATTCAGCTCACGGTAGTCGATGCACAAACGTAGTGAACCATCTTTCTTCCTCACGAAGAGAACAGGCGCGCCCCAAGGCGAAGCGCTCGGTCTGATGTACCCTTTTTCCAAAAGTTCTCCCAACTGAGTCTTCAATTCCTGCATCTCGGAAGGTGCCATCCGATAAGGTGCTTTAGAAATCGGAGCCGCATCTGGCTCTAAGTCCACAGTAAATTCTATCTCTCGATTTGGTGGTAATACCGGGAGGTCATCCGGGAATACATCGGGGTACTCACTAACAACCGGAATCGAAGAGAAATCGATTTCATTTCCTTCCGTTTTCAAGGCATAACACCAATAGCCCGCACAACCTTTATTCAAAAGTTTTACGGCCTACATGGCACTGATAAGTAACTTGTATAGTCCCGACTTACGCCCCAAAAATGAGTACTCAGATCCGTCTTTAGTCATCATGGTGATAACCTTAGTACGGTAGTTCATAATCGCTTGATGACTATCAAGCCAATCTTCGCCAAGGATCACGTCTTCGCCTTCCATATCAACTACAATTAAATTCGATAACCAATCCATACCGGATATAGTCACAGGAAAATCTCTAATCTCCCGGTTCCCCACAATTCTATCCCCGTTCGGCAGTCTCACGATGAAGGGATCGCAAGCAGTCAGACAAGTTATATTTAAACGGCGTACACACTCCAAAGAAATAAAAGAATGTGTAGCACCCGAATCAAAAAGTACACGGACTGGATAAGATAAAATATGGATGGTACCTGAAGCCACCGCCGTGTTGGGCTCGTCTGTTCGACGCATCTCATAAACTCGTGGTTGTACCGAACCGACGCTAGAGTTCCCCCCTCCAGCATTCTGACCCCGTCCCCGGCCCCTGCCAAAATTCTGCTGAGGTTGACCAGCTGGGGCAGAAGCCCGAGTGTCCAAAGTCTGATTCGGCTCGGAGCAATAAGCCGCTCTATGGCCCATCTGTCCGCACGTGTGACACTTCAACGGTGGAAAGTGGCATTCCAAATTAATGTGGCCTGAACGGCCACAATTATAGCAAGTCACCGCGCGATTTGTGGTACCCGAAGTGGGACGGTAACCCCTCTTCCCTTTATTAGAACGTGACGACTGTCCGGCAAAACGGTTAGTCGTCTGCGACTTCTGAAAGTTGCCACCCTTAGAGCCAGAAAAGTTTCCCCCGACTTTCTGCTTCTTCGGTTCTTCAACGGTATCATTGTCGGGGCTCAACATATCATGGGCTAAAGCTCTGTCCTGATACTCTTTCAGTGTGGTACAAGCAAATCCGGCCATGTACCGCCGTAAGTCCAAATTCATCCGCATATCAAAATAACGGATCTTATCACGCTCGTTACGCACTTGATCCTTCACATGGATCAATTGTTGGTTATACTCCACGATCGCCTGCGAAACGGGAATATCTTGTGGTTTAGCCTCGAAGAAGGCTCGGATTCGGCTCTCTCGTACCGGCCAAGGACAAAACTCGGCCTCCAAGAGCTCCTTAAATTCATCCCATGAGGCAATATGATCCTGTGGCTTGATGACCTTCCACCAAGTAGCGGCCTCCTTAGTGAGGAAATACTGAGCAATCGGTACTTTCCTCACCTCGGGGCAATCAACTGCCTCGAAAATCTTCTCCAATTCTGCTAGCCAATCTTCCCAGCCTAACGGGTCTGTGGCACCACCAAACTGTGGAGGGTGCATACGGATTACATTCTGAAGCAAGGCATCCGTGTTTGGGTTCGGGTTACTCAGCTGAACAGTTTGGGCCAAAATAGTCATCTGAGTAGCCAATTGTTGAAGTGCATTCGCCACTCCAACGTCTGCGTTGTTCCACGACCATCGGTGGTCGTCGACTCTCGGTGTCGGGATTCACCGAGTTCGACAAACTGGGGTTGGTCGACCCCGCAACTGAACTGATGGAAACGGCCGCGCCACGACCTCTTCCTCGCCCACGGCCACGGCCCCTACCAGCTGATAAACTGAAGAACACACAAGTCACGCAAGCACAATTCAATCACGCGTCATCAAAGTGTCCGATTCTCAATAATACCGATAAAAGGAAGCAAAACGAATAAGGAAACACCAGAAGAGTGAGAGGTCTTACAAGTACCGGTCGCACTGTGATGATAGCAGAGTAGTGATACTGCGGACAATTAACGACTCGATCGACCCAAAAGACCGACAGCCTAGGTATCCATAGACCTAAGCTCTGATACCATATTCTGTAACACCCCCAAGTTATTCAGGGATATTACAGCGCCGTAAGCCCCGCCGTGGGACTCACAAGGCTAAACATACGCGGAACCATAAAATTTGACCGATAAGGTCTACACACAATGGAACGAAAAACAATACAAAGGTATTCGAAACATAACCAATGTATTCACAAACATCACAACTCGAATCAATACTTCGGCAAACACAGGCCGGAACATCAAGGAAAAGGGAAAACAATACTCGAGTATTCAAAAGCCAATCCAGTACAACAACACTGAACGGGAAATTCCAAACATTACTGGAAGAAAGACACAGTATCACACTTGCCCACCATCTTTATGCCGACCCGATACTTGCCCGTCCGCCCTCCTGGAACCTGAAATACATAAAAAGTATTTCCCACATAAAGGGGTTAGCCGTCGAATAGCTAGTGCAAGTATATCAAGTATGAAACACAATACTCCTCGACAATAAAGTAAATGTAACCGTCAATTCATCAATTCAAGACTAGTATTCCGGAATAACTAAAATCTCATAGCATCACATCAAGACGTATATGAATGCCGTGGAAACGGTTCATTCATATCATCTGTCATCAATACATATATGAATACCGTGGAACAGCACCAGAGGCTACGGAACCCTCAGAGGACCCGTCGGTCCGTCCCGGAGTGGTTAATTCATATTATCCATGGAATCGCACCAGAGGCTACGAAACCCTCAGAGGACCCGTCGGCCCGTCCCGGAGTGGATATAAATAATCATGCCATTAATATTTCATACTTTCAAAGTCGAGAACGCACATTCATAAATATATACTTGCCTTTGAGACATCGAGGAACGAACGGGAAAAGGGGTATGAGATTGGTAGGTCCAAGAACGCGCTTCCGGCACCTAAACGATTCGCAAGGAATATGATGATCAATTATCCATATTCAAATTACATGAAGAAACCCCCGAAACCCGTCTACGATTCATAAAGATATACGGATAATCAACTAGAGGTTGGAAAATCGTCCAAAATCTCACAAGTCCGAAAACGACACAATTCAACCCGTAAAATCGTAAGAAAACACGCATACGATATAGATATATCAAAACCTCAAAGTTCTCAAGCTTCAATCGGATAAAACGGACGAATCTACGAAAACCCCCAAAATCCAACACAAAATTCAAAGTGTTCTTGAATAAACTTTCAATAATCCGATGAATACTCAAACATGTCCATAATCACGCATATACCACTTCATTCTCCATGATTTTAACATCCAAAACGTCAATACCCATACAAGATCGAGAATCAAGATGTTGAAGCAATTACCTCTTGAATATCCAAGCTCTACGATCCGAATTATACGCGTTAGGTCGATTATCCGGGCTTCCCAACCGAATGAAAATGGTAGAAATCCAACACACAAGTGATAGATGGTGAGAAGTTCTTCCCCTCAAACCCTCTCTCTCGCAGGTGGAAGAAGAAGATGGAAAAATGAGCTGCATCTCGCTCAAAAAGCATAAATAATGCAGTTGACCGCATTGTGTGCCGCGGCTCAGCCCAGGTGTGCCGCGGCACAGGCCTAAAAATTGTTCCCAGGTTTCGGCAGTGTGCCGCGGCTCAGCATAGGTGTGCCGCGGCACCGGGTACAGACGGTTATTGGCTGAGGATGCAACACCAGTGTGCCACGGCTCAGCATAGGTGTGCCGCGGCATTGACTCGGCAGTGTGCCGCGGCACTGCCGGTGTGTGCCGCGGCACCCGGTACAGTCCGCTCGGCCAGGTTTAGGAAATGTGTGTGCCGCGGCGCACACTCCTTGTGCCGCGGCTCACACCCCCTTCGGGTCCTAAAATGATGAAAAATGACCCGGAAAGAGAATAAAAGCAATATGATTCAATGTCTGGGCAACAATAACACGAAATAGAAGTACGGGAACCCCAAAACGGTGGTTCCAAGCAATGATTACAAGGGTTCGCCCAACAAATCACGATTTGAAGAACAAGAAGAGGTTTGAAATGACATAACTTTCGACCGGGTATTACAAAAAGTACCTTCACTGAACGTTTTTTAGAGAGCTTATAAGCTTCATGGGTTTAAGCATTTCGAAAGACTAGAATACAGTTAGTAAATTTTATACTTATCCGAAATCACCAACGCAATCAAGTCCATGGTTTCCAAATTAGTATTTAAATAGTTCTAACATTTTCAGATTATTTCTCTTCATCATGCATATAAAAATACTCCGTATAATATATTACCAATCGATCCACACACTTCAACAACTATTTTTAAATTAAGTTCCATCATTTTTTAAGCTCCTACAACAGCTTATCGGATGTAAAAGCTCAACCATGCACCCTCTTACTCACGTCAACTTCTCTTTGTATATAAGAAAAACCAAATAATGTCCAAATATGGTTGAATAGATGTGTCATGGTGTTATTTCTTTTGTTGGTTGACACCCTTGTATGAAGGTGGTTTTTCCTTGCATCAGTTTATAAGAATGTGCAATGAGCTAAAACTTCGAGCATTTTGTCTAGTGGCCTTGCAACATGAAAATGAATATGCATGGTTAATGCTCATGTGACCATTTGTAGTATTTATACTAGTTCTGCTATGTGTGTTTTATATGTTACCTTTTTTTGGTTAAACTGCTTATGTGGTAGCAGTGGTGGTAGAGGCAACTATGGCGGTGATAGGCGGAGAGACAACTATAGAGATGGGGGTTCTTCTGGTCCAGATAGGCATTATCATGGTGGAAACCGTTCTCGCCCGTACGAAAGTTCCAGAAGTGCTAGTATGTACTAATATTTGTGATGGGAGGGTTTTATTTTTATTCCATAAGCAGAGTTATTCTCTAACTGGAAATCAGAGGTAGGTTGTTTATTAGTCCAAGCAGTATTGCCTTTTTCCCCATTCTACATCTGTTGTTAGCACTTGGTCAAGAGTTCCATATATGGCTTGGGATTGATTTGATGCTGTGTGAACTTTTTTTATAGTTGGAAGTGGATATTCTCCAAATTGCTGCTAAAGGTAGATTAAGTATCAGGTGAGTGTTGCTTCCTAAAGTTGCGTTTATTACTTTTCCCTTCCAGTGACACGTGGTTATGTGCTTGCATGGTTGGCCATGCCTGCATCTATGCTTGATATGTTACAACTACACAAACAATTGCATTTCATTCCTCTGTTTCCTAGTTCCTTTTGCCTTCAGGTGTTGGCTTGTATGTGTGTGCATCATTCCTTCATCATTTTGGTGCCTGTCACCGTGATGTACCTTTTGGGCTTCAATTAAGTAGTAATTGCAGCAAGATTAAAAATAACATAATTTCTGTTAGTTTTCTTTCTTCTTTTTTTTTCTTTTTTTTTTGCATAACATTTTTAAGGGCATGTTTTTGAATAAACCTCTGCGTAATTTAGTGTTCTTGTACAACCTGTGTTTTCTCACACCTGTGTGTTCTTGAATATACATATTGGAAGGCGGAGACTACGCTAAAAGAAAAAGAGGGAAAACGTATCTAAATGTGATCTTTTTAGTAGTATTATTTATTCTGCTTTTATTTCAGCAACTAAGAAAAATGAAGTCTGTGTGAGTCGCCGCTCTGATTTATTGAGTACAGTTAGTTTTAAGTAGGATATGGCCTTTCCAAGTTCACTTTGTTCAGGATCAACAGTTCTCTTACAAAACTAACCAGTCTGTGTTTATAGTTAAAAAAATGTAGTTGGCTCATTTCATGTACTGACACAGTTTATGAAGAGGTCAAGACCACACATTCATGTTGAAAGGAACTCGATAGTTGATTTTCCATGCATTTGTGGAGTCATATCTATGTTCGTTTCTCTCAAACTGCCCCTCGTGTGTTCTGAGGTGAGATCTTCTTTGAGTGCAGCTTGCCTTTGTCCCCCTTGGCTTGTTACCTTAACAAGTTTTTTCCTTCTTGATGTCGGCTATGCCTGTACTTGAATATGATTTTGGTTTTGTTGCTACTTATAAGCATTTTCTTTAGTTGTACGGAGAGAGGTAGGACGTACTATTGACAAGAAGTCTTCATTTGAAAGAATACTTATTAGATGCTGTAAGTTATTCTATTTCGTGGTTTAAGTATAGATTTTATGCTGCACATAATAATACGAGTGATGTGTCTGTTTCTATAAAGTTTTCCCTTTTAACTGTCACCCCTGAAAACCTCTGCAGGTAAAAGAAGATTAAAATATCTTTTGGCTCAACGTGACAGGCGTGTCTGTGCAGATTGTGGTTCTCTAGACCCAAAATGGGCGTAATTTCTTCAAGTTGTTTCTATTGTTGTTGGTCTTATCTTCTTGTGTAGATTATCAATGTTGGATTGCCATGAGAACAATCTTTTATTGACTTCCCTGTGTCTTGAACTAGAACATGAACTTATATGTCAGATCCAAGATATTTTTCTTGGTTTAATTACTAATATTTTGCCGTAGATATGATTTTATCTTATGATTTTTTATTTTTGGTTTCTAAAATTCTTTAAGTGCACGGATCTTCTATCCTTAAAGTGGATGGATGTTGTGAGGATTACGCTAATCAAAGGATTGACAAACTGTAACACCCCAAACTAGGGGGATATTACAGTGCCGTAGATCCCCAACTGGGACCCACCAGGCAAATGAAAATGAATGAATTACACAGGATAAATGTAGTACCGAACTACATTACAACAATAATTACTCCGATGAGGAGTTTAGTTACAACACACCAGGACAATACCGAATAATAGTGTATTTTATATGAAGATAAAATACACAACACTGAATGAAACGGAGTTTTTAAATAAAAGTCTGCAGCGGAAAATAAAGGACAATAACATGAATAACTGAAAGATCGGGGACCCCTACTAGTATCACTGGACTCCTCGACGTCAGCGTGTTCTCCCCGTGCTTTTGCCTTGCTAAGACCTGGAAAACAAAATCCCCAAACGGGGTCAGTTACAAAGAACAACAATCCTCAAGGGTTGAAAATACACAATCATGATTATATCTGAAGTTATGAAATATCTTGTCGAAACATACGCAATCAAACATGCTATATGAATCAACTAACAAGATGCGGCTCAAAGGGTGGTACCACACTACGCCCGGGATGGAAATGTGTCCGTGCACAAGCCACCAACGATCGAATACACGTGTGGTCTTGTACCTAATCAGTCTCACGAGACAATATGACTCGTGTGCACAGTCCAATGTGAGGCCAAAAACCAACACACGACTTAAACGTGCCCGACATGAAAATCCAACACATACCAACCGGCACGCTAGTGTGACCCGGAATGCCACGATATAACAAAAGTGACATCGAAAATGAATAATGACTCACCGAGGTGGAATGGTAGTGAAATAAATGACAGCTCAATGAAATGATTGGAACCGTCGTTCCTTATGACTGAAGTGATTAATTGACAACAACAAGTTTTGATACGGTTAATATAATGATGAATGAGTTATGATTATGAATGAACCACAACAAAAGGGATGAATATTCTTTTAACCGAGTAAGAATTAACTTACACAATACCGGTGACAATTATCCTTCCACGAACAACGTCCTAATTGAGATATCGGTCGCTCGAACAACCTTGAATTATACAATATCCAACAACTCGTTCAATATACGAATCAAACACGAATATAACGAATTCAAAACGTCGATACGAATAAACTAAGTTCATTGGGGCATTATATCGAATACGTTGCGGCCAAACTCCGATTGTTTACAATCAAACCTCAATAAACCAATATCAAATCCTCCAAGAAGTGTTTCAAACCAATAAAACATCTTCAATATGATTAATAATCCAAGACGAATATCCGAAAACGTGATTATAACGACAATTAATCGAAAACCCCCAATTTCAACTCGATATTCAAAGTGTTCTTGAATAATCCTTCAATAATCCAATGAATCCTTATACAAACTCATAATCATATACATATCCCTTCATATAACATGATTATAACGTCCCAAAACATCATAACTCAACACAAAAATCGAAATCCAAGGTGTTGAAGAATATTACCTTTGAAGATCCAACCACTTCGATCCGAAGAACACGCGTTAGATTGATTATCCGGGCTTCACGATCGAAAGGAGATGAAGAAAATCAAACACTCAAATGATTTGTGAAGGAAAAACCCTCCCTCAAGCTCTCTCTCTCTCTCGGTTGTAGGTGAAGAAAAGGGAAAGAAATGAGCTGAAATGCTCAAAAAAACGAATTTATAGGGGTTGACTACCCTGCCGGACACGGCCCGTGCCGATCGGCACGGTCGTGTCGCACTGGCGGCGACAGGACTCGACCGTGTCTGCTTGACGGTCGCGGCGCGGAGGGCCTTCCGATAGTGACCGTCCGGCGACTCGGCATGACTCGACCGTGTCCTGGAACACGGTCGGGCGTGTCGGCAGTCGGTTCTGGCTTATCCGGAAGAGTTCGACTCGGCCGTGCCAAACGACACGGTCGAGTCCTGTGGGCAGAGACTCCGGCATTTCCGGACGAGTACAGCACGGGCCATGTCGGACGACACGGCCGAGTTCGGTCGGCAGTGATCGGCCAATAACTGAAAAATGAGCGGGGTGAGCTAAAACGACCATAACTCTCTCGTCCGGACTCCGATTGACTCACCGTTTGAACCATTGGAAAGCTAACTCGATGCTATATAATATTGCAATGATTCAGAATTTTTGGAGTTACCAAAAATTAATGGTGATCTAACAAAGTTGAACTCATATGAGGAAAGTTGAAACAATGAACAATAACGATACACAACTCGAAGCTTTTCCGAACGGTGAACACGGTGAATGAACATGATTGATGAATGATTATAAATGAGTGAAAATCCACTGAGTGACAATCACCGAATGAAATTACTGAATGATAATGACTGAATTACAACCGGGTATTACATACACCCCCCTTAAAAGAGTTTCGTCCCCGAAACTAAGGGTCAAACAACTCGGGATAACTCTCCCGCATACTATCCTCGGTTTCCCAAGTAGCCTCTTCGACTCCGAGTCTGGGCCACTGAATCTTGACCAAAGGAATCGACTTATTTCTCAACTGTTTGATTCGCCACTCTAAGACTCGTATAGGACGCTCCTCATAAGAATGGTCGTCGGCGATCTCGATTTCGTCGAACTGAAGTATGTGACTCGGGTCGGCAACATACTTCCGCAAATGAGAGACGTGAAACACATTATGAATTCGGCTCAATGCCGGAGGTAAAGCCAATCGATAAGCTAACTCGCCTACTCGATCCAAAATTTCAAACGGTTCAATGAATCTCGGACTCAACTTACCCCTCTTCCCAAAACGGAAGATACCACGACTCGGGAATACCTTGACCAACACGTGGTCACCCGTCTCGAACTCTAGTGGTCGACGACGATTATCCGCATACGATTCCTGTCGACTCTGAGCTATCAACATACGACTCTTGATCAAAGCTACCTTCTCGCGGGCGGCTAATAAGCATATCGGGCTCGGTGCCAATTGATTCTGACAAGTCATCCCAACACAAAGGAGATTGACAAAGACGACCGTACAAGGCCTCGTAAGGTGCCATCTTGATGGCGGCATGCCAACTATTATTATACGTGAACTCGATCAGTGGTAGTTGGGCTTCCCAATCGTCCTTCCAATCGAGGACGTATGCCCTCAACATGTCCTCTAATGTTTGAATAGTTCTCTCTGATTGTCCGTCGGACTGAGGATGAAAGGCAGTACTGAGATTAAGCTGAGTTCCCATAGCACGATGAACTGATTTCCAACATGAGACACAATCGTCCGTCACGATCAAAAACGATACTCTTAGGGGCACCGTGAAGTCTCACTATCTCCTTGATGAACAACTGGGCCAGTCTCTTGGGACTCCACATATCCTTGATTTCAAGGAAATGAGCTAAATTAGTAAAGCAGTCCGCGATCGCTCAGATCGTATTCATGCCACGACGACTCGTCGGCAATTCGTGATGAATTCCATAGAAATGTCTTCCCACTTCCATTCTGGAATAGGGAGCGGTATCAGCATACTATCTGGTCGCTGATGTTCCATCTTGACTTGTTGACAGGTTAAGCATCTCGAAACAAATTCTGCGACTTCTCGCTTCATATTACTCCACCAGTAATTTTGTTTCAAGTCCTTATACATCTTGCTAGACCCTGGATGAACAGAATAAGGGGTAGCATGAGCTTCTCTTAAAATCGAGTTTTTCAACTCATCATTCGCCGGTACACACATCCGATTCTTAAATCTCAAAAGTCCATCCTCGTGGATCACGAATCCAGGGGCTTTCTCCTGAGCCACATCTTCACGGATGCGCAACAATGAAGGGTCTGAACTCTGATTCTCTCTGATTACCTCCTCAAGTGACGATGAAATCTCTAACATACAAAGTTGTCCCTGAACTCGCTGAAGCCAGACCTCGATCTCGGGTCTAAGGAATTCCTGCTGAAGCTCCTTCTGAACTGTTAAACGAGCAAGCATCTGCTCTTGAACGGACTTACGACTCAAGGCGTCGGTGACAACGTTCGCCTTGCCCGGGTGGTAAGGGATCTCGATATCAAAATCTTTGATTAGTTCCAACCACCGCCTCTGTCGCATATTTAACTCCTTGTGAGTAAATATATACTTCAACTCTTGTGATTGGTGAAGATCTGACAGGTGATGCCATAAAAGTAACAACGCCAAATTTCCAACGTGAAAACCACGGTTGCTAGCTCCGGCCGTGGGTTGGATAATTAACCAGCTAATCCGAGGAAACATCGGATTTACTTAATATCTTTTGGAGGTTGCCAATCTCGGATAGTCTCCGTCTTCTGAGGGTCGACACGAACTCTGTCAGATGAAATTACATGCCCGAGAAAGTCACTTCGGACCTCCAGAACTCACATTTGGAAAACTTTCCATAAAGTTGCTCTCGTCTCAACACGTCGAGAACCTGATGAAGATGAACCTCGTGTTCCTCTCGGCTACGAGAATAAATCAAAATGTCGTCGATGAAGACAACAACAAACTGATCCAAAAGTCGATGAAAACCCGATTCATTAACTCCATGAATACCGCAGGTGCAATAGTTAGCCCGAACGGCATAACTACGAACTCATAATGACCATAGCGTGTACGAAATGTCCTCGCGATATCCGACTCGAATCCGCAATCGGTGATATCCAGATCTTAAGTCGATCCTGGAAAAATACTGAGGCTCCCTGAAGTTGATCTAAAAGATCATCAATACGGGGTAAGGGATACTACTCTTGATCATCACCCTGTTCAACTCCTGGTAATTAATACACACACGAGAGGAGTCATCCTTCTCCTTGACAGATCACACTGGTGCTCCTCACGGGGACGCAATCGGTCAGAGATAACCTTTCTAGAACTACTCCTCAAGTTGAATCTTCAACTCCTGCATTCTGGTCGGGCCATCCGATACGGTGCCTTCGATAAAGGGGACGTACCGGCTCCAACTCACTCCTGAATTCCCCTACTCTATGTGAAGGCAACCAGATAACTCATCTGGAAATACATCGTCAATCGATGACAATGATACCACGAATGATTGAACATTTCGATTGCCCTAGAATGGTCAATCGATAAAAAGAGATACCAATAATGATTGAACAACTCGATTGCCTTAGAAAGGCCAATCGATGAAAATGATACAATGAATGATTGAATGACTCGATTGTCTTAGAAAAGCCAATCGATGGAAATGATACAAGGAATGATTGAATAACTCGATTGTCTTAGAAAGGCCAATCGATGAAAATGATACAATGAATGATTGAATAGTTCGATTGCGGAATTTCTCTGCTTTCGTCATAATAATACTTCTTCTGGAACAACGGGGATTACTTCCCTGAAGCACTCATTCGACAACCAACAACGGAAAGATAGCGACCAAACGCTAACAAACACTGAGGATAGTATCAAGACGATCAAACCAACTAATACCGAAAATTACATCGTCCTAAGATAAATTCACCACGATTAGATCCATCAACCAATCGCGATCATTAAGCTTAATTCGGTATGATTCCGAAAATTCTTCCATCGTCAGGTAGACCGATGGTATGAGGTCCACAAGCAATAGGACTATCCCGAAATAAGTCTATTCAAGCATGATTCGAAAATGAATGAATGTGGTGTACCAGCATCAAAAGGTACACACAAGTTGAAATAAAATTACGAGTATACCTGAAATCATTCGGGCCACCGGATCGTCGATCCTCCTCATCATATGAATCTGGGACTTGCCGGCCCCCGAACCGGACGCTCCCGTCTGATAAATACGAGCTCCAACTCTATTTGCTTCCATTGTCTTAAACAACGATGACAAAACAGTCTGATTCTGAAACGTTGGTTGCTTCGGGGCCTGAGATGCCGCCGGAGCCAACTTGGAGTCCTTTCGGCAAAAACGGGCCTTATGCCCAAAATTCCCACAATTATAGCACGTGATAGACGGTTTCAGACACTCAGTGCTGAAATGACCCGGCGTTCCACAATTGAAATAGGTGATGGCCGAACTGGCCGCTCGGGAATGAGATCCCGCACGATTATGCGCCGTAGGAGGTCGCTCAGAAACGATAGGACTCACACGAGGCTTCTTGAAGGTTGACTGACCGCCTTCGGATTGATTACGCTTCGTTGATTTCTTGCTGACAAATGAAGGTTGTTGTTCAGCACTTTCCTTAGCAAATGCTCATACGGAGAGTTCTCTCGATTAATCCGGTCAGTGGCGCAATGATGATTGAGCAATCGCACATGGGTCATCATGGCTCGCATAAAAGTGAGTGGATCAACCCGAACATCATCTGATCGAGCCGAGTCCCGCACGATTTCCCGGCAACAGTGATTATTTCTCGGGTTTCGGTCCGCACCGCGGCCTCTCCCCGTGCATCTCGACACAGCCTCTCCATCTTGAAGTAGGAAGGTCGCATAATGATTATATTTCCCGCATGATTAGCACGTTATGATTATGTCATGAGATGATGAAAATGAGTATACATGCTCTAACTTAGTGATTATATGAATGATTTCTTGAAGTTACATGATTATCTCGATGAAATTCTTGAAATGATTATCTTGAATAACTTAACAAGATTGATAATATGATCATCAGTTGACAATCGAGTAATGAAATGAATTGAGTAATTAATGAGTTAACATGATCGTCCGATTATTAATCGAGTAATGAAATGAATTAAGTGATTAATGAGTTAACATGATCGCCCTAATCACAATGAATGATGATGTTTGAGGATTGTTAATTGATGAATGATGAATGAATGACTATTGCCGAAATTATACCATGGCGTTAGAAATCTTACATTTCTTTCTTGGCCCGATTGGCTCTGCATTTGCACAGTCACACGTGACGCGAAAGTCCAATGATACTAGTCGATGACGATGATTTCAAATGAGACATGACTCGGAAGGTAGTATTCAAAACCACTCTCCGATACCAACTCGTAACACCCCAAACTAGGCGGATATTACAAGGTCATAGTAGATCCCCAACTGGGACCCACCAGGCAAATAAAAATGAATGAATTACACAGGATAAATGTAGTACCGAACTACATTACAACAATAATTACTCCGATGAGGAGTTTAGTTACAACACACCAGGACAATACCGAATACTAGTGTATTTTATATGAAGATAAAATACACAACACTGAATGAAACGGAGTTTTCAAATGAAAGTCTGCAGCGGAAAATAAAGGACAATAACATGAATAACTGAAAGATCGGGGCCCCCTACTAGTATCACTGGGACTCCTCGACGTCAGCGTGTTCTCCCCGTGCTTTTGCCTTGCCAAGACCTGAAAAACAAAATCCCCAAACGGGGTCAGTTACAAAGAACAACAATCCTCAAGGGTTGAAAATACACAATCATGATTATATCTGAAGTTATGAAATATCTTGTCGAAACATACGCAATCAAACATGCTATATGAATCAACTAACAGTACGGCTCAAAGGGTGGTACCACACTACGCCCGGGATGGAAATGTGTCCGTGCACAAGCCACCAACGATCGAATACACGTGTGGTCTTGTACCTAATCAGTCTCACGAGACAATATGACTCGTGTGCACAGTCCAATGTGAGGCCAACAACCAACACACGACTTAAACGTGCCCGACATGAAAATCCAACACATACCAACCGGCACGCCAGTGTGACCCGGAATGCCACGATATAACAAAAGTGACATCGAAAATGAATAATGACTCACTAAGGTGGAATGGTAGTGAAATAAATGACAGCTCAATGAAATGATTGGAACCGTCGTTCCTTATGACTGAAGTGATTAATTGACAACAACAAGTTTTGATACGGTTAATATAATGATGAATGAGTTATGATTATGAATGAACAACAACAAAAGGGATGAATATCCTTTTAACCGAGTAAGAATTAACTTACACAATACCGGTGACAATTATCCTTCCACGAACAACGTCCTAATTGAGATATCGGTCGCTCGAACAACCTTGAATTATACAATATCCAACAACTCGTTCAATATACGAATCAAACACGAATATAACGAATTCAAAACGTCGATACGAATAAACTAAGTTCATTGGGGCATTATATCGAATATGTTGCGGCCAAACTCCGATTGTTTACAATCAAACCTCAATATACCAATATCAAATCCTCCAAGAAGTGTTTCAAACCAATAAAACATCTTCAATATGATTAAAAATCCAAGACGAATATCCGAAAACGTGATTATAACGACAATTAATCGAAAACCCCCAATTTCAACTCGATATTCAAATTGTTCTTGAATAATCCTTCAATAATCCAATGAATCCTTATACAAACTCATAATCATATACATATCCCTTCATATAACATGATTATAACGTCCCAAAACATCATAACTCAACACAAAAATCGAAATCCAAGGTGTTGAAGAATATTACCTTTGAAGATCCAACCACTTCGATCCGAAGAACACGCGTTAGATTGATTATCCGGGCTTCACGATCGAAAGGAGATGAAGAAAATCAAACACTCAAATGATTTGTGAAGGAAAAACCCTCCCTCAAGCTCTCTCTCGGTTGTAGGTGAAGAAAAGGGAAAGAAATGAGCTGAAATGCTCAAAAAACGAATTTATAGGGGTTGACTACCCTGCCGGACACGGCCCGTGCCGATCGGCACGGTCGTGTCGCACAGCTGGCCGACAGGGACTCGACCGTGTCCTGCTTGACACGGTCGCGGCGCGGAGGGCCTTCCGATAGTGACCCGTCCGACAGCGACTCGGCATGACTCGACCGTGTCCTGGAACACGGTCGGGCGTGTCGGCAGTCGGTTCTGGCTTATCCGGAAGAGTTCGACTCGGCCGTGCCAAACGACACGGTCGAGTCCTGTGGGCAGAGACTCCGGCATTTCCAGATGAGTACAGCACGGGCCGTGTCGGACGACACGGCCGAGTTCGGTCGGCAGTGATCGGCCAATAACTGAAAAATGAGCGGGGTGAGCTAAAACGACCATAACTCTCTCGTCCGGAATCCGATTGACTCACCGTTTGAACCATTGGAAAGCTAACTAGATGCTATATAATATTGCAAAGATTCAGAATTTTTGGAGTTACCAAAAATTAATGGTGATCTAACAAAGTCGAACTCATATGAGGAAAGTTGAAACAATGAACAATAACGATACACAACTCGAAGCTTTTCCGAACGGTGAACACGGTGAATGAACATGATTGATGAATGATTATAAATGAGTGAAAATCCACTGAGTGACAATCACCGAATGAAATTACTGAATGATAATGACTGAATTACAACCGGGTATTACACAAACATGATCCATATAGAAGACCCGAATTAAATTAGGATTACAGATTTATTGAGTTGAATTGAGTTGAATTTCATATTAAGTTTTTTGTTTATACCTTTTAGGTCAAAATATGAGCATCAGGCCAGGCGTAGCCCCTTTAATATATGTTGATCTTGCAAATCTGATCTTATAGTAGATATATCGGTAAGGTAATTACGACGTGTTATGTTTCTTTTGTTATTATGTGATAAAGGTCATATTGCAATAACAAGGGTAAGGGCTATTAAAATTACTCGCTTTCATCAAACTATTTCTGTATTTTTGGTAAATTTTATTGATATTGTATACTTCAGTTCAAAAAGGTGTCCTTTCTATATGATGCGCAGCATGAATTTCCACTTGCTTTCTCCATCTTGATGAAAATCTCATATTCAAGTTTAAGATAACAACGACTCCTACTGAAATTTCAAGATCGAAATTACATTTGAAGATTAATTGACGCATAATGAGGACATCAGTTATGTTATATTTCACTAGGTACCTATTTGATTCGTCGAGATTTATCTTTCTGCTGCGTATACCATATTTCATAAGGTATATGTCTCCCAATACTAACTTTTATATCCCATCTTACAAGTTTAAATATGTTGTTTATATTCATGTCAATCTGTGCAGGATTACTCAGTTGAACAAACCCCGCAATTGTTCGGACATCAAATTTTTGTTCGGTTGCCCGAAGCGTACAATTGTTGTGTAGTTATGCAAAACCTCAGGGTTAATTTTATAATTAGTCCATAAGCTTATAAACTAATATTTGCTCATGCTAAAAATATCTTTATTTATCATTTTAGTTTTCAAAATTCAAGATTTCGAAATTGGAATTCAGATTCCGTTTGATAAACAGACCCTAAGCGGCAATTTTTTTCTACTGCAGGTTTTGAATGTGTTGTTGAGATTAGCATGGATGCAAATTGTGATGAGTATCACCATTTTTTGTAACGGGTGGATATACTCGGCCCTTTGGTGATTCGAATCATTGCGATATGATCCTTAACATTCTTATATTCATTTTGGATTTATGTAGTTATTTCGGATGGTTTATGTATTTGGATGGTTGTTTGATAACCTTTTATGTATTGGGATGTTTGAATTTATTTTTAATAGGTAACTCTATTTTTAAATACCATATGTTGATTTTTAGCATTTAGAGTGTTGGTAAAAGACCTGCGAAAATGTAGCCATTGACCCCAAAAATATACTCTTTACGTGTTGGTAAAAGAATAACATAGTGTAGCCAAAGATATTAAATTGTTTAAGAAAAAGTGCAGCCATAATGATAAAGGGTGTTGCCAATAATATCGAAGTGTTTCACAATTCTATGTTACAGTAGTACTAAACAGGTGTAGCCATAGGTCTACAGCTATACTTTTAATGGTGTCACCACATAGATAACGGTGTCGGCATAGATCTACAACAACACCTCTTAAGGTGTAGGAACAGAACCAAAAAGTATTGGCATAGGGGTCTACAGCTACACTTTTCTGCAGTGTTACGAGAAACTATAAAAGTGTTAGCGTAGACCCCTATGGTAGCGGCCATTTTTGTAACACCCTCAAATTTGGTCAAAGTGTAGCCGTAGCCTTTTTTTTTCTTTTACCAACACTTTTTGGGCTATGAACACACTTTTTTAGGTGTGACTGAAGCCCATATATGGCGTAGTGATGGATCCCAGATTTCGGCAGTGTGCCGCGGCCCGTCTGGCGTGCGCCGCGGCACCGGGTACAGTCGGTTTTTGGCTGAGAATGCAACACAAGTGTGCCGCGGCTCAGCCTAGGTGTGCCGCGGCAGTGACTCGGCAGTGTGCCGCGGCCCTGCCGGCATGTTCCGCGGCACCCGGTACAGTCCGCTCGGCCAGGTCTAGAAAATGTGTGTGCCGCGGCGCACATTCCTTGTGCCGCGGCCCACACCCTCCTCGGGTCCTAAAATGATGAAAAATGACCCGGGAAGAGAATAAAAGCAATAGGACTCAATATCGGGGAAACAATAACACGAAATGGAAGTACAGAAACCCCAAAACGGTGGTTCCAAGCAATGATTTCAAAGGTTCGCCCAACAAAAACACGATTCGAACAATGAAAAGGTTTGAAATGACATGAATTTCAACCGGGTATTACATTCTTCCCCTCTAAAAAGAAGTTTCGTCCCGAAACTTAAGAAATAAATAGTTCGGGGTATTCCCCCCGCATCTTCTCTTCCGTCTCCCAGGTCGCCTCCTCGACTCCATGCCTCGACCATTGTACTTGAACCAGTGGAATGGTCTTTTGCCGAAGTTGTTTCTCGCGGCGCTCAAGGATCTTCACGGGTTTCTCCGGAAAGGTAATATCCTCGGCTACGTCAATCTCACTGTAGTCGATAATGTGGCTCGGATCCGGTACGTACTTCCTCAACTGAGACACATGAAAAACACTGTGGACGTGACTCAACGCTGGAGGCAATGCCAAGCGATATGCTAAATCTCCAACTCTGTCCAAAATCTCGAAGGGTCCGATGTACCTCGGACTAAGTTTCCCCTTTTTCCCGAAGCGGAAAACTCCCCTGGTCGGCGACACCTTGAGCAAGACATGATCTCCCACCCCGAACTCCAAAGGTCGACGACGAGTATCAGCATAAGATTTCTGACGACTCTGGGAAGCTAGCAATCGATCCCGGATAATAGAAATCTTTTCCTTGGTCTCCATCAACATATCCGGCTCCATCCCAACTAGCTCAGAAGCCTCGTCCCAACATAATGGCAACCTACATCGCCTACCATAGAGTGCCTCGAAGGGTGCTATTTTGATCGACGTATGCCAACTATTATTGTAAGCAAACTCGATCAACGGTAAGTGAAACTCCCAATCATTACTCCAATCCAAGGCACAAGCCCGTAACATATCCTCCAACATCTGAATCGTCCTCTCTGTCTGACCGTCCGACTGAGGATGAAAGGAAGTGCTCAATCTCAACTCCGTACCTAGAGCCTGATGAACGGCCTGCCAAAAATGTGATACGAAACGGCCGTCTCGATCAGAAACAATGGTCTTGGGGGCACTGTGTAACCTCACGATCTCAGCAATAAAGGTTCGAGCCAGTCTATCCGGTCCCCAAGTATCCTTAATACCCAAGAAGTGTGCAGACTTGGTCAACCGATTGACAATTACCCAAATCATATTCAGTCCGGCCCGAGTTCTCGGCATGCCAGTGATGAAATCCATCGAGATGTCTTCCCACTTCCATTCGGGAATGGAAAGTGGTTGTAACAACCCCGCTGGTCATTGATGTTCGATCTTGACTTGTTGACATGTCAAACACCGTAGAACGAACTCCGTAACATCCTTCTTCATGTTATTCCACCAAAAATTGCGCTTCAAATCTTTGTACATCTTACTCGTCCCGGGGTGGATTGAGTAAGGCGTAGCATGATCTTCTCGGAGAATTCTCTGTCTCAACTCTAAATCGTTCGGAACACAAAGCCTGCCCTGAAATCTCAGAATACTATCCTCATGAACCATAAAGCCAGGAGCTCTTCCTTTAATTACATCTTCTTTCAGTTGAGAAATCATCGGGTCACTCCACTGCTTTCCTTTGATGTCATCAACTAAGGATGATGTAATTTCGAGAGCACATAATTGTCCCTGAACTCGCTGAAGCCAAACTTCTATCCCTTTCTCAATTAAATCTTGACGAATTTTTGTCTGGGATGTAAGAACCTCAGGCATTTGAAGAGATGCCGATTTGCGGCTCAAAGCATCCGCAACGACATTGGCTTTTCCGGGGTGGTAAAGAATTTCCAAATCATAATCCTTTATCAATTCTAACCAACGCCTCTGTCTCATATTCAGCTCCTTCTGACTGAAAATATACTTCAGGCTCTTGTGATCGGTATAAATCCGGCACGGTGAACCATACAAATAATGTCGCCAAATATTGAGTGTGAAGACAATTGCGGCCAACTCTAAATCGTGAGTAGGATAATTCATCTCATAAGGCTTTAATTGTCGTGACGCAAAAGCTATCGTCTTATCATGCTGCATAAGTACACAGCCCAGACCTTGACCCGAAGCGTCACTATAGACTGCAAAGCCCTCACTACCATGTGGTAAAGTTAGAATCGGCTCTGAAGTCAATCGTCTCTTCAGTTCATTGAAGCTCTGTTGTCTCTCATCCGTCCAAATAAACTTTTCGGTCTTCTGGAGCAATTTCGTAAGCGGTCGAGCGAGTTTCGAGAACCCCTCGACAAACCGACGGTAATACCCAGCAAGGCCCAAAAAGCTACGGACTTCCTTAACATTTTTAGGCGGTGCCCAATCTAGCACTGCCTCAATCTCATGCGGATCTACACGAACCCCTTCGGCCGAAATCACATGGCCGAGAAACATAACTTCTTCCAACCAAAACTCACATTTCGAGAATTTTGCATAGAGGTGCTCGGTTCTCAAAATGTCTAAAACTAAACGCAAGTGTCGGGCATGTTCCTCCTTATCTCGAGAATAGATTAAGATGTCGTCAATAAAGACGACTACACACCTGTCGAGGTACTCGATGAATATTTTATTCATTAACTGCATGAATACTGCCAGCGCATTAGTCAACCCAAAAGGCATAACTACAAATTCATAATGCCCATATCTCATCCGAAATGCCGTCTTCGGAACGTCGGACTCCCTCACCCTGAGTTGATAATACCCGGATCTCAAATCAATCTTCGATAAAACCGCAGCCCCTTGCAATTGATCAAATAAATCGTCTATACGAGGCAAAGGATATTTGTTCTTGATGGTTACTTTGTTCAGCTCACGGTAGTCGATGCACAACCGTAGTGAACCATCCTTCTTCCTCACGAAGAGAACAGGCACGCCTCAAGGCGAAGCGCTCGGTCTGATGTACCCTTTTTCCAAAAGTTCTCCCAACTGAGTCTTCAATTCTTGCATCTCGGAAGGTGCCATTCGATAAGGTGCTTTAGAAATCGGGGCCGCATCCGGATCTAAGTCCACGGAAAAATCTATCTCTCGATCTGGCGGTAATCCCGGGAGGTCATCCGGAAAAACATCGGGATACTCATTAACAACCGGAATCGAAGAGAAATCGACTTCGTTTCCTTCCGTTTTCAAAGCATAACACCAATAACCCGTACAACCTTTATTCAAAAGTTTTACGGCCTTCATGGCACTGATAAGTAACTTGGATTGGCCCGACTTACGTCCCAAAAATGAGTACTCAGATCCGTCTCTAGTCATCATAGTGATAACCTTGGTACGGTAATTCATAATCGCTTGGTGATTATCAATGCAATCCTCGCCGAGGATCACGTACTCGCCTTCCATATCAACTACAATCAAATTCGATAACCATTACATACCGAATATAATCACCGGAAAATCTCTAATCTCCCGATTCCCCACAATTCTATCCCCGCTAGGCAGTTTCACGATAAAGGGATCGCAAGCAGTCAAACAAGTTATATTCAAACGGCGTACACACTCCAAAGAAATAAAATAATGTGTAGCACCCATATCAAAAAGTATACGGACTGGATAAGATAAAATATGGATGGTACCTGAAGCCACTGCTGCGTCGGGTTCGTCTGTTCGACATATCTCATAAACCCGTGGTTGCACCGAACCGATGCTAGAGTTTCCCCCTCCAGCGTTCTGACCCCGTCCCCGGCCCCTGCCAAAATTCTGCTGAGGTTGACCAAAAGATTGTTGCTGATTTATACCTTGATCAAGTGGTGTTTGGGCAGAAGCCCGAGTGTCCAAAGTCTGATTCGACTCGGAACAATAAGCCGCTCTATGCCCCATATGTCCGCACGTGTGACACTTCAATGGTGGAAAGTGGCATTCCGAATTAAAGTGGCCTGGACGGCCACAATTATAGCAAGTCACCGTGCGATTTGAGGTACCCGGAGTGGAATGGTAACCTCTCTTTCCTTTATTAGAACATGACGACTGTCCGGCAAAACGGCTAGTCATCTGTGACTTCTGAAAGTTGCCACCCTTAGAGCCAGAAAAATTTCCCGCGACTTTCTGCTTCTTCGGTTCTTCAACAGTATCGTTGTCGGGGCTCAACATATCATGGGCTGAAGCTCTGTCCTGATACTCTTTCAGTGTGGTACAAGCAAATCCGGCCATGTACCGCCGTAAGTCCAAATTCATCTGCATATCAAAATAACAGATCTTATCACGCTCGTTACGCACTTGATCCTTCACATGGATCAATTGTTGGTTGTACTCCACGATCGCCTGTGAAACGGGAATATCTTGTGGTTTAGCCTCGAAAAAGGCTCGGATTCGGCTCTCTCGCATCGGCCAAGGACAAAACTCGGCCTCCAAGAGTTCCTTAAATTCATCCCACGTGGCAATACGATCATGTGGCTTGATGACCTTCCACCAAGTAGCGGCCTCCTTAGTGAGGAAATACTGAGCAATCGGTACTTTCCTCACCTCGGATCAATCAACCACCTCGAAAATCTTCTCCAATTCTGCTAGCCAATCTTCCCAGCCTAACGGGTCTGTGGCACCGCCAAACTGTGGAGGGTGCATACGGATTACATTCTGAAGCAAGGCATCCGTGTTTGGGTTCGGGTTATTCAGCTGAACAGTTTGGGCCAAAATAGTCATTTGAGTAGCCAATTGTTGAAGTGCATTTGCCACTCCAACGTCCGCGCTGTTCCCCTGACCGTCTGACTGGTCGTGCTGACTCTCGGTGTCGGGATGCACTGAGTTCGACAAATTGGGGTTGGTCGACCCCGCAACTGAACTGATGGAAACGGCCGCGCCACGACCTCTTCCTCGTCCACGGCCACGGCCCCTACCAGCTGACATACTGAAGAACACACAAGGTACGTAAGCACAATTCAATCGCACGTAATTAAGGTGGTTGATTCTCAAGAATACCAATAAAAGAAGCATAATGAGTAAGGAATCATCAGAAGAGTGAGAGGTCTTACCAGTACCGGTCGCACTGTGATGGTGGGAGAGTAGTGATACTGTGGACAAATGATGACTCATTCGACCCAAAAGACCGACAGCCTAGGTATCCGTAGACCTAAGCTCTGATACCATATTCTGTAACACCCCCAAGTTATTCAGGGAATATTACAGCGCCGTAAGCCCCGCCGTGGGACCCACAAGGCTAAACATACGCGGAACTATAAATTTTGACCGAGAAGGTCTACACACAATGAAATGAAAAACAATACAAAGGGTATTCAAAACATAACCAATGTATTCAAAGACGTCACAACACGAATCAATACCTCGGCAAACACAGGCCGGAACATCAAGGAAAATAGAAAACAATACTCGAGTATTCAATAACCAATCCAGTACAAAAACACTGAATGGAAAACTCAAAACATAACTGGAAGAAAGACGCAGTATCACACTTGCCCACCATCTTCATGCCGACCCGATACCTGCCTGTCCGCTCCCCTGGGACCTGAAATACATAAAAACGTATTTCCCCCTTAAAGGGGTTAGCCGTAGAATAGCTAGTGCAAGTATATCAAGTATGAAACACAATACTCCTCAACAATAAAGTAAATGTAACCGTCAATTAATCAATTTAAGACTAGTATTCCGGAATAACTAAATCTCATAGTGTCACATCAATACGTATGTGAATGCCGTAGAAACGGTTCGTTCATATCATCCGTCAATACATGTATGAATACCGTAGAAACGGTTCGTTCATATCATGCCATCAATACATATATGAATGCCGTAAAAACGGTTCGTTCATATTATGCCATCAATATATCTATGAATGCCATAAAAATGGTTCGTTCATATCATACCATCAATATTTCTTACTTTCAAAGTCGAGAACGTACAATCATAATTATATACTTGCCTTTGAGACATCGAGAAATCGAACGGAAAAACGGTATGAGTTTGGTAGGTCCAGGAACGCGCTTCCGGCACCTAAACGATTCGCAAGGAATATGATAGTCAAATAACCATACTCAAAATACGCGAAGAAATCCCCGAAACCCCTCTACGATTCACGAAAAATACACGGGTAAACAATAAGAGGTTGGAAAATCGCTCAAACTCCCAAAAGTCCGGGAAAATCGCAGAAAAAGCATGTATACGGTATAGATACATCATAATCTCAAGGTTCTCAAGCTTCAAATCGGATAAATCGGACGAATCTATGAAAACCCCAAAATCCAACACAATATTCAAAGTGTTCTTGAATAATATTTCAATAATCCGATGAATAATCAAACATGCCCATAATCATGAGTATATCACTTCATACACCATGATTTTAACATCCAAAACGTCATTACCCAATGTAAAATCGAAAACCAAGATGTTGAAGAAATTACCTCTTGAATATCTAGGCTCTATGATCCGAAGAATATGCGATAGATCGATGATCCGAGCTTCCCAACCGAATGAAATTGATAAAAATCCTACACTTAAGTGATAGACGATGATAAGATCCTCCCCTCAAGTTCTCTCTCTCGCAGGTGGAAGAAGGAAATGGAGGAAACGAGCTGCATCTCGCTCAAAAAGCCGAATTATGCAGTTGACCGCATTGTGTGCCGCGGCTCAGTAAAAATGGCTCCCAGGTTTTGGCAGTGTGCCGCGGCCCGGCTGGCGTGTGCCCCGGTACCGGGTACCATCAGTTTTTGGCTGAGAATGCAACACAAGTGTGCCGCGGCTCAGCCTAGGTGTGCCACGGCAGTGACTCGGCAGTGTGTCGCGGCCCTGCCGGCATGTGCCGCGGCACCCGGTACAATCCGCTCGGCCAGGTCTAGAAAATGTGTGTGCCGCGGCGCACATTCCTTGTGCCGCGACCCACACCCTCCTCGGGTCCTAAAATGATGAAAAATGACCTGGGAAGAGAATAAAAGCAATAGGACTCAATATCGGGGAAACAATAACACGAAATGGAAGTACGGAAACCCCAAAACGGTGGTTCCAAGCAATGACTTCAAAGGTTCGCCCAACAAAAACACGATTCGAACAATGAAAAGGTTTGAAATGAGATGAATTTCAACCGGGTATTACAGTCTCGGCTCCCACTAATTTTATCGGAATTATACACTCCCATGTTATAATCCGGAAATCATGGTTAGATCGACTTCTTAGTGGTGATCAAGTTCTTTACAAATTTTAACAGACGCAACCTATCAGGTTTCTTGCCAATTAATTTCTGTAAAGTGGTGTCTAACACCAACCCGTCTAACGGATGATTTGATCTTCTTTTACCCCTAGTCTTCATGCCCTCAACCTATCAGGTTTCTTGGCAATCCAGACTATCTAAGTTGTTGACCATCCACGTCTATCAGTTTGACTATTGAATCTCACCCGGCAACCTATCAGGTTTCTAGGGGCGAAATTTATCACCAACCGAAGGCATCTAATGCACTCAAGACTTTTTCAACCTCTACCAAATGTACTACCCCGATAACTCGGAAGCATAGCACACCAGCTCGGGTATCAATTTTCTACGAGTTTGATGGAGGGTAGGAAACCTCGTAACATTTTTCAAACTTAGTATGTTTGTAGTCGGGAGAATTTCGCGATTAGTGTTACACTTTTCACATTAATTCAATTATACGCGCGTTTGTTGGTTTGTCAATCATTCAAAATGAAAAACAGAAAACAGTAACCTAGTTACTACCAACATATAGCTCATGGACCTAATTCCTAAGTACTGGGCCAGGCGAATGACCCAATAAAAAAAACAATCTTCGATTCTTCGTCTTCTCGGTCGGTTCGGTCTTCTTCATACCCAAAATAATAATTACATCATTGAAAAATTGCATCCTATACAAGTTTTTCTAGTAAATATAAATAGGCTCAAAACGGCATTTACAACTCATGAGCCATATCACCATCACATAATGATTCCATACAACATGTAATGACAACGAAATTAAACAATTAATCTTAATATAAATTAATCTAATTAATCTATAAATTAATCTATTCAATTTCTACTAAATTAATCCAATTAATATAAAGTGGCATTAAAATTAAATAATCAATTAATATATTAATCCAATCAATATAAAATTAATCTATTCAATTTTAATGGTATTAATACAATTAATACTAATAATCGTCATTTTAATTCGTTCGAAGTAATCCGGCCAAAATAATATTCTCGTTTAATTTATTTCCCTTAACACAAAAAATATTCCAAATATTAATTTAGTCAAATTAAAATTCAATATAAATTTTGGGAAATAATTACAACGAAATATAAACTTAAAACGGAGTCCCGGATAATCCGGTTTTAGGCCCAGCCCGCGGCCCGATTCAAAATCGGGCCAAAACCCGAGGATCGCTGGCCGAGCCATGCTTGGCACTGCCGAGTCCCGATCGGCAGCATCGGCCGCCTTTTCCGCAATGCTGCCGAGACATGGCCGAGCATGCTCGGCAACTCGGGCAGTAATTTCAGTAGTCTGCCAAGACCACCACGGCACTCCGTTTCTTCGTTTTTTGGCCCGTTTCCAAAAACGTGATGCTACAACGAACAATTTAAAATCTACGATTATTCCAAACATGATTCTAAATCATAATCATCATCCAAAAGCATTCAAAATGCACAAATAATTGTATATACGAAAACATTGACCTCTCTCCGATACCACTGTTGGGATTCCGAAAATAAAACGAAATACGCAGCGGAAATAAATACGAATCCCAAACAGGATCGATCAAGTAACGTATATACGAAAAATAAATAAATACAAAGATAAAGGTTCATACCCTTGAAGCCTTTGAAATAATTCTTCGTAAATTGATGATGATCACGAACTCTGTCCCGAACACGAAATCCCTTCGTTCCAAGCACCGAAAGTTCGAAGCCTCTACTTCACACGCGTCGGAAGTTGCCCGGAAAAATCTACAACACTCCGTTCTATGAAGAACACGGCTAGGAAGTGTTGTAGGAATATATATATCACTTTTTCTTAACTTCTATATCACCTCCAAGATGAAAAATAGAAAAGAAAAAAATTTCTCCTCCCTCACCTTTTAGCACATGGCTGAACACTCAAAATGAATATGAGTTGTATCTTGTTTCATCTCATCATGTGTGTGTGTATATATATATATATATATATATATATATATATTGTTCCGGGAATTATTATTCCCGTGATGTGTCTTACCTAATACTGATTGTAGATACATAGATGGAAGGTCCAGATCCTTCTAGAGGTAGTAGGATCCTATTAGATGTCTTACCTTATCTAGGAATCCTATGTATGGAAGGACTCTCATTGTAATGCCTATATAAAGGCCCCTCTATCAATGTTATGAATGGATTGATTTGCTGTCTTTTACTTTCTCCTCAAACACGTTATCAGCACGTAGTATCTCAACTGAGTAGAAAAAAATTCGTCCGAAATTCAGAAATTCCGAAAAAAAAAAAAAAAATCGGAAACCCTAATTCCCATCTCCGCCGCAGTGGACACCATCGCCGCCCACCTACACCAGATCCGAACCAGACGTCATCGCCCGCAACCGTCTGCACCACCAGATCCTACTCCTCCGGCTCCCGTCGTTCTTCCCCTGCGCAACTCGCCCCCGCCTCGCCGGTTTTTCGCCCGCCGCTCAAGCGCAGATCGTCGCCGTCCAGATTGCCGCCTCGCTCGGTTTTTTTCGATCTTCCCAGGAGCTTCTCGTCCAGTCATCCAGCCCCGATCGGCCTAAATTCCAACCGCGATCCGCCGAGCACAGCAGTCCAATCCAAATCTACACCGGTCGTCTTCCCCAGATCCCGGCCAGCTTATCTTCCAGGTCCGACTGCAATCAAGTCCGTGTTTGGCCCGTCTCGGTTTGTACCTGACCCGGTTGCCGACCCGATCTGATCGAAGCACCGCCGGATCGTCCAAACGGTTTTATGCACGTGATATTTAATGCTTGAAAACCTAGTGCAATCGAGACAAAACCTATCAAAATCGAAAAAAAAAGCCGAGAGACGAGAATTTCCGCGCGTGAATTTTCTGCACAGCGCAGTCGTACGAAAATCACGTTTTCCGTTTCGTTAACCGTCGGATCGGTGTGAAATTTTGGCAGCAACTTCCCAACACAAATATCTGTATATTCAACGGTGGAGATCGGATTCTGTGTAATATTGATTACTGAATCTACTGCCGAACAGAAGCAGATTTTTACGAAGAAATTTGGAGATCCGACCTCATCCAATACCGAGCTGCTGCATCGCTGCACTCGAGTCCTTATTCGGCCGAATTATTGAGCCCAGTAGCCCTATCCGGGCGTTTCTCAACTCTCCATTTTTTTTTCCTACTCAATGATTCATTTGTTCATTAATTTGTACACTTATGAATCTTACATGTTTATGTTTTACGTGTATATAGGAAAATACGTCGCTCATGATGATGTGCACGCTATGGAGAAAAAGCCATATTTATCCCGTTCAAGGATCAAAATAAATATAGAACGGAGTACCCACGGAAATATGTTGCTTATATGGAGAGAATCTCCCGTTCAAGGATCAAAGCATATATGAAACCAAGTACCCGTAATACTTTATTAAAGTTCTCGTTTTTCAATTCCTCTCTTTTGGGAATTTTTTTTTGGGGAATTGGGTATTTGGGTTCTTTATCTCCCACGCTACTTTGCGGTGGATGAGACAATGAGAGGTGGTATCACTCTCGGATGTCGAAGTAAACTGTGTGACGGTCCTGGGGGAGTCACGGATAATTGTTGAAAGTCGATAGTTGTGGTTGTTGCATACACCACGTTTTGGGTGCGATTTGATGTCGCCGTTTTGTCGATTTTAAACCAACAATTAAATAAAATGAACATTGTCGGTAATGGTAAAGTTATGACTCGTTCATGATTAGTCACGGATTTGTGACATACAATGGGACAAACATCGATTGCGACGGATATGTCGTGGTTAAAATCGATTTGTGACGGAATTGTCACGTTGAATTGAGCGACCACCACTTGGTCTTGACCCAATCCCATACTTGGAAAACTCCATCTTTCATCTTATTAAAATAAAATATTGCATGTGGGTGTAGACATGTATCGTCTCCTTGCAACATGATATATGAAAGAATGTACGAGTAATTCTCATGAGTTTCAACATGTAAGGCAATGGCATATTGCGGTAAATACATGAATTCGTTGACCTCGATTATAGTTCGTATGACTATAGGTCCGAATACTTTTCCAAGTATTTGTAAAGGCATGTGCCTTATATATTTGACTATGTTTAGTCGATCTTATTGGATGGTCAAGACAAGTTGGTTATGGTATATTCATTATGTCTCATGGTTCAAAATGCTTAATTATGATGCACCGCGTTGTATCTATATAACATGGCTATTATGACGTATACTTGCAAATTGAGAATTAAAATACTTGGTTGATTGATGCACTTTGGTGGATTTTTTTCTGCACTTTTGATCATGACTAGGCGCATCCTCCTTGGTATTTGTTTATGCTTTGAAAGTTCAAACGGAATCAGTGGTTTTTAAACAAAATTTTTAGTCTGCAGACATTCCTACTTTCTTTGCAAGTCTACCAAGTTGGAGTTACCGAAAGGATCATTAGTCGAAGATAAGAAATCGAACACCCTGCTGCGTTTAAACGCACATATGGCTGTCATTGCCATGTTTTTGCATCAACACTTATGCCATTGGATATGCTCTCAACCTTGGTTTCTCACTAAACTTGGGAAAAACTAAACAGCCAATTAAAATATGCACTGTGATCTGAGTTTAATGATCCGTGTGGTGCACAATATATGGATAGAAAGATACGGAAGTCTAGTTTCCAGAACATCTGAGCGTTCGTCCATAGCCTTCCTAACAAGGGAGTTATCGTTGTTTTAGTAAACAAAGGTCAAGCTGCGCGGAATTTTATTTCCAGCGATTGTGCTAACTTTTGTCCCAACCAACTTGGTTCCCATCTTAAATTTGCAAGTGGTCTTATGACACACATTTTTCAACCTCTTTTTGGCCGAATTTGCCATAGATGATACAGTTTTTGGTATGCGTTGTACGCTAAACTATCATCTTTCAAATGTTGAAAAACAGTTTCCTTGGGGAAGCCCAAAATACGCACCCTTATAAGAAGGTCGAGCGTGTGCATGGTAGTGTTACACCATGCTTGTGTCGTAATTTTGCCCCTTAGGCATATAACCTTGCCATGTTATGCACTCAATATGATAGATCATTTTGATCATATCAAGCATAAAATCTCTATGTTGTTAGAGTATTCGCTATGCTCATGATTATGAAATTTTGCAAGCGAAATTGAGTGCGTATTAAGCTATTTTCAAGGAACATGATATTTTTTGGATTTCGGTTTATAAATCCATTGTGACTATGATGAGTAGGTCATCACAATCAATGAGCGGTATGATGCTCAAGTTGTTGAATGCCGAATGGCATTTTCTAGTCACATATGTTCCGTAACAATAAAACCATGTTATGACTCGATGATATATGCCAAAGTGTATCACTCATAGCATCTCATTGTGATTTGTGAGAATAAAATCTTATGCATCACTTGTATTGGATATGTGAAAAGGAAGAATATTCATGAGTCAATATGGTCCGGCTTGCATCGGTTTTTGGTAACCAGAAGATGTATTGGGACATTGACACATTTAGGCTTTAATAGTCCGGAGTTTGGGCAGTTTGATGATCCATATACCACGGTATTGTCATGGACATCATTTTCTTTGAACAAAGAAACTAGTTGGATCAAAGACACCAAAGTACATTGGTGGAGTCGTGAGCAGGGCTCATGACCGATGATGATATTTATGTCATCCGCGTCTTGCTTTCATAAGCACGAGTGACGCCAAAGACCCCCCCGATGATCCTTCTTAGCCATGTTCATTTATTAAAGCCTATTCTTTGGCACGATTAGGAGACGACACCCTCCTATGCTAAAGAGAATAATGTAGCGACTCGCATAAGCATGGTGCTGAGTCCTCCCTTTTCACCGAGTCCTTATACATACATGATCATAAGTATTAGCCTGGGTGGCTTATGATGCTATGATGGTGTTCACAAATGGTCGTACTCAAGTAATAACATTTATATGTTATGTTGTTCCTTTGACAATGATTGATAAGTTGATGAAACCTGAGTTATGGTTGTCCAACTTACGGACCAATCATTGTAAAGGTCGGTTCACCCACTTTTTAGACCAAGTCTTAAAGTGAAATTTTAACGAGTACTTCCTAACATCCAAGGCTACCTTCTCACAAATTTTGGTGCCATTTGGAGACTTGGAAGGAGGTGAACCACTTAAATGAAGTTTTCACATACCACCAGCCGTCCTAACGACTAGTTCGATGTCATTTCGATCGGTTTTTGACCACAAGGTTGATGGTTTTGGAATCCTAAACACCCGTTTATACATGCTCACGAAATTTTGAGGTGTTTGGGGCTGGTGAAGGGAGTGAACTCTTCAAAAAAGCACTAGAGGTTCGATAAAATCAACAGCCTATCATCGGTTCAATCATTTCTTTATGTTCGATCCCGGTGGTGCATGGTGGCGGTTTTGTTGGATTCTCAAGACCAGTAGCTACGGCTATGTAGCATAGGTCAACATGTCATATTCACCTATACCTATTATCATTCAAATGCTTAGTTACGAGTGTAACAATATGCATTTTGTTAATTGGATTGTGTTAACACTGAAAACCTTTATCGTCCACATGTTCATGTGCCAAAGTGCGTCACCACAACGCATTATGACGGGTTATAAATGATGAATATGACATGCGCTTTCACTCATAGTCCGCTTAAAATGTACCTTGGCAGACGATCTCGTAAGTCACTTTGATGAGCCAGTCTTCCCGTCGTTAGGGGGAGATGCGAACGATCATGTTCGAGTAGAACGACTTGGAATTGTCGTAGTTTGTCCCTACTGTGTCTCACCAAGTTCCCTAAAGTGACGAGATTAAATACATGCTGCAAACATGTCTGCAAGGATTGTGTCCGGTTATGGACGTTCGTCACCTATAAATGGTGATATGGTAACACCACAAATTGTGGTAGATGGTGTTACTAGGCCGTGGATCTCATAGAGCATTGGGATGCCACTTGGTTCGATAAATACTCTCGCTAAGAATGTATGCGAGTTTGGTACATGAAAACTTGATCATATGATCAAATGAACTCATCCGTCTCATGTGATTCTGGATTATAGTCATCATTGGGGGACGCCTCAATGAATGCCAATCCATAAAGAGTACTCTATGAATAAAGCCGGTTCATGAGGACGTGGAATGTGAGTTTAATCGAACCATACTTCGTTGAAAATCTACAACGTTGTAGCCTTGGCCCAAAATGGAAACATATGCGACTCTAGTATAAACAAAGTGATGGCCCTTTGTTGAAGTGGTGCCGACACTCCAAAGATAAGATCTATCCGTAAACTTTGTTAAAGCGAGTGAGAGAAGGAGTTAAACTCACCTCATAGCGCGAGGTTTCTCATGAACGCACTGGAATCGACTACGATGACACGAAACTTAGTTGTGCTATCGTAATGGATGTTATAGCATCCACTATCTTTTCAGTTAGATAGTTTCCCAAAAACTGACGTGCAGCTTGTGGTTAAATCTTATCTTACTGGGGAACTAAGTTAAGTGATAAAAAGGATCTCGTGGTGGATCAGACTCAAATCAAGTGGCTCCTGACCACGGAGCGCGTCGACAAGTGATTGTCGGGGACGCATACTAAGTATATACTTGATATGGAAGAGATATGAAGCTTTTGCGTGTAAAACTAAGGGTTTATAGTGATGTACTCTTGTGAGACTAAGAGATTCCGCTAAATCCAAAGTTAAGAATGAAAGGATCTTGGGACACTTGATGATGTGTATTCATCAATCGGTTTAAGGCAATCTAAGGGACGGTTTCCCTAAGAGACGATAAAGTAATGCCTATATGATTCCCAATGATTAGTCGAAGTCATCATAAGACTTGGCTCACTTAAGTGATGATGCAGTCTTAAGAGAAAAGTACGGTATTATGTACTCATGTTTGACTCGATGTACTTATTCGTAATAATCCGGTAAAGCCACTGTGATGATGGCCTAGGATGCGCTCACGCAATGTGTGTGATTGACAAGAAGCTTGAAGCTCGCTCTATCTCGATAAAAAGGACACTTGAAAACTGATACCCGAATCTGCCCAGAATGTGTTGGTCTATCTCCCATATGACCTACAGGGCAGCTCACTTGATGGAAAATGGTGAAATTGGTGCCATTGGAAATGTTTGTGTCTACTTTCCAAGGAAACCAACCATTTGATCACATCCATCATGTTGAGTGACATATGACTATTGTTGCAAAGTAGGACAGGATCTGTCCGGTAATTTGCTGAGTCAACTTCGATAGAGCTTTGTGATCTGCTCAGGTCGATCTAGGTTACGTACTGTATGTGAATGAAAAGCTATGGGTGTCTAGTTTTCATAAGTTCTTACAGTCTCGTTGATACCTATTGAATCGAAGAAGTTATGACTGATTTGGTGCATAGAGGTCAAGACTTTGGAAAACTTGATAAGTCTTTAGTGACTCTGCACTTTGGATGTGTCGCGCTCTTTTTGTCCTTAGACCAAGGTTTGTTTTTCCCATTGGGTTTTCACTTGGTAAGGTTTTTAACGAGGCGACCTATGAGAACATCCAGACAAAGATGCGTTGTACTTCTGTTCAACTTAGACCAAGAGGTATTTTTCCCACTGGGTTTTTTCTTGGTATAGTTGTGAGGGCAACTTGGCATCTGACTCCTATGATTTGAGGTACTCATCAGGGGGAGTCGTTATGTATAAATCAAGGGGAGTATACATGACATGTTATGTTGGTGCGTTGCAATCTTTTCCTCATCAAGCCTTTATTTTTCCCATGGGGTTTTGTTTTGGCTTGGAATAGGTTTTTACGAAGGCAACATCTTCTGCACCATTGTTGTATTAGTGCTCGACACAGGGGGAGTGTTCCGGGAATTATTATTCGCGTGATGTGTCTTACCTAATACTGATTGTAGATACATAGATGGAAGGTTCCAGATCCTTCTAGAGGTAGTAGGATCCTATTAGATGTCTTACCTTATCTAGGAATCCTATGTATGGAAGGACTCTCATTGTAATGCCTATATAAAGGCCCCTCTATCAATGTTATGAATGGATTGATTTGCTGTCTTTTACTTTCTCCTCAAACATATATATATATATATATATATATATATATTATATCTCATATAATAATTATATATCATGTTATAATTATTTTGAGAATAAGAATCTCTACAAATAATTAAAACATGACAACACACATGCGAGGGGGCGGCCTACTAGGAAGATTCCTAGAAAACGAGTCGAGCCACTCGGCTCGTGTACCGGACGTTCGTCAAACGACTCCGTTAAATACACTCCGTTTAATTATCAATGTATTTATATTAATTAATTAAGCGAATTAATTAATTATATCAAATACAAATATATTTCTCTAAGAAATATAATTTATGAATTAAATTAATTACCCGGTAACTTAATTTTAATTCATAAGACCGTTATTTGATTTATCCAATAAATCATAATTAGATATCTAATATCTAATATTAATAGAGAGATAATAATTTCACATTTATCCGTCAATGCTCCTAATGCGCGACTCCGTATGTCCGTCTCAGCCGGCATTGGGAGGAACCAATGAGTGCAGCAGCACTTAGCCAGCCTAGCGGGCCGCACTGTAAACCCCGACTGAGAACGAATGAAGGGATCATTCTAGAACCATTATGTCGTGAATACTATATACGTATAGACCCTTCATCAGATGTCCCGGTCAAGTCTTCGGGTCACGGTAAAGTCAAACCCTAATGTTGACTAAACTCTATACATGTGTTAATGCAAATCAAGACCAACTGATCAATAGTGTATCTAATACTACTATATCAGAATGCTTTGGCCAAAGACTTATGATCTTATTTGCCATTAACCGTATAGGACATTCGCCTGCTCACTAACAGGAGATAGAATCCTTTCTTAGCGTACAGTAAAGACTGCTACCTGCCCGTATAGTCCGCACTTCGTGGTCGACTCAGCAATTAAGCAAATGAGTCTAACTACTCTAATGACAAACTAAACGTCACAGGCACATCTTCAACTGAACCCTCAAGTCAAAGGTCCATGTATACTATCACAACCTTTCGATTCATCATCGACTCTCCGAGAGTGAATACCTTGTGACTGAATCGAGTATGAGTCGTGTTCGAGTATACTAGTCCCACCAATATACTTATAACTATGCTATCAAGAGATGCGCATGTCCTAGCATTAGTTATACAAGTCTTATTAAAAACTTAATGCCATTTAAGTTTATTGACTTGCGAACGATTTACGTAAATAAACTTTAAACACTTCCAATGCATTTTCTCTTATCCCATAACGAGAATGGAATGTTCGATTTATTTACATGGACTTCACTTCAATGTTTACCAAGTCAAGAATGCAATTGAAATACAATAAACAGTGAATGAATCGAATTGCCTTTTTATTATTTATTATTCCATAATTACAAGTACAATGCCCATACTCTCTTATCCCATGAGTGGCATTCGAGGGCATATTCCTAACAATTGTATGATGTTGATGATATGTCGGTGACATACCTTGATGTTGTTGAGCAATTATCAGTGCGAATATGACGGTGGCCAACGTCTTGTTCCCCGAGAAATTGCTGGACGAGTCTAAAGGGAAGTCGTGTTATAAGGATTAAAAATGATAATATAACTTAGTGTATTAAACGAACCTTACGTACGTTATTCAAACCACATAACGTACGCCAGCCTCATCGCGTTACGTATGTTAAAGCTTAGGCCTTACATACATAATGCAGTCTTCATTCTTCGGACGAGAATCTTGATCCCGCATGGTCAAGACAACTTTCGGCGCGATAACGACAGTAAGTCAACTGAGCTTTATGTATGTAACTCAGCAGTACATTACATACGTAATGGACAATGTCATTTCGGGCAGTAGGCTCTGAGAACCCCTTACGTATGTTAGCCTTTTGGGAATAACACACGTAACGAAGTTTACGTATGTAAACCCTTGGTCATAACGTATGTAACGCCATCCTGGTGTTATAAAATGACATCTCCTCTTTCATTTCTCCCGACCCTTAAACATTTCTCTTCTAGCCACCCTAGTTGTGTGTTATCATAGTAAGAGTGGATTGATCAAGCTTCGGAGAAGGTTTTGAAGGTGTTGCCCTCCCGTTCTTCATCATCCTTTGTTGTTCTTCCTCGTACCTCGTCAAGTAAGGTAAGTTTATCAAACCTTTGAATCCATCTCAGTGTTGTTAGTTAAGTTGTACTATATTTCGGATGTTTTAGGTAGTTTAGAACTTTTGATGATGATCGAACCGGTGAAACTAATCATAATTATTAAACGAAACCTATCAAGCTAGTATTTTGTATGACTTGTTGTAGTAAACTTAGTTGGATTTTAAAACTCATGATCGAACATGTAAATCACCAACACCATGGAATCGTTGTAACACCCCCAAGATATTCAGGGTATATTACAGTGTCGTGGGCCTCTACATGGGACCCACCAGGCTAACAAATAATACTGCTCGTCTAACCATCTCGGTTAACGAGAAAAAAACACATGTCATCAAGACGAAAATTAAATAAAATGCCCGGTACAACCGGTAAATCAAACATCACCGAAAATTACAAATAAAATTTGGTATACAAACCATTTTCCAAATTAAAACGCCTAAGTACTCGCGAGTACGGTCTATCAATTCACAAGTTGAAAACAAACATTGAAAATGGACAACTAAAACAAAAGACTCATTTTCACACGTCACCCACCTTAGCCAACATTCTCGTACTGCCCCAGTGCTCGATCGACCGGCTGAACGCAACCTGAAATTCATAATATGAATTTCCCCAAAAATGGGTCCCGAAAGGGTTTAGCAATCACGCTAGTGCAAGTTACGAAGGCAAACCATTCACTTACACATTTCATAGTACATGCATCAAATCGTTTCAAAAATCAAAATCAAGACATGTCTTTTCCCGAAAAAAAAAACAGTCAAATATCACAGTCGAAAACCGCCTCCTGATTCCGTCCAAGGCCTCTATGGATCCTCCCGAACTGGCCATAGGAAGAAATCAAAATCACGCACATGCATCGCCTAGGATCGGGCCGAAACCACTGGTCCCATCCGAGGCCTCTACGGACCCTCCCGGACTGGCTAGCTAACAAGCTCGTGAATCAGGAGCGAAATCACAGATTCCCCCGAGACCCTATCGGACCCTCCCGGAGTGAGCAAAGCACATACATATACATTACCATTTCATGTTAAGATAAGGGTTTCACGAGAATACTTGCCTTGAGTAATTAACGACAAAACAGACGGAACGAAAAATCTACCAAGATTGCTAGGAACCGATAATCCCGAACCTAATGATTCGAAGAATACAATCACAACCATTTCTACACAAGTACGAAAATAAAAGACACCCGAAAACCCACCTACGATTCATGTAAATCCGTACAAAAACAACAACGAGGGCGGGTCGCAACCGAACCCTCTCGATTTCACAAATACCACGAAATTTACTATGAACTCATAGGGAAAACATGAATACCACTAAGATTAATCACATACATCATGGATTAATCAACAATACGGAACAAATCATATAAAAACTCGAAAACCCCCAGTATACCCGAAGGTAGGGTTGTAAGAGCTTACCTCAGATCAAAGACAAAGAACACAAGTAGATGTTGTTCATCTACACCAAGGATTCAAAGAAGATGATAAACGAGATGATTGGAAGTAGAAAATGCCCCAAAATCGCCTCTAGATCGCACAAGCCGCTGCGGAAGAAGATGAAATGAGGAATAAATGCGTCTGAGGTCAACTCTTGGGTATATATAACCAGACGGTTTAGCGTGCGCTAACGGCTTATGGTTAGCGCGCGCTAACCAGCTAAAATTGGTCCAAAACTTCGGTTCTGACCCATTAGCGTACGCTACCCAAAAATATCCTGCGCTAATAGCCCCCTGATAGCGTGCTACCAAGCTATAGCGTGCGCTTCCTATTCGTCATCCAGAGTCTAGAAACATTATGTCTCAACTGGAATATCGAATTAGCGCGTGCAGCCACACACCTAGCATGCACTAAGCCTCAACAATAGCGTGCGGTAATCCACAGACATAGCGTGCGCTAAACTGCTCGTCCAGAGAGCAGAAGCAACCTAAAGCCACTGCTATACTCGAATCATTAGCACGTGCTACACAACGAAATTAGCGTGCGTTACACAACAAAATTAGCGCGCGCTAACGAGTGCAGACCGTAGTACAAACATCACTCATATATGGAAAACGGCGAATTCTTCCCCGGATGAAAACAACGCGCACCCGACACCAAACAACAGACTGAAGAAGATACACGGACGACGAGTTCGAGTCAGAACTTAAGCACTAAAAGAAAACATGATTCCGACTACCCAAAGGTTTGGAAAACGATAACGATAGTAATTACCCCAAACATCCGAAATACATGATACATGATCAAAACACCAGACGAAGGCTCACAACATGCATAATAACATAAGAAGGATTTACGGCAACCCTAATACGGTGTTCCGAACATCGATTACGAGAATCGAACCAAATAGCGACGGAAATGATAATAAACATGGAATTGGGTAAAACAAGTTCGAAAAAGCTCGAATGATAAAAAGTCCAATATTAAATATTCTCAAAATATCCATATGGTTACAAGAGAGTCACTAAAAACGAAAAATACACCAAAATTAAAATTACCGGAAAAAGGACAAATGCGGATATTACATTCTCCCCCTCTAAAAACAAGTTTCGTCCCGAAACTTAAGGAACAAACAACTTGGGGTACCTAGCACGCACGCTATCCTCGGTTTCCCAAGTTGTCTCCTCGACACCATGTCTCTACCATTGCACTTTGACCAACGGAATGGTCTTATGCCTCAGTCGCTTCTCACGGTGCTCCAAAATCTTCAAGGAACGCTCCTCGAAGGTAATATCCTCAGCGATATCGATCTCACCATAGTCGATGACATGACTAGGATCCGGAACATATTTCCTTAGCTGGGAAACATGGAAAATGCTATGGACGTGACTCAAAGCCGGAGGCAACGCCAAGCAGTACTCCAACTCGCCAACCCTCTCGAGAATCTCAAAGGGCCCAATGAATCTCGGACTCAACTTCCCCTGTTAGGAATACTTGTTAGATTTTGATGATGTCATCCCTGTATTTATAATTATTTAAATGTATGTTTTTAAGTACTTGGCAATTGTAAAGAAGAACCAAATGAGTATCTTCTATAGGCCTTTAAATTTAGGCTAGGTCTTGATCAAATGCTGATCAGTACAAAATCGACTAAGTATAGAACTGCCATTTATCAGAGAACTTATCAGGCAAGTTCATTATCAGAGAAGTTTTGGTCAACGCAAAACATCAGAGAGGTTTGACCAAAACCTAGCTGGAGATAAGTTCTGAAGAAGGTGCTACATCAGACAAGTTTTGGTCAATGCAGAATATCAGAGAGGTTTGACCAAAACCCATCTACAATCGGGCCTTCATCTGCTGCAGTTGGATCAGGTAGGTTTTGGATCCTATCTGATCTGCAATTAAGTCTTCAGGCTGATCTGCAATTGGATCTTCAGGCTGATCTGCAGGTAAGTCCATCATTCCTGTGTCATGAATGATAACTTCTTCTAGGGTGGCGGATTTGAGATTTTTCTCAATTGATTCCACCTGTTTTCTGTACTCAAAAATCGACTCATCAAACACAACATGAGGTGTTTCTTCCACAACTAATGTTCTTTTGTTATATAATCTGTATGTCTTGATTATTTGTGAGTATCCCATAAAGAGACCATCATCAGTTTTAGCATCAAATGCATTCAATTAGGTTTTACCATTGTTGTGGATGAAATATTTACAACCAAATATATGAAAGTATGCAACAGTTGGTGTTGTGCCATTCCAAACCTCATAAGGAGCTTTGTCATGTCTCCCTACTATCATACTCCTGTTCTAAGTATGGCATGATGTGTTGACAGCTTCAGTCCAGAATCTCTTTGGCAGGTCAACTTCAGCAATCGTTGACCTGGCAGCTTCCTTCAATGTCATGTTCCTTCTTTCAGCAACACCATTTTGCTGTGGTGTTCTTGCGGCAGATACTTCATGCTGGATTCCATTCTGATCACTGTACTCAGTGATTGCCTTGTTGAGAAATTCTCCTCCTCTGTCTGATCTGATTTTGATGATTGTGAGGGATTTCTCATTCTGAATCCTCCTTAGCAGCTCAGGTAACTTTGTTAGTGTCACTCTTTTTATAGAGAAAAGAAACCCATGTGTACCTTGAGTAGTCATATACTACTAGAGCATGCTTCCTTCCACTCAATATCATTGGCTTGATGGGGCCAAAGAGATCCATATGAAGTAAATCTAAAATTCTGGTGGTGAGAGTGGTAGGCTGAACTGATTTGAATAATGCTCTGGTCTGCTTTCCTTTCTGGCATGCATCACAGAGAGCTTCTTTCTTCAATACTTCTTCTGGAAGACCTTTGACCAGCTTTTGAGAACTTATCTTATTGATGGCTTTGAAGTTTAGGTGACATAATCTCTTGTGCCATAGCCATCCATTTTCAGCAATTATCTTAGATAGAAAACAGGTGTTTGGAGTGCTTGTGTTCCAATCTATCATGTAGAAATGTCTTCTTTTGAATCCTTGTAGCTTCACTTCTCCAGATAGGATATCAATCATCATGCATTTCCAAATGGTGAAGACTACTAGATTCTTCTCATCACAGAATTGGCTTATGCTCAACAGATTGTATTTGAGCCCTTTGACATAGTGGACTTTGGATATGGTTATATTTCCTCTGTGCAGCTCTCCAAATCCTTTTGTCTAACCTCTAGAGCTATCTCCAAAGGTTACATCTGGGCCTCTTTCTTTGGTGTAGTTTGAAAGTACCTTCTTATTCCCTGTCATGTGCCTTGAGCATCGAGAGCCTACAAACCATTCTTCACCTCCTATTGTTGAGCTTGAGGAGATGTGGTAGTAGTTCTTCTACCTTTTCTGCAATCAGACAAGCAGAGCTTTAGGTACCCAAATTTGTGTGGGTCCTTTGGGGTTAGTAGGCTTCCTGGAGAATTGATTTCTCCTTGGATTATAAAAGTTATGTTGTCTACCCCTATAAGGTGTGTGCTGTCTGGGTCTATATCTTTGGTTAGGATTGTGTATTGGATATGCCTCATAAAATCTATGATGTGGGCCATTTCTAAATCTTGGCTTAGACCATTTGTTAAATCGTTGGGGTCTCCACACCTGTTCATTTTGGAAATTTGGATAACCTTGAGGTTTCCATTTGCCTCTCCCATTTTGAAATCTGTTTTTAGGGAGTCTTTTTTAATAGTTGGCATAATGTCTTGGCTACTGCTTTTGCCTTGGCCATTGCCTAGTCTCCTGTCTAGGTGTCTCCCTTGTGAATCTTGGCTGCTGCCTAAACTTTTGACTGGGCTGCTACCTATTTTTAAATACGGGTTTATATGTAGGCTCAGCAGCTTGGACAATTGTTTCTTCTTTGATAAAAATGGTTTTTGAACTAGAGGGAGTGTTGGGGTCATATCCAAGGCCTGATCTAGAATAAAGTGGCCTCTTGTTCATACACAATTCATCCAGGGTTATAGATGCCTTGAGGGATGTTATTTTCTTAGCTTGTGTATTACTTAGTTGTGTCAGTTTGGCAAACTCAGATTTAACATGAGCAAGTGCAGCTGTAGTATTATCAGCCGGGTTTTTCAATTTGTTTTCAGTCTGTTTTTAATATTCAGATTTGATTTGTGTCAACTCTAGGTTGAGTTTTTCAAAATTATTTTCAGCTGCCTATTCTCATCTTGCAGCTGTGTCTTCTCGGCTGTCACAGTTAAGTGTGCAGATTTTAATTTTTCAAAGTCTTTAAGGAGCTGATTGACAGATTCATGTAAGTGAATATCTTGAGACATGTCTGAGTTGTTATTATTAGAAATGGAGGGTTTAGATGTTACCTCTTCATCGGCTAGGTTGGCCATCAGACAGTTGTATTCATCATCATCATCATCATCAGAGAAGAATCCACCACTTGATTCTACTCTTTCTTCAATATGATCTTCTCCAATGAGAGATTTTCTTTTGTCTTCTTTTCTGCCAACTTCTTTCTTGGATTCATCTCTCTTGAGATCAGGTCAGTCAAATTGTATATGCCTGGTTTTGTGGTAGTTATAACATTCCACCTACCAGTTGCCTGCCTTCTGGTTCCTCCTTGGATTGTCCTCGTAGTTCTTCTTGTATTTGGAATAAATCTTTCTGAAATTACTGAACATCTACATGATGAATGCCATCTCTTCTTCAAAATTCAGAGGACTCGAGGGACTGGCTTCAGCTAGGCTCTTTGCAGATGATTCTGCTACAAATGCTATCCCTTTCTCTGCAGGTTCATTGGATGATGAACAGGGCAGCTCGAACTCATATGCCTTCAGATCAGAAAACAGCTCCTGGATCTTTATTTTGTTGAGATCCTTTGACTCTCTCATAGCTACAGCTTTCATGCTCCATTCAGGATTGAGAGATCTTAAAACTTTTAGGGCCATCTCCCTGTTGCCATATGTCTTTCCCAGGGAGTTTATTTCATTTATGATCTCAGTGAATCTTATGTCCACTTGGTCAATTGATTCACCATTCTTCATCTTGAAGTTGTCAAACTTTTGGGTGGCAATTGACAACTTATTTTCTTTTATCAGCTCGGTTCCCTCGCACATTACAGCTAATGTGTCGCAAGTTCCTTTGCATTTTTGCAGTTCTTGATCTTAACCATGGTTGCTTCGTCAAGGGTCTAGTATAGGATATCTCTGGCCCATCTATGTTGGCCAACTTTCTCTCTTCAGGGGACATCTCGTGTAATACCCGTAATTTCGATTTTCGGTAATTTTGTTTTTTTCGGCGAAAGTCCGTTTTGACGACTCGCTCATGACCGTTTCGTCATTCCGAGAATGATTAATTCTGCACTTTTTGTCATCCGAGTTCGTTTCGGTGTCGTTTTGTTGAGTTCCGTGCTTTTTGGCGACTTTTCCGCACTTGAGTTTGATTCTTGCGAATCTCGTTCGAAACTGCTATTTCGAGTTTCACGTAAGTCCGTTTAACTTTGTTAGACGTGTTGTGAACTTCGGTTTGGTTATTCAATCACGTATCGTTATTTTCGGACGTTTTGGGCCATTTTTGTAATTTCCCAAAGTTTGTGGTAATTACTTCCGTCGTCGAATTCCAACACTTCGGGTGGTCGGAATCGTGTGTTCTCTTAGCGCTTGGATTCGTCTTTGCGAGTACTTCGTAACTGTATCTCCGGTTTTTACTCAAGTTCGGGTTTCGGGGTCGTTCGGACCGTCGGAGTGGCCACGACTGAGACGGCCGCAGCAGGTACTGGTCTGGCCGAGTTACGGCCGTAAGGTGCCGGTTAAGGCCGTAAGTGATCGGCAATGCCGGTTACGTCCGTAAGAGTCGAGAGTTATGGCCGTACGGGTGCCAGGCAGCTTCCGGACGAATGCCGGTTACGGCCGTAAGAGTCGAGAGTTACGGCTGTACGGGTGCCAGGCAGCTTCCGGACGAATGCCGGTTACGGCCGTAAGAGTCGAGAGTTACGGCCGTACGGGTGCCAGGCAGCTTCCGGACGAATGCCGGTTACGGCCGTAAGGGCCTGCCGGGTACGGCCGTAAGTGCCGAGTTACGGCCGTAAGGCCCGCCGGTTACGGCCGTAAGTGTCCGGCAGTGACCGGCTATATAAGGCCTGGGCAGCCCGTTTTTACTCATTTCTTCACTTTTCTTGCGGCTATCGGACGGGTGCGATGGTAAATTGGGTTCTTGGTCGATTCTACTCAATTCCAAGACGTTTTGGAAGATCCTTGTCAATTATATCATCATCCAATCCTTGTTTTTCGTCGGATCGAGGTAATTCTTCCGTAGAACCCTAGTTATGTAATTTTGAGGGTTTCTTCGTGATTCTTCGATTTAATCCGTGGTGGATGAATTTATTATGGTATTCTTGTTGTCTTGGCCATGATCTTCGGATTTTGTAACTCATATATCGATTTTATCACCCGGGACTTGATTTCCGATTTCTTCGAAGGAACCCTCGGATCCTTGTTGTTTTTCCGGTTGATTCGGATTCCGTTTAACGTTATTTATCCGTGGTGATGTTATTTTCGTAGCGATCGTGAGGTTGTCGAATTCTTGGTCGTTTTCGGAAGTTCGAGGGCTATCCGACCGTGTTCGTTCGTTGTTTCGTTGCTCGCGGTACCGAGGCAAGTATCTTGCCCATACATTTCGTGTTTCGTAGACGTAATAATTGGTAATTGATTATATGTGGAATTTTAATGTTTCAATGAACTTTCAAAAAGGATCGGTATATTTTTATAAAGGTTTTCCTTCGAAGATAACTCATAGGCTTTATGAATAAATGTGTTTTCTGGTTAAGTATTTCAGTGTTGTGTGATGGAAGATATTGAACATATTATAGTGAATTTAGTAGGCCACAATTATTTGCCGAGGATTGTGTATTGAGATGTGTAATTATACGGTGAATATGTGACGTGTGATATTAGCTGTTACTCCTTCGTATGGAGGTTGAGACACTTGGTATTGTTTGGCATTGGTACTTGTTTGTTGTGGTGTGACATAAATTGTGAGTATATGTCAGTTAAAGTGGCCATTCTAGCGAAGTACCTAGCATTTGTATGCATATTCTAGTATTCGAATTATGGCTTCCCGTGGCGTTGTGGATGATATGTGTATGTTCACCTAGGGACGGTCTGACGGGACCTCTAGGGATACGTATTGCCGTGAGTGTGCGTATCACGAACTGTGGTTAACCACCCAGGGATGTCCGACGGGGCTCTGCGGGGTACGGAGGCCGTGAGTCTCGTACCAACTGTTAACTTTGAAATGTTTTGTTGGAGAATTGTGATTTTTGGCGCATATTTCGTCTGATTAGAATGGCAGTCTAAATGATATCGTACTTGGCTGGAATGGCATCGATAAATGTGTTGTGTGTGATTTGTCCCTTGACTGTGATAATTTGGTAAGGGTACGTGAGTCCTGTGGTTGCTCTGTGCATTGTAGCTCTGTGGTATGTTGAGTGAGATTGTTGTCATGGTAATGTTTGACACGGTGTAGTTTCCACCGGGTTATTCTTGCGAGTATGTGATGTGGATGATTTGGGTCGTGGACCCCTGTGTTGTGATTGGAATGTTATGATTGGGTCATGGACCCTGTTATCTGCTATCGGAATTGTATTTTGAAATAAACGATTGTTGGGCTATGTCCCTAAGCATTTCGAAAGGCTTGAAAATTCTTAAACCCCAAATGTTTTCAAAAACTCCCGAGATCGTAAAATGTTTTGTAAATTGTAAAATGGTTATATTCTTATCTTTCGTAATCTAAATTGTTTTGATCAAGTGAATTATCTCGGGAAGTATATTCATGATTTCTATGTTCTTGGAGTATGATATGTATGGCTTGTCTTTGTATTTATACTTGCACTAGCAAAACAATGGAGTTTTGCTAACCCCCGAGTATTCGGGGGGTGGATGTCTGTATTGCGTCCAGGTATTTGCAGGTTGCTGGGGAGCAATTCGCAGGATCGTTATGAAGGATGATGGAAGACGACGATACTAATCACATGAAGACCGGTGTTGAGTATTTTGGCGATGTCTTGTTGTTTTGTCCTTCCATTGTGTCTATTATTTCCATTTTACGGGAATGTTGATTTATGTTAGCCCCTGCGTGGGCGTGAGCTGCGAGAAAGAGTAATGTATGGTTGATGTGTATGTTGTGGTAAAAGACCAAATCGGTCTAATGGTTCGTTATTTAGCCATATCGGCATGTATAGTGTTAATGTGTTTTCTGTATTTATCCTGGTAGATCCTCACGGAGAGGGTCTGCGGCGCTGTAATATTCCCGAATGGTTTGGGGGTGTTACATCTCGGTCCTCTTCTTAGGAATCTTCTCTGGCTTCCCAGCAGTAATTTCTTCTAGAGTATTATCCTTCTCAAATATGAAAGGGCCTTCCTCAATTGTACACCACATATCATCATGAATGGATGACAGATGAGCCTGCATTCTTATTTTACACAAGTCATATTCATCAACATAGAATACAGGTAATCTAGAGTGCTTGTGTTGCATGTGTTCCATTCTAAATGAGAGATTAATATATACTCAGATATATGGATCTGGTTCTCTAAGAATTGAACCAACCTCTCTAATACCACTTGTAGGTCACAAGTCGTCAGGAATAAGTCTAGGGGGATGAATAGACTTATTCGACTCTTTCCTGAATGTCAGATGATTTTCTCAGCTATGATTAAGTATAGATGACTTATGTCGTCTGCAGATAGATAATGCGGAAGACACAGCGGATGATGATACAGATAACTTCATGCTGTCTGCAGTTAACTTCTAATGGAACAGTAAATATGAATGCAGCAGTTAAGTATGATGTTTAATGCAGTAAATCACACAAGCACTTATAGTGGTTTCAGAGGTGGGGTAATCCTCTACTAGTCCACTCTCTCCAAACCAGTTGTAGATAAATACACTATAACTGTCAACCAGTGATAAAGGTTACAATGAATTTCTTCCTTATTACAACAGCTTCCAACCAGTGGAAACCCGTGGCCGTTACAACTCCCTTGACTGCCTAGCTCTTTCTAATTGAAAACCCTTGGATGCCTCAACAACTCTCGAGCTGTCTATCACCTTCCAATCAAGAATCCGTGGATGCCTTATCAGTCGCAAAACTTCTGAAACCTCGTTCACAGAAGTACCCCTTAGTGAGCTTTAAAGATAAGAGTGCTTGTCTTCTCCAACTAAAGAGCTTATCAGAATAAGACTTTAAGATTTGCTCTTTCACGATGTTATAGATCTCTTTGATAGCTTTGTTTGCTTCGATTGCTTTGTTCGCTTGAAAGTATTGTTTGCATCATACTTTGCTCGATTCGTATCTTCATATATTTATAGTACGATCCTTTGAGCTTCCTTCATAGCCGTTGCATCGCTGTAACAAATCCGTATATTGGAGAGTGGACTTCTTTGTTTATCTTATCATTCCGTTGCACGGCTTGATTCCCCTTTTTCAATTCCGACTGTTTGAAAGACTTTCTTTGTTAGCGCCGTTATTCTTGATTAGAATAATCCTAAGTTTTCAGAACATGGATCTCAAGGAATATTGTATTCCTAGCTTTCCGGGAATCTTTCCAGTTTGTATCCTTACGTCTTCATGTGGCTTTCCGTAATTGTTGACTTTCAACTCTTGCTGACATGGACTAAGTATCTTGAGCTTGGCTGATATCTTGACTGAGAACCTATCTAATATCTCTTGGTCAAACCTGCTTGATGTGCAGTCAACCTTCTCTGATGTAAACTTCTCTGATGTATCTTGGTAGAAGTTCTCTGAGATAAAGTTCTCTGCTCTGGACTTCTCTGCAAAAAAGTTCTCTGCTTTGAAGTTCTCTGATATGAAGTCCCCTGATCTTAAGTTCTCTGACCTGATGAATATTCTCTGATTTGATGGTCAAACTTCAGTTGATATTTGTGTTGACCAGTTTCTCGTCTGATAACTCGACTGTAGATGGGTTTTGATCAAACCTCTCTGATATTCTGCGTTGACCAAAACTTGTCTGATGTAGCGCCTTCTTCAGAACTTATCTGCATCTAGGTTTTGGTCAAACCTCTCTGATGTTTTGCATTGACCAAAACTTCTCTGATAATGAACTTGCCTGATAAATTCTCTGATAAATAGCAGTTCTATACTTAGTCAATTTTGTACTGATCAACATTTGATCAAGACTTAGCCTAAATTTAAAGGCCTATAGAAGATGCTCATTTGGTTCTTCTTTACAATTGCCAAGTACATAAAAACATACATTTGAATAATTATCAATACAGGGATGACATCATCAAAATCTAACAAGTATCCCTAACAAATTCACCCTATTTTGATGATGGCAAAACTAAAGCATTTCAAATGTAAGACAAGTCTGCACAGAATAGTGCAAGACACAAGAAAACTCAGTCTGTTTTGAGACAACTAGTGGTTGTCATTCAAGTGACTGTTATTAATTTTTATTTTATGTTTACATTACAGTGCAGTTGAATGAAACAAAATACAGGTAGAAAATTACAAGTATTACTGAATTACAAGTAAATTACAAAAGTAAAATTACAAGTAAATAACAAAAATTATCTTCCTCTCCCTCTTCCTCTTCCTCTGATCTGCTGCCTTGCAGGAGGGAGTGACCTCAATGGTTTGGCTCCAATTGGCTTCGTAGATACTGGGGCTAGCCCATACTTCCTCTTGACTACCATTGAAGCAAACTCTTGCTGCTCAGGAGTTGTGAAGTTATTTTCCACGCAAAGTTCTCTGATCTCTTCCTGAAGAGCCAGCTCATCAAGTTCATTATTCATAAGTGTAGGAGCTTCTTCAGGTCTGAAATCAGGTATCATTAGGTGGGCATTGAAGTTCTGGCAGCACACTTCTTCAATACTGCCCAGAGTTTTGGGAAGTTCATATCCATAAAATTAATGAAGGTTTGTTGTGGGGAGCATCCTTTGTCTTGAAGCATCTCCCAGAGATAATAATTCTCTATAAACTTCTTCCTTGCACTCCCCCACATGTGTTCCGCCTCAGCAGGCATGAACTCTTCAACATATTGCAGCTCCTTCCCTTCCCATTGATATTTGACCTCTGGATCATGTCTTGTCCTCCTCCTATTGGCTACAGGTGGATCAGATGGTGCATCTACTTCTTTTCTCTTCAGATGAGAGGTACCTTCCTGAATGAGAAGAGGGTCTTGACTTGCCTCCTCTCTGACTTCCTCCTGCATGTTGTCTCCTCCTATTCTTTTTTCTTCCCTCTTATCTTCCCCCTTTTTGCGAGCATCAAGAATAGTGACAAGCCGCTCCTCCACTCTAGTCATGAAATCAGACATGCCAATAGGCATCATGGAGTTAGTGGGAGGTGCGGAAGGGTCCTTCTTGTTGATCAGGGTATCCAACTTGGCATTTAGGGACTGCAGTTCAATCTTAACTTCCGTTGATAGAAGCTTAGCAACTGTCTCTTCAACAATGCCTCTGATCAGATCAGTGAGATTTGGAGGTAGCTTATACATAGGTGGCTCTGCACGAACAAAATTTTCTCTTGAATCCTCTTGTCCAGTTGGTCTCTGAGCAATAGATTTCTCAGAAAAGACCTGCCTATCAGCTGGCGCCTGATCAGATGGGGTCTTCTCAAGTGTTCTTGATTTGCCATCTAATAGGTCCTTATCTGCATCGGACTTTCTCTCTGCAGATGGCTTTTTCTTCTCTGCGGAGGACTTCCTCTCTACAGATGATTTCTTGCTTCTGGGGGGTTTTGCTCAGGCTGTTCCCCCTGATTATCTGCTTCAGCATCCGGGGCATGATCAGGTGATTGTTGATCCTGATCCTCATCTTTATCTCTTCTTTCCTCTTCATTTTCTTCATCTTTTTTCTCCTCCTCATCTTCTTCTTTCTCCTTTTCTTCTTCAGTCTTTTCTTTTTCTCTCTCATTTTCTTCTTCTTTCTTTTCTTCTTCAGTATTTTCTTTTTCTTTTTCTTCCTCCTTTTCCTCATCCTTCTTTTCAACTTCATCTTTCTGTTCAACTTTTACCTTTTGTTTTTCAACTTCTTCAGTTCCATCAATGATAATTTTATTTTATTCTCTTTCTCCTTCTTTTCTTACTTCATCCTCCTCAGCAAATTTTTTTTCCCTGAAATACATCTTTCATGACCTGGAGGATGAACTGGTCCATGTTTTGTTTAAAGTGAGAGATGAACCAGTTTTCCTCCAGTAACTTTCCCACCTCATTCTCTTGACAGAAATATAAAATGAGCTGTTCTATAGCGATGGGGTGCTCCCAAGTACTTCTCTCCACAAAACTTTTTAGTTGAGAGAAGTTGAGCAATTTAAGTTCTTTCCATTCTTCATATATATTTATAAAAGAGTAGTTTATAACTTCCTTCCTTACCATCTGTAGTTGAGCTGTGGTCAGGTTCAGATAGTTGTTTTCTCTGAGATTGAAAGAGTAGCCTGCTTGAGGTACTTCAACTATCTCCTCTGCTTCTTCTTCCTCTGTTTGGCTTGGAAGAGTTAGGAGGTGAACCACATTGGGCACCAACTCTGATGAGTGTTGAGGATGATCTTCAGATTCTGCAGGTGCAGTTGATGAGGAAGGTTGCACCTCTTGTTCTTCGTCTCAGAGATAGTCCACCAGTCCTCTTTGTCTCTTTAGGGACTAATCTGGTGAAGAAGTGATGTGGACAACTTTCTCTACTTAAGGTAACTTTCTCTTTAATAGATTTGATAGAGGAACGTTGTCTGAGGTAGTGTCATCTGCAGGTGACTTCTCTGCTGCAGGTGACTTTTCGACAGCAGGTGACTTCTTCACTGCAGATGGGGTTGATGTGATCTCCTCTGCATGTAACTCGTGGGGTGTCTAATCTGATGCATCAGAGCAAACTTCGTCCGAGTCCGAAGGCGCTCTGTAGGTAGGGGTTCCACTGGTCATCTCCCTTAAGACTTTGGCTGCTTTCCTCTCAGCTCCTAGCTTCTTCAAAGTCTCTTGGTCTAGATGACCAAGTCTTTTGCTTCATTGGAAAGGGTCTACAGTTCCTTTTGCCTTTCTGAGGAACTCCAAGATCCAACTAATCTGGGCTCCATAAGCCAGCTACGGTCTTGAACTTCTTCTCTTCTACCATCCAGCTTACCTTGTTTACTTCGCGGATTAACTGCCTGTAAATGTATTCAGGCCAGTTAATTCTTTGGTGCTGGATAAGGACTCCCACCTGAATACTTAACTACAGATCAGACAGGATTCCAAAACCTACCTTATCCAACTGCAGCTTATGAAGATCCAATTGTAGCTGACAAAGACGTACCTGCACAGCAGACAGGATACCCACCTGCAGATGGCAAGACCATAGTTGATCCAGTTGCAGATCAAGAAGGCCAGAACCAAGTAGATGCAGAGAGAGATGAAGTCCACCAAAGCAAATCAACAGGGGGAACAAACCCTGAAGATAATATTCCCAAATGGCTTAGAGATCATCCCATTCAATAGATAATTGGAAACCTAACTGATGGAGTCAGAACCAGACAATCCACAGAACCAGCAGGAATGGCAATGTTCTCATGTTTTATGTCTCAAATGGAACCCAAAACAACAGACCACGCATTGGAGGACTACTCATGTATAATTGCAATGCAAGAAGAGCTCAACCAGATGGAAAGAAACAATGTCTGGGAACTAACAGATAGACCAAATCACAAGAAAGTCATAGGCACCAAATGGGTGTATAAAAACAGATGTGATGAAGATGGAGCTGTTGTTAGGAATAAAGTCAGACTCGTTGCAAAAGGATATGCTCAATGTGAAGGAATAGATTTTGATGAAACTTATGCACATGTAGCAAGACTTGAAGCTATCAGACTATTCCTTGCATATACAGCATACAAGGATTTTGAAGTCTATCAGTTGGATGTGAAAAGTGCTTTCTCAATGTAATCCTAAAAGAAGAAGTCTATGTGGAGCAACCCCTCGGATTTGTCAAAGGAGACAAAGTATACAAGCTTCTGAAAGCTCTATATGGACTCAAGCAAACACCAAGAGCTTGGTATGAAACACTATCTATGTTTCTGGAGAAGAATGGATTTCAGCAAAGGAAAGGTGGACAAGACCTTATTCAAAGTGGAGCATGAAGACTACATATTGCTAGTTCAAATATATGTGGATGATATCATCTTTGGATCAACTAACCCAAAGCTATGCGAGAATTTATCAAATATCATGCAAGGAGAGTTTGAGATGAGTATGATGGGAAAGCTTAATTTCTTTCTTTCTTGGTTTGGATGTCAAGCAAATGGACAAAGGAATCTTCATCAATACAAGGAATTTAATCAAAAGATTTGCATGGATTCAGCGAAACCAGCAAGAGTACCAATGAGCACATCTCTACACCTTGATGCAGATGAAGGAGGGATTTCAGTGGATCCAACCCACTATAGAGGACTTATTGGATCACTTCTATACCTCACTGCAAGCAGACCTGACATTTCATATGCAGTGGGAGTATGTGCAAGATTTCAGTCAAAGCCAAAATAGTCTCACCAGGAAGCAGCTAAGAGGATAATCAGATACCTTAAGTCCACAATCAATGTTGGTCTATGGTATCCCAAGGATGATAATTTTGAGTTATCAGGATACTCAGATGCAGACTTTGCAGGATGCAAGATTGATAGGAAAAGCATCAGTGGAACATGCCACTTCCTAGGAACTGACTGATATCATGGTTCAACAAGAAGCAAGTATCAAACTCAATATCAACAACTGAGTCTGAATATTTAGCTGCAGGCAGCTGTTGTGCACAAATCCTATGGACCAGACAACAATTAATGGACTACAACATCACTGCAAATGAAGTCCCAATATGGTGTGACAACAACATTGCAATTGCAATAACAAACAATCCAGTATTGCACTCAAGAACAAAGCACATTGATGTCAAACATCATTTCATCAGAGACCATGTGCTAAATAAGAGAGTTAGAGTGGAAAGAGTCTGCATGGAGTTCCAAATTGCTGACATATTCACAAAGCTTTTACCAGAATAAAGGTTTTTGGAGCTAAGCAGGGAACTTGGCCTACTAGATTGGGAATCTAGTGCAGGCGAGAAAGCTTCCTAATGATCAGACCAGGCGACAGAAAGCTACCTGATGATCAGACCAGACGGCAAGAAAGCTACCTGATGTGGAGACCAGACAAGAAAGCTACCTGATCAGACCAGACAAGAAAATGTTAACTAACATCAACCACAGGCGAAACAACGTACCTGATGCAGAGCAGACAAGAAGTCAACCGGTCAACCAGCTAAGTTTCTAATTCTTGGACCTACTTAATTATTATATTACACATGGACAAACACATGATCACACTACCTCCACGACGTCCAATCAAATTCAACTGTCATTTTAGCTTCTCAAAAATTGGACCGCCGCTTACTTATTTTATTATTAAATTCAAAGCGTCCTTTCTAATGGCCATATAAGATGGTCGAAACCAATTCACAAAAACTTTATCATCTTCAAGCTTACGAACCCTAATATTCAAAAGCAAGAAAAATTCTTGAATATTCACTGCACTAAGCCAGAACCTCAATTTTCTTTACATAAATGGACTCGATCCAGTATTTCGTAGGAGTCAACCTAAGGATGGTGAATGAGCAAATTATTTTCAGTATTGTGGTGGATTTCTAAGGTTTGTTGGAGATAAACATGGTGGATATCGACGAGATGCGCCATATTATCCGGTTGATGAAGAAGAACGGCATCTATCACTTTCTGGACATCAACCCGAAGCAGTTGTACAAGGAAGCTGTTATTTGCTTCTTCAAGGAAGCTCAAGTCACCAATCACTGTATCACCAGATCACTCCCTAGACCATTGCTGATGCATTCAACATGGAGAATAGAGGCATTGCTGTAGAAGCCCTAAAACAAAGCGCTATGGAAACCTGGTACGAGATCAAATTACTAGAGCAAACCACGAAGGTCAAATTCACAACGAAGAGAGGCGACCTGAAGAATGATTACAGATATGTCCTTGACATCACCAACAAGATGGTCGTGGGCATGGCGGGCAGTTATGACCAGTTATCATCTGCCAAATTTGTTGTGCTGGGAGCCCTTATCAAGCACCAAATAATTAATTGGCCTAAATACATTTACAGGAAGTTAATCCGTGAAGTAAACAAGGTAATCTGGATGGCAGAAGAGAAGAAGTTCAAGCAACTTCCCATTCTTACCGAAGCGGAAAACTCCCCTCGTCGGCGACACCTTTAGCAAAACGTGGTCTCCCACCTCGAATTCCAAAGGTCGACAAAGTCGATCAAAATATTAATACCAGACTTCGACCTCGGCAAGATTGTGACGAAGTCCATCGAAATATCTTCCCATTTCCATTCCGGAATAGGAAGCGACTGTAACAACTCGGCTGGTCGTTGATGCTCGATTTTGACCTGCTGACAAGTCAAACATCTCACTACAAACTGTGCGACCTCCTCCTTCATATCGTTCCACCAAAAGTTCCTCCTTAGATCCTTATACATCTTACTCGAACCAGGATGAAATGAGTAAAGCGTAGCATAAGCCTCATGCAAAATACTCTGCCTCAATTCCGAGTCGTTCGGTACACAAAGCCGGCTCTGGAATCTCAACACACCATCCTCGTGAATCACAAACCCAGGAGACTTCCACTTAAAAACATTCTCTAGGATTTGAGAAATCATTAGATCCTCCAACTGCTTCGGTTTAATTTCTTCGATTAGCGACGACGAAATTTCTAAAGCACAAAGTTGCCCGACAACTCCTGGCAACAAAATCTCAACACCTAAATCGATCAAATCACGTTGAAGTTCATATTGAGACGTAAGTATCTCAAGCATCCGTAACATAACCAGTTTCCGACTCAAGGCATCTGCCACGACATTCGCCTTGCCCGGATGATAAAGGATTTCGAGGTCATAATCCGTAATCAACTCCAACCACCTCATCTGACTCATATTCAACTCCCGCTGAGTAAATATATACTTCAGACTTTTATGATCGGTAAAAATTTGACATGCAGAGCTAAAGAGATAATGACGCCAAATCTTGAGCGTAAAAACAACTGCCACTAACTCTAGATAGTGAGTAGGGTAGTTGAGATCATACGGCCTCAACTGTCTCGATGCATAAGCAATAGTCTTGTCGTGCTGCATCAACATGCACCCAAGACCCTGACCCGAAGCATCGCTATAAACAGCAAAACCCTCGTTGCCACATGACAATGCTAGAATCGGGGCTGAAGTCAAACGCCTCTTTAGCTCCTCAAAACTCGACTGCCTTTCATCATTCGAGACGAACTTCTCAAATTTCTGAAGCAACTGCATAAGTGATCGAGAGGCAACATTGAGTTAAATTGCACCTGTAATGTTTAAAATACATAAGTAATGTTTATAAAACCTGACCCTACGTTACGTACGTTAAAATACTGATGTTAACGTATGCTATTACCATTAGGAAGTAATGTATTCAACTGCATAAGTGATCGAGAGGAAGTAATGTATTCAATGTTTTGGAACATTGTGAATGTTGTGTACCCAATTTGGGTTTTTGTTGATGTCGTATTGCATTGTTGAGTCCGGTTTACTTTTTCTGTGTCTTGGATGGAGAAATTGTTTGTATATTGATGATGTCTATCATTGTTGCCATGTCGAGTTGTGTGTTAGCCTAGTGAATTCCAATGAGTGGGGTCTACGGCGCTGTAATATGCCCTGAACGTCTTAGGGGTGTTACACAATATACCCCGACTCAAGAAGCTCACTCAACTGCTTCTTCAACTCAGCCATCTCGGAAGGTGCCATCCGATACGGTGCCCTCAAAATTGGAGCCGCACCCGGCTCTAACTCGATAGCGAACTCAACCTCACGGTCCGGTGGTAACCCTGGAAACTCGTCAGGAAAGACATCTGGGAACTCACTAACGACTGGAATCGATGAAAGCTCGACTCCACCATCCTCCGCCTTCAAGACCTAGCACCAATAACCAGTACACCCTTTCCACAGGAGTCTCATCGCCTTCAAGGTATTAATTATGAACTTCTGGCTTCCTCTCTTTCGCCCCACGAAAGAGTACTCGGTGCCGTCCTCGGCTAAAATGGTGATGATCCTCGTGCGGTAGTTCATGATCGCACCATGCCGCTCGAGCCAATCATCCCCTAGAATTAAATCCTCACCCTCGATACCTACAACAATAAGATTAGAGAGCCAAGCCCTCTCACAAATAACCACAGAACAGTCTTGGATCTCCCGATCACCAAAGATCCTATCACCGCTAGGAAGTTTAATAATGAAAGGCTCACAAGACGACAAATAGTCAAGACTCAAATGGCGCACACATTCCAGAGAGATGAACGAATGCATAGCCCCAGAATCAAAAAGCACACTGACAGGATGATAATGAATATGAACGGTACATGTAGCCATGGTAGCCGGGGGATCATCAGCCCTCCTCATCTCATAAACACGCGGATGAGTGGAGCCGACACTGGAAGCTCCCCCTCTAGCGGGCTAGCACCGACCTCTCCCTCGGCCGACACTCTGCAGAGACTGTGGAGCAAACAACCCCTGGTTCACACTCAGCTCCTTAGGCGCTGGGAAAGAAGCCTAGGCACCAAGAGTATACCCTAAATGATCACAAAAAGAAGCTTTGTGGCTCGACTGGCCAAAAGTACGATGGGGGACGAGGACACTCCCGGTTCCTATGGCCCAGCTTGACAAATTTAAAACATTTGACCTCACGAGTGGAGGCACTGGCAGTACCGCAAAAGCCCCCAGAAAAACGAGCCAAACCGCCCGCAGGAAAGTTAGCAGACTGAGACTTCTCCTGAACTCCGCCCTTGTGACCCGAAAAATTATCGACGGATTTCTATTTCTTACTTTATCGAGCCGCCTCACTGGCCATCAAGGACATATCATAAGCAAGAGCTCTACTATGATAGTCCTTTAAGGTGGTGCAGGCAAGCCCAGACATGTAATCACAAATCCTCAGTTTCATTCGCCTAGAGAAGTGGCAAATCTTGTCACTCTCCTCCTTAACCTGGGCCTTCAAGAAGCCCAATTCCCAGTTGAAATATACAATGGCCTGAGAAACTGGAATATCTTGAGGCTGAGCATCATAAAAAGCAAGGACTCGCGCCTGATGAACTGGCCACGGACAGTACTCAGCTTCCATAAGGTCTCTAAACTCAGCCCACGAAGCATCATGATCCTGAGGCCCGACATCCTCCCACTAATCAGCAGTGTCCCTAGTGAGAAAATACTAGGTGATTGGGACCTTGCGATCCTGAGGACAGTTAGTGGCAACAAAGACCTTAGACATCTCTTTGATCCACCCTGCCCATCCAATCGAGTCTGAAGCCCCAGAAAAGTAAGAAGGATGCATCTTGGGGACATCCTGAAGCCAACGATCCACTCCGGCCCGAGCAGCTTGAGCCGGAGTCGGGTTTTGAACCGCCTGGGCTATCGCAGCCATTTGGTTCACCATTTGTTGCATCACAGCTGTAACACCCATATCGGCACCATTACCGGCTGCGCCTTCTTGAGTAGCAGTATGGTCTTGATGGCCATCTGTACTGCCGGCTACAGAAGAGTGTGATGTGGCCGCCCCACTGGCTGCCCCACGTCCCCAGCCGCGTCCAAGACCATGACCACGACCTCTACCTTGACCTCTCCTAGCATCCATAATGAAGATAGAAGGTAGTAAAAGTAACTCGATGATAAGTACGGGAGAGAAACAATCATAGCTCAAGAAACGGAGGTACGATACGAGAAAACAAAAGAATTGAGTAAGGAAAACTTACAAACACTAGAAGTACCAAGATAATGGCAGCGAGATGACGATGTGCAAAACAAAACACAACTAGACCCAAATAACCGACAAGCCTAGGTGTCCATAAACCTAGTGCTCTACATGGGACCCACCAAACTAACAAATAATACCGCTCGTCTAAACATCTCGGTTAACGAGAAAAAAACACATATCATCAAGACAAAAATGAAATAAAACTCCTGGTACAACAGGTAAATCAAACATCACCGAAAATTACAAATATTTAAAATGGACAACTAAAACAAAGGACTCATTTTCACACGTCAACCACCTTAGCCAACATCCTCGTACTGCCCCAGTGCTCGATCGACCGGCTGAACGCAACCTGAAATTCATATCACGAATTTCCCCAAAAACGGATCCCCAAAGGGGTTAGCAATTACGCTAGTACAAATAACCAAGGCACCCGCTTACACATTTCATAGTACATGCATCAAATTGTTTCAAAAATCAAAATCAAGACATGTCTTTTCCCGAAAAACAAACAGTCAAATATCACAGTCAAAAACCGCCTAGGATCTGGGTGAAACCACTGATCCCATCTGAGGCCTCTATGGACCCTCCCGGACTGGCCATAGTTAGAAATAAAAATCATGCACATGCATCGCCTAGGACCGGGGTGAAACCACTGGTCCCATCCGAGGCCTCTATGGATCCTCCCGGACTGGCTAGCCAACAAGCTCGTGAATCAGGAGCGAAATCACATATTCCCTCGAGGCCCCATCGGACCCTCCCGGAGTGAGCAAATTCACACATATACATTACCATTTCATGTTAAGCATAAGGGTTTCACGAGAATACTTGCCTTGAGTAATTAACGATGAAACGAAGGGACCATAAAATCAACCACGATCACTAGGAACACAATCTCGAACCTAACAATTCGAAGAATACAATTACAAACATTTCTACACGAGTACGAAAATGGAAGACACCAGAAAATCCACCTACGATTCATGTAAATCCGTACAAAAACAACAACGAGGGCGGGTCGCAACCGAACCCTCTCGATTTCACAAATACAATCAAACCATGAACTCATAGGGAAAACATTAATACCACTAAGATTAATCACATACATCATGGATTAATCAACAATACAGAACAAATTGGACAAAAACTCGAAAACCCCCATTTTATCCAAAGGTAGGGTTCTAAGAGCTTACCTCATCAAAGATGAAGAACACAAGTAGATATTGTTAATCTTCACCAAGGATTCAAAGAATATGATAACCGGGATGATTGGAAAAAGAAAATGCCCCAAAATCGCCTCTAGATCGCACAAGCTGCGGGGGAAGAAGATGAAATGAGGAATAGGCGCGTCTAAGGTCAACTCTCGGGTATATATAACCAGACAGTTTAGCGTGCGCTAACGGATTATGGTTAGCATGCACTAACGGCTTATTGTTAGCGCGTGCTAACCAGCTGAAATTGGTCCAGAACTTCGGTTCTGACCCGTTAGCGTGCGCTATCCGAAAATAGCGTGCGCTAACAGCCCCCCGATAGCGCGCGCTATCGAGCTATAGCGTGCGCTACCTGTTCGTCATCCAGAGACCAGAAATATTCTCTCTCAACTGGAATACCGAATTAGCATGCGCTGCCACACACCTAGTGTGCGCTAAGACTCAACAATAGTGTGCGCTAATCCACAGTCATAGCGTGCTCTAAACTTCTCCTCCAGAGAGCAGAAACAACCTAAAGCCACTGTTGTACTCGAATCATTAGAGCGCGCTACAGGACGAATATATCATACGCTACACGAAGAAATTAGTGTGCACTACACAACAAAATTAGCGCGCGCTAACGATTGCAGACCGTAGTACAGACATCACTCAAAGATAGAAAACGGCTAATTCTTCCCCGGATGAAAACAACGTGCACGTGACACCAAAAAACGGACTGAAGTAGACACATGAATGATGAGTTCGAGTCAGAACTGAAGCGCTAAAAGAAAACATGATTCCGACTACCCAAAGGTTCGGAAAACGATAATGATAATAATTGCCCCAAAACTTTGGGAAATTACAAAACGACCCAAACATCCAAAATACACGATACATGATCGAAACACCAAATGAAGGCTCACAACATGCATAATAACATAAGATGGATTTACAGCAACCCCGACACAGTGGTTCCGAACAACGATTACGAGAATCGAACCAAATAGCGATGGAAATAACAATAAACGTGGAACTGGGTAAAACAAGTCCGAAACAAGCTCGGATGATAAAAAGTCCAGTATTAAATATTCTCGAAATATCCATACAGTTACAAGTGAGTCACTAAAAATGAAAAATACAGCAAAATAAAAATTACCGGAAAAAGGAATAATGTGGATATTACAATCGTCATGTTATGGATTGTGTTTGTAATCCGATTATCGTATGGTAAGATAGTTGGTAATTCTTTAATGAATTAGTTATCAATTATCGAATTGGATAGGTAATCAATATTAGGATTTCGTGGGAATTGTACTTATCCGTTCTACCCTAGAGTTATGAAATTTTGAGTTTGAGTAGTTAGCAAGATTACAGGTGGTTATAGTCGTAGTCATAACGTAGAAATAGTGTATAAAAACGTTGTGGTTAAACTGATGTGATAAATTGAAAATCTGTGGATTGAGGATTTAAGTAATTCGCATCAATCAGAGAATTTTGGTTTCGAGATTATGAACCGAATTAGGCTTAGAATCCTATCGGGACGGGAGCAATTGTCGCTATTCATCATTATCACCATGAGGTATTAATCGATGAATATGTAATAGGTTGAGCTCTCGGTTGTGCGCGTTTGAGCTGTTGTGTTATCAAGGAAGTTACTCTTGTCGGAACTAAGGCAAGTGATACCTTGCCGAGTCTATAAATATGTGTCTCTATTCGTGGAAATTGTATTTCGTTTTACTTGAAAACTTGATTGATGGGCCAATGTGTTTAGGGATAAAACCTGAATGGTACCCACATTCGGAGTATTCCTGTGTAGATACTTCCGAGACCCTTGATTGCGACCTTGAGAGTTTATGTGTTGATATATCCGTACAGAACTGTGTTGAGGGATAAAACCTGAATGGTACCCACGTCCGGAGTATTCCTGTGTAGATACTTCTGTGACCCTTGGTCGCGACCTTTGGAGTTTATGTGTTGATAGAAAAGATAATGTTGGGTATGTTGCGATCCAATGCCAAACCGAATAATGATATTGTATTGTAAGTTTATCTTATACTTTCGATCATTTCTTGTTCATATTGTCTGACCTAGGTTGGCTGGCATGATTCGTCGTGTCAGGAAAATTTATTGAATATGTGCAGGACATTCCCGAAGGTTCCGATCAGGCTTGAGCGGTGTTGGGAAGAAGCCCTGTTATTTCGTTTCTTTAAGCTGGATTCTGAATATTCCAAGTTGATGTAATAACCGGGTATTCGAACTTATTTTTCTAAAGTATTTCATTTTGTAATTGTATCATCTGGAGCTACTTTCATAAAAATTATTTAATGGATAAATTTTAAAATCTTAAAAATTTGCCTTGTGGGTACCACACGGGGTTCACGACACTGACGTTCCGATAAGTTTTGGGGGCGTTATAAAAAATGGTATCAGAGACGAAACATCCACATTGAAAGTTTTACCAAAACATTTTGAAATTGTTTAAGGGTTTCAAAGTCCAACGTTCCAAGCGACAGTAACTCCTCGGGGAATGTCAAAATGAGGAACACGTATGTTTCTTGAGAATCTGGTATGATGTTTGAACTCAGTAGAACTCAAAGAATAATTGTATTGAACTGACCTTCTAGATCTAACATTTATCACCATGGCACATCGTGGAGCTAGGAGAATTATGAATGATGCTCAGGGCTCCGCTGTGAACCAGCAGGAAGACAGGAACACCGCTGAAACCATTCCAGCCGGAAACTAGCCACCGTCCAATAATCAGAATGAGGAGGAGGCAGAAAATCAGAACAATGGGGGAATGGATCCTGCTTTCATTCAGACTCTCGCCCAGGCCATTGCAATGGGAATCGCTCAGGCCAACCGAGTGAGCGTGTACCAGTCATTAACGTGGAAGAGAACGCCGAGAAGGACCGATGGCTGGGAGAGATGTTGAAGGCTAGACCACCATTATTCGACGGTTCGGGAGATAAACATGTCGACGACTAGATCTCCGAAATGGAGACTGATTTTGAGGTAATCATTTGCCCAGGGAATCGAAAGGTACCACTGGGAATCAACCAGCTCCGCTACACTGCAGCCCGATGGTGGCAGACCTATAATCCGGAGGACAGGGTAGTCGGGTGGATCGAGTTTTCCAAACTATTGAGAGACGAGTATTGTCCCAGGTCAGCTCAAACTGCTCGTGCACGAAGTTTCTTCAGTGCAGCACCACAGAACTTGTCGGTGCCAGAAATCATTCGAGCCTATAGGACCGAACTAAGCTATGTATCGCATATGGTTCCATCCGAAGATCAACGAATCTGTCACCTTGCACAATGGTTGCCAGAATATGTTCAAAGTTATGCAGCTGGATTTCACTGCACAACTCTGAGGGCATATGAGGACGTAGTCACGACATATGCCGGCACTGTCATTAGTTCTGACACCTGGCATAACCAGAAGAAGCAGAAGACATCTAACCAGTCTGGGAGCACCAGTAAAATGAACTCGGGGACTGGGTTCTCCTCTAAATCAGCGTTTTCTTACCAACAGAAGGGCACATCCGACCGGTCCCTCCGTCGGAGTTGTTTCAATTGTGACATAGCTGGACATACCATGATTCGGTGTCGTAAGGTGGCTACGAAGTGTTTTTCATGTAGAAAGAGTGGGCATATGTCTTGCTACTGTTCGCGGGTCAATTCTACACTAAATCCAGCTTCTCAAAGTCAGCAAGGTTTAGTACAGACATCCAGGGCACCCGCCACTTCCGACTATCGAGCTCCACCTTACCAAACTCAACCCCCACCATACGGTGCCGGAATAGGACATGGGCGCGGGGGAGGCACTGCACCCTCCTCTGGGACACTACCATCCTGCGTGTTCGAATTAAGGGCTACTGATGACCGAACCGCATCTGCTGTCTCAGGTACACTTCTTGTTAATTCCCAACCTATTCATGTACTGTTTGATACTGGAGCGACACACTCGTTTATATATGTGGAATATGTTAATCGTTTGAACCTTACTTGTGTACCTTGTGAATCTTTTACTATTAAACTGCCCGAGGGTATCAGAGTTGGGGGTAATTTAGAAGTTCGAAACTGTCCGATCCGCATTGACGATTGGGGCTGGACAGCGAACCTCATGGTTTTCCTACTTCAGAACGAAGATATCATTTCGAGTATGGACTAGATGACCCCGCACAGGACGATATTAGACACCTATCACCTGACCATTTCCATTATGACTTGTGACGGTGCCACTCACATAATCAGGGGCCGAGAACACTTCAGTACTAAAGGGTCTCTCAGCCTCCTTAAATGGGAGTATCTTGTGACACTCGAGAAACATATTACTGGTGCTATGTTCTTCAGGAGTATACATCACAACTATTGGTTGTTAATATTCCTACAGTGAGCGAATTTCCAGATGTCTTTCTCGATGAATTACCAGGATTGCCGCCATGACGGGAGGTTGATCTCTCGATTTAGCTTGAGCCGGTACACCTATCTCCAAAGCACCATACAGGATGGCACCAGTTGAAATGAAGGAATTAAAAATACAACTCGAAGAATTGTTAAAGAAGGGACTGATCCGTCCGAGTACTTCGCCATGGGATGCGCCGGTCCTTTTTGTGAAGAAAAAGGACAACTCCCAATGCCTGTGTATCGATTACAGAGGGCTAATCAAAGTCACTATAAAGAACCGTTATCCACTTACAAGTATTGATAATCTACTGGATCAATTACAGGGGGCGACTGCGTTCTCAAAAATCAATTTACGGTCTGAATATCACCAATTGAGGATTCGGGAGGAGGATATTCCAAAGACTGTATTTCGATCAAGATATGGACACTATGAGTACATGGTGGTGCCATTCGGCTTGACTAATGCCTCAGCCATTTTTATGGAATTGATGAACAAGGTTCTGATAGATTTTCTCGATAAGTGTGTGGTGGTTTTTATTGACGACATTTTAATCTATTCCCGGAGCCGACAGTAGCATGAGGAACACTTGAGGCAGGTGTTAAGTGTTTTGAGGCAACACCAACTCTATGCAAAACTTTCCTGGATGCCAGAGGTGACCTTTCTGAGACATATTATTTCAGCAGAATGCGTCAAGGTATATCCGCAAAAGATCGAGACAGTGATGAGTTGGGAACCACCAAAGAACGTCAAAGAAGTAAGGAGTTTTATGGGATTAGCAGGTTATTACCGACGGTTTGTCGAGGATTTTTCTTGTATCGCTCGGCCGTTGACGAACCTAGTAAGGAAGAGTACCAAGTTTATCTCGGACGGGGTGAACTACCCGACGCACAACTTGGAACTGGCTGCAGTGGTCTACGCTCTTAAGATCTGGAGACACTACCTTTACGGGTTTACCTATAAGATTTTTACGGACTACAAGAGTCTAAAATATATTTTCACCCAAAGAGAGTTAAACATGAGGCAGAGGCGTTGGCTGGAGCTAATCAAGGATTATGACGTGGAGATTTTGTATCACCCTAGAAAGGCCAACATCGTAGCAGATGCACTTAGTCAGAAGACTGCGCAAGACATGACACTATTCTATTTAACGGTACAATCGGAACTGCAACAGGACCTCGGGTGGAATGGTATTGAAGTATGGATACAACACTGCAAAGGACAGTTTTGCTCAATTAATATTCATTCATCCTTGTTGGATGAGATACGTCTAGCACAGATGGAAGACCCCGAACTGCGAGCGATCGGCGCAAGATCCGAGGGGGGAGTTATTTCAGACTACATGATTCAAGGGGGCTTGGTGAGATTTAAGAACAGGATCTGTATTCCGCCAAATGACGAGTTAAAGCAAACTATACTGAAGGAAGCTCACTTTATTCCCTATTCTGTGCATCCCGGGGCGAGCAAAATGTACAAGGATCTGAGGAAGAGGTTTTGGTGGAAAAACATGAAGCAGGAAGTAGCAAGATTCATTGCTCGATGTATGACGTGTCAATAAGTGAAGATCGAATACCACAGACCGATCGGAATCATACAGCCCTTGCCCATTCCGGAAAGGAAATGGGAGAGCATATCAATGGATTTGGTCACCAAGTTAGCAGTGTCGACGGGAGGTAAGGACACGATATGGGTCATTGTATACTGACTGACGAATTCGGCACATTTCATTCTTATCCATGAGACTACCGGAACAAAGCAGTTGACCACTATCTTTATCCGGAAAGTCGTGAGACTACATGGCGTTCCCTCAGAAATCATATAAGATAGAGACACCAGGTACGTGTCCCGCTTCTGGAAAGCTGTCCATAAGGCTATGGGTACTCAGCTACATTTCAGCACAGCCTATCACCCTCAAACAGACGGACAGACAGAACGTATGATACAGACCCTGGAGGATATGTTGAGAACACGTGTACTCGATTGGGGCAAAGACTGGGTTAAACATCTCTGCTTAGCGGAGTTTTCATACAACAACAGTTGGCATGCAAGCATAGTCATGACACCCTTCGAAGCCTAGTACGGTAGGAAATGCAAGTCTCCCTTATGTTGGGATGATGCTTCCGATGTCGTCGCTACTGAGCTAGATCTGATCCAGGAATCTATTAAAAAAAATTTCGTTGATCGGAAACAAATGTTAGCAGTGCATAACTGCCAGAAGTCATACGCTACGGATTGCCAGCGACCGTTGGAATTTCTAGTTGGGGATCACGTTTGGGTCAAAGTATCGCCGATGCGGGGCATTCGACGTTTTGGCTAGAAGGGCAAGTTGAGCCCGATATTTATCGGCCCATTTGAGATTTTAGACCGTGTTAATTGTAACACCCCCAAAACCGTATGGGAATATTACACACCGTAGACCCCTTCCACAAGGATCTACCAGGCTAAACATCCATAAACGACTAAATGCTTGCCTGGCCAGGGTCAAACAATATAATAATACAGACCGTTAAGGTCACTTACACATAAACACAGACCGATGAGGTCACACAACTCTATCAATGTAATCGACTAACAACATTACCCACACAGGGTCGAAACACAATACAAATGGAATACCGAATGAACTCTAACAATACAACCAAACTCTACCAACTCTCGACTCTTGATTAGTATCGCAGCGTCATCCTCTTGTGCCAATCCCGTGATCGCTCCCGAATCTGCATGTACCGACGCAAACAGACATCCACCCCGAATACTGGGGTTAGTAAAACTCCACTGTTTTACTAGTGCAAGTATCAAACCATACGAAATGTAACAAGCAAATAGCAACTACGAGTTTAATACGGAAATCAATTATCAAAATGTTCCCGAGAAGTTTTAGAATTTCGAACTCAAATAAGAGATATTTGAAAAGGAACACATCATCTCGGGGATTTTTAAAGCAGAAATTCTTTTGGACCTCGAGTCCCAATTTAAAAAAAACTTTTCGTAAACATTAGGGCCTTAGCCCGATTCTCGTTTCAAAGCATACTAAATAATATATCATTATGAGTCCGAGATCCATATTTAAAATGTTACCCGAACAATCACTGCTACACGATCATTGTTCGTACACATCATGTACCGAACTCCGGAGGCCTCGACGAACCTTACCCGGACCACACACACTGTTCGTACACATCATGTACCGAACTCCGGAGGCCTCAACGGACCCTACCCGGCCACACACACTGTTCGTACACATCATGTACCGAACTCCGAGGCCTCAACGGACACTACCCGGCCACACACACCGTTCGTACACATCATGTACCGAACTCCGAGGCCTCAACGGACCCTACCCGCCACAACATCGTTCGTACACATCATGTACCGAACTCCGCAGGCCTCGCTGACCCTACCCGGATCACACAACTTGTCCGTACACGCCATGTACCGGACTCCAGAGGCCTCGCTGACCCTACCGGATCACACACTTTGTTCGTACACATCATGTACCGAACTCCGCAGGCCTCGCTGCACCCTACCTGGAACACACACACATCGACACGACACAATTCATAATCATTAAGTGTCAAGCCATTCCACATTACAATGAAATGTACAATCAAGTATGTAAACCAAAACAACACAAATATCATGATCATCACAACGACTCTTAACCAACATAACACACATTCGGTACACAATACATTGAACAACCACGTGTACAACCATCTCATATGTACATCGCCATCCGGCACAAATGGCACAACGCCTAACACGGATACCAATATATCACTATTATCACAAAGCCTTCAAATTTCGGAAAAACACAACCAACTCAAACGGAACATATTTACGGAGGCAAGCAAAATCATCATACATATCATACGTAATTACTAGTCACAAGATACAAGTCGTATAATTAGATACTTGCCTTAATAACCGCTACCAAACGCTCCGATGAACACGGTTCGATCGGGAAGCTCGGACCCCGAAGGAGACAACGAACGGAAGGGTTCCGACTCGAGTTCTTCACAAGAATTCGACCCTAACAACATATAATCAATAAATCATCGATCATACGAGGAAGAATAATCGTAGAACGGTCGAATTCTCTTTGTGACATTTTATCGAACACCTTCAAGGCGTCGATAAAATACTCAATAAAACGACAAATCCGTGGCAATCCAACCGTGGAATAACAAGGAATTAGATATAATATAGCTTAACAATCATCAATCCATCAATATTCGAGTTAAAACGGATTAAACGGACAAATCGAACAAAATCCCCAAAACTATATTTTAAGAAAACTTGCCTTGATTCGGTCGATCGGAGCAAGTTATGGAAGGATTAATCGATGTTATGAACTTCAAAACTTCATGGATTTAACCCCTAACAACATCCCTCCATGATCATCAAAGCTCCAGCCGCGGAAGAGAAAGAAACGAGTGAGAAAATGAAGAAAAACCCATCGCTTCCGCCATATTTATAGCCTGCGGACACGGCGCAGAAACGGCCTGACCGGCGCCGGATGTCTCGGCCGTCTCGGCAGTTGCCGTCCCGCCGACCGGCGCAAGAAGACACGGCACAAGCGCTGCTGTGGCCGCTTTCGCATGTGTCCGGCCACCATGACTCGGCCGATCCGACGGTCCGAAAATCCCAACTCGACTAACGTAAACCGAAAGCACGGTTACGAAGTACTCGTAAATACGAATCCGAACACTGAGAGAACACCTGATTCCGGCCTGTTGGTGATTTTAGTGTCACCATTCATTTTGTGTAATTGGAACTAATATGTGAGCTAAGGGGTTTATGATTCGTATTCTAATATATGATCGGGTATGTGCGGAGTGCACACATGTATAAGATCGAATTATAAGCCGGTACGGGCTAATGTCGGGGGTCCGGGGGCAGCGCCCCCGGTGACGGGGTCTAGGGGTAGCGCCCCTAGCGGGGTCCATGGGGCAGAGCCCCTGGCGGTGGTCTAGGGGCAGCGCCCCAAAAGGTCTTCGGAAATTTAGACTGGGGATTTAGTGATATTTCCGAATTTTAGAGGGAGACTGTGGTAAAATTGATTAATTTCGTTAAACCACCCGTCAACCCTAATTTCGGACCACTAATGACGGCGCCGTCATCAAAACCCTAAAATCGACCTACTTGTAACCCTAATCCGACATTATAAATAGGGCTCTCCTCATGAGTCTGAAACACACCCTTTTCTGAGCTCTTTATCTTTCTGATAAACACAGAATTTCTCTAGCAATTTGGCTTACGTTTCTGTGCCTGGATTCGTAAGTGTTCCATTGGATTATCTGTTGGGATTCGGTGCCTAAAATGAAGGCCCAGCGGAAGCGGTAAAACGAAAATTAATTCGATCCGAATCCCTACGATGATCGATCGAGCTACGTATATACGAATATATAAACGAAAAGCAAGAGTTGTAAAAACTAACCCTCGAAGTCCGTTGATTAAATGGTAACCTTCTCTTGAGCTATTCCCCAAGCTCTTGAACGATCCAACGCCGAAAGCACCGCGTCTCTACTTGCCACGCGCCGGAGAAACGAACGGAATGACAACACCTTGCTATCCTCCGAGGATACGGCTAGAGCTAGGTGATGAAGCTATATATGTAAAGATTACTACACTCTAAGTGTTTTAATCTTACTCTCTCTTTATGTCTTGATATTTTTCTCTACTATTAACAAGAACAAGGTTGTATAAGAAGTTGACTAAAGAGAAAACAATTTTCTCTCTCTCTCAAACTCAATGATACGTAAATGCCAAGAAGTATTGTTAGGATGAGAGATCAAAGTCTTGTATATATTCTTATTCAACCCACATGAATACAAATACATATATCATGATTTGATTCCCCATATAATGTATATGATACTTGTCCCCTCAATCACATGAGATTCCAAAACCATGATGGGGACAAGTCAATACACACACATGGTAATAAGTGGGGGTTGGCCCATGCTAGAAAACGGTCGAGTTCGGTTCGCTTCGACTCCGTGAGTCCAAACAGATAAACTCCTATTCCGCTCCGATGTATTTATGTCGTTTAATTAATCCAATTAATTAAACATATCAAATACAAAATAACATAATTAATTTCTCCAAGAAATAATTATATTCATGAATTAAATTAATCACCCAAGAATTTATTTAATTCATTAGCCGTAAATCAATTTATCCAATAAATCGATTTAAACATCCAATGTTCCAAAATTAGATATCCAATATCTAATATTCATAATGAGATAATTAGCTCGATTCATTCCGTTGTCAATCCTAATGCGCGACTCGGTAGGTCCGTCTCGATCAAAGAATGGGAGGAACTAAAGAGTAGTAGCACCACCTAGCCGGCTGGTGGCCTACACTGCACTCGACCGAGAACGAATGATTGGGATCATTCAAGAACCATTCTCACGTGAATACCGATACGTATAAACCCTTCTTTCAAATGTCCCGATCAAGTTATAGGTCACGGTCACCAAACCATATCTGTACTTGACGCTATGCATGCGTTAATGCAAATCGAGATCATCGAGTATCGTGTATCTAATACAACTAGCTCCAATGCTTTGGCCAAAGACTTATGATCTCATTTGCCAATAACCGCATAGGACATATAACCCGCTCACTAACGGAAGAAAGAATTCTATCTTGGTATTCGATAGGACCTGCTACTTGCCCGTCAAGATGCACGTCGAGGTTGACCCCCGCCTTCCGGCCACAGGTGGTCGAACTACTCTAATGAAAATCTTGACGTCACAAGCACATCCCTACTAAATCCTCAAGTCGAAGGTTCACGAATACCTATCACAACCTTTCGATTCCGTCATTGACATCCCGGAGTGAAATCCATGTGACGAATCGAGGGTGAGTCGGTTCGAGTATACTAATCCAATTAGCATACCTATAACGTGTGCTCCCACTAACCATTAGTGTTCGACAGCACTCTCCATGTCAAAGAACACGTCATACAAGTCTTCACATAAACTTAACGCCTACCAAGTTTCATCGACTTGCATGACGATTAAGTATTTGAGCTATAACCTTTCCAAAGGCCGACCCCCTTATCCAATAAGGAGTGGAACGTTTTGCTCTCAAATACACGGACTAGTTTCTATATGTTTATTTACGAGTTAGGAATGCCAAGAACTACCAAGAAATAAAGAAACATTCATTTGCCTTATATAAATGGTTTACATAATTACAAGTACAATGCCCTCACTCAACAACCTCCGAGTGGCATTCGAGGGCATACTCCTAACAATCTCCCACTTGCACTCAATGCCACACACTATGGTATCTAATACCCATGTTCTCCGATGACGCTCCAAGCTAGTCCGAGATAGTGGCTTGGTCGGTGGATCGGCGACGTTGTCGGCCGAGTCTACTCTATGCAAGACAATGTATCCCTTGCGAACAAATTCTCTTACGAGATGATACTTCCTCTCAATATGTTTGGTCTTTGTTGTGAAACCTCGGCTCCTTGGCTCGTGCTGACTCCGTCGTTGTCGCAAAGATGAACAGCAACAAAGACATGGTATTATTTGAAGTTCTCCTAGAAACTTCTTAATCCGAACCCTTCCTTGGAAGCCTCCGAGGCCGCTTGATACTCACCGACAGTGGAATCAAGCCGCGCTTTGCTTGGCACTACGCCAAGATACCGCTCCTCCATTAAGAGTAAATATGTAGCCGTGGACATAGAGTCGTCCTTCGCCCTTGGAAGTCCGAATCGGTGAATCCCACCACATCCAATTCTCCACCGCCATACATTAGAACCATATCTCTAGTCCTTCTTAAGTACTTGAGAACGTTCTTACTGGCACCAATGTTCCCTACCCGGGTTTGCTCGAAACCTACTCACCACGCTTACGATGCGCGATGTCGTCTTGTACACAACATAGCATACATAAGGCTACCCACGGCCGAAGCATATGGTATATTACTCATTTCCTTTCGTTGTTCCTCACTTTGAGGACACATCTTCAAGGTGAGTTTTATTCCATGTCGCATCGGTAGGAACCCTCTTTTAGAATCATCCATCTTAAATCGCTTTAAGATCTTATCTATATAGAGGGCTTGGGAAAGGCCTATTGTTCTCTTCGCTCTATCCCGGTAGAGTCGAATACCAAGAATATAGGTTGCTTCTCCCAAGTCTTTCATGGAGAAATTACTCGAAAGCCAAGCTTTCACAGAACTGAGCATTCCCACATCATTTCCTATTAGTAGAATGTCATCTACATATAGTACTAAGAATGCGATCTTGCTCCCACTAACCCTCTTGTATACACAAGGTTCCTCTTCATTTTGCACGAAGTCAAACTCTTTGACCGCCTCGTCAAAACGAAGGTTCCAACTACGCGACGCTTGCTTCAGTCCATAAATGGAACGCTGAAGCTTGCACACTTTCTGAATATCGACTTCGGACACAAAGCCTTTAGGCTGCTCCATATAGATTTCCTCCTCGAGGAATCCATTAAGGAAAGCCGTCTTTACATCCATTTGCCATATTTCATAATCGTGGTAGGCAGCTATAGCAAGCATCATGCGAATAGACTTGATCATGGCTACGGGCGAGAAGGTATCGTGGTAATCGATCCCTTCCTTTTGGGTATAACCCTTTGCCACAAGCCTGGCCTTATAGGCGTCAACCTTGCCATCACCATCTGTCTTTCTCTTGTAGATCCACTTGTTCCCAATAGGCAGTATGCCCTTGGGGCGTCTACTAGAGTCCAGACTGATTGACATGCATCGAGTCTATCTCGGCTTCCATAGCTTCACGCCATTTCGCGGAGTCTACATCCACCATCGCTTGGTCATAGGTCGTCGGGTCGGTCTCTTGGCTATCACTTGGAACCTCATGGAGACCCAGTTCCTCCAAGTGCACAAGCCCATACCTCTCAGGTAAATGAGACACCCTACTAGACCTACGAGGTGGTTGTACTTGTGTTTCGTAAAGTTCGGTTCCAGCTTTCTTGCACAGTGTCTCCCGAGGAGTTTCATTGTATTCTTCTAAAGAAATACTTACTCGCTCCGCCTTCCCGAATGAACTCATCTTCCAGAAGTGTGCTTGTAAAGCAACAATGATCCTTCGATCTCCGGGCATGTAGAATAGATATCCCATCGTCCAGCACGGAATCCAATGAAACGTCCCTTCGCACCTAGCTTCCAACTTTTCCACCTTAGTCTTCTTGACATAAGCGGGACATCCCCAAATCCTAATATGATTAAGACTTGGTTTCCTTCCTTCCCACATCTCATGTGGAGTTTTAGGAATGGATTTGGAAGGACATCTGCTCAAGATATACGCGGCAGTCAGAGTGCATACCCCCACGGGTAAATCGGCAAGTCAAGATAGCTCAAGATGGAACGGACCATGTTCAACAGGTCCGGTTCCTTCTTTCGACACACCATTTAACCGAGGAGTACTGGAGGTGTTAGTTGTGAAACTATTCCATGTTCCTTAAGGAACTCGTCAAACTCCGTACTCATATACTCGCCACCTCGGTCCGACCAAGTGCTTTGATATGATTACCGCTTGTTTCTCGACTAGGCCTTGAATTCCTGGAATTTCTCAAAGGCCTCGGATTTATGTTTCATTAAGTATACATAACCATACCTAGTATGATCATCTCAGAAAAGTAATGAAATATTGATATCCGTCACGTCGCTTCCAAAGCACCACATACATCGGTATGGATTAATCCCGATTTATCGGCTCTTTGAAATGTCCTGTGAAGGGGACTTAGTCATTTTGCCTTTAAGGCAAGATTCACAAGTAGGAAAAGGATCCGATCCCAATGGACCCATAAGTCCATCTTTTTCCATCTTGTAAACCTTGGTCGACCAACATGACCAAGTCTAAGATGCCATTTCAAAACTTGATTGGTTTCATCCCTACCGCGTTTTCTAGTTATAGTATTCACAACTACTTTGTTCTTGAGATTTAGATGATACAATCCATTCAACAATGTAGCGGTACCACTAGTTTATTTCTAAAATAAATTTTGGGAACCATCACCAATGAAAAATGAAAAGCCTTTTCGGTCCATGACCGAATGGATACAATGTTTTGTGCCCCTTGGGCAAAACAAGTACATCTTCTAAAGTCAAAACAAAGCCGGATTCTAAACCCAAAAGAAGTGATCCTATGTCGGTCGCCTCGACACTATGCCCGCTTCCGACCGTGATCATAACTTCTCCACTCCAAGCTTCCTACTTTGTTCCAGATCCCGATTCACGGTACAAATATGAGAACTAGCACGAGAATCCGATTATCCAGAAGTAGAAAATACATGTAACAATTTGTTTCCAAAACTAAAAGTTACATGCACGAAGTGCCATGAAGAATCGGACAGTCTCTAGCCCAGTGGCCCAGCTCACCGCACTTGAGACAAGCATCCTTCTTCTTCTTGTTCTTTGGAACCATCGGGGCCTTGCCCTTACCCTTAAGGTCCTTAGCATGTGGTCCAGTCCGCTTCTTGGTCTTTTTCTTCTTATTATTAGACTTCCGAAGTCCAGAAGAAATCACAAGAGCAGACTCCTTCATCCGCGAGTCTTCATCGAGGCGAGCAATACAAGTTTGTTCATTAGCCCGGCTAAATTACATGCAATCTCATTGCGATTGAAGTTCATAACAAAGCGTGAGAAGGAATCGGAGAGACTGTAGGATAAGGTCGGTTTGGAGAGAAGTATCCATTTTAAAATCAAGAGCCTCCAATCTCTCGATCATGGATATCATTTTGAGGACGTGTTCCCCAACCTTCTCACCTTCCTTCATCCTTGCACCGAACAGTTGCTTGGATATCTCATATCTAGCAGTTCTACTATGCTCACCATAAAGCTCGGTTAAGTGAGACAGAATCTGCCTAGCAGAAGTCATTTTCTCATGAGCTCTCTGAAGCTCATTAGACATGGAAGCCATCATATAAGCACGGACTTTCACGTCATCCTTAACCCACTTTTCGTGGTTTTCAATCTCTTCCTGATTGGCTCGGGTCCGCACAGGAGGCGCCGGAATGTCCGTCTCCAAGACGTATCCCAGTGCCTCTATACTGAGGACAATCATCAGATTGCGGAGCCAATCCACAAAGTTAGGTCCCATTAAGGTGTTCTTTTCGAGTAGAATTGCGAGTGGATTCATTGTCATATTGAGATTTGTCTGCATTAAGTATAACAGATTAATTAGTGACTCGTTCAATTATGTTCTGAGTGTAGAATTAAGGTCTTTTCTATTCTTGTTACCCAGCTCCCACTAATTTTATCGGAATAACACACTCCCATGTGAAATCCGGAAGTATCGTCGCTCTACTTCATAGTGGTGATCGAGTTCTTTATAAATCTTAATAGAGGGCAACCGAATGTGTTTCTAGTCTATTAATTTTCATAAAGTGGTGTCCAACACCAACCCATCTAATGGATGATTCGATCTTCTTTTTCCCCTTGTTCACTCCCCTCAACCTATACGGTTTCTATGGTTCGTGAACAAGTTAAGTTTATACCATCGACGCAAATCAGTTTCACAATTGAATCTTATCCGGCAACCTATCAGGTTTCTAGGGATAAAATTTGCTCCAACCGAAGGCATCCAATGCGCTCCGGTAATTTATCCGTCCTCCCGAACGACTACCCGATAACTCGGAAGCATAGCACATCCGGTTTGGATTTCAATTTCCCGAAAACTCGATGGAGGGAAGGAAAAACTTTGAAACCTTATAAACTTAATTATTTGTTGTGGGAGAATTATCGCGATTAACGTTACACTTTGCACATTAATCGTTTAAGCGCGTTTGAGGCATTCATACAATATGAAACAACCATTCACAACCTAGTTGCTACCAACATGTGGTTCATGGACCGTTCCTAGAAAACAAAAACTCCGTAATCTAATTACAAGTCTTCGTCTTGAATCTTCGTCTTCTCGAAATGGATCTTCCTCCGGTCTTCGTCATTACATATAAATTTTACATTGAAAATTGCATCCTAGATACAAATTTTTCTAGTAAAATAAATAGGCTCAAAACGGCCTTTACAACCCAATCGAATAAAACGAACGATTCAAAAACTAAGTCCACGAACCACATCCCCATTCAAAAGCATTCATTCAATAAATACTAAATAAATGGAAAGCGTAGAGATACATTGATCCAATCAACAATACGAACCGATCCAATCGATTCACACAATCAGTAATATGATAACGTTCAAAATAATTCGGTCGACCATAAATATTCCAACTAATCAAATTTCCCTTATAAAATGAAATACCATAAATCATTTTAATCATATTAAATCCAATTTAACATGCGGGAGATTAATTTTCAAGAATACATGAAAAAATCGAGCCGGGGCGAAATTGGCTGCTATGGAGTCATCTGCCGCGGCCTTCCGGCCCGGCTGGCATGGCGAAGTCACGCTCGGCGGCTACCGGCCAGGCACGGCCGTGTCTCCGACACGGTCGGTCTGCTCGATGGCTTTGGCTGCCGACACGGCCGTGTCACGGACACGGCCGAGTCACCTGGCGACTTCACCTTTGTCCGAAAAGTCGTCACGACGATTCGGAGCTCGATTTTCGACCGGATATCCAATATCAATATTTTTCAACATTCATATCTTCAATATAAATCATATTTCCAAGAAATAAAGATTTATATTTAGACATAAACTTACGAAAAATATAACTACAACGAACGTAAAAATATATACCACGATTATGACTAAAATGATTCCAAATCATTCACCATCTAATCAAGCATTCCAAATGCCAATATCGTATATACGATCGCAAGACCTACGCTCTGATGCCACTGTTGGGATTCGGTGCCTAAAATGAAGGCCCAGCGGAAGCGGTAAAACGAAAATTAATTCGATCCGAATCCCTACGATGATCGATCGAGCTACGTATATACGAATATATAAACGAAAAGCAAGAGTTGTAAAAACTAACCCTCGAAGTCCGTTGATTAAATGGTAACCTTCTCTTGAGCTATTCCCCAAGCTCTTGAACGATCCAACGCCGAAAGCACCGCGTCTCTACTTGCCACGCGCCGGAGAAACGAACGGAATGACAACACCTTGCTATCCTCCGAGGATACGGCTAGAGCTAGGTGATGAAGCTATATATGTAAAGATTACTACACTCTAAGTGTTTTAATCTTACTCTCTCTTTATGTCTTGATATTTTTCTCTAAGAAAAACAAGAACAAGGTTGAAGAAGAAGATGACTAAAGAGAAAACAATTTTCTCTCTCTCTCTCAAACTCAATGATACGTAAATGCCAAGAAGTATTGTTAGGATGAGAGATCAAAGTCTTGTATATATTCTTATTCAACCCACATGAATACAAATACATATATCATGATTTGATTCCCCATATAATGTATATGATACTTGTCCCCTCAATCGCATGAGATTCCAAAACCATGATGGGGACAAGTCAATACACACACATGGTAATAAGTGGGGGTTGGCCCATGCTAGAAAACGGTCGAGTTCGGTTCGTTTCGGACTCCCGTGAGTCCAAACAGATAAACTCCTATTCCGTTCCGATGTATTTATGTCGTTTAATTAATCCAATTAATTAAACATATCAAATACAAAATAACATAATTAATTTCTCCAAGAAATAATTATATTCATGAATTAAATTAATCACCCAAGAATTTATTTAATTCATTAGGCCGTAAATCAATTTATCCAATAAATCGATTTAAACATCCAATGTTCCAAAATTAGATATCCAATATCTAATATTCATAATGAGATAATTAGCTCGATTCATTCCGTTGTCAATCCTAATGCGCGACTCGGTAGGTCCGTCTCGATCGGCAAGAATGGGAGGAACCAAAGAGTAGTAGCACCACCTAGCCACTGGTGGCCTACATCAGACTCGATCGAGAACGAATGATTGGGATCATTCAAGAACCATTACATCGTGAATACCGGTATACGTATAAACCCTTCTTTCAAATGTCCCGATCAAGTTATAGGGTCACGGTCGGTCAAACCATATCTGCTTGACGCTATGCATGCGTTAATGCAAATCGAGATCATCGAGCCGCCGTGTATCTAATACAACTAGCTCCAATGCTTTGGCCAAAGACTTATGATCTCATTTGCCAATAACCGCATAGGACATATAACCCGCTCACTAACGGAAGAAAGAATTCTATCTTGGTATTCGATAGGACTGCTACTTGCCGTCAAGATGCACGTCGAGGTTGACCCCGCCTTAGGTTTACGTGGTCGAACTACTCTAATGAAAATCTTGACGTCACAAGCACATCCCTACTAAATCCTCAAGTCGAAGGTTCACGAATACCTATCACAACCTTTCGATTCCGTCATTGTGATCCGGAGTGAAATCCATGTGACGAATCGAGGGTGAGTCGGTTCGAGTATACTAATCCAATTAGCATACCTATAACGTGTGCTCCCACTAACCATTAGTGTTCGCAGCACTCTCCATGTCAAAGAACACGTCATACAAGTCTTCACATAAACTTAACGCCCTACCAAGTTTCATCGACTTGCGAACGATTAAGTATTTGAGCTATAACCTTTCGGTGCCGACCCCTTATCCAATAAGGAGTGGAACGTTTTGCTCTCAAATACACGGACTAGTTTCTATATGTTTATTTACGAGTTAGGAATGCCAGTAACTACCAGTAAATAAAGAAACATTCATTTGCCTTATATAAATGGTTTACATAATTACAAGTACAATGCCCTCACTCAACAACCTCTGAGTGGCATTCGAGGGCATACTCCTAACATTATCCTAGGCTGAATTTCTTGTAACCCGGGCATAGGGTAGAAATATCAGTTCGGAAAGTGTTTACACGATCCATTGGAAAATCCGGATCTCCATAAAAACCCTTATACCCCAACAATCGAACTGATATTTCTTGTCTTCTGGAGATGGCTGAATCAATCCGCGAGATGACTACGAAGTTCAACAAACTGGACAAGTTCGAAGGCAACGATTTCAGGCGCTGGCAGAAGAAGATGCACTTCATGCTGACTACTTTGAAGGCGGCGTATGTGCTGAGTACTCCGAGACCGGAGGTGGTTGAAAACGAGACATTGGAGGAAACCAGGAAGAGGAGCAAGTGGGACAACGATGACTACATCTGCAGAGGCCACATATTGAACGGTATGTCTGATTCTTTATTCGATATCCATGGTGATGCTAAGAGTGCGAAGGAATTGTGGGACACCCTTGAATCAAAATACATTGCTGAGGATGCTTCAAGTAAGAAGTTTCTGGTTAGCGATTTTAATGCTTATAAGATGGTTGATTCAAGGTCTGTCATAGAACAATACAATGAACTCCTTCGTATTTTGGGTCAATTTAAACTGCACAACATGAACATGGACGAATCCATTGCTGTGTCAAGTGTGATTGACAAACTTCCACCATCCTGGAAAGATTTCAAACATAACCTAAAACATCAAAAGGAGGAACTGTCTTTGGTTCAACTTGCTAGTCATCTTCGCATTGAAGAATCTCTTCGTGCAAAGGATAATGACAAATCTGATAAAACCAAAGGAAAAGTTGAATCTGGACAGCCCTCAGTTCATATGGTTGAAAGCAAACCAAGGAATCCGAACAACAAAGGACATGGCAAACGTAAGCAAGAAACTGTCCCTAATAACTCCAACAAAAGGAATAAGGGAATTACTTGTTGGAGGTGTAACAAGGCGGGACATTGCAAGCGTGATTGTCGTGTGAATATGGGCAACAATGGTACTGGAAACAGTGGAGCCAATGGAAGTGGACATGGGTCTAAGGACCAAATTAAAGGAGGTCAGTACTTGACTAACCTTGATAATTCTAAACAGAATTATGTCTATTATGTCTCACTCATTCCAGAATCATTCTATGTGCAGGATGATGATGTTGCTTGGTGGATCGACTCCGGGGCAACGAACCATGTATGCAAGGATAAACGGTGGTTTGAAACATTAACACCCCTTGAAGATGGATCGGTGCTGAAAATGGGAGACGATTCTTTTATACCTATTTGTGGTGTCGGTGTCGTTTGTCTTGAATTTACTTCTGGAAAGACTATTAGACTTTTTGATGTTTTGTTTGTTCCTAAGATTCAAAGAATCTCGTTAGTGGTAGTGGTTTGAATTCTGATGGTTTTAGACAAGTTTTTGAATCGGATAGGTTTATCCTATCTCGTGGTGGAATGTTTATTGGCTTTGGATATTTGAATAATAGAATGTTTCGTTTGAATGTTATTGATAAATCTATAACTGTTCAAAATTCTGCATTTGTGTCTTCTACTTCTAAAATTGATGACTCTATGCTTTGGCATGTAAGATTGGGTCATGTCAATTTTAGAAGGATGCATGAGATGTCAAAAGATGGATTGATTCCAGCCTTTGACATGAATCTTGAAAAATGTAAAACATGCATGCTTACAAAAGTGACAAAACAGCCTTTTCCAAGTGTCACTAGGAATTCGGCTATTTTGGAACTTGTACACAGTGACTTGTGTGATTTTTACTCTACTCCTTCCTTGGGTAATAAAAAGTATGTTGTCACATTTATTGATGACTGTACTCGGTTTTGCTATGTGTATTTGTTGCATTCTAAGGATGAAGCCTTAGATAAATTCAAAATATACAAAACTGAGGTGGAATTGCAATTAGGCAATCCGGTTAAATGTCTTAGAACTGATCGGGAGGTGAATATATGGATCCCATATACTTCCAATCAGTGGGTATCATTCATGAAACCACAAAGACCTTACTCGCCCCAACAAAATGGAATCGCCGAACGCAAAATTGAGTTTTAAATGAAATGGTTAATTCTATGCTTTCTTACTCTGGATTGAGAGAGGGATTAAGGGAGAGGCCATGTTAACGGCTTGCTATTTGCTGAATAGGGTTCCAAATAAAAAGAACAAAACTGTCCCATATGAACTTTGGTTCAAGAAAAAGCCGAATTTGAGTTACTTTCGGGTTTGGGGATGTCGGGCGGTTGTAAAACTTACCGAACCTAAAAGGAAAACTTTGGGTGAACGTGGAATAGATTGTATATTCATTGGATATGCTGAACATTCCAAGGCATATAGGTTTTATGTAATAGAACCTAATGATTTCGTATCAATTAACACCGTTATTGAGTCACGGGATGCGATTTTTGATGAGATGCGTTTTTCGTCGATTCAAAGGCCTAAGGATCTGAATTTTGGCATTAATGAAGTGCAAAATCCAGGAAATTCAGATGGTGTTGCTATACCAACAACACAAGAGCCTCGGAAAAGCAAAAGAGGCCGAATTGCTAAAAATTTCGGTTCCGATTTCCAACTCTATTTGGTAGAAGGGACAAGGGACGAAATTGGTTTTCAATCTTTATTATTATTCTGAGATTGAGGATGATCCTAAGACTTTTCAAGAGGCCATGGAGTCTCGAGATGTTGTCTTTTGGAAGGAAGCTATTGATGATGAAATGTCGTCAATTCTTGAAAATGACACTTGGGTGTTATGTGATTTGCCTCCGGGTTCTAAACCACTTGGTTGCAAATGGATTTTCAAAAGGAAAATGACTGTCAATGATACTATTGACAAGTTTAAAGCCCGGTTGGTCATTCAAGGGTTTAGACAAAAACCCGGTGTTGACTATTTTGATACTTATGCTCCGGTGGCGCGTATTTCTACTATTAGATTGTTAATTGCCTTGGCAAGTATTCACAATCTGATTGTCCATCAAATGGATGTTAAGACAGCCTTCTTGAATGGTGAACTTGATGAGGAAGTTTACATGAAACAACCAGAAGGTTTTGTTATGCCCGGTAAAGAGCATATGGTATGTAAACTTGTGAAATCATTGTATGGGCTGAAGCAAGCACCCAAACAATGGCATCAAAAGTTTGATGAGGTTATTTTGTCCTCTGGTTTTAAGTTAAACCAATGTGACAAATGTGTTTATAGTAGATTTGATGAAACTACTAGTCTTTGGAGTGATCATTTGCTTATATGTAGATGACATGCGATTTTCAGTCGACCAAAATCAAGTAGATGAAACTAAAGAATTGTTGTCATCTAAATTTTCCATGAAAGATTTGGGAGAGGCTGATGTAATTCTTGGAATAAGAATTAAGCGGGTGAACAAAGGTTTAGTAATGACTCAAAGTCATTATATTGAGAAAATTCTCAAACGGTTTAATTTCTGTGATTGTTCTCCGTCGGCCTCCTATGGACTCTAGTGTGAAATTAATGCCTAACACTGGCATTCCCATTTCACAATTGGAATACTCTAAGGCCATTGGTAGCTTGATGTATGCCATGACAAGTACCAGGCCTGATATTGCTTTTGCTGTGGGAAAATTGAGCAGATACACTAGTAATCCTAGTGCTCAACATTGGCAAGCTTTGAATAGAGTATTTAAGTATCTCAAGGGAACCATGGATTATGGCTTGAGTTACTTGGGATATCCTTCGGTTTTGGAAGGACATTCGGATGCAAGTTGGATAAACAACTTGGAGGACCATTCCTCGACTTCTGGTTGGGTATTCTTGCTTGGGGGAGGTGCCATTTCATGGGCTTCCAAGAAGCAAACTTGTATTACACACTCAACAATGGAATCTGAGTTTGTTGCGTTAGCTGCTGCTGGTAAAGAAGCAGAGTGGCTAAGAAATTTAGTCTATGAGTTTCCTTTGTGGTCTAAGCCGATAGCACCGATTTCTATCCTTTGTGATAATGAAGCAGCCTTGGCTAAGGCATATAGCCAAGTTTATAATGGCAAGTCTAGACACTTAGGTGTTAGACACAGTATGATTAGAGATCTAATCATGAATGGTGTGATCTCGGTTGAGTTTGTGAAATCGCAACAAAATTTGGCAGATCATTTGACTAAGGGTGCACAAGAGACTTAGTGCACAAGTCTGTAATTGGGATGGGATTAAAGTCCATCTAATTCTGTAATGGTGAGACACCCAATTCCCTTCTAATATGACATTAGGAGTTGAATTCAATGAGGAAAGCTCACACTTATAGATTGGAACACACAAATTATTCATCCCAGGTATGTGTTCGGTTCTGCAGTTGGCTAGGTTGAAGTTTAACTTCTTAATAATTCCTTTGATAAAATGTATGTGCATATACATGAAGTAAAGGAATTACCTACGTGATTGTGAAGTGTAGCCGCATTTCAAGAGGTTGAGGACTTGGCCTTGATACAGTCATGAGAGGATTAGGACACTCGGCTTTATAATAGTGTCAAGTTGTATTTTGTTAGAGAAATTCAATAAACTTGTATGTATTTTACCTTCAGGTATTCAAATGGGTTGAAGGGTTCAATTCTTAGAACACCCTAATTCTCGAGTATTTGAAAGTGTATGATACTAAGATGGAAATTCAATCGTTGCGATATTTTCATTTATGTACTGGTTTGGTTTGATTGGATTAATGTTATATTGGTTCATGGGTTACACTAAAATGGGGGAGGATTGTTGGTGATTTTAGTGTCACCATTCATTTTGTGTAATTGGAACTAATATGTGAGCTAAGGGGTTTATGATTCGTATTCTAATATATGATCGGGTATGTGCGGAGTACACACATGTATAAGATCGAATTATAAGCCGGTACGGGCTAATGTCGGGGTCCGGCGCGCCCGGACTGGGTCTAGGCGGCGCCTGAAGGGTCCATGGGGCAGAGCCCCTGGCGGTGGTCTAGGGGCAGCGCCCCAAAAGGTCTTCGGAAATTTAGACTGGGGATTTAGTGATATTTCCGAATTTTAGAGGGAGACTGTGGTAAAATTGATTAATTTCGTTAAACCACCCGTCAACCCTAATTTCGGACCACTAATGACGGCGCCGTCATCAAAACCCTAAAATCGACCTACTTGTAACCCTAATCCGACATTATAAATAGGGCTCTCCTCATGAGTCTGAAACACACCCTTTTCTGAGCTCTTTATCTTTCTGATAAACACGCACTCTCTAGCAATTTGGCTTACGTTTCTGTGCCTGGATTCGTAAGTGTTCCATTGGATTATCCTAGGCTGAATTTCTTGTAACCCGGGCATAGGGTAGAAATATCAGTTCGGAAAGTGTTTACACGATCCATTGGAAAATCCGGATCTCCATAAAAACCCTTATACCCCAACACGGCCACCCGAAGGCTCGAAATTCGACAACGGAAAGTAATTACCCAAAACTTTGGGAAATTACGAAAATGGCCCAAAACGTCCGAAAATCACGATACGCGATCGAAACACCAAACCAAAGCTCGCAACATGAATAATAACATTAAATGAAATTACGAAACTCAAACAACAGCTTCGACGAGATTCGCAAGAATCGAACTCAAGTGCGGAAAAGTCGTTAAAAAGCTCTAACTCAAGAAACGATACCGAAACGAACTCGGATGACAAAAAGTGCAGAATTAATCATTCTCAGAATGATGAGACGGTCCTAAGCGAGTCGTCGAAACGGACTTCCGTCGAAAAAATAAAATTACCGGAAATCCGAAATTGCGGATATTACATTCTACCCTCCTTAAAAGAAGTTTCGTCCAGAAACTTAAATCAAGTAGGGAGAAGCAATATCCCGCCAGGAAAACTCAACGAGATACACAGGAACCGAAAAAAATTCGTGCCCAATGGCGAAACGTTACAAGCAACGCGAGGGAATATACGGCGCAAAAACACGCCCCACGACGACTAACGCAACGCCACCGACTATGTTTCAAACAACAACGAGCAAATAACGACGCATCACATACCACATCACATGCACACATTTAATCGAAGAAACGTACGCTACAACAAGTTGCACCCGACTAAAACGGCTATGCGATAGAAACAAATAGAGTATCACGATAGAAATCATTCTGATTCTCATCAATAAGAAAATATCCGACGTCAAAACACAAACAATTCAAGATAACGGAAAACGAGAATACCGGACATTACATTCTATCCAATTTAAAAATAAGTTTCGTCCCGAAACTTAAAATAAAACATCATGGTAGAATACAAACAAAACCAAAAAGTCCACGCAACAAATATCAATTTCTACACGAATTACAAGACGAAGTACGATACACAACTACATCACGGACACCACGGGCACTCCCGAGTAGGAACGAAACCCAATTCCCGAACATCGTGGCAACGGTCTCACAATGCACCGCCGGTGATCCACTTGGCCACACTCAAACAGATTGACTAACGGTGAACGACAATTCTTCGCAGACGAGATCGTGCAACAACAATGACAACCCCATTCGAACAATAACGATCGAACAACAACGATCAAATAACAATGATCGAACAACAATGATCAAATGACAACAGTCGAACAATGACTCCGAAGTCCCCACTTCAACTCCAGACATTAAAAGAACTGGTAGAAAGTGAAAGATGTTACTTCCAAACAAGGCTCACAAGAATCGAACCGAACTCGGAAGGTCACGATGACAAACAGTCGATCTAAAACAAGGTCACAACCTCGAATGATGACAACCGAGACATCAAACAAGTTCAAAAAGTATCGACGAACACGCAAGTCGATAAAATTTAGAAGGAGAAATCAGAAGTCAAATATAGTACGGGTATTACATCCGACCTCTTATAAAAGAAATGTCGTCCCGCAACTCACAACAACGGAAACAAGGTAACAACACAAAAGCATCCGACAGAAAATCTCCCATGGGTCTCTCGAGTTTATCCCGATATCTCGTGTCAAGCGCGAACTCCGAAAGTCTCAATAGCCAATTCGCAAAACTCACCCGGTGTCCCCAAACGCGTCACCGACGAGAAGGACAATTTACACGTGCATGCCCCGGCACATCACGGTTGAAATACCTCGGCTCGGCATACCGAAAATATAAATGCTAGATACAATGGGGCATAAAGTCGCAAAACAATATAGCGGAGATGCCAACTCGGACAACAAAGAATCACGACGGTATCGTTCGACGACCTCAACGGCCCGAACGATATCCAAAGACCTAATTACAAACATTATGAAACAATCACACATGTACACAAACGTACAAACCCAAGCTTCAACACCACACTCGTGCGACAACACGCAAATCACCACGAGGCGATAAACAGTAAACACCAGTTCACACCTCTCACAGAGAGCTAGTACAACAAATGCGTGGCAACGCCTCGACGTTCATGCCACCAATTCGATCATACTCGGGAGCAAACATCATAACGACAACGCGAACATCATACATACATACCCAGCCCTCAAACGGGAATGGATAGGTTTTAAAAACGAAAACCTCCTTTTGAAAATAATTTTGGAAACACCAATTGATCTTGAGTATCACCCTTCAATAAAAATACAATCGTGAAACATCGTTATCGAGACTTTGGAAACTATTTCGCATTCGATAAAAATGAGGACAATTTCTTTTCGTGAAAAACTTTCGGAAGTATTCGACACTCGGGTCTAAGTAAAAGTGTTTCTAAAACATTGGAAAATATCTCAAAACATTTTGGTCCTCGAGGTAGAAGAATCTTGAAACATATTGTGGCACCTTGGATGTACCACAAGAAAATAATTCATTTTAAAAGGACGTCTCGAAATTTATTTTCTAAGGTACTCAAAGTTTTCAACGATAATTCAATGGGCTAGAATGCCCAAAAATTTCAGATAATTACACGGAACATTGTAGCGCCGTGGGTCCCGCGCCGGAATCCACCAGGCTAAAAACCATTTACAAAACGCCAAAAAGGTCGATGACGGTAATATTTTACAATGTCCGAAGTATTTCAAAACACATTTTTCAAATACCGCCTGATTGTGTCATTTGAAAATACACGGCCCATTTGTCAAAATTTAACAAATTTTAAAAATCCATATAAACCATGGTTTGACCGCACCACCAAAATATTTTCCAAAAATCGATTTCTACAAAATTCTCAAACAGGAAACATTCTCAAACTTACCCATAGCGGACAAAAATTACAGCATTCCAAAAATAAATAATTTAAAACCATATACTCAAATGGAAATCAGGGTCGCCAATTCAATCAAATGCATCTCGTGGTATCAAGTTTAAACACTCAACAAAATCATTCATCGGAGTTTCTCACAAACTCTACCGTCGGTACCTATTCGAAACCCATCAAGGTTTAAAACTTTCACAACCTACCACCCCACCCGGTGGTTCAAAGATAAAACAATAACGTGCCCAGTTCTATACACATACTATGTGTCACAAGTATTAAACACAACTATATTACACAATACTGTGTAAATAAAATTATGCACCGCAATTAACTCACTAAGATAAAATCGAGATACACAGGTATTACGCATAAAGGAGGAGACTTACATCAACAGGTCGCACGGAGGTGACGGTCGCCCACGATACTAATCTCGTCCGACAACATATCCGACACGTCGTGACTACGCATAACTCAACTTGTCACCTGACGACTCGAACGACAAGACCACACATTACTCGACAAACCACGACTCGACTCGACCCGACTGACTAGTTTTCCGCAACCTAATCTCCGATTCCATTAATGTAACACCCCCAAAACCGTATGGGAATATTACACGCCGTAGACCCCTTCCACAAGGATCTACCAAAGCTAAACATCCATAAACGACTAAATGCTTGCCCGGCCGTGGTCAAACAATATAATAATACAGCACTGCTAAGGTCACTTACACATAAACACGGACCGATGAGGTCACACAACTCTATCAACAGAATCGACTAACAACATTACCCACACAGGTCGAAACACAATACAAATGGAATACCGAATGAACTCTAACAATACAACCAAACTCTACCAACTCTCGACTCTTGATTAGTATCGCTCGTCATCCTCTTGTGCCAATCCCGTGATCGCTCCCGAATCTGCATGTACCGGACGCAAACAGACATCCACCCCCGAATACTGGGGTTAGTAAACTCCACTGTTTTACTAGTGCAAGTATCAAACCATACGAAATGTAACAAGCAAATAGCAACTACGAGTTTAATACGGAAATCAATTATCAAAATGTTCCCAGAAGTTTTAGAATTTCGAACTCAAATAAGAGATATTTGAAAAGGAACAAATCATCTCTGGGATTCTTAAAGTATAAATTCTTTTGGACCTCGAGTCACAAATTAAAAAAACTTTTCGTAAACAGTAGGGCATTATCCCGATGCTCGTATCAAAGCATACAAAATAATATATCATTATGAGTCCGAGATCCATATTTAAAATGTTACCCGAACAATCATCACACACGATCATTGTTCGTACACATCATGTACCGAACTCCTGAGGCCTCGACGAACCTTACCCGACCACACACACTGCTCGTACACATCATGTACCGAACTCCGAGGCCTCAACGGACCCTACCCACACACACACTGCTCGTACACATCATGTACCGAACTCCGGAGGCCTCAACGGACCCTACCCGGCCACACCCACTTTACGAACACATCATGTACCGAACTCCGGAGGCCTCAACGGACCCTACCCGGCCACAACATCGTTCGTACACATCATGTACCGAACTCCAGAGGCCTCGTCAGACCCTACCTGGATCACACAACTTGTCCGTACACGTCATGTACCTGTAACACCCCCAAGATATTCGAGGTGTATTACAGCGCCGTGGACCCCTACATGGGACCCACCAGTCTAACACAAGAAAACACCACTCGACTAACCATCTCGATTAGCAAGGAAACAATTATTAACAACAAGAACATAAAACAACACGTCCGGCACAACCGGCATAATAAACATCAACCGACAAATACAGTAACTCCAACAAAGACCAATCCCAATCTGAGAGGAAAAGCCTAAGTACTCGCGAGTACAATCTATAAGTTTACAATTTGGAAAATATTCACATCAAAAGAGACAGTAGGAAATAACAAGACTCAATTGCACATGTCAACAACCTTGGCCGACATCCTCGTACCATCCCAAAGACCCGCCGTCTGATCCGAACATAACCTGAAATCCATAACAATAATTTCCCCGACAACGGGTCCCCAGAGGGGTTAGCAATTACGCTAGTACAAGTATTCAAGGCAAACCAATCGCTTACACATTTCATAGTACATGCACCAATATCAATTTCAAAAGTCAAAACCAGACATGTCTTTTCCGGAAACAAACAGTCACAATCAATTTTGCCTAGGGCCGGGACGAAGCCACGAATCCCACTCGAGGCCTCTGAGGACCCTCCCGAGCTGGCCACATTCATAAAACAAATCAAGCACCACACGTCACCTAGGACCGGGATGAAGCCACGAATCCCACTCGAGGCCTCTAAGGACCCTCCCGAGCTGGCTAGCGAAACAAACTCATGAATCCAGGACGAAGCCATAGATTCCCTCGAGGCCCCGTCGGACCCTCCCGAGGTGAGTAAAGCACACACAATATACATTACCATTTCACGTTAAGCATAAAGGTTTCCAAGAATTACTTGCCTTGAATTATTGACGACGCAACGAACGGAAAGGAAGGTCACCAACGAACGCTAGGAACCAATGAAACCGAACCTAACGATTCGAAGAATACAATCACAACCATTTCTAAATGAATACGGAATTGGAATACATCCGAAAACCCGCCTACGATTCATGTATATTCGTATATAAACAACAACGAGGGCGGACCACAACCAAACCCTCTTGATTCCGTAAAAACCACGAAATATACCATGAATCCGTAGGGAAACTAAGAATACCGACAAGATTAATCATATTCCCAAAACAAGAATAGTATGGACAATGTACTTGCCTCGAAATCACGAGAAATGGAAAAGTGAACGGATACGGCCGGTAGCCCTCAAATTCCCGAACACTATCTAACGTGATAAAGACCGAAATTACTCCGTGAAAACACCATATGAATCATCAACACCAACGGAATTCAACATCGGAATCATCGAGCACCTATAATCCTCCGTAGGGAATAATAAAACATGATTACGACGAGAATCAAGGCCAAAAACAACGGAAATCCCAATAAACTATCAAAGGGAACTCATTCGAACATTTAATCGAACATTAAATGTTCAAGACCCTTCAAGAACAAAGAAATCACCTCTCGGGTCGAACGAGCCAAAGATACGAGTATCCAATCCGTAGAACAAGTTCAAAACAACGTTTATACAACAACTAATTTATCAAAAACGGATTGGAATCGAAATCAAAAAGGAAAATCCCCAAATCTACAAAAACAAGGGTTCAAGCCACAATACCTTGATTTGGATGAAGGATTCAAGTAGAGATCGAAAATCTTCAACAAGACTTGAGTAGGATGATCTCTACAAGTTTTGGAGCATTCAAATCGCCCAAAATCGCCATCAAATCGCCTAAGATGAAGGAGGAAGAAGAGAGGAGAAGAAATGAAGTTCTTCTCTCGCAACCGCTAAAAACGCAGAAGCCCGTGTGTGCCGCGGCACAGATGAGTGTGCCGCGCCCGGGGACAAGAAAACGCCAGAATTAGCTTAGTGCCGCGGCACACTGAGTGTGCCGGCACACGGCACCCTCCTTCAACACCAAAAAGGCACACCATGCAGTCTTCGCTATTTCGACCATAACTCCTTCGTCCGGACTCCGATTGACTCACCGTTTGAACCATTGGAAAGCTAACTTGATTCTATATAATATTGCAAAGATTCAGAATTTTTGGAGTTTCCAAGAATTAATGTTGACTTTACAAAGTCGAACTCCCACGTGAAATAGTCGATTAAGGACACGGAACTCAACAACACGACACCGAAACGAACTCGGATGACAAAAAGTGCAGAATTAATCATTCTCGGAATGACGAAACGGTCATGATAGAGTTGTCAAAACGAACTTCCTACGAAAAAGAAAATTACCGAATTAAATTGCGGATATTACATTCTACCCTCCTTAAAAGAAGTTTCGTCCCAAACTTAAAACAAGTAGGGGAAGCAATATACCCGCCAGAAAACTCGACGAGATACACAAAATAGGAAACTCGCGCTAAACGGCGAAACGCCGCAAGAAACGCAAAGAGACATACGGAGTGAAAACACGCCCACGACGACCAACAACGTCGCCGTTAGGAATACAATAAGACCAACAAATGACAAGCGTCATCAAACGGATAATATAGTCAAGTCAATTATCCGACAATCACAAAACACAACGAACGAAAGTCAGTATGATTGACCGGCCCAACGGTACATCAATCGAAACGCGAGCCAATCGCTGAACTAATACGGAATTCCACCGCCCAAGGGTTGGAAGATCAAAAACGAGACTAATTTCCCAAACTTAAGGGAATTAGGAAGGAGCCTGAATGCTCAACGATCACGAAACGAGGACCAAAAACCAAACAAACAAACGACCGAACCACAACGGTCGAGACAACAAAAAGCGAACAATCATGTTCGAATCACGAAGAACAATAAAATTCAAACAACAACTCCAAGGTTCACATCTCGACTCGAGACAATATATGATCCGGTGAAAACAACAACGTATGCATTTACATAAGATCCACATGAAAGGGAATAGAAATTGAAAAGTCACAACGACAAACAAGTTATTCCGAAATGATGCCACACTCGTTCGATAAACAAAAACAAGGGGCAGGACAAGCTCAGAAATGTCAACGAACATAAATGAGTCGACAAAGTAGAATATACAGAAGTTCAAAATCCGATCCCTTCGAATAAAAGGACTAGTAGAACCAAATGATGTTACTTCCGAACAAGGTTCACAAGAATCGAACCGAATTCGGAAAAGTCACAAATGATAACCAGATCGACTCAAAATCGATTACATGTACTGCTCAACGATGAAACCAAGATACGTACAAGTTCAAGGTATCAATGAACACGAGCGAATCGATAGACTGGAGAAAGAGAAGATATAGAAGTCAAAATAGTACGGGTATTACCTTTGACCTCGCTCCCGAAACTCACAACAACGGAACCAAGGTAACAATATAACAAGCAACCGACACGACGCGGAACAATCACCGATGCACACAATCATACCAACCCGATCTCTAACAGCTCGCATATATGCGATAACGCATAAACCGCTACGAGGCGACAACATCCCATACCAATATCACACCCCTCGCAGAGGCTACCACGACAACTGTGTGGCGAACGGCTCAACGCTCACACCACCAATTCAACAACAACTCGGGGGTTAACACCCTAACGAGAGCACGAACATCACACATATCTTCCCGAACCACAATTAGGAATGATAGGTTTTGAAAACAAAAACCATCTTTTGAAAATAATTTGCAGGCACCAGTTGATCTTGAGTATCATATATCAAAAAGTAGTACAAACATCGTCATCGAGACTTAAAAAAAAATCATCTTGCGTTTGATAAAAAATGAAGACACCTTTCGTTAAATTAAAGCTTTTCAGTTATATTCGACCTTCGGGTCTAAGCGAATACGTTTCTAAATCATTAGAAATATCTCAAAATATTTTGATCCTCAAAGTAGAATAATTCTGAAACATAGCGTGGCACTAGTAGGCATCTTGAGAGCACTGTGAGAAAATAATTTATTTTAAAAGTACGTCTCGAGGTTTATTTTCTAAGATACTCAAGGTTTTTCAGAAGTACAATAGGCCAGAATGCCCAAAATTCGCACGTATCAACACTTACTTAAACACATCATGTCACACGCATCAAATCACTCAAAATCACGACAGTGATATACAATCCTCAGGATATATTTAACAACATCGTTAAAACAACAATCGGTTTATCAAAACTGGATGGAAAACGATATCAAGAACAAAACTCCAAAAAGTCAACTCTAGGGATTCAAGAAAATACCCAGATTAGGCGAAAAACAATGGATTAGATGATGTTAAAAATCATCTAGGATACTCCAAAACACCTTTGGATGGAAGAAAAATCAGCCCAGATGCGAAACCGAGCCGCTACGTCTCAAAATCATGGAGGAAGAAGAAGAAATGAAGAAAAATGCAACTTCTAGACTGGTGTCCAGTATATACACTGGCCACAATTAGCGTGCGCTAATCATTAAGGTTAGCGTGCGCTATCACGGCACCAAACAAAACTCCTGACCAAGAATACACTGTTAGCGTGCGCTAACCCCAAGTGTTAGCGTGCGCTAACGAGAACTTCAGACCCAGTCCAGTAGCTCCTGGACTGCCCTGAACTACCAGGTAGCGTGCGCTATCCTCCCCTTAGCGTGCTACCCACGCACTCTTGCGCGCGTTAGCTGTAAAGCGTAGCGTGCGCTAACGACCCACAGAGACAACAATAGAACATATCAGAAAAATTACATGCCGTAAACCTTTCTCACAAGGATTTACCAGGCTAAGCACAATTTCCATGTCATTTCGAAAATGCTAAAAAGACCAATGACGGTGATATTTTCCAAAGCTCACAAAATCATTTGTCAAACCATCATGAAATGTTCAAGGCCAAAATGCCAAAACTTAATTCAGGGAATCGGTTTTACGAAATAAAACTCAGTTTGCAAAATGCCGAAAGCCGTTTTGAAAGAACTCACACGGCGGATAAAATGCGGTTCGAAAATACATCAGCAGTGACGACACTCCTCATATAAACCAAATACGAGAGTTCTAATAAACACATATCGTGAAATCAAAATCCACAGAAGGATTCCATCATTCAACGACTAATCATACAAATAACTCGTGTCACGCGAGGCACAACACAAGGAAGGGAGTTTTACATCCATAGGTCGCACGTAAGTGACGACCGCCCCTCAATACTAATCACAACCAATGATCCCAAACAAAGCGTCGCGATGCGACTAAGTCAGACAAAATCCGACGAGACGAAACTCAACAAACACAACTTGACTCGACAAATTTAGGTTTCCCAGTGCTAACTGATTTTAAAATCGTATACTCTAGTTATTCGAAAATAAAACCGATAAGTTAAAAATCGTTTTCAAGACCCTTTCAAACACGACAAGGGCTTAACAACGGTAGCATTTTATAAAATGTCCTAAAACACTTTTATACACGACGTTTAAATACGACACAAGGTTTTATTTGAAAATACAAGGCTGGCTCGCCCAAATTCATGTCACTTTTCAAAAACCCACAATACGATCAAGTCTAAGAAATTTTCAAGCATGCACGCCGCATGTATTATTATTAATAGAAACACCTTGGTTGTAAATAATAATAATTAGCCAAGTACTAACAATTCGAACACACGCATATACGGCATTCAAAAATCACCGACCAACAAGCGCAACTCGGAAACACTAATTCTAAGCATATTTCAAACTTATCTCTTCAAGTTTAACAAAGATAACTGATGAACACCGATTCGAACACATGTCGAAACCATCTATGTGAGTTTCTCAACAAACGCTGCCATCGACACCTTTCCCGGAACATATCAATGTTCAAAACATTCACATCATACTGCACCCCTCGGTGTCCAAACAATCAGTATGTTCGGCTCAACATACATTTAGTATATCGCAATTATCAAACACAGATTCCATCATACAACAAAAGACTAGAGAGTCAAGCCCTCTCACAATATACCACGAAGCAAAACTCGGATCTTTCGATCACCAATGATCCCACCAATGCTAGGAAGTTTAGCGATGGAAGGCTCGCAAAATGACAAACGGTCAAGCCCAGAACGGCGCACATACTCCAGAGAGACAAAGGACGGCGCAATACTAGAATCAAAAGTACACAAACCGGATGGATCGAGAAACAACTCGACGATAAGTACGAGAGAGACAATCACAGTTCAAGAAGTGGAAATACAATACGAGAAAACAAGAGGATCGAGTAAGGAAAACTTACAAGCGCTGGATGTACTGAGATGTCGGCAGCGGTGTGACAATGTGCAAAACAAAACGCAAATAGACCCAAATAACCAACAAGCCTAGGTATCCATAAACCTAGAGCTCCGATACCATTTTCTGTAACACCCCCAAGATATTCGAGGTGTATTACAGCGCCGTGGACCCCTACATGGGACCCACCAGGCTAACACAAGAAAACACCACTCGACTAACCATCTCGATTAGCAAGGAAACAATTATTAACAACAAGAACATAAAACAACACGTCCGGCACAACCGGCATAATAAACATCAACCGACAAATACAGTAACTCCAATAAAGACCAATCACAATCTGAGAGGAAAAGCCTAAGTACTCGCGAGTACAATCTATAAGTTTACAATTTGGAAAATATTCACATCAAAAGAGACAGTAGGAAATAACAAGACTCAATTGCACATGTCAACAACCTTGGCCGACATCCTCGTACCATCCCAGCGCCCGCTCGTCTGACTGAACATAACCTGAAATCCATAACAAGAATTTCCCCGACAACGGGTCCCCAGAGGGGTTAGCAATTACGCTAGTACAAGTATTCAAGGCAAACCAATCGCTTACACATTTCATAGTACATGCACCAATATCAATTTCAAAAGTCAAAACCAGACATGTCTTTTCCGGAAACAAACAGTCACAATCAATTTTGCCTAGGACCGGGACGAAGCCACGAATCCCACTCGAGGCCTCTGAGGACCCTCCCGAGCTGGCCACATTCATAAAACAAATCAAGCACCACACGTCACCTAGGACCGGGACGAAGCCACGAATCCCACTCGAGGCCTCTAAGGACCCTCCCGAGCTGGCTAGCGAAACAAACTCATGAATCCAGGACGAAGCCATAGATTCCCTCGAGGCCCCGTCTGTAATACCCACGATTTTCGTTCCGGTTATTTTGGATTTTTCTTGGATGTTTCCCGGTTGTCGAGTTCCGGTATTATTTTCTCGACAACTGATTTTGGCGTTTAAGACCATAGGTGGTGATTTGTTATCCGTTGCTTTCATTTCGGACCAATGATGTTGTCCCCGAGTATTTTGTCGTGTTCGTTCCGTGCGATTTCGGAAAATCGAGTCGTCGAATCATGGTGGTCGGACACTGGCCGGACGGTTGGGGACGGTGGCCGGACGGCTGCAGGCACTGGCCGGGCGAGTGCCGGCACTGGCCGGGCGATTGCGACAGGAACCGGCGTAGCGCACGCTACGTCCGGAAAGTAGCGCACGCTACGGCCAGGAGGCAGCGCACTGTCACGCCCCGAGAGAACTGACCGACAGAGTGCTTGGACAGACCCGCACAGAGGGGTGCGAGGTTCAGCAGATCAACGTGCACGGGGCACGTTCGGGACAGCTAGGCCGTGTGGATCGGCACAACCGACTGAGGGACTTAGCCGAGTGGCGCGGCATGCGTGGATGTATGGCCGAGCAAGCAGGCCAACCGGGCAACAGAGTGCCCGACCGAGGGACAAGGCCATCAGGCCTGATGCGGGACTACCTGGGCGGCTGGACAAGGCACGCCGGGAACCGAACGGACGAGTGCAGCGGACAGGCACGCCGCTTCGGGACAACGTGGGGCAAGATGACGAGACGAGGCACATCCGAGGGCCGAGACTCGGACACGGGCGACGGACACCCGCGAGGGGTGCGCGCGAGGCGCTGGGCGCGCGCGCGGGCGGCGCGCGAGGGATGCACGGAGCACCCTCCCCCTATAATAGGCTTAGCGGGAAAAAGCCTTGTGATGGCAGTGGACATTGGAAAGCTGAGGAGTCCATCAGACGGAAATTATACTCGGAACATTCCAGAAACGGACCGGGATGGTCCAGAACATCAAAGATGAATCCGGAGGCATGTGTGGAAGGCTGGGCCGGATCGGGTCGGGTTACATGGAGACGGGCCGAGACGGGCCGAGCGGGCCGGGTCGGGCCGAACGAACCGGGAAGATCCAGAAACATGTGGAAGGTGCTGGAGACTCTTGAATGAGTCAAAAGACTTGTAATATAGTAGAGCTTTCTAGACATTGTACAAAGGTTTGTGTTGTACTTAGAATACTCTAGAATTTGTAATATTGTAGGAGGATCTAGAAGCCTCCAAATGAGGAGGAGGAAGGTTCTAGTGATAAGAGGTAGTATAAATAGGAGAAGTAGGGCTCATTTGCAGCCATCCTTGGGAAAGCATTGTAAGAGACATTGTAAACTCTTTGATACTTAGTGGAAGTAATTTTCCTTCAACCCATTGCCTCTCTTTCGTTGTGCCTACTATCATACTTAGCCAAATTCGGAGTGTTTAAGGCTGACTAGCAAGAGGGTTGCTAGGCCGCACGACGCTTAGGAGCATAGCAAACTCTAAGCCCGTGACAAGTGGTATCGGAGCCATCGTTAGCCACACAAGGAGGTGTGCAAGACTGCGGGAGTCGACGCTAACGATCAGCAGGCATCATGGCCGACGGACAGATCGAGGCAGGCATCAATGTGGAGGACGGACGAGTCACAGAGGCTGACAAGGTCCGGGGACGTGGAGAAGTCCCAGCTGAAGGGAAAGCCAAGCGTGGCAAGAGCAAGGCGCGCGGTGTGGTGCCGCCGCAACACGAGGAGAACCCGGCACGAAGCCGACTTCTTGAGGATGAAGACATCCGAAAGATCATACTCACCTTAGCAAACCGCCTACCCGACATCGAGGACGACATCGAAGCTCTTGGGCAGCGCATCACTAACACCCAATCGAGCACGGAGGAACGCGTAAGTACTCTCGAGAAAGCTGTTGGCCAACTGGAAGGGCACACGTTGGGCCAGCTCGAGACCTTCAAGAGGGAACAACTCTCGTTGCGGAAGGAGTTAGCAACGATCGAGGATCATGTGGCAGCCAGCATAACGGAGATACGCAAGCAGTATGCCGAGTTTTGCGAGGTAAGTGCCAAACGATTTGAAGATTTTTGTGATAAAATCTGTCGGGCGAGCAACTCGGGCACCAACTCGAATGGTGGGCCGAGCTGGAACAGCACATTTGGCGGGGCGAGGTTCGAGGGACCAAGGGTTGAGGTCCCCAAACCCAAGGAGTTCATTGGCAAGAGAGATGCCAAGTCAATCGAGGAGTTCCTGTGGCGAATGGAACTTTACTTTGATGGTCTGGGACTGACAGACGAGAAGGCCAGGGTACGGCAGGCCGCACTATATCTTGCCGACGATGCAGCGTTGTGGTGGCGTCATCGACAGGCCGGTGTTACGAAAGGAACTTGCCAACCGATCGGGACTTGGGACGAGTTCGTGTCGGAACTCAAGGCACAATTCTATCCCGAGAACACATGCTATGAGGCAAGGAAGAAACTCCGCGAGCTCAAGCACAAGACTACCATTCGGGACTATGTTCGGGACTTTACATCGATCATGCTTCAGATTCCGGACATGACCGAGGATGATCGACTATTTTTCTTCCTGGATGGACTACCGAGTTGGGTCAGGGACAGAGTACAAAGCCGCGAGGTGAAATCTGTCAATGAAGCAATCAAGGCGGCCGAGTCCCTAGCCGAATTCGAGAAGAGGAAGGAGCCGCGAGCTGAGGGTCAAGCCAAAGGCGGGGGAGACACCCGCACGTCAGTACAGCAACCAGCCCAACCATCACGTGGAAGATTCGGGACGAGACCGCAACATGACGCGGACAAGCCATACAACTCGGGTGAACGCAGGGGCGCTCCCGACCAACGAGGATGCTTTATGTGCGGCGGAGCTCATCGGATGAAGGACTGTCCGAAGATGGGGAAGCTCAACGCCATGGCCGAATGCGAGGGGCCAACGATTGATCACGACGGGCAGCAGGTAAGTACGATTCAACAACTTAATTCTGTCGTCAGTGCAGGCAGCGAGGGACCGCGAGGAAGCAAGTTGATGTTCGTGGAAGGAACCATCAACCACCAACCCATCAAGGCCTTGGTCGACACGGGAGCCGACTACAACTATATCACTGAGGCCGAAACCAGAAGATTGGGACTACTTGTGCAGCCATGCAAGGGCTGGATGAAGTCCAACCACGGACCAAGCAGCACGTCACGGGGCGAAGAACGGAGTGCGAATCGTGCTCGGGACCGGAAGGCCGAGTACACTTCAAAGTCACCACGATGGACGATCGGGATCTCATTTTGGGAATGGACTTTACGAGAAGAACAATTTTGCCTTTTTCCCAAAAGCAAAGACACTATGGGCGAACGGTCGAACAAACCCATCATTATCCCCTTAGTGGAACAAGTCCCGTCTGCATGATGACGAAACTTCGATTTCAGAAGAAGCTGACTGAAGAGGAAATGCCGATGTACTGTCTGGGATCAATGCGGTACATCGAAGGACCGAGTGGCAGCACGCGTCGACGGGGACGTCGACGGAACAGGCGGGGGAGAGTGTCACGCCCCGAGAGAAATGACCGACAGAGTGCTCGGACAGACCCGCACAGAGGGGTGCGAGGTTCAACAGATCAACGTGCACGGGGCATGTTCGGGACAACTAGGCCGTGTGGATCGGCACAACCGACTGAGGGACTTAGCCGAGTGGCGCGGCATGCGTGGATGTATGGCCGAGCAAGCAGGCCAACCGGGCAACAGAGTGCCCGACCGAGGGACAAGGCCATCAGGCCTGATGCGGGACTACCTGGGCGGCTGGACAAGGCACGCCGGGAACCGAACGGACGAGTGCAGCGGACAGGCACGCCGCTTCGGGACAACGTGGGGCAAGATGACGAGACGAGGCACATCCGAGGGCCGAGACTCGGACACGGGCGACGGACACCCGCGAGGGGTGCGCGCGAGGCGCTGGGCGCGCGCGCGGGCGGCGCGCGAGGGATGCACGGAGCACCCTCCCCCTATAATAGGCTTAGCGGGAAAAAGCCTTGTGATGGCAGTGGACATTGGAAAGCTGAGGAGTCCACTGTACGGAAATTATACTCGGAACATTCCAGAAACGGACCGGGATTGTCCAGAACATCAAAGATGAATCCGGAGGCATGTGTGGAAGGCCGGGCCGGATCGGGTCGGGTTACATGGAGACGGGCCGAGACGGGCCGAGCGGGCCGGGTCGGGCCGAACGAACCGGGAAGATCCAGAAACATGTGGAAGGTGCTGGAGACTCTTGAATGAGTCAAAAGACTTGTAATATAGTAGAGCTTTCTAGACATTGTACAAAGGTTTGTGTTGTACTTAGAATACTCTAGAATTTGTAATATTGTAGGAGGATCTAGAAGCCTCCAAATGAGGAGGTGGAGGAAGGTTCTAGTGATAAGAGGTAGTATAAATAGGAGAAGTTGGGCTCATTTGCAGCCATCCTTGGGAAAGCATTGTAAGAGACATTGTAAACTCTTTGATACTTAGTGGAAGTAATTTTCCTTCAACCCATTGCCTCTCTTTCGTTGTGCCTACTATCATACTTAGCCAAATTCGGAGTGTTTAAGGCTGACTAGCAAGAGGGTTGCTAGGCCGCACGACGCTTAGGAGCATAGCAAACTCTAAGCCCGTGACAGCACGCTATGGCCGGTTGGCTGCGCGCGCTAGTCGGCCGAGGCAGTAAGGGCAGAAAGGTTCTGGACTGGGAGGATCGGCAGGTAGCGCACGCCATCACGGACATCGACGCCTTCTGGCCGGCAGAGCGCACGCTTCGGCCGGAAGGTTGCGCACGCTACTGGCCGAGCCAGAAGTTCTGGATTGTGGTGGGCCGACAGGCGCACGTGTTCGGCGCATGATGGCGGGCCCGGCCAACATTCTCGACCATGACCGCCGCTAGCGCACGCTAGCTCGGCAGCCTAGCGCACGCTAGGCCGCACTGATATAAATATGACCGAGCAAGATCTGTTTGCACTCATTTTCATTTTCTCCTTTCTCTTCCGCTACCGGATTCTTGGAGGTGACGAAGGCATGTTATTATACAACTAATCCACGAAGTTTGGGAGCTGATAACATCGATTAATCACTCCTTAACATCCTTCAATCCAATGAATCAAGGTTAGTTTTCCTAAAATCATAGTTTTGGGAAAAATTGGGGATTTTGTGGATTTCGTCCGTTTGATTCGCTATAACTTAGAATAGTGATGGATTGATGATTATTAAGTTGTTTTATATCGAATCCCTTGTTTTTCCACGGTTGGATTGCCGAGGATTCGCTGTTTTATTGAGTTTCAAATCGACACCTTGAAAGTGTTCGATAAAATGTCACAAAGGGGATTCGGGCGTTCTACGATTATCCTTCCTTGTTCGATCGTCGATTTATTCATGGTATGATGTTGGGGTCAGGTTCCTTGCGAATAACTCGAGCCGGAACCCTTCCGTTCGCCGTTTTCCGATCGGTGGTGTTACCGTCGTTTCCGCCGGAGAGTTGTGGGCATTCGAGGTTTTCCGGTTAATCCACGTTCGTCGGAGTGTGCGGTGTCAACTACCGAGGCAAGTATCTTGCCCATACACTTCGTATTCCGTATACATAATAAATTGGTGATTGTCTATGTGGAGAATTGAATGTTATTTAACTTTCAAAAGAATCAATATATATGTATAAGTATATTCCCGATAAAGGTCTTCTTCAAATTAACTTGAGTGTTCAAGAACGAATGTGTCATTCTGAGAATGGGTACTAGTATTGTATGTTGTGCCCGGTTTTCGTGTGGTACTGTTAGATGACTGTCATCACGATGATGTGTGATGTTGTGTGATTTTCCATTGGGTTTTTCACTCGGGGATGTCTCAAGGAGGCTCCGAGGTCCGTGGCTTACTAGCACGGGATGCGAATAACCCTTGGGAGGATGTCGATGTGAGTATTTGGGTCTTGGACCCTGTGATTTGTGATTGGAATTGTATTTTGTAAATAACCTTGGGTTGTGTCCCAAAATGGGTTCCGTAAGGCTGTGAATTCTTTAAAACATTTTACTTGTTGTTTACCTCGTTTCACTCCTACCTTTCATAGTTTGTAGATTATATTGTTAATCTTGCATGTGTCCGATTGGGGAGGCCATTCTGGTGAGTACTCTGAGTATATGGTTTATAGTCCTTTGCATTGGAAGTCGGATATTACTTCTGAGTGTGAGAGTTATATTTGTTCACTCCGAGAGGGCCTGACGGGGCCGAGGAGGGTTCCGCTTATGACGGTTCCGCGAACATTTGGGTAAGCCACTCCGAGAGGGCCCGACGGGGTCGAGGAGGGATTCGCGTATTGTCGGATCCACGGTTAACCAGGAGTATTTTTAACCTTGTGACTTGATGCATTTTGTGATATGTCCGGAGTATCACGATGTTTTGACTTGCCATAATGTTTGGGATGTAAAACATATTCATCAGAGGTGCTTGGACTAGAATGGCTTATGGATGGTGTGTTGTGTGTAATTGGTCCACTATTGTGTATTGATGTATGGCTATAGGTATCGTGATTATTTTCCAATCAAAAACTCCCGGGATTCGGAGTTGTTTTCAAAGTGCTTACTTGTTCAATTCTACTTCCAAGACTTGAACTATTTTAACTAAATGAAACATCTCGGGAAGTCTTTCTAAATTAATCAAGTTATTGTATTCCCAGAATATGATATGTATGGCTTGTATTTATATTTTATACTTGCACTAGCAAAACAAAGGAGTTTGCTAACCCCGAGTATTCGGGGTGGATGTGTCAGACGTCCGGTATTTGCGGAGTTCTTTGGGGAGCGAATCACAGGATCGATACGAAGGATGATGAAAGACGACGATACTAATCACATGAAGACCAATCGTTGAGTATGTTGAATAGTCTTGTTGGTTGTTTCTACGATGTATTGTTATCCCGATTTATGGGAGCGTTATGGTATTCCAGCCCCTGCGGGTATGAGTTTTGGGAAAGAATCATGTATGTAATGTTGTGTGTTGTGATAAAAGACCAAATCGGTTTAATGGTCCTTTACGTAGCCATGTCGGCATGTGAAGTGATGCATTGTATTGTATTTGCTTTGGTAGATCCTCGCGGAGAGGGTGCTGCGGCGTAATATTCCCAGTGGTTTGGGGTGTTACGAATATGGTATCAGAGCTTAGGTTGCGGAAACCTAGGCAGTCGGGTCCAGTCAGGTATTGTCGTGTCTTGTCCTGTCAGATTGTGTTTGTCTAAGTCGTGTCGCGACGCGTCGTCTGGAATGTCGGTCGTGATTAGTATCATGGTGCAGCCATCATCTTCGTGCGACCTGTGGATGTAAGTCTCCCTACTATATTGTGCCTTGTGATATACGAACTTGTATGATTTTGTATTATGATGTGGAGTTTAAAGGTGATTTGTGATTATGTGGCCTATGTTGTTTGGTCCTCGTATGATGCTAGGATGAAAGTGGTACCAACGTATATGTATATATACACACATCCTGATATAAGTCGTTTTTACAAGAATAATGGCCTTGATGTGGTTACGCAAGGAAGAATTCATCAATGTGATATTTTAAAACTTTACATGTTTTGCGGAGTCACGTATATTTTGTTTTAAAACATCCTCCAAAGGGAGGAAAAAGTTTGATTTTCGTATTATGACCTCAAGGCCAAAAATTTTTTAAGAAGTCAAACTACCGATATTTTATTTTCATTTTGTATTATAAGTTTTCAAAACACGTTTTTTGAACCCAAGTGAAGTTTACAAAATGTAGACAAGACGTGACTCTCGTTTTCAACTTATCGGTTTTATGGCTGTTAGTCGAGAAAGACGTGATGATGTTCTTGTTGTTCGGGCAGTGTTGCCAGTTTTAGACTAAAACAGTGATGTGAATGCTAAGTCGTTCGGTATGAGTTAAGACAGCTCTCTTTATTAATAGACGAGATTTCGATTTTTGATGACAGTTGTCCTTTGATGGTTGTTCGCGAAGTGTTGTAAGCATGTGAATCGATGGCATTTAGATTCATATGATGCCGTTGTTCATTTGTAACTATCGGTTTTAGTAATGTCGTATATATGTTCGTAATCACGTGTTGAACTCGAGCTGTTAGCGCACGCTAAGTACAAGCTAGCGCGCGCTAATGTGGCATGAGTAGCGCACGCTAATATTGTTGTAAAACGCGCTAATGCAGCATGAATAGCGCACGCTAAATAATGGTTGTAGCGTGCGCTAGTTCGCTGGGACTGAGGATGTGGAACCGCATTTTTGCCGTTAGGTCTAACTTTCTGCAGTCAGTCGTCTGTGACTGTATTCTATGTGTGTTGTCTAGTGATGACAACTGTTTTGTGTGAACGTGTGTTGTGACCTTTCATTCGCGCTAAGTGATAATTGATTTTGTTCGGTGAGTTGATAAATTACATCGATGTATGTGTGTGTTCGAAAATGTTTTCCTGAAACTTTCATAAGTTTGTGCAAGTTGTGGGAATCAATTTTTTTTAATCTAATTTGACATTTCGATTAATTCGGCGGCTTCGTATGAACTTTGAAAACTGTTTGAAATTTGCGAGCCGGCCTAGGATTCTCAAATAAAACCTCGACGGTATTGAAAGAGTTGTTTTAAAATACCTTGAACATCTTGTAAAATGTTACCGTCGTTGATTCTTGTGTAGTGTTGGGAGAATTTTCAGAAATGACTTTAACATACTACTGTATTTTCGAATAATTCGAGTACATGATTTACAAAAATCTTTCACATCATAAAATATTTTTTTAAAAAACCAGTACGATTTCCTTTTCAAAAATATATAGTGAAAGATAAAAAGAAATCTCACTCGGTGTAAAGTTCAAACTCGGATTTGGAAATGTTAGAGTATGTAAGAATGGTTTGATGATCTTTCATGGTGAACTTGTTGTTTGTTAACGGTGATGATGATGCGTAGAGGCATGACGATTTTGATAACGCCGGTTACACAGAAACATTATTTTGGCAAATGATTTCAAATGAAACGGTTAGAGTATGATGTTTACAAGTTTTGATGAAACAACCCGAAGTACTAAAAGTACTTTTAAAGTTTATTTCTAATAGCATTCAAATCCAAGGATTTTCAAAAGATTTTCTTTAAAGGGATACCTCGTGGATTTTCTTTCCGAGTTATTCTTGGTTACCTTATGTGATATGTCATGCTAAATTGGTACTTTAGCATATTTAATTTTGCGAAGTGGTGCAATCGTATTGAGTGAGAATCCGCTTAGTATGCCGAGGGACAGAGGACGCGACCGTGACCACGGATCTGATTGGTTATGGAGATTAGATGCGGGACCAAGAGGATATGGCCGGGAAGGTTGATATTCAAGCACTTCGTTTTCGTTATTTAAGTTTCGGGATGAAACCTCTTTTATAGGCGATATGATGTAATACCCACATTTTTTTCTCTTCTTCTCGTTTAGTTTCGTTCGACCGTATTGAGGCGATTGGGTTCGTTAATGCTTGACCTTATGTTGTTTCTCACATTTGTCATTCGAGCGAGTTCGACATTGTTCGAATTGATGTGCATATCGTTGTGATCTTTCCAAGTTCGGATCGATTTCTTGTGAACCGTGACACCTCGTGCTTCCTATAAGTTATTGATGTCTTGATTTGAGGTATGAACTTCAAAGGTTATCGTTGTTGTTCGATCATTGTTATTCGTTCATCGTTGTCCAATCATTATCGTTTGACCTCGAAATCGTGATTATTGTACATCTGGGCCATTTTGTGATTTCCATAAGTGTTGGGAAATTTTCTTCATACTCGATCTTCCAAATCATGAGTTACTGGAATTTCATACCTTTCAGCGTTGGAATCGTGACTTGATTTTTGTATTGCTTGGTTTTATCAACCGCAATGATTCATGCTCGTTGCTTTTCATAAGCATTCTTGCGTATTGAATCGGATCGTAGTGGCTTTATACTGCATGGAGTTCTGGTGTGTTGTCGAGGTTCGCCTTGCTTTTGTTTTAAGTTTCGGGACGAAACTTATTTTTAGGGGGGTAGAATGTAATACCCACGATTTTCGTTCCGGTTATTTTGGATTTTTCTTGGATGTTTCGGTTGTCGAGTTAGGTATTATTTTCTCGACAACTGATTTTGGCGTTTAAGACCATAGGTGGTGATTTGTTATCCGTTGCTTTCATTTCGGACCAATGATGTTGTCCCCGAGTATTTTGTCGTGTTCGTTCCGTGCGATTTCGGAAAATCGAGTCGTCGAATCATGGTGGTCGGACACTGGCCGGACGGTTGGGGACGGTGGACGGACGGCTGCAGGCACTGGCCGGGCGAGTGCCGGCACTGGCCGGGCGATTGCGACAGGAACCGGCGTAGCGCACGCTACGTCCGGAAAGTAGCGCACGCTACGGCCAGGAGGCAGCGCACGCTATGGCCGGTTGGCTGCGCGCGCTAGTCGGACGAGGCGATAGGGCGAAGGTTACGGGTGGGAGGATCGGCGGTAGCGCACGCTCTTGCCGGACACTGCCGCCTTCTGGCCGGCCGTAGCGCACGCCTTCTGGCCGGAAGGTTGCGCCGCTTCTGGCGAGCCAGAAGTCTGGATTGTGGGCGGGCCGACCCGCGCGTGTTGTTCGGCGCATGATGGCGGGCCCGGCCGAACATTCTCGACCATGACCGCCCGCTAGCGCACGCTAGCTCGGCGATCTAGCGCACGCTAGGCCGCACCGAGATAAATATGACCGAGCGATCTTGTTTGCACTCATTTTCATTTTCTCCCTTTCTCTTCCGCTTTGGATTCTTGGAGGTGACGAAGGCATGTTATTATACAACTAATCCACGAAGTTTGGGAGCTGATAACATCGATTAATCACTCCTTAACATCCTTCAATCCAATGAATCAAGGTTAGTTTTCCTAAAATCATAGTTTTGGGAAAAATTGGGGATTTTGTGGATTTCGTCCGTTTGATTCGCTATAACTTAGAATAGTGATGGATTGATGATTATTAAGTTGTTTTATATCGAATCCCTTGTTTTTCCACGGTTGGATTGCCGAGGATTCGTCGTTTATTGAGTTTCAAATCGACACCTTGAAAGTGTTCGATAAAATGTCACAAAGGGGATTCGGGCGTTCTACGATTATCCTTCCTTGTTCGATCGTCGATTTATTCATGGTATGATGTTGGGGTCAGGTTCCTTGCGAAGAACTCGAGCGGAACCCTTCCGTTCGCCGTTTTCCGATCGGTGGTGTTACCGTCGTTTCCAGGAGAGTTGTGGGCATTCGAGGTTTTCCGGTTAATCCACGTTCGTCGGAGTGTGCGGTGTCAACTACCGAGGCAAGTATCTTGCCCATACACTTCGTATTCCGTATACATAATAAATTGGTGATTGTCTATGTGGAGAATTGAATGTTATTTAACTTTCAAAAGAATCAATATATATGTATAAGTATATTCCCGATAAAGGTCTTCTTCAAATTAACTTGAGTGTTCAAGAACGAATGTGTCATTACGAGAATGGGTACTAGTATTGTATGTTGTGCCCGGTTTTCGTGTGGTCTTGTTAGATGACCTGTCATCACGATGATGTGTGATGTTGTGTGATTTTCCATTGGGTTTTTCACTCGGGGATGTCTCAAGGAGGCTCCGAGGTCCGTGGCTTACTAGCACGGGTTGCGAATATCCCTTGGGAGGATGTCGATGTGAGTTTTTGGGTCTTGGTGCATGTGATTTGTGATTGGAATTGTATTTTGTAAATAACCTTGGGTTGTGTCCCATAATGGGTTCCGTAAGGATGTGTATTCTTTAAAAAATTTTACTTGTTGTTTACATCTATTCACTCCTACCTTTCATAGTTTGTAGATTATATTTTTAATCTTGCATGTGTCCGATTGGGAGGCCATTACGGTGAGTACTCTGAGTATATGGTTTATAGTCCTTTGCATTGGAAGTCGGATATTACTTCTGAGTGTGAGAGTTATATTTGTTCACTCCGAGAGGGCCTGACGGGGCCGAGGAGGGTTCCGCTTATGACGGTTCCGCGAACATTTGGGTTAGCCACTCCGAGAGGGCCCGACGGGGTCGAGGAGGGATTCGCGTATTGTCGGATCCACGGTTAACCAGGAGTATTTTTAACCTTGTGACTTGATGCATTTTGTGATATGTCCGGAGTATCACGATGTTTTGACTTGCCATAATGTTTGGGATGTAAAACATATTCATCAGAGGTGCTTGGACTAGAATGGCTTATGGATGGTGTGTTGTGTGTAATTGGTCCACTGTTGTGAATTGATGTATGGCTATAGGTATCGTGATTATTTTCCAATCAAAAACTCCCGGGATTCGGAGTTGTTTTCAAAGTGCTTACTTGTTCAATTCTACTTTCAAGACTTGAACTATTTTAACTAAATGAAACATCTCGGGAAGTCTTTCTAAATTAATCAAGTTATTGTATTCCCAGAATATGATATGTATGGCTTGTATTTATATTTTATACTTGCACTAGCAAAACAGTGGAGTTTTGCTAACCCCCGAGTATTCGGGGGGTGGATGTCTGTATTGCGTCCAGGTATTTGCAGGTTCTTTGGGAGCGAATCACGGGATCGATACGAAGGATGATGGAAGGCAGCGATACTAATCACATGAAGACCAATCGTTGAGTATGTTGAATAGTCTTGTTGGTTGTTTCTAAGATGTAGTGTTATCACGATTTATGGGAGCGTTAAGGTATTCCGGCCTGGCAGGTATGAGTTTTGGGAAAGAATCATGTATGTAATGTTGTGTGTTGTGATAAAAGACCAAATCGGTTTAATGGTCCTTTACGTAGCCATGTCGGCATGTGAAGTGATGCATTGTATTGTATTTAGCCTGGTAGATCCTCGCGGAGAGGGTCTGCGGCGCTGTAATATTCCCGAGTGGTTTGGGGGTGTTACACCGTCGGACCCTCCCGAGGTGAGTAAAGCACACACAATATACATTACCATTTCACGTTAAGCATAAAGGTTTCCAAGAATTACTTGCCTTGAATTATTGACGACGCAACGAACGGAAAGGAAGGTCACCAACGAACGCTAGGAACCAATGAAACCGAACCTAACGATTCGAAGAATACAATCACAACCATTTCTAAATGAATACGGAATTGGAATACATCCGAAAACCCGCCTACGATTCATGTATATTCGTATATAAACAACAACGAGGCGGACCAACCAAACCCTCTTGATTCCGTAAAAACCACGAAATATACCATGAATCCGTAGGGAAACTAAGAATACCGACAAGATTAATCATATTCCCAAAACAAGAATAGTATGGACAATGTACTTGCCTCGAAATCACGAGAAATGGAAAAGTGAACGGATACGGCCGGGTAGCCCTCAAATTCCCGAACACTATCTAGAACGTGATAGCACCGAAATTACTACGGGAAAACACCATATGAATCATCAACACCAACGGAATTCAACATCGGAATCATCGAGCACCTATAATCCTCCGTAGAGAATAATAAAACATGATTACCACGAGAATCAAGGCCAAAAACGGAAATCCCAATAAACTATCAAAGGGAACTCATTCGAACATTTAATCGAACATTAAATGTTCAAGACCCTTCAAGAACAAAGAAATCACCTCTCGGGTCGAGCAGGCCAAAGATACGAGTATCCAATCCGTAGAACAAGTTCAAAACAACGTTTATACAACAACTAATTGATCAAAAGCGGTTGGAATCGAAATCAAAAGGAAAATCCCCAAATCTACAAAAACAAGGGTTCAAGCCACAATACCTTGATTTGGATGAAGGATTCAAGTAGAGATCGAAAATCTTCAACAAGACTTGAGTAGGATGATCTCTACAAGTTTTGGAGCATTCAAATCGCCCAAAATCGCCATCAAATCGCCTAAGATGAAGGAGGAAGAAGAGAGGAGAAGAAATGAAGTTCTTCTCCTCGCAAATCTGCTAAAAAACGCAGAAAAAGCCCGTGTGCCGCGGCACAGGATGAGTGTGCCGCGGCCCAGGGACAAGAAAAACGCCCAGGAATTAGCTTAGTGCCGCGGCACAGCCTGAGTGTGCCGCGGCTGCAGTGCGACCTCCTTCAACACCAAAAAGGCACACCGTGCAGTCTTCGCTATTTCGACCATAACTCCTTCGTCCGGACTCCGATTGACTCACCGTTTGAACCATTGGAAAGCTAACTTGATTCTATATAATGTTGCAAAGATTCAGAATTTTTGAAGTTTCCAAGAATTAATGGTGACTTTACAAAGTCGAACTCCCACGTGAAAAAGTCGATTAAGGACACGGAACTCAACAAAACGACACCGAAACGAACTCGGATGACAAAAAGTGCAGAATTAATCATTCTCGGAATGACGAAACGGTCATGATAGAGTTGTCAAAACGAACTTACTACGAAAAAAGAAAATTACCGAAATTCGAAATTGCGGATATTACAGTACCGGACTCCAGAGGCCTCGTCAGACCCTACCTGGATCACACACTTTGTTCGTACACATCATGTACCGAACTCCAGAGGCCTCGTCAGACCCTACCTGGAACACACACACATCGACACGACACAATTCATAATCATTAAATGTCAAGCCATTCCACATTACAATGAAATGTACAATCAAGTATGTAAACCAAAACAACACAAATATCATGATCATCACAACGACTCTTAACCAACATAACACACATTCGGTACACAATACATTGAACAACCACGTGTACAACCATCTCATATGTACATCGCAATCCTACACAAATGGCACAACGCCTAACACGGATACCAATATATCACTATTATCACAAAGCCTTCAAATTTCGGAAAAACACAACCAACTCAAACGGAACATATTTACGGAGGCAAGCAAAATCATCATACATATCATACGTAATTACTAGTCACAAGATACAAGTCGTATAATAAGATACTTGCCTTAATAACCGCTACCAAACGCTCCGATGAACACGGTTCGATCGGGAAGCTCGGACCCCGAAGGAGACAACGAACGGAAGGGTTCCGACTCGAGTTCTTCACAAGAATTCGACCCTAACAACATATAATCAATAAATCATCGATCATACGAGGAAGAATAATCGTAGAACGCTCGAATTCTCTTTGTGACATTTTATCGAACACCTTCAAGGCGTCGATAAAATACTCAATAAAACGACAAATCCGTGGCAATCCAACCGTGGAATAACAAGGAATTAGATATAATATAGCTTAACAATCATCAATCCATCAATATTCTGAGTTAAAACGGATTAAACGGACAAATCGAACAAAATCCCCAAAACTATATTTTAAGAAAACTTGCCTTGATTCGGTCGATCGGAGCAAGTTATGGAAGGATTAATCGATGTTATGAACTTCAAAACTTCATGGATTTAACCCCTAACAACATCCCTCCATGATCATCAAAGCTCCAGCCGCGGAAGAGGAAGAAACGAGTGAGAAAAATGAAGAAAAACCCGACTGCTCTGCCATATTTATAGCCCTGCCGGACACGGCGCAGCAAACGGCCCAGATCAGCGCCGGGTGTCTCGGCCGTGTCTCGGCAGGCTGCTGGTCCTGGCCGACCCGGCGCAAGACACGGCGCTGGGCAGCGCCGTTTCCAGGGCCGTTTCGCACAGGTCCGGCCAGCCATGACTCGGTCGATCCGACGGTCCGAAAAATCCCGAAACTCAGACCTGAACGTAAACCGAAAGCACGGTTACGAAGTACTCGTAAATACGAATCCGAACACTGAGAGAACACCTGATTCCGACCACCCTAAGGCTCGAAATTCGACAACGGAAAGTAATTACCCAAAACTTTGGGAAATTACGAAAATGGCCCAAAACGTCCGAAAATCACGATACGCGATCGAAACACCAAACCAAAGCTCGCAACATGAATAATAACATTAAATGAACTTACGAGAAACTCGAAACAACAGTTTCGGACGAGATTCGCAAGAATCGAACTCAAGTGCGGAAAAGTCGTTAAAAAGCTCGGAACTCAGCAAAACGATACCGAAACGAACTCGGATGACAAAAAGTGCAGAATTAATCATTCTCAGAATGATGAGACGGTCCTAAGCGAGTCGTCGAAACGGACTTCCGTCGAAAAAATAAAATTACCGGAAATCCGAAATTGCGGATATTACATTAGTAGACTCACTTATCGATTAGTACTACCGCCATCATTAGCCGGAGTGCATGATGTCTTCCACGTCTCCTAGTTGAAGAAGTACGTTTACGATCCGAGTCACAAGATCAATTTCGAAGAAGTAGATATTTATAATGATGCTACCTTCAGAGAAGTGCCAATCGCGATTCTAGATCATCGCATAAAGACTATAAGGAATAAAGTGTTGGTATATATTCGGTATATGCGCTATTATGCGGAAGCGTAAATAAAATGCGGAAAGTAAATCGACACAATATTTATAGAGGTTCGGCCAAACGTGCCTACGTCCTCTCTCCATATCTTTTTCTTAGGCTAAAAATAAACCTCTGCACCTCTATTCTATCGGTCGAGGGATTACCGTTACAATCTCGTCTTCTATCGGTCCGAGATAAACCGTAACACACTTGTCTTTTTGTCAGTCCAAGTTAAACTCTTTTCCTTTTCTAATGGACAAGGAATCAACCTATCTAGCTTTCTATGGGTACTAGATAAACCTCAATCGGATATAGATTGCGATTCTAACAATGTCGGATCCTTGATCCTACTAACACCGAATCTAATTTTATCCTTTCTTTTTCCCCTCGTGTATGTTTTCGTGTATAACATTCAAGCAGTTAACAATATAAGCACAATTACAACAACAAGAATATGTATATCAATATCTGATCAATGAATCGATAGATTTGAGTTGTTGTGGGTTTAATACCATAATGAGTGGTATTTATAGGCTCGAGAGCCTCAACTAGCCGTTAGCTCATTCTGACTTCATAGCATACGTTAATAGCCTTCCATTACGTACGTTAGATATGTTACGTACGTTAACAACATATTGTTACGTACATTAAGCTCAATACAGATCAGTCCAGTACCTTCGTTTCTTCCCTTACGTATGTTACCAAAACCTCCATTACGTACGTTATCTTCAGTCAAAGTATCTGTTGCATGCTGACGTATTCCATGATGTCATTTCTCCGTTCAACGGTTCCAATATTTGAATTTGTATCTTCATTGTGTACGTTATGTCCTCCGCATTACGTACGTTATCATCTTGTCTCAGCGTACGTTATTCTTTATACTTTGCGTATGTTATTCTATCAGGTGATACTCTCGTCTGATCAGGTAACTTGGCATTACGTACGTTACACCGTGTGTATTATGTACGTTACCTTCATTAAAGTTGAACTTCTTGGATTTTCAGTCTAGTTCGAGCGTTTTCGACTTCTTCATTGTTTTGTTTTGCTTCCTTGTTGTTTTTCTTTGTTTAACAATTAATCATCAAAACTCGATAATGAATATTTGGAGTAAAATATTCCAACAATCTCTCCCTTTTTGATGATAACAAAACAACGCTCTTGAATGGGATAAACCTGCAAAATAAAATATATATATATATATATATAAACAAATCAAAGTTTCCGACTTTGTCCGTTTCGTTAGTTTCCGACTCCCATCTTTTCTTTTCTCCTTTTCAACTTCTTCTTATTTTTTCAACTTCTTCTTTTATTTTCTTTTCAACTTTCGACTTTGATTCGTATTATTTTGTTTTTTTATTTTTTTTTTCTCGTCATTCTTCCATGACGCTTTTCTCATTTTTCTGCTTATACCATTCTTCTTTTATTCCATTCTTCTCCCCATTTTTATTATCAGCAAAAAGTATATAATCGATAATATGATAAAATCATGATATGATAAATATGAAAAAAATGGGTAAACTCCCCCTCGCAATAATATCTCCCCAAAAAATATAATAACTCCCCCTGAGTAAAATATCAATTTTGAAAATATCAATGATAAATATACCAATTGATGAAATATTTAATTTTTATTTTTGGGGACCCAATTCAAAACATAGACGATATTTGGAATAAAGGTTCATTGTGGAATCCAAATCTTTTTAGTTTTTATCGTCCGACGTGGGCTTTTGCAAATTGAAATATGATGCTCAAGTTTTAAACATTTTTCACATCGAGGTATTTTGAAATTTAAGGATTTGGTTTTAGTAAGCGGTTTGAATCCTAACCCCTGTTTGTTTAAAGTATATTTTTGAACATAAAGCATATTTTCAAATTTCTCGTTTCCGAGAGAAAATTTGTTCGTTAAATATTTAAGTTCGTCTTGAACTTTCAAAAGATCATTCTTTAACTTATTTTCAATATCAAGACAATTTGAATGATCGATTGAAGGGAATTTATTTCGGATAAAGCATTTTGAAAATTGGTATGTAATAATTCGAATGCTTAAATAATTCATCTTGAGATAATGTACTAACTGACTTTCGACGTCGCTTTCATCGAATGAACTCCGTGCCATGAGAGCAAGATTATTTTTACTGAAATCATCATCTTCATCTTCATCGCTCCATGTTGCAACGATTACTTCCTTCTTGGATGTTGAGGCTCGACAGTTCTTAGCAAAGTGGCTTGGTTTACCACAGATTCGACAGTTGTTGTTGAATTTCTCAGATTCGCCCGATTTGATGTCCTTTTTTCTCCAGTTTAATAAGTTTTGAAACTTATTAATATTCTTGGCATATTATGCCGATTCTTCATCACTTTTATCGCCCGAGATTTCTTTTTTGCAAGACATCTTAGCTTTTAAAGCTATTGATCTTTCCTTCGACTTCGGCTTGACACTTCACTACCAAAAAAACTACTTTAGCCGACGACCCGGAAAAAAATGGCTGACGACTATATAATGTCGTCGGCTAAACTTCGCACTTTAGCCGACGACTTGTTCTACCGTCGGCTAAAGGGTTTTAGCCGACGACTTGGCCGATGTCGTCGGCTAAAGTTCGAAATAGTCGTCGGCTATATTAAAGAGGTTTAGTCGACGACCGAGATAACGTTTAGCCGATCGGAAAAAAAAATTTAGCCGACGACTTGATCTCGGTCGTCGGCTAAATCCCTTTCGAAAAAAAAATAATATTGCAACAGTTTAGCCGACAACCTAGATCTAGGTCGTCGGCTAAACACTTTTTAAAAAAATAATAATATACTTTAGCCGACGACCTAGACCTAGGTCGTCACTAAACTCCTTCCGAAAAAAAAATATTGTAAGTGTTTAGATGCCGACCTCGATCTAGGTCGTCGGCTAAACACTTTTCGAAAGAAAAAATAATATACTTTAGCCGACGACCTCGATCTAGGTCGTCTAAACTCCTTCCGAAAAAATAATATTGTAATAGTTTAGCCGACGACCTAGATCGAGGTCGGCGGCTAAACACTTTTTCGGAAAAAAAAAATAATATACTTTAGCCGACGACCTAGATCGTGGTCGTCGGCTAAACTCCTTCCGAAAAAATAATAATATTGTAATAGTTTAGCCGAGGACCTAGATCTAGGTCGTCGGCTAAACCTCCAAGTGAAAATTATTTATAGTTCAGGGAACACCAACCCAATCTTGCCCCTCTCCCTGCTAAAGAGCACATTTCTATTCCCGGTCCTGTCAGTTATTCCCGAAAAAAGCTTGTGAGTTGCTACTTTGAGTTGTGCTAGCTGGAGTGACGAAGGTTTTAGCAGTTGTTATAATCACCATTTCGATTAAGGTACGTATTTTATTGTATTTTTTATTGTGATTTCGAAATTTTGTATTATTCATGTTACATTCGATAGTTTTTATGTAAAACGATTAAGTTTTATGATGATAATCATTATGATTAATTGTTTGTTGTGATTTCATTTATAATTTGAACAATATTAGTTAGTTGGATTAATATTGGAAAATGTATACATTTTCAGGATGGACAAGAGTTGGATTGGGTTACGAAAATGGGATCCAAGTGTAATGGATGGGATGAAGCAGTTTATGAGATTTGTAAAAGAGCACGACAGTGGTAATACGTTGCACTACTGTCCATGTAATAAATGTAGATGTCGCAGTGATATGTTTCGTTTTCCATTTGATGAGGTCTGGGAACACATAAAGAAGAATGGTTTTTGGAGTAAATATACATGTTGGATATATCACGGTGAAGCACCGAATTCTGTTATTCCGCATGATCACGGACAATTTAGTGGTAACGACGGGTTCACCGATCCGAAGAGGAGGTTGATTGATGATGTTGTTGGGACAACCTTAGGTTGGGATGGAAAGACCAAAGACGGGCCAAAAGCATGCAAAGGTTTGGAAGAAATGATCATAAGAAAACATTTGTGGTTGAAAACTGTCAAGGGAAAACAAAAACTGCCTAAGGCAGCTTACACCATAACTGCCGAGCAGAGAACTGAGATATTTTGCTGGATAAAGACTGCTAGGTATCCTATCGGGTATGCTGGAAATATAGGAAGATGTGTTAATTTCAGGGAGAACAAGTTAACTGGTTTGAAGAGTCATGATTGTCATATCCTACTCCAACGCCTATTTCCGGTATTTATTCGACCGTACTTACCAAAACAGGTGGTCGAGCCGTGTGTTGCATTGTCAAGATTTTTCCAGAAATTATGTACGAGAGAAGTCAAGAGATCTGATTTGCGTAAAATGCAAGATGAGATCATCTATATCTTGTGCAAGTTTGAGCGAATATTTCCTCTAAACTTTTTTGACCTCATGCCTCACCTCATGATCCACCTTCCCAGGCAGTTATTGGTCACTGGTCCAGTGCACTACACGTGGATGTACCCGGTTGAAAGGTAACATAATTTTGTATGATATATATATATATATATATATTTATATATATATATATATATTGTCAAATTAAGTATGATTTTTAACACAATGACAATATTACAGGCAACTCGGTGATTACAAAGACTCCGTGGCCAATAAGTCTGCACCAGAAGGATGCATTGCAGAATCTTACCTTGCGTCGGAGTGTATTACGCATATCAAGTTGTAAAAATAATAATCATAATCATAACATTAATATAATATCAATAATATTATTAAAAAAAACGGGGGGTTTAGCCGACGACAAGATCTACGTCGTCGGCTAAAGTTTTTTAAAAAAAAAAATTATAGTTTAGCCGACGACATATAAGACGGTCGTCGGCTAAACCCCAGTAATGACCCGACCGTGTTAGACAACACGGTCGGGTCAGTCATACAGTGTGTTTTCCCATTCTGGGCAGGTGCGACACGGCCCGTGTCCCCTGACACGATCGACTAATGTTTTTTTTAAAAAAAAATAATAAACTTTAGCCGACGACTTATAAGAAGGTCGTCGGCTAAACACCCGACCATGTCCATTGACACGGCCCGTGTCGCACCCGCCCACAAATTGAAAACACACTGTTTGCCTGCCCGACCGTGTTGTCTAACACGGTCGGGTCATTACTGGGGTTTAGCCGACGACTTTCTTAAATGTCGTCGGCTAAACTATAATTTTTTTTTTAAAAAAAAAACTTTAGCCGACGACGTAGATCTTGTCGTCGGCTAAACCCCCACCTTTTATACGTTTCCCGTACCTCCCTTTTGTTATTTTCTCTTTCTGGTTTAGTCGTCGCCCGTCGCCCGCCGATCGTCACCCAGCCCCAACCGCCCGTCACCTAGCCCCCATCCCGCCGATCGTGACCCAGCCGATCGTCCTGTCGCCCCCTCTTCTGGTTTTGCCGATCGTCCGCCCGCAAGCCCGGCAGCCACGGTCCCATCGCCCGCCCGCCCGCCCGACGCCCTCCGCCCGTCGCCCGCCAGCCCGGCTGCGGTAACCCTTGTCCTTATTTTTATTTTATTTTTTTGTTGAATTTATTGTATTTGTTTGATGAATTTGTTTAGATTATGTGATAATTAGATAAATTGTTTAATGAGTTGTGGTGCAATATTTGATGAATTTAGTATTTTTAATATTTTGTGTTTAATGAGTTGTGAATTTGATGAATTTGTTTGAGGAGGAAGGGATTGTATAGCCGGCGTTAATCGAAAGATTAACGTGGTATGGCATTGATAATTACTGTTGTGTTGAATTGTGAATTTGATGAATTTGTTTAGATTATTTGATGAATTTGTTTAGAAATATTTCATGAATTTGTTTGAGGAGGAAGGAATTTTATAGCCGGCATTAATCGAAAGATTAACGTGGTATGGCATTGATAATTACTGTTGTGTTGAGTTGTGAATTTGATTTATTTGTTTAGATTATGGATAGAATAAAGAAAGCGCTGGGGAAGAAGTCGACAAAGTCGACCACTCCCGATTCGGGGGGGAGTTCTGCAGCCTCTAGTAAGGCGGATCCCGGTACACTATACATATCTCAGAACAGCGTTCGTGCCCGCCAGATACTAGAAGCTACCGGCATGAACGCTGACGATTTTTATAGGGCGACAGATGAACCCGCTGCACTAGCGCGGCATTTATCCTTTCAGACACCACGGCCGACCCCCTCGCAGCCGGAGACTCGTATGCCTCCCATCCACCGACCCACGTCTAGCCCTCACACATCAGGAGATGTACGGAGTTCCTCGTCCGCGGTGCCCCACGGTCCGCCGCCGACTCTATTCATGCCTTCGATGGTTCCGACTATTCCAGAGGTCGATGAGACGGGAGCCCGAGTTCCCGTTCGATTGATTAGCCCTGACGAGGCATACGTCTACGAGTCTTGGCCAGACAACATGTTTTGGCAGAGTTGTCGGGTTTCGAAGACGAAACTGTACGAGGAGATAGAGAGGGAGAAGGAGAAGGGGAAAAATGTAGTCGAGGAGGAGAAGAAAAAGAAGAAGACTCGTGGCCCAAAGAAAGGGTCCGGCGCCGACTCGTACGTAAGTAAGCATGGCCGTTATGAGATTCCTCTGCAGAGACACGGCCGGCCGGTGATGTCTTCTCGACGCGGCGTCATATAGCCGTAATGTTGGCTTTGTCATTCGGGACGAGTCCCCGTTTGTGGCCCGATTGGGGGACGTGCATGATGCGTGAAGGATGCTTTGAATAATGCTATGTCGGTAAGTTAATAAATATTTAATAAGTGTTTTTCAATCAACACGTAGTTCTTGAAAATGCAATATGTGATGTTTTTAAATTATTGCGTATTTATGCTGTTCATAGGTGTGGTTTGTCATTCCCGACTCTCTACTACGTACTTGGTGTGACGAGGTGCAATCAACCAAGTAAGTCATTTTAATTTATTTTGTATCTACATTGTTTGCGTAATTTTTTTTCTTACGAATGATATATGTTGTGCAACGTGTGTTGTAGATACAAATCTTGGAAAAATGAGATGCGCATGTTACGATGACGGGGTGATACGAGAGGCGCCGGAAGAATTCAAGTTCCGGAGTACGAGTGGAAGTGGCTACGCGCCCATTTTCGCGACCCGAGTTCATGGTATGACTAAAATACCCTCATTTCATTCTTCCTCTTTCAGATTTTATTTTTTTGAATTCTAAATATAAACTCCATTTTTTTAAATTAATGTTTCAGAATATAAAAAATACTTGAAGTTCCGGGTTTTTTAAATTAGAAAAAATCGGAACTTCATGTATTTTTTTAAAATTCTGGAATATTATTAATATTAAAAAATCGGATTTTTTATTCAAAAGTGGAAATAAATTGTTTTAATAAAAATAAAAACTAGAATATTATTTTCCATAAAAAAATAAAAATCAATATTGTATTTTATTTATTAAAAAATGCTAGTATTTAATAAAAATAATAATATTGTGTAATTTTTTATTTTTTTGAATTCTAAATATAAACTCGATTCTAAATAATATTTTTTTAAGGCGACTAGCTTGACCAACACGACCAATCGTCTTTGATGCATTGACCATCACACGATCTGGGTTCCACGTCGTTAGCGAGTTGCGCACGAGGCCATTTCTTGATTCGTTGGGACGCATTTGCCTACGTGACTCAGAAAGCATTTCCGAACCGTCCCGAGGAGCATGTAAGTCTTTTTTTTTATTTTATTTTAGTAATAAAATAAATGCCTTTGTATCATACTTTCATTGATATTCAAATATTTATTTTCATATTAACTTAGGAGCGTGTGCGGGAGGAGTCTCAGAGGATGCTTGCTGAGATTGCTCGGGAGCAGTATCCGGACTTAGCGGAGACTGACCTCGATTCTGCCATTGGACAGATCGATCAGGCTGATCCTTATGTTCGCGCTAGGGTGTGGGGTACCGTTTACCCTCCTAGAGGTAGTCGGTACCGCACTAAGATGATGGGAGCCGAGGGTCACCATGTATTGAAAGATACCCCCGGCTTCCAGCGCCCTCGCGGACGGGATGCATGGACTGCCTATCTCGAGGAGCAGTTGAGGGCGGAGAGGGAGCTCCGAGCTGAGAATGAAAGGAGGACTCAGACGCGGTTACATGAGAGCGAGCAGAGGACTGAGTCGCGGTTAGAGAGTTTCTAGAGACAGCAGCAGGCCATGATGGACTATATGATGACGCTGACTCAGACCATTACTCAGGCTGGACTGCAGGCACCTGCTCCACCGCCTTCTCTCTTCGGACAGACCCCATCTTCACAGCCTCGTGACGAGGATCTAGGGGATGGTGGTAATACTTCTACTACTACATTTCGACATTTAGATGATTTTGGCAGTGGATTGTAGTTGTGTTGTTGTAGTACTCTTGTATATTTATATTTGTGTTACAATTGTGCAAGTGATTTTATTGACGCTACTAGTATGTTGATGAGATTAATGTTCTTGAATGTGTTGTGCGTTGTGATGCATATAATGTTGGGCAAATTATTAATGGTATTAGTTGAATGTGTTGCGCGTTGATTGTTGTTGATAATGAGAGCTGGTATATAAAAATTGCAGGTGCAAAAAATACAGGTTTTGGGATCCCAAAATCTGAATTAAATTTTTTTTTAAAAAGGGTTTTAGCCGACGACATATAATACGGTCATCGGCTAAAGTAATTTATTTATTTTTTTTAAAAGGATTTTAGCCGACGACATATAAGACGGTCGTCGGCTAAAGTAATTTAATCGTTTTTTTAAAAAAGGGTTTTAGCCGACGACCTATAAGACGGTCGTCGGCTAAAATAATTTAATTTTTTTTTTTAAAAATGGTTTTAGCCGACGACATATAAGACGGTCGTTGGCTAAACTCTATTTTTTTTTTAAAAACCGGTTTTAGCCGACCGACTTGTTAAGGTCGTCGGCTAAATTTTTTTTTTCCAAACAGGTTTAGCCGACGACCCTGTAGTAGTGGTCGTCTAATCGTTGAACTTTAGCCGACGACTGTAAAAAAGTCTTCGGCTAAACCTTGGCCGACGAATATCGGACGACGTTTTTTTAGCCGACGGCTGGCATGATTAGCCGACGACTTTGGGGTTTAGCCGACCACTTTAAGTCGTCGGCTAAAGTCTGATTTTTGGTAGTGCTTCGTGATTTTAGAACAATCTCATAATTAATTAGCGAATCAACGAGGGCGCTAAAGTCGAGCGTGTTGAGATCTTTAGATTCCATGATCGCCGTCACGGTGCCGTCCCATTCGCTAGGTAGTGATCGTAAGATTTTCTTGACTTTCTCACTACTCGATAGCGGTTTCCCGAAAGAACAAGACCATTCATGATGACCGAAAATCTATCGAGCATGTTGGTGATGGACTCGTCACCCTCCATCATGAATATCTCGTAGTCATGGAGAAGCATATTAATCTTTGTCTCCTTGATTGAGTTGTTCGCTCGTGTGTAATCTCTTTAGCACTTCCACACGATGAAATACGGTTGACCTCTTCTGGATTATAAATGTTGAGTGGCCTTACAATTTAGATGATCGTTCTTCCAATCCTCGTCATTATATTCTTCGAAACTCTTAAGAGATCCATCGGATATGATTCGAACTTTCGGGCCAAGACAAATGATCTTCTAGATTTCTATATCATTGGCACGAATGAAGATCGACATCTTTTTCTTCCAAATCATATAATTTGATCCATCGAAGAATGGTGGTCGGTCCAAGACAAGACCTTCGACCGGTGGAAATTGAAACGCCATTTGGATCATCTTCTCCTTGGATGTTAAGCCACTTCTAGGAGGTACCGCTCTGATACCAATTGTTGGTATATATTTGGTATATGCGCTATTGTGCGGAAGTGTAAATAAAGTGCGGAAAGTAAATCGACACAAGATTTATAGAGGTTCGGCCAAACGTGACTACGTCCTCTCTCCGTATCTTTTTCTTAGGGTAAAGATCAACCTCTGTACCTCTCTTCTATCAGTCGAGGGATTACCGTTACAATATGGTCTTCTATCGGTCCGAGATAAACCGTAACACACTTGTATTTTTGTCCGTCCAAGTTAAACCGTTTTCCTTTTATATTGGACAAGGAATCAACCTATCTAGCTTTTTATGGGTACTAGACAAACCTCACTCGGATATAGATTGCAATTCTAACAATGCCGGATCCTTGATCCTAATAACACCGAATCCAATCTTATCCTTTATTTTTCCTTTCGTGTATGTTTTCGTGTATAACACTCAAACACTTATCAATATAAGCACAATTACAACAACAAGAATATGTATATCAATATATGATCAATGAATCGGTAGCTTTGAGTTGTTGTGGGTTTAATACCATAGGAAGTGGTATTTATAGGCTCCAAAGCCTCAACTAGCCGTTAGCTCATTCTGACTTCATAACATACGTTATATATGTTACGTACGTTAACAGCATATTGTTACGTACGTTAAGCTTAATGCAGATCAGTCCAGTAGCTTCGTTTTTTCCCTTACGTATGTTACCAAAACCTCCATTACGTACGTTATCTTCAATCAAAATATCTGTTGCATGCTGACGTACTCCATGACGTCATTTGTCCATTCAACGGTTCCAATATTTGAATTTGTATCTTCATTACGTACGTTATGTCCTCCGCATTACGTACGTTGTCATCTTGTCTTAACGTATGTTATTCTTTATACTTTGCGTACGTTACTCTATTAGATGATACTCTCGTCTGATCAGGTAACTTGGCATTACGTACGTTACACCATGTGTATTATGTATGCTACCTTCAAAAAGTTGAACTTCTTGGCTTTTCAGTCTAGTTCGAGAGTCTTCGACTGCTTCGTTGTTTTGTTTTGCTTCCTTGTTGTTTTCCTTTGTTTAACAACTAATCATCAAAACTCGATAATGAATATTTGGAATAAAATCTTCCAACATAAAGCTATACCCCTTGTGAAAGTTCGTTGGTCACATCACGGCATTGAAGAAGCAACTTGGGAGACTGAGTCGAGCATGAGAGAGAGTCACCCCGAGTTATGTTCTTAGTTTCGGGATGAAACTATTTTAAGGAGGATGGTATGTAATACCACGGGTATTCCATGCTGTTAAAAACATCATGTGCTTTATTTTTAATGATTTAACATTGTACTCCACCTCCCGACACTTATACTTTTATACGTTATGTTTAGACCATGTTGTCACGTATAAAAGCTTGTGGCATTTATTTGTTTATGTGATGTAATTGTATGATGTTGATGATATGTCGGTGACATATCTTGATGTCGTTGAGCAATTATCGGTGCGAATATGACGGTGGCCAACGTCTTGTTCCCCAGAAAATGCTGGACGAGTATAAAGGGAAGTCATGTTATGAGGATTAAACGTGATAATATAACTTAGTGTATTAAACGAACCTTACGTACATTATTTGAACTGCATTACGTACGCTAGCCTCACCGTGTTACATACATTAAAGCTTAGGCCTTACGTACATAATGCAGTCTTCAGTCTTCGGACGAGAATCTTGATCCCGCGTGGTCAGGACAATTTTCGGCGCGATAACGACAGTATGTCAACTGAGCTTTACGTACGTAACTCAACAATACATTACGTACGTAATAGACAATGTCATTTCGAGCAGTAGGCTCTGAGAACCCCTTACATACGGTAACATTTTGGCAATAATGCACGTAATGAAGTTTACATATGTAAACCCTTGGGCATAATGTACGTAATGCCATCCTGGTGTTATAAAATGACATCTCCTCTTTCACTTCTCCCAACCCTTAAACATTTCACCTCTCCCAAATATCATTCTCCAGTCCTCAATCGAATTCTAGCCTCCCTAGCTGCGTGTTATCATGGTAAGAGTGAATTGATCAAGCTCCGGAGAAGGTTTTGAAGGTGTTGTCCTCCCGTTCTTAATCGTCCTTTGTTGTTCTTCCTCGTACCTCGTCAAGGTAAGTTTATCAAACCTTTTAATCCATCTCACTGTTTTTAGTTAAGTTGTACTAGATTTCGGATGTTTTGGGTAGTTTAGAACTTTTGATGATGATCGAACCGGTGAAACTAATCATAATTGTTAAACGTAACTTATCAAGCTAGTATTTTGTATGACTTGTGGTAGTAAACATAGCTGGATTGTAAAACTCATGATCGAACTTGTAAATCACCAACACCATGGAATCGTCATGTTATGGAATGTGTTTGTAATCCGATTATCGTATGGTAAACTCGTTGGTAATTCTTTAATGAATTAGTTATCAATTGTCGAATTGGACAGACAATCAATATTAGGATTTCGTGGGAATTGTACTTGTTCGTTCTATCCTAGAGTTATGAAATTTCGAGTTTGAGTAATTAGCAAGATTACGGGTGGTTATAGTCGTAGTCATAATGTAGAAATAGTGTATAAAAACATTGTGGCTAAAATGATGTGATAAATTGAAAATCGGTGGATTGAGGATTCAAGTAATTCGCATTAAACATAGAATTTTGGTTTCGACATTATGAAATGAACTAGGTATAGAATCCTATCGGGACAGGAGTAATTGTTGCTATTCGTCATTATCACCATGAGGTATCAATCGACGAATATGTAATAGGTTGAGCTCTCGGTTTTGGGCATTCGAGCCGTTGTGTTATCAAGAAAGTTACTCTCGTTGGAACTAAGGCAAGTGATACCTTGCCAAGTCTATGTTACGATAAATTCCAAAATTTAATGTATCTCTATTCGTGGAAATTGTATTTCGTTTTACTTGAAACCTTGATTGATGGGCCGATGTGTTGAGGGATAAAACCTGAATGGTACCCACGTCCGGAGTATTCCTGTGTAGATACTTTCGTGACCCTTGGTTGCGACCTTGGGAGTTTATGTGTTGATATATCCATACAGAACTGTGTTGAGGGATAAAACCTGAATGGTACCAACGTCCGAAGTATTCCTGTGTAGATACTCCTGTGACCCTTGGTTGCGACCTTGGGAGTTTATGTGTTGATAGAAAAGATAATGTTGGGTATGTTGCGATCTAATGCCAAACCGAATAATGATATTGTATTGCAAGTTTATCGTATATTTTCGATGATTTATCATTCATGTTGTCTGACCTAGGTTGGCTAGCACGATTCGTCATGTTAGGAAAATTTGTTGAATATGTGCAGGACATTCCCGAAGGTTCCGGTCAGGCTTGAGCGATATTGGGAAAAAGCCCTGTTATTTTGTTTCTTTAAACTGAATTCTGAATATTCCAAGTTGATGTAATAACCGTGTATTCGAACTTATTTTTCTAAAGTATTTCGTTTCATAATTATATCATCGTGGAGCTACTTTGACAAAAATTATTTAATGGATAAATTTTAAAATCTTAAATTTTGCCTTGTGGGTTTCACACGGGGTTCACGGCACTGTAACGTTCCGATAAATTTTGGGGGCGTTACATGTATCTATAAGAACTTCTTTCTTAGAAATTGAGCCTCGGCAATTTCTAGCAAAGTTTACCACATTTTCGACAGTTGTTGGCGAATTTCTTAGATTCACCCGATTTGATGTCCTTTCTTCTCCGATTTAATAAGTTTTGAAACTTATTTATATTTTTAGCATAAGATGTCAATTCTTTGTCATTTTCATCTACCGGGATTTCTTCGTCTCTTGACACCTTTTTAGCTTTTAAAGCAATGGTTCTTTCTTTCGGCTTCGGCTTGACACTTCGTGATTTTAGAACAATCTCATAGTTTATTAGCAAACCTACAAGGGCGCTAAAGTCGAGCGTATTGAGATATTTAGATTCCATGGTCGCCATCACGGTGCGGTCCCATTCGCTAGGTAGTGATCGTAAGATTTTCTTGATTTTTTTCACTACTCGATAGCGGTTTCCTGAATGAAGCAAGTCTATTTGTAATGACTAAAAATCGGTCGAGCATGTTGGTGATGGACTCATCACCCTTCATCATGAATAACTCGTAGTCATGGAGAAGCATATTAATCTTTGTCTCTTTGAGTTGAGTTGTTCCCTCATGTGTGATTTCAAGAATTTTCCAGATTTCTTTAGCACTTTCACACGAAAAAATATGGTTGACCTCCTCTGGATTTAAGGCACAATATAAAAGTTGTGTGGCCTTACAATTGAGGTGATCGTTCTTCCAATCCTCATCATTGTACTCTTCGAAGCTCTTAAGTGACCCGTTGGATTTGGTTGGAACTTTCGGGCCAAGGCAGATGATCTTACGTATTTCTATATCATAGGCACGAATAAAGATCGACATCTTTTTCTTCCAAGTCATGTAATTTGATCCGTCGAAAAATAGAGGTCGATTTAGAGCAAGACCTTCGACTGGTGCAAATTCAAACGTCATAGGATCTTCTTCTTCCTCGGATGTTAAGCCGATTTTTATGGATACTCGCTCTGATACCAATTGTTGGGAAATTTGGTACCTTCACCGTTTGAAGTTTAGGCGAAGTATAGTAGAGTTATGAAACTCTTTTGCGTTGTGGAAGCGTAATTAAATTGCGGAAGATAAATGACACAAGATTTATAGAGGTTCAGCCAATCGTGCCTACGTCCTCTCTCCATATCTTTTTCTATAGGCTTAAGAACGTCTGCGCCTCATCTTCTATCGGTCTGAGGGATACCGTTACAATCTCGTCTTCTATAGGTTCTAGATAAATCGTTACACTCTTGTCTTTATGTCGGTTTAAGGTAAACCGTTTTCCTTTTCTATCGGACAAGGAAGAAACCTATCTAGCTTTCGATGGGTAGTAGACAAACCTCACTCGGATTTAGATGTGATTCTAACAATGACGGATTAATGATCCTAATAACACTGAATCAATCTACAATCCGTATCTTTCCTCTCGTGTATGATTTAGTGTATGAACACTCAAACACTATCAATTAAGCACAAATACAACAACAATAATGAATACAATGATATCTGGCCAATATATGATTTGCATGGGGTTGTTGTGTATAATGATACCAAATGACTTGGTATTTATAGGCTCAAAGCCTCAACTAGCCGTTTGCTCCTGCAGCCTTCCTTACGTACGTTATAGCGCTTCCGTAGCGTACGTTATGTCTATTACGTACATTAACTCTTCCAGGTTACGTACGTTATGTATATTGCAAATCAGTTCAGTAGCTTCTATGCATCTGTTACGTACGTTATCAATATATCTATTACGTAAGTTAACTTTAGTCTTCATATCCGTTGCATGCTGACCTACTCCATGACGTCATCTTCAACTGCTCCTTGTTTGAATTCATATTCAAACTCATTACGTACGTTATGTACAACTCGTTACGTACGTTAGCTTCCATGCCTTAGCGTACGTTATTCTTCAATGTGTTGCGTACGTTAACTCATGTCGTCTGCACTCGTCTGCCTTCAGGAGACTTTCTCATTACGTACGTTATCTTCATATGTATTACGTACATTAGCTGATCAGGTAACTATTTTTCTCAGGTGACTCTTCAGGTGAGTCTTCATCAGGTGACTCTTCAGGTGACTTTCTCTCGTCTGGACTAATCAGATGACTTTGACTCGTTCTATCGATTCCTTTGTTGTTTTGGTTTGAACGACAAATCATCATCAAAACTAATTTATGATTATGTGGAATAAAATATTCCAACATAGTTTATTAAAATCTATACTTAACGTGCAAGATTGTTGTATTCTTTGACTTAAAAAGAAGATTCATTCCGTCTCGTTTGTAGTGCAATATTTACTCTGTAAATATGATTTTAAAAGTATAATATTTGATTAAATATACTTAATTATATTAAATAATTATTTTTACTTTTTAATCTACATTATATATTCACTATCAACACTAATTAAACTTACATATTTATCATATTTAATTATTATTTTAAAGTATATTATTTGTTATTTAATTAGTTGGAGTAATTGTTTATGTCGATAGTTGCGGAGAGCTGTGTATTTTGAGTTTTAAAATAATTAAAGAATCTGACTTCTTTTCTGGCAATTATCCGTGTTGTTCGGATAAATCCAGTTGTCCTCTTCTAAATGATATTAGGCGGGATAAATCCAGTTGTCCTCTTCTAAATGTCATGCATCTCTTTCCTACCTGCAGGGTTAAGATGGAACAATAATTAATTTGATGTGGTGAACTAATATGCGGAGTGTAGTCTACAAAAAAATATATAAACAAGTTTATTAATACTACATATGTTCTCTTAAACGGCAACATTTAGATTTTTACGTTTGTCAATGATTATTTATATTTTCAATTCTTTATTTTTAAAAATTATAAAAAGTTGATATTTTGAAAATATATTTCGAGATAAATCTAAAACGATCCCACATGACTATATTTTTTCATATATATAAATCACAAAAGATGGTTAAAAAAAATATGTGAACAGTGTAATAGTCAACACGTTGCAATAATAAAAGAATGGAGGAAGTATGTATTATCTTTTATTGTAAACAACTGTGACGTTTGATATTTATTTAAGATAAGAATCAGAACACGTATGGAATGCGTAAAAGATATCAACGGTATTACATCTGTGGACTCTAAAAGAGAATTAAGAGCATTATGATATAATAACTCAAACATCTCGGGATTTGAAAATATGATTTGGTTAACCGGCTGTCTTGGCTCAGTTGACCATTTGACCTTCAATTTAATTGAAGGTTAAGGGTTAAATTTCTAGTGGCAACATTTTAGAATTGAATTTCTCAAGATCCAATAATCCTTTAGTCTTTAACTACCGGTTAGGTCCTAGCCTCCCGGGGTAGCTGGCAATTAATTACAATATTATGTGCTTCAAGCGGCAGTGTGGGAGGCCTGATCTCGGTGGGAACCTGCGGTTGGATTATGGAGACCCGGCATGCCTATCTATCGGGGTCCAGTATGGATCAATCACTTGGGGGATAACTCCTTATGCGCGGAAGTGGAGTATATTTAATTGTTAGTCAGGTACATTATCTCGCGGTTTAACTGGAAGCTGTTCTGAGGGGCCGGAGCTGTTTCTCATACAATTAGTCATACGAATTATGGATCACCTATGTATCAAAAAAAATATGATTTGGTTCTATAACATTATGATATGTTGTTTTCCCTTTTCTCTTCTTTTTATTATATTATTTAGTTTCCATTATATCTCAATCTAACGTGAGATGGTTTTAGGGTTGATCAAGTCTGCTGGATTTCATACTGAAATTCCGATTGCAAGGGTCTGGCCAGCGGCAGGGCCGGTCCTGATATTTCATTGACCCTAGACGAACTCTGATAAATAGGCCCCTTTATCTAACATAATAAACGTCAAATTTTTTTTTGAAGCAAAATGAGAATGTGCAATGAGCCTCATTAAAACCGTATGGCGCAAAACTCCATTAGGGAAAACACCATTAAGGAAAGAGTACTCTACCCCAATTCATTGAAAGAAATAACAAAGAGTACAAAAACTTAGGGGGCATAAAACCAAACCCAAAATGAAAATATAACAAAGATTCCTAACATCCTAAAAAGTGGTTTCTTCGAGCATTTTGAGATGCAAAATCACATATAATCACATCAGTATCAATTTTTTCCAACATATCCTTCTCAATTGATAAAGTTGCCAAACCATTCAATTTCTCTTGTGACACTTATGACCTCAAGTAGGTTTTAATCAATTTCAGTTTTGAAAAATTTCTTTCCGCTAATGCTACAGTCACTGGCACCGTCAGTAAAACCAAGGAATTTCTTCTTGTTCTTTAGCATTTGGCACATCATTATCATTTTGCACATCATTTAACTAATTATTTGGCATATCATTAGCATTTTCTACACCATTAATTTTTGACACATCATTAGTATTTGGCAAATCTATCTTTTTGAAAATAAATTTATCAAGAGCTCTGAATTGTGATTTTGTAAACTCTATATCTAATTTTCTTTTTTTTTTTTTACATTTCTCAGCACCAGATTTATATTTTTTAGGTACATCTTTATCGAAGTACAACACAACAACACTAGCAAATTAGCAAGCAAACCAAACAAAATGAGATAGGAATTAAAAATCAGAACAACAAATAGCAATTAGAAAATCAAACAAAACAAGCTAGAAATAAAAAACCAGAACAAGAACACCTCGGCCTCGCGGCGGCGGCGGATGGCGGAGGGCTTGGCTCCTCGCGGCGGCGGCAAACAGAATAGGTCGAGCACCTGCACCTCGGGCTTGGCAGAACAAAAATACCTTGGTCCGTGACTCTCTGTGCTCGCACTTCGCGCAGCGCCGCAGCGGTAGATGGAGCTTTTTGTTTTTGAAGATGTGGTAGGTGGAGCTTAGCCTAGCTGCTTAGGGCAAAATCTGATGTTTACAATTATTGTACAGAAGTAACAGAACTTGCGGGGGGCATGACTCCTAGTTGGGCTAGAAAAAAAAAAAAAGGAAAATTCTAGCAGGGCTAGGCTGTCAGCGGGCTTATAACACTATTAAAAAAAATTGGTGCCCTTTTTAATCTGGGCCCTAGGCCGACGCACTCTTGGCCTACTCCCAGGGCCCGACCTGGCCGTCGGTTTGTGTTTTCAAGCAGAACGGGTTCGGTCAGGGTTGTTCCTGACCTAGGCCCGGGGCGAGATAATAAATTTGTGCCCCTTATATATATGTTCTAACTTTTTTATTGGAAGTTGAAGATCAGGAATTAATCGGGCATCCCAATTAGGTTGGCACCTCCTAACGAATCCTTACAAAATCCAAATTTTATTGAACCGCAAAAATAACAAGAATTTAATAATACAACTCCAAAACGAGATAACAAAATAGAAATTACTCTAAATCACTATAGTCATAACATAATCCTTGAAAAAATGAGCCACATATATGTACCATTCTTCATTGCCAAAATATTTTTGAACCCTTCAAAAATAAAGTAAGCAAATAATCAAAAAGTCTCTTTCTCCGATCATTACGAGAGGCAAAATCATTAATAACAATATCAACATCAATATTTCCGAAAATTTCTTTCTCAATAGATAAAATTACCGAACCACTCAACCTTTCTCGAGACATTGATGACCGCAAGTAAGTTTCTATTAACTTTAATTTTGAAAAACTTCTTTCCGCTGATGCTACGGTCATAGGTGCAGTTAATAAAATCCTATAGGCAATTGAAACATTTGGATAATAATCTGCAGCTTTGACAAGCTCAAGAATTTCAATGGTTGACAATAATTCATATGGAAAAGTAATTTGCAATACTTTCAATTCAGAGAAAAGATCATTTGAATCAAAATCTGATACACCATCACAAGAAAAAGTAGAGTGAAGATTGTTACAAAATTTGTATAAATCATCATCTAATGCCTTCAATTTTTTTGATCAAATAAAAATCCAAAAATACTTTAAAAAATCTTTAATTGCCCAAATCTATCTTTTAAAGAACGCATAGCTATGTCCACAACAACCAAAAAATATTTAGTTCTAATTGACTCTTCAAAAAAAATGAATTTCCTCATCATCATTATTCTCATCAAATTGCTTTTTGCTAAAAATATGACGTTTTGTTGGTAAAAATGGGCTCTATATCCATACTCAAAGCAACACTTTTAGCACTATTCATACAAGATTCAAAGCCTTCATCTCTGAACTTTTTAAAAAATAACATTACACCTTCTATTAGCTTAATGGTAGAATCAATACACGGATTTAGATTGTGATTTCTTGCTTACCATGTTAACAGAAAATAAGACTTCTTACCAAATAACCATACTAAGCAAAAACTCAAAACTCTCTAGTGTATCTGCTAAACTATTCGCTTCACTTTTTGCCTTGACATCGTCACGATATTTACCTAGTGCCTTCAAAGCCAATCTTGTTTGGGGAGTTTGAAATCTATTAGGTTTCACACTTTTCATTCGACTCTCCCAACGAGTATTAAACAAAGATTTCAAAGTTATACCGAGAACATTATCAATTCTTATTAGATAAAGATTTCAAAATTAAACCGGGAAGATTATCAATAAGAACTTGCCATCTTTTTTTAGAAAATGATGAATATATGCGTTGAATAATACCAAAGAAAGAAATAGCTTTATTACAAGAATGGGCCATATCACTAAGAGTAAGATTAAGACTATGACAAGCACATGACATATATACGCTTTGGGATTTATTTCAAGTAACATTGTTTGAGCTCCTTGATGTTTTCCTTTCATATTTGAGCCATTGTCATAACCCCGACTCCTCACATCATCAACACTAAGATCAAGACTTTTCAACACTTCTAAAATTTTATTAAAAAGTCCTACCCCAGTTGTATCATCCAATTTTAGAAACTCAAGAAAGTACTCTACTACTATTTTCTCACCGGACGTATTAACACATCGTACAACTAAACTCATTTATTCTTGAAGATTCATTTCAGGGGTACAATCAAGAATAACAGAAAAATATTTTGCTTCTTTGATTATCTTGATTATAGAAGTTCTAACACTTTGATCCAAAAGAGAGATTAATTCATTTTGCACTTTATCCCCAAGATAATGATAATGAATATCATGATTTTCAATGCCTCGAATATGATCTTGCATTATAACATCAAATTCGGCAATCATTTCAACCAATCCTAAAAAATTCCCATAGCTATCTTGATATAATTTTTCTTTACAACCTCTAAATGCCAAACTAGTTTTAGCAAGATATTTCACAACAGCATAGATTCTAACTAAAACTTGCCTGCAACGTTCTTTCTCTTTTGTAACCTCTTGTTGTAAGTTTTTGTCAATTATTTCGTTCTTATCCAATCGAAGTCTCAATTCATTCGAAGAATTCATATTATTCATATGTTCAACACCATTCTCATGTGTTCTAAGTCTCTCACTAAGATGATTCCAATCATTATATCCATCATTTGCTAACAAACTTTTGTTGGTATTAGACTTAGAACAATTTACAATAAAAGCAATAAACTTTGTCTATATACTTAGAATAAACCAATCACTAATCTCACCATTGCTTAGTTTTCTAGAGTAAAAAGCATACGAAAAATGTCTATAAAGACTATCAAAAGGAAAACTCAAATTCGCTTTCCTTATATGTCCCTTTTCAACTAAGATGTCTGTTTCCTTATTATCAAGATTTTCCCAATTTCTAGGATCATAAATCTCCTTAGGCACATCGTTTCCTCGCTCAAATTAATAGCATTATCATCACTCAAATCATTAGAATTATCATCAGTCAAATCATTAGCATTAATATCATCAATCAAATCATTAGCATTATGACCAGTTAAATTGTTAGCAGTATCATCACCTAAATTTTTATTTGAGTGATCCACAATGGTTATACCTTCCCCACTATGATTCTCATGACAATCTTTCTTTTTAATTATAAATTTATGGATAGCTCCTTGTGATTTTACTAAATCATCTACACGCAGCTGGATTGAGGTAAGGTGGATTTTTTCCTTAGGGGTTCCCATCTTGGGGATGTCCCAGGTTCGATCCCTGCACACCACAAAAAAATTCCCCGTGACGGTTTGAGCTTAGGCAAGGAGGACACCGGTGCGTGGGTAGGATTCGAACTCGGGATGCTTGGTTAGGATTTCACTAGGCTTTCCACTGAACCAAACCTTCCAAAAAAAATCTAAAAGCTTTTTTTTTCTTTTTTCGCTTCCACACAAATGTCTTTTAGGAGACATCTTCTAATTTATAAGAGTAATGCTACTTGCACAATTCACTTGACAACAAGGGTGACAATCTGTATACGTGGCACGATCCTGTAAAGTGAAATGTCACAATCATATTTATCTCACTTCACAGGATCGAACCACATACACAAATTGTCAACCGCGTTGTTATCCAAGTTGGGAAAGTAGCATTTTCCAATTTATAAACAACAATAAATTTAGATAGAATTTTATAATAATAACTCAACTAAAATATAAAAGAAACCTCAGCACCTGGATTATGGATACAAAATTGTAGATTATCCACGTGAGGAACTTTAGCACCTGTAATTTGTTTCAAAAAAGCAGTGAGTTAAGCAAAATAATTTGTTTCACTTTGTTTTGAAATTAAGCAAAATAATTTGTTTCACCAAACTTTGTTTTGAAATTGCATAGCAACAAAGCAAGAAATAGTTATATATTGTTTGCTGCACATTTCTCAAACCCAAACAAATTTACTTTGTTTGCTGCACTTTTCTCAAACCCAAAATTAAATTTGAAACATCGATTTCAATTGAATATCAAAATAGTTTAAGGCTTCGTTTGGTTGGAGGGGAATGGAGGGGAGAGGAGGGGAGGGGAGAAATTTTTAAAAATTAATTTTGTTTGGTTCAAATTTTAGGAGGGGAGGAGAGGGAAATGGAGGGGAGAAAAATCCCTTCAACCTCATTTTTTGTTCCCTCCAAAAGTGGGGGAATTAGGAGGGAAAATAAATTTCGGACAAAAATAACCCTGCACAAATCTAAGAATTCCAAGTTTATTATATACACCTTTTAGGTCAGCCACTCATTCACTTTGCAGCAGTTCCCATTCCGCCTGAGTCAGAGCCAACAAGACGTGCCAAGAAAAGGAGAACTATTTATACACAGTGCGGCAAACTGTAAGTACGTTAATTAATTTTCTTGAAGTTATGCTTAATTTGTTAATTACACCAGTGAGTATTGATTTCACTCATTGAATTTTCATGATTCCTTAACTTTTTCATGTTTAAGAAAAAAAACTGAAGATATTTCCTTGCTGTGAAATATATTTAGGATTAGCTATATTATTTTTATTTGTGAATTTCATGATCTTTTTTTAGAATATGCGATTGAAATGTTTTTTTTTTCTTTTTCTGGTTCTAAATTGTTGTGCTTCATTATGAGTCTCAATTGAAATGCAACTATGAATTATTTATTGTAGACTTATAAAAATCTTTTACTATATTAGATGGATGCTGAAGATTCAAATCTAACACTATGGTACGATTTGCGTCGAAGAAGTGCTGTAGCTCAGTTCATATGCAATGTTGTTTATTACCTTGTCCTACATAGGTCTCGTAAGAGAAAAATTAGTTACAGTATGAGCTCCGTGAGAGAAAGAGTGCGAGAAGAAATAATGGGTAGAATCAGTAGTAGTGAAACCAGTAGAGATATATTAAGAATGGGTCCTCAAACCTTTTTAACATTGTGTGGTATGTTAGAAAGAGAGGGAGGCTTACAACCTACAAGATGGTCAAGTGTAGAAGAACAAGTTGCCAAAACAATTTACCTATTAACACACAATGTTAAAAATCGTGAAGTAAAGTTTTGGCTTTGCCGATCTGGTGAGACGGTTAGTCGTCATCTCCATCAAGTGTTGAGAGCCCTCCTCCAATTGGAAGCAAAATTTATTGTGCAACCTGATGGTTCAACAGTTCCTCATGAAATTTATGGTAGTAGTAGATTCTACCCATATTTTAAGGTAAAATTCATCATTGAATTACTATTTATTAAGAGATATGAACAATAAACGTTGATTATATTAATATAAATATATTGTGTCAGGATTGTGTTGGTGCCATAGACGGTACACATATACGTGTCAAAGTATCTCCTAAAGATGCTCCCCGATATCGTGGTAGAAAAGATTACCCAACCCAATATGTGTTAGCAGCATGCACATTTGATTTAAGGTTTACCTATGTGCTCCCTGGTTGGGAAGGCACAGCCTATGACTCGAGAATTATAAAGAACGCATTAAGACGAGAAGATAGGCTTAAAATCCCTCAAGGTAAATTTAAATTATGCGTGCAATTTATGCAGTATTTGATTTTAAAACTATCACATTGATTACTCAACTTGATTATAGGCAAGTATTACCTTGTTGATGCTGGATTCATGTTGACAAGTGGACTTATTACACCTTATAGAGGAGTTCGTTATCACTTGAAAGAATATTCAGCAACAAATCCACCGCAAAATACTAGAGAATTGTTTAATCTTCGACATTCACCATTGCGCAATACAATTGAAAGAGCCTTTGGTGTATTGAAAAAAAGATTTGAGATTTTATCTAGCTCAACAGAGCCTATGTATGGCATTAGAGCTCAAAAGCAATTCATCATTGCATGTTGCATCCTTCATAATTACTTAATGACCATAGATCCAGATGAAGATCTTATAGCTGAAGTAGATTCCGAGCTTGCTAATCAAAACGTTTCGCATGACAATTATCAAGCTACAAGAAGTGATAGTGAGGATACTGCTCATGGAGAGCTTATAAGAGACGCTTTAGCCAATCAAATGTGGATAGATTATCAAAATGATCTTTTGAGCTAAAATACGTGTAATCATATTTGTGTTACTTTCTTTAGTTTACCTTGATGTATGTTGAACTTCTAGTTGAATTTTGTTGAATTAATTGTAATTGTGATTTTCTTGCAATGGAACATGTTTTATTGATTATTATTATTTGTTAATCATCTCATTTTATTAATTGTGTTATGCTATAATTGATGAATATCATAGTATGGCACCCAAAAAGCAATCAACAACTAACAGTGGTAATAACATGAATTGGACAAGAGCCATGGATGATGCTCTTATCAATGCTTTCATGCATGAGTTTAAAGCCGGGAACAAAGTTAATGGTCAGTTCACCACCAAAGCACTTGACAACATCGCGAGTGAGCTGAGTGCATTGTTTGCGATGAAGATTGACAAGAGTAAGATCAAAAACTGCTGGAAAACATTGAAAAAAAAGTTTTTCGATTTTTATGATATTTTTAAGAATGGTATGAGTGGGTTTGCTTGGAACCCATCTACTCATTTATGGGATGCTGAACCAGAAGTTTGGGATGCTCTAATTCAGGTAACATGCATGTATTTTTTTTTACTAATATGCCATTATTGAATTGTTGACTAACTTTTGTGAAATTCATGCTTTTATTAGTCAAAACCTAAAGCAGCATATTATAGAAATACTCCATTTCCAAACTATGAAGAGATGGTGATATTTTATGGGAAAGATCGAGCTCTTTGGAGAGGAAGTGAATCGCATCGAAATTAGAAAGCGGCTTAATTCAACCACTGAATCTGATATTTTTGAATCCATTGATGATCTTGATGATCGTATACTTCGGAATGAGGTGACATTAGAGGACTTTGATGCTTATAATGGTAATAATAATTTTTCTCCTGAAATTCAATCCCAAGATCCTTCACCTACACAAAGTACTAACAATAAAAGGAAGAAATCAAAAGTGTCTAACAACAAAGGGAAGGATGACAACATATCTGAAATTAAAGGAGCAATGCAAGAGGTTGCGGCAGTATTAAGAGAAGGAAATATTATAATGAAAGAGCGTCACATTCTTCCAATTTCTGGGGAAGAAGCTTGGAAGTTAATCAAGGAATGCGGATGCAATGAAAATCTATGGCCTATGATTTTTTGCAAATTAATGAAAGATGTTGACGGACTTAAAACAGTTCTTCAATGTCCGGTTGAAGCACGCAAGGATGTGATCATGTATATGGTGTTTGGATCCTCAAATCCACCTGCCAATGATGCCCTTGATTGAATACTTAAGCATTTTTTTTTTGCACTTGAGCAATTTTAGCTCTTTTATGACATAGTTTATGGAGTTTGAGACTTGAGCGTAATTATTACTTTGTGGTATTTTGTTCTAAATAGTTATTGGACTTTATGGAGTTATTTTATTTTTATCTTATTTGTTGCAAAATTTATTTTGATCACTCTGCAGCAATGAATTTGTTAACTTCATGGTGGTGCCTTTGCTTTCTCTTTTCTGTCACTGTGCAAGGTCTTGAAAATTTTGATTTGTGAGGTTGTGGTGAATGCTTAAAATTATGTAGAATAATTATTGATGAAAAAGAATATTATACTGTGTTGTTAAATTCAAGTAAATATATAAAGGGCATAAAAGTAATTTTAATTATAAAATCTCTTCCCTCCCTAATAAACCAAATAAAAAAAAGTTATTTTCTCTCCTCTCCCCTCCTATGAACCAAACATAATAAGTATTAAAACCCCTCCCCTCCCCTCCCCTCCCCTCCATTAAAATACCTCCCCTCCCCTCCCCTCCTTTGAAGCAAACAGTGGGTAAGTCAAAGTCTACACCAATTGAATTGAAACATCAAATTTCAATTGAATCTCAAAATAAAATAGCCCTAAAAATTAAATAAAATAGACCAATAAGATATAAATTTAGAGAAATTACTTACCAAAACAAATTGACAAAGCCACAAGACTGAGAAGAATAGAAGAAGCGGATCCCAATTCGTAGAGCTGAGCAATCGGCAAAACCCCGACTGTTCGTGCTACGATTACGAAGAAGCAAATCGGAAACCCCAAACAAAAAGAAAATCGAACAGTGCTACTAACTCAAGCAGTCCTAGTTAATCAATCTAATGCTACTCTGGTTCTGCCTACTGGTTCTGGTACTGACAAGTTGCTATAGGATGTGATCCGTATGCATCCTCCACAGTTCGATGGTACTTCCGACCCTTCTGGTTGGGAGAGTTAGATATTTGAGATGGAAAAAGTATTCGAGGCAGCAAACTGCTCCGAGGACAGTAAAGTACCAATTGCTCAGTACTTTCTCGCCAAAGAGGTGGCAACGTGGTGGCAGGCAGTGAAACCGCGTGACCGGGAAGCTATGTGGGATGAGTTATTTGAATTGATGGAGGCTGAATATTGTCTGTGGCCCGTGAAACAGGGAAGGATTCTAGCTTTCTTTGAGGTGAAACCCTATGATGTTCCCATCTCTCAAGCAATCAAAGATTATAATCAGCAGTTACACTACATGAGAAATCAGGTCTGGGACGAACAGGACAAGATCCACCACTTCGACATGCGGATGAAACCGAGGGTTCACCACTATATGTCAAGCCTTGGGTGTACGACTTTGAAGGACTATCAGAACAAGGCGATGGCCTATGAGACGTCTTTTTCCACGACGGAGGTGGCAGCAGAGGGTAAGAAGCAGAAGACTTCCGGTCAGTTTTCAGGAAGTAAGTTTGGCGGGCATTAGAAGACTCGGTCTGGTCTGCGAGCCTTTGGGAATAAGTCCCCGTCATTTAGGTGAGGCCATGGTTCTAAGTCTGCTCCGGATATTCCTGTTCATAGTCATACTTGTTTTAACTGTGGTCGTCCGGGACATATGATGAGTGAATGTGACAAGTTGCCGATGCAGTGTCATAATTGTGGTCGATCAGGGCATCGTGCTGCGTACTGTGGAGATGCGATTCGTGCACCCGTTACTCAAGTGTCGGCCCCGGATATGATAGAACTGAGCATGAATCAGGCTCCGAAAGCTAATCAGCCTCAGCTGACTTTTGGCAGAGGTCGAGGACGTGGATAGTCTTCTAGAGAGGGAGTGTCTAGTGCGGGGTCTGTTCCGCCCCGTGAGTATGAAATGAGACGAGCTGGCGATCCTGAAGTGACAGCGGCTACAGGTACCGTTCACATCCTTGACCATCCTGTTTCCGTGTTATTCAATTCCGGTGCTACACATTCTTTCATATCTTTGGATTGTGTGCGTCGTTTGCATGTTGATTGTCTAGTTGCATGTGAACCGTTTGTGTTAAACTGCCTAGTGGAGATAGTATTGTGGGGAATCGTGAAGATAGAGATTTTCCGGTGACTATCGCGGGGAGGGCCTGGTCTTCTAATCTGATTGTGGTAGACATTAAGGATGAAGAGTTGATCCTTGGTGAGGATTGGTTGGATCGACATGGGGCGATCATGAATTATAGAGCGAGGACCATTTCGATGTTAGCCTCCAACGGTATTGAAGACTCCTTCGTGGGACGCAAACAGAGTAGTCAGATATTCTTGATCAACGCTATGAAAGCGGTGAAACTCCTTCGAGGAGGTTGCACTAGTTACTGGTGTTATGCTTTGAGATCGGAAGAAGGGGGAGTCGATCTCTTGTTTATTCCGGTAGTAAACGAGTATGCTGACTTTTTTCTAGATGAGTTTCTGGGTTTGCCACTAGACCGTGAGGTTGAGTTCACCATTTATTTAGAGCCGGGTGCGACTCCAATTTCGAAAACACCATACAGTATGGCGCCTGTCGAGGTGCTTGAGTTGAAGAAACAGTTGGGAGAGTTACTAGACACGGGTTACATTTGACCGAGCACTTCGCCTTGGGGCGCACCAGTCTTGTTCGTAAGGAAGAAGGATGGGTCACTGCGTTTATGCATCTACTACCGAGAGTTGAACAAGGTGACCATCAAAAACAAGTATCCGCTTTCGAGGATTGATGATTTGTTTGACCAATTGCAGGGAGCGAATGTGTTCTCGAAGATCGATTTGAGATCGGGATATTACCAACTCTGAGTGAAGAATTCCGATATTCCGAAGACGGACTTCCGATCAAGATACAATCATTACGAGTTTGTGGTTATATCGATAAGTGTGTAGTCGTCTTTATCGATGATATCCTAGTTTACTCGAGGAGCGAGGAGGAGCATGCACGTCATCTGCATATCGTGTTGGAAATCTTGAGAACTCAGTGCCTTTATGCGATATCAAAGTTTGAGTTTTGGTTGCAGGAGGTTATGTTTCTCGGTCACGTGATCTCGGACGAGGGTGTTCATGTGGACCCACACAAAATAGAGGCAGTGTTGGATTGGGCACCACCCAAGAACGCGAAGGAGGTCCGTAGTTTTCTGGGTTTGGCAGGGTATTATCGAAGGTTTGTCGAGGGGTTCTCTAGACTCGCTTGACCGCTTACTCAGTTGTTGCAGAAGTCAGAGAAGTTTGTGTGGACAGGCGAGAGGCAGAAGAGTTTCGATGAGTTAAAGAAATAGTTGACTACCGCTCCCGTCTTAACATTACCGTGCGGTAATGAGGGCTTTTCAATTTATAGCGATGCCTTAGGCCAAGGACTTAGATGTGTACTTATGCAGCATGGAAAGACGATTGCCTATGCATCCCGTCAGTTGAAACCGTATGAGTTGAGTTATCCTACAAATAATCTTGAGTTGGTTGCAGTTGTGTTTGCATTGAAGATTTGGCGTCATTACTTGTATGGCTCATCGTGTTAGATTTTCACCGATCACAAGAGCCTGAAATATATATTCACACAGAAATAGCTGAATATGAGACAGAGAAGTTGGCTGGAACTAATCAAGGATTACGATCTCGAAATCCTTTATCATCCGGGCAAGGCAAATGTGGTGGCAGATGCATTGAGTCGGAAATCAGTATCGCTTAGGGCACTTGAGTTACTCACAGCTTAGTCAGGGCTCTAGCGAGAGTTGATAGGGTTGAGTATTAAGGTTGTGTTACCAGGGAATGCTGGGCAGTTGTGCGCCCTTGAGATTTCTTCATCGCTGGTCGACAACATTAAATCGAGACAGTTAGAAGATCCGATGCTTATTCAACTCCGTGAGAATGTGGTTAAGGGGAAAGCCCCGGGATTTGTGATTCATGAAGATGGTGTGTTAAGATTCCAAGGTCGGCTGTGTGTTCCGAACGACTTGGAATTGAGGCAGGGCATTATGCGGGAGGCTTATGCGTTACCTTACTCAATCCATCCGGGCTCGAGTAAAATATATAAGGATTTGAGGAAGAATTTTTGGTGGAATGACATGAAGAATGAGGTGGTGCAGTTTGTGGCTAAGCGTTTGACTTGTCAGCAAGTCAAAATCGAACATCAGCGGCCAGCTAGGTTGTTGAAACCACTTCCCGTCCCAAAATAGAAGTGGGAGGATGTCTCTATGGATTTTGTCACGAATTTGCCGAGGACGAAGATGGGAATGAACATGGTGTGGGTGATCGTGGATCGACTAACTTAGTCGGCATATTTTCTGGGCATCAAGGACACTTGGGGACCAGAGAAATTGGCTCGTATATTTATTGCGCAGATCGTGAGGCTTCATGGCATGCCGAAAATAATTATTTCGGACATGTCAGTTTATATCGTATTTCTGTCAGGAGGTACATAAGGCCTTGGGGACATGTTTGCATTTGAGCACATCTTTCCATCCTCAGATCGATGGACAGTCCGAGCGTACCATTCAGACGTTCGAGGATATGTTGCGCGCGTGTGCGCTAGACTGGTGTAGTAATTGGGAGGAACATCTGGCCCTGATCGAGTTCACTTATAATAATAGCTGGCATGCATCGATTAAGATGGCATCGTATGAGGCGCTTTATGGCCGAATATGTCGATCGCTGATATGTTGGAATGAGCCGTCTGATTTAGTTGGCAGAGCTGGATCTTGCGTTGGAAACTAGGAGGAAAGTCGAGTTGATTCGAGAGAGAATGTTGGCGGCTCAGAGTCGACAAAAGTCCTATGCGGATGTTAGGCGCCGACCCTTGGAGTTTGAGGTAGGGGATCACGTCTTGTTAAGAGTGTCTCCGTCGAAGGGAGTTTTCCATTTTGGGAAAAAAGGAAAGCTTGGTCCAAGGTATATTGGACCTTTTGAGATATTGGAAAGAGTTGGCGAGTTGGCTTACCGTATGGCATTACTCCCATCGTTGAGCCATGTGCATAATGTATTTCACGTTTCTCAGTTGAGAAAGTATGTTCCAGACCCGACTCTCGTTATTGATTTTGGGGATGTGGAAATCGAGAAGGATGTTACGTTTGAGGAGAGGCCAGTGAGGATTTTGGAACGTCGGGATAAACAGTTAAGCACAAAACCATTCCTTTGGTTAAGGTGCAATGGTCGAGACATGGAGTGGAGGAAGCGACATGGGAATTGGAGAAGGATATACGTGCGAGATACCCCGAGATTTTTGATCCTTAAGTTTCGGGACGAAACTTCTTTTTAGAGGTGGGAAAATGTAATATCCATACTTTCTATTTTTGGGCGCATGTCTATTTTAGTGACTCGCTTGGGTTGGGATTCGGTGCCTAAATCGAAGGCCCAGCGGAAGCGGTAAAATGAAAATTAATTCGATCCGAATCCCTATGAGGATCAATCGAGCTACGTATATACGAATATTAAAACGAATCACAAGAAGATACGAGAAACATACCCTTGTAGTCCGTTGATTAAATGATGTCCTTCTCTTGAGCTATTCTCCAAGTTTTAGTTGTTCTCCACGAATCCAATCGGCTCCAAGCTCTTGGATGATCCAACGCCGAAAGATCGTGTCTCTACTTGCCACGCACCGGAGAAACGAATGGAATGACGATCACCTTGCTATCCTACAAGGATACTGTTGGTCCCAAGAATGATGATCCTCATTGTACCAACACGAGTCTTTTCTAGCGCGCTTTGTCCTCACTCACGCGCACCTGGGAAATTTCCCAGGGGGTCACCCATCCCATAACTACTCCAGGCCAAGCACGCTTAACTTTGGAGTTTCTATGAGATGAATACCAGAAAAGAAGATGCATCTTGTTGGTATGAGTAGTCCAAATCAATTCATTTAACCACTTTATAGTGTAGATCTCACAAGTCGAATCGCAAGCTGCGCCTCGAGCATTTTTAAGCCCATGTAGGCAGGATGCTGGACCGAATCACAACAATCCCCCTCCCAGTACCTGCTAGCATCTCAGCCCCATAGTCTGAAACCTCCGCGAACTAGATTTGATCACACAGCCCTCTAGCGACTGGATTCATTTACACAGTCCTCCAACACTTGACATCAGCATCTGTTCCAGCTCCGTTTACTGCGCCTGCGCGATATCTCGGTTCAAAGATACTAGATTTGATCATGTAGCCCTCCAGCACCTGACAACCTCCACAGCGCCAACATTTTAGTTCCGGCCAACTAGCAACATTTGCTGCATGCCCGCCTCTTAGTTCCAACACTCCGGCAACCTCCACTGTAGGATACTTCGAGGGAATCCACACCCGTGACCTACTCCGATACCAATTGTTGGTCCCAAGAATGATGAAGACTGTCCTCACTATACCAACACGAGTCTTTTCTAGTGCGCTTTGTCCTCACTCACGCGCACCTGAGAAACTTCCCAGGGGGTCACTTATCCCATAACTACTCCAGGCCAAGCACACTCAAATTTGGAGTTTCTATGAGATAGATACCAGAAAAGAAGATACAAAGTTGAGCGTGCTTGGCCTGGAGTAGTTATGGGATGGGTGACCCCCTGGGAAGTTTCCCAAGTGCGCGTGAGTGAGGACAAAACGCGCTAGAAAAGACTCGTGTTGGTACAGTGAGAATAGTCTTCATCATTCTTGGGACCAACAGATACGGCTAGAGCTAGGATAATGAAGCTTTTGATTCTAACACTCAAAGTGTATAAATCACACACTCTCAATGAATATCTTGATTTTCTCCAAGAACAATCAAGAAGTGAAAAATAAAGAAAAATGAAGACTATGAAAAGAAACTCTTTTCTCTCTCTCTCTCTCTTGCTAAACTCACGTATGGAATGGTATGAGATGAGAGAGGAGTATTCCTTTATTATTCTTACAAATCCCACAAAATCCCCTATTTCCTTATTTTAAGAGATATCTTATCTCTAAGGTCATAAGTCCTTCACCAACCAAATCAAGACTAAGACCAAAGGCAAGGCATCAAAGTAGGGCGGCCTCTAGAAGGAATCAGATGAATTTGGTTCATATCGGACTCCCGTGAGTCCAAACAGATAAACTCCGATTCCGATCCGATGTATTTATATCGATTAATTAATCTAATTAATTAATCATATGAAATACATAATAACATAATTAATTTCTCCAAGAAATAATTATATTCATGAATTAAATTAATCACCCAGTAATTCATTTAATTCATTAGGCCGTAAATCGATTTATCCAATAAATCAATATAGACTCCAATGTCCTAGATTAGATATCCAATATCTAATATTCATTATAAGAGAATAAACTCGACTCATTCTGTCATTAATCCTATTGCGCGACTCGGTAGGTCCGTCTCAGTCAGCAATGGGAGGAACCAAAGATTAGTAGCACCACCTAGCCAGCCTGGCGGCCTACACTGTACCCCAACTGAGAACAAATGATTGGGATCATTCAAGAACCATTCTATCATGAATACCAGTATACGTATAAACCCTTCTTTCAAATGTCCCGATCAAATTATAGGGTCACGGTCAGTTAAACCCTATCTGTACTTGACGCTATGCATGAGTTAATGCAAATCGAGATCATCGAGCTCTCGTGTATCCAATACAACTAGCTCCAATGCTTTGGCCAAAGACTTATGATCTCATCTGCTAGTAACCGCATAGGACATATAACCCACTCACTAACGGGAGAAAGAATTCTATCTTGGTATTCAGTAGGACCTGCTACTTGCCCGTCAAGATGCACGTCGAAGTTGACCCCAGCCTTCAGGTTTACAGGGTCGAACTACTCTAATGAAAATCTTGACGTCACAAGCACACCCTTACTAAATCCTCAAGTCGAAGGTTCACGAATACCTATCACAACCTTTTGATTCCGTCATTGACTGTCCCGGAGTGAAATCCGTGTGATGAATCGAGGGTGAGTCGGTTAGAGTATACTAATCCAATTAGCATACCTATAACGTGTGCTCCAACTAACCATTAGTGTTCAACAGACACTCTCCATGTCAAAGAACACGTCATACAAGTCTTCGCATAAACTTAACGCCCAGTCAAGTTTCATCGACTTGCGAATGATTAAGTATTTGAGCTATAAACCTTTCCAGTGCCGACCCCCTTATCCAATAAGGAGTGGAACGTTTTGCTCTCAAATACACAGACTAGTTTCTATATATATATTTACGAGTTAGGAAAGCCAGTAACTACCAGTAAATAAAGAAACATCCCCTGCCTTACATTAATGACTTACATAATTACAAGTACAATGCCTTCACTCAAAAACCTCTGAGTGGCATTCGAGGGCATACTCCTAATAGCTTGTAACCATTTCGACATTTTGAATCTATTTTGTTCTTGGTATTTTTTTCATTTGGACGACTTTCGGAAGTGTTTTTATGTAATATGCTTTATGTTATGATCTTGTCGCACGTACATTCGGTTCTCATAAAACTCGTTTTATTTCGTTATTTATTTATTCCCATGAGTCCTATGATTGAGTTATTCGTGTTTTGAGTTTCGGTTTCATAATCCGACGTCGTATCATGATTTTCGGATTTTGTGGGTCGTTTTATAATTTTCTAAAGTTTGAGGGAATTTACTTCCGTCGTCAAATTTCCGAACCTTCGGGTGGTCAGAATGGTGTTTCCTTTTAGCGCTTAGGTTCGTCGTCATGAATACCTCGTAACTGTGTCTTCGGATTCCATCTTTTATCGCTTTCTTTTTCGTGCTTCTTGGGCAGTGGGCTGCATTCAGCAGTGCTGAATTGCTGCATGTATAACGTGCGTTATGCATGCTCCCTTATGTATGTTATGACTATACTGTTAACTTACGTTAATTGTTAGCCATAATATACGTTATCGTATCCAACAATCTGGGCAGTAGCTTCTGCCGATTCCTTACGTACGTAAGTACACAAGGTTACGTACGTTAAGATCATAACGTACATTAACGTCCCATGTTAACGTATGTTAGCGAATGTCAGGTATTTAAATACCTGAGTTGAGCTCAGACACGTCATTTTTCTTCTTTCCTTCTCCCTCCTGGAGTATTTTGGGGCGATTTGTGGAGATTTATCCGTGGAGTTCCTTGATCGATCGATTTTTGTAATCCAAATGAAGTGTATCATCATTCATCCCTCCGAATTCAAGGTATTTTGGCTTAGAACCCTAACTTTGTCAATTTTGGGGGTTTTTTCGGGATTTGTCTATTTAAACTCGAATTGTTCGTTGATGTTGTGATATATCTTATCGATTATTGTTATTGAGTGATTCTAAATCCGTTTCCATCGATGTCCGATCCGTGAGTTGTCGATTCGGGGAGGTTTTTTGAAAACCCTCGCCCGTGTTGACCGTATGTGTATTGTTATGGTTGGTAATCGGGGTTGTAGGCGTATTCCGTTCGGTTATTGATGTCATTTAGGGCTGATTCGTGTTAATCTCTCGTTTAGGAGCGGACGTGTTCACTATGGGCCATTCTTAGTCATTGTTTATTTTCCATCTCGTCGAAGATATCTCAAAGGCAAGTACTTTACATTTGTATGCATATTCTAGTATTTGATTTATGGCTTCCCATGTATGTTGTGGATGTGAATGCGTATGTTCACTCAGGGATGGTCTGACGGGGCTTCTGGGGATGCGTAGTGCCGTGTGTATGCGTATCGCGAACTGGGGTTAATCACCCAAGGATGGTCCAATGGGGCCTCTGCGGGGTGCGGTGGCCGTGAGTCTCATACCAATGGTTAACCTTTGAAATGTTTTGTTCGAGAACTATGTTTTGTGCTCGTGCATCGTAATATTCCGCAATATAAATATTTTCTAAAATGATTTTAGGCCCGATGAGTGTAATAAATTGCGAGTTTCGTGTACCCGGTGAGTCTGATTTGCTTCTCATAATTCATCTGATTAGAATGGTAGTTTAAATGGATTGCACTTGCACTAGTTGTTATCGCTAACCCTTAAATGGGGAAAATACTTTTGTATTTCAGGTACAAGTCTTGGAGGTGAACGAGCATGCAGACAGTACGAGGATGATGGGCAAGGGTGATTCTGTTCAATGGTCGTTTGCTTGGCATCTTGTCTTTTAGTTTTATTAATTATGTCATTTGTTTCAGTGCTCGAGTACTTTCTTCTTTTGGACTTGTATTTGTTTGTGGACCCGGTTTGGGAAAGATTTGATTTATTACTGTCGGGTTCGGTCTATTTGTTTTGAATGTCTTAAAATTGTGGAATCGTTTGTATGTTGATGATGTTTGTCATCAATCGTGATGTCGAGTTTGTGCGTTAGCCTGGTGGATTCCAAATGGTTGGGTCCACGATGCTGTAATATACCCTGAACGTCTTGGGGGTGTTACACGTGCCACATACTTTTGGGAAGGCCTTGGCACTACGATTTGAACGTTTCTCTAAATGGGAGAACAAACATATACACATTCGAAAAGGAGGAAAAGAAAATCACTCTAGCATCAATGCTACCCTCACAAATCTTGGAGGACCAAAAACGACTTGATAAAGAAGTCGAAAATAAAAAGAATGGAGTCGAGAAAAAAGAAAAATTAAGAGATAGATAAAAAGAATGTGAAAAGGAAAAGGAAAATGAAGAAGGCCCAAAATAAATATAATGTTTATTGGGCCGAAGGAGTTGAAAAATGAAGTTAGGAAAAATTCTCCTATGTTTTTAATACTAACCCGGAAATGTTGTCCTACAACTAGTTCCACGGACCGGGAATTTTGGAGTCCTATTCAATCTTTCTTTCAGGAATTTTCATATACTTTTCCTGATAAGCTACCTGTCGGGCTACCACCACTCTGTGGGATTGAACACCAAATTGATTTCGTACCCGATGTGGTTATTCCACATCGATCGGCTTATCGAAACAATCCGGATGAGACAAAATAGATACAACTACAGGTAGAGGAACTCTTGTAATCAAGGAGAGTATGAGCCCTTGTGCGGTCCCGGTAATTATAGTACCAAAGAAAGATGATACATGGAGAATGTGCATTGACTGCCGAGCAGTCATCAACATAACAGTAAAGTATACACACCCTATCCCAAGGTAGGATGACATGCTAGATGAATTGCGGGCAATTTTATTTAGCAAAATCGATCTTATGAAAGGATACCACCAAATCCGTATGAAATAAGGTGATGAATGGAACACATCTTTTAAAATCAAATATGAATTATATGAATGGTTAATTATGACTTTTGACCTAACGAACGCACCGAGCACTTTCATGCGCTTAATGAATCATATCTTACATGCGTTTATTAGGAATTTTTTGTTTGTCTACCTTGATGACATTCTAATTTATAGTAAATATATGAGCAAACATGTCGAATATTTGAGACTATTTTTGCAAACTTTGCGTGAAGCACAACTTTATGCTAGTCTCAAGAAATACTCTTTTTGCTTAAAAGAAGTCATTTTTCTTGATTTTTTTGTTAGAGTTGACGAGTTTAAAGTCGATAATGAGAAAGTTAAAGCTATACGTGAATGGCCTACTCATGCAAATGCAACCTACGTCCGGAGTTTTCATGGACTTGCTGGATTTTATAGACGTTTTGTAAAGGATTCCAGCACAATTGTGGCTCCCCTAAATGAGCTTATTAAGAAAAGCATTAAATTTATTTGTGGATAAAAACAAGAAAATGCTTTCCAAATGCTAAAAGAACAATTGTCTACCGCACCCGATTTAGCATTACCTGATTTTTCCAACATGTTTGAAATTGAGTGTGATACGCCAGGAATAGGAATATGAGCTGTGTTAATGCAAGAAAAAGACCGATCACCTATTTTAGTGAAAAACTTGGAAGAGCTTCGTTGAATTAGGCCATATACGATAAGGAGTTATACGCTTTGGTGAGAGCACTCCAGACCTGGAAACATTACCTGTGGCCCTGATAATTTGTGATCCACACTGATCATGAGTCCCTATGACATCTAAATGGGTAAATTAAGTTAAGCAAACGATACGCTAAATGGTTGGAAGAAATCGGATCATTTCCTTACGTCATCAAGTATAAAAAAGGTAACAAAAATGTCGTGCTGATGCTTTACCCCGACGGAATGTTTTGATTAACATGCTTTCTTGTAAACTTTTGGGATTTGAACTAATAAAAGGGTTGTATAAAATTGACAAAGATTTTAGCGGAACCGACGTTGCAAGTAAAGAAAAGGGGATCGATAGGTTTTATCAAGACGACGGGTAGTTATTTAGGGACAATAAGCTTTGTATACCTTCTTGCTCGATAGGAGAATTATTGGTTAGGGAAGCGCACAGTGGTGGCCTAATGGGTCATTTTGGAGTTACTAAAACATGTGATATTTTACAAGAGAATTATTTATGGTCAAAAATGTGCCACGACATTCATAAAATCATTAACTCTTGTATTACTTGTCGCAGGTCAAAATCATGAGTCATGCCTCACGGATTATACATGCCACTTCCGGTCCCTACCGATCCATGGATAGATATTTCGATAGATTTTGTCTTAGGACTACCGCGATCAAAGTCCGGGCATGATTCTATTTTAGTTGTTGTTGATAGTTTTAGCAAGATGGCACACTTTATATCTTGTCACAAAACCGATGATGCCGTCAACATTGCTAACTCTTCTTTAGAGAAATAGTCCGTTTACACGAAATGCCAAAGATGATTTTATCCGACCATGATACAAAATTCTTAATCCATTCCTGGAGAGTGTTATGGGAAAATTTGGGAACAAAATTCTTATATTCAACGATGTGTCATCCCTAAACTGATGGCCAAACAAAAATCGTGAATCGAACACTCAGACAATTGTTACGAACAGTAATCAACAAGAATTTAAAAAATTGGGAAGCATCTTTATCTTTTATTGAGTCCACGTATAATAGGACTGTACACTCTACCACTACACATTCACCTTTTGAAATAGTGTACGATTTTAATCTCTTAAATCCTTTGGATTTAATTGCTTTACCTACAGGTGCAAAAAGAGTTTGGATAGGAAAAAGAGGGCGGACTCAATAAAAAAACTTCAAGAGAAAGTCCGCGAATAATCCAAAAACCAGATGAACATAATGCGTGACTTAAAAATCGAGGAAGGAAGGAACTCATTTTTGAGCCTGGAGATCGGATTTGGATTCACTTGAGGAAAGAAATATTTTTGGAACACCATAAATCAAATATCATGCCACCTGGAGATGGACCGTTCCAAATTATGGAACGAATCAAGGATAATGCCTACAAAGTCGATCTCCAAGGTGAGTATAATTTTTCGAGTGCCTTTAATGTTACTGACTTGAGTCCATTTGAATTTTTAGATTCTGTAACACCCCGAGATATTCGGAATAATTACAGCACCGTAAACCCTTTAAGGAGGATTTACAAGGCTAATTTAAAAGAAATGTAAATATAATCCAATCGTACAATTGAAGTTCGAAATACAGATTTGGTTCAACTGATCCAATGAGTTAACTTATACAACCATATCGAAAATGACATTATTAAAACATACATACTCGAGTACTAAATGAACTAAGAAGACAAATCACAATAACAATAAACATGAACCACATCACTGAGCCGTTTCATCGTCCTGTCGGTACTGTGGTTGCTTCCCCGCTCCTCGGCTACCTGAACATCAAAACAATGTCCACCCCCGAAGGGGTTATCAAAACAATGCTAGTACAAGTACCATAATACATAAATCATCAGTACATCATAAAACATGCAAATGGACTTCCGTCATCGGAATCCAACGATGTGAATCCTCACGATTCCATCAACACAATACAGGGTAATCCAGCGATCCAGCGCCCTTGGTATAGATCCCCATGATGATCCCGTCGGACCAACGCATGGTGGAAAATCCGTCCAGCGATCCAGCGCCCTCAGCATAGATCCCCATGATGATCCCATCGGACTAACGCATGGTGGACATTCGATCCAGCGCCCTCAGCATAGATCCTCATGATCCCCTTGGATCATTTATACCATAAACCAATCAATTATGCATACATATATGCATTTCAATATGTTTATCAATACGAACAATTAACAACGAATACCACGAGAAATTAAAGAAATACATCTCATATTCGACCACATGAACAAAACCATAAGCATGATCAAAGTTCCAATATAAATCAAACTCAACATATGATACTTGCCTCGAAAATGGCAAGAATGAAATACTCCAACAAATGACACGCGTCCGTATGCCACCGCCCCTCGATCGTCCCTTATGCAAGGCTCGGACCTAAGAAATAATAAAGAATTCCCCTCAAGTCGTACGAACGTCTAACAATCCGGTTTACGGCCGCAAGCTCTAAAAATGAATTCTGCCTGAACTACTTAGCGCGCTATGTATTATACATAACATGCGCTAAGCCTACCCGTCAACGTACGCAAATGACCAAGTTTAGCATGCGCTAGCTGTGTACTGACAGTCCTCTCTGAACAGCCGACTGCCCTGCCTGATGACATAACGTACGTTACGTACCCAACGTAGCGTACGTTACTCATTCCCGATAGCGCACGTTAATATATACATCTTAGCGTGCGCTAACCGTGCATGGCAGTCACTACTGGGTAAAAACTTGAGCTAAAGGTGATGAAAACTCATGAAATCCTCAGTGTTAATACAGGCCAACTCCGTGCATATCATGCTCATACGGTTTATGAAAGATTTTTATGGATTAAATGACTACGAGACACAAGGATACGTATCATCATTACTACACCATAATTCATCTTGATCTTCAAGAAAATATTCTAAGTTCAATTCATTCCAAGTCCCAAAACATATGATTCCTTACGTAAAACATAAGAACTAGGTAATCTCCATATACTGGTCATAATCGGTTTTGAAGATACATGAATATGCTTAGGAGTCCATATACTAAAAAGGTTCAATGGATTATACGATGAATAAGTGCCGAAACGTCAAAAATATCCTTCTAACACATGATGTTTGACTACTAACGAATTTAACTAACTAGATAATCATGATCAAAACGTCCTCCATACTAGTACTTAGTATTGGTGAAGAATCACCTACCTCAAAGTAGTGAAGAACAAGGAGGAATTCGAAGTAATCCAACGCCGAAGGCTTGAACACCAATCCCCAATGATCTACAATCTTCAACACGAGCTAGGATGCTGATATTACGTGTTTAGGATGAAGAGAGTAATTCTCTAAGTATAAGGATTCGGATGAGGGAAGTGAAAAGACTGAAAATACGAAAAGGGATGCTGTCCTATTTATAGAAAATGGTTATTAGCGCGCGCTAGTCCATATTCATAGCGTGCGCTAACGGCTATTTGAAACTTACTGATTTCACTGTACTCAGCCTTTAGCGTGCGCTACCCCCATGTGAGTAGCGTGCGCTAATGCGTTGACTTAGGTTTTTTCCCGAAAGCCGTCCAGGTTCATCCCGAAAAAATCCGACCAAGATCCCCGACCTGATCTCACCTACCAACACGTCTCAATCATATTGACCGCGTATAGCGTGCGCTAAGGTTCCTTCGTAGCGTGCGCTATGGATCCAAGTTAGCGTACGCTACACTTAGACGATAGCGTGCGCTACATGCGCAGAATCACAATTTTTAAATCACATTCATGAAATCATACGCTCAACAATGCCGGATTATGAAATACGGAGAATAATACTCAGATCAAAGTGCAACAATTACAATATCACAAGTTCCAAATACATATCAGAAATCTCGGGTATTACATCCTTCCTCCCTAAAAAGAAGTTTTGTCCCGAAACTTAAGATGAAAACAACTCTGGATATCTAGCCTTCATACTGTCCTCTGTTTCCCAAGTGGCCTCTTCAGATCCATGTCGTGACCATTGTACTCTAACCAAGTGTATTGGTTTATTCCTCAATTGTTTGATCCGACTCTCAAGTATCTTGATTGGTCTTTCTTCGAAGGTGCCGTCATTAGCTATCTCGATCTCGTCGAAATCAATGACGTGACTGGGGTCCGGTACATACTTCCGCAATTGGGATACGTGAAACACATTGTGAACGTGACTCAGCGATGGCGGTAAGGCCAACCTGTATGCTAAATCCCCAACTCTCTCGAGGACCTCAAATGGACTGATATATCCGGACTTAGCTTACCTTTCCTCCCAAAACGGAAATTCCCTCGTGTAGGAGACACCTTCAATAGTACATGGTCCCCAACGTCGAACTCTAGAGGGCGACGACGTACGTCTGCATAAGACTTCTGTCGACTCTGGGCAGTCAATAGTCTCTCTCGAATCAATGCTATCTTCTCTTGAGTCTGAACTATCAATTCCGGTTCCATCCCGATCAAATCCGAAGAATCATCCCAGCACAGGGGTGATCGGCATCTTCTCCCGTACAAAGCTTCAAATGGTGCCATTTTAATAGAAGCATGCCAACTATTATTGTAGGTGAATTCAATCAACGGCAAATGAACTTCCCAATCAGTCGACCAATCTAAGGCACAAGCTCTAAGCATGTCTTCTACTGTTTGTATAGTCCTTTCGGACTGACCGTCCGTTTGGGGATGATAAGCTGTGCTAAAGTTGAGCTCAGTCCCCAAATCCCTGTGAACTGCCTTCCAGAAGTGCGACATGAAGCGACCATCTCGATCTGAAATAATGGTCTTCGGCGTCCCATGTAATCTGACTACCTCGGCAATGAATACTCGCGCCAATCTCTCGGGTCCCCAAGTATCTTTAATTCCTAGGAAATGAGCCGACTTGGTTAGTCGATCAACTATAACCCAAATCATGTTCATTCCCGTTTTGGTCCTTGGCATACTGGTGATGAAATCCATCGAGATATCCTCCCACTTCCACTCAGGGATCGGAAGCGGCTTTAACATTCGCGGTGTCGCGATGTTCAATCTTAACTCGACAAGTCAAACACTTCAAACGTATCTGCTACGTCCTTCTTCATATTCCCCACCAGAAGTTTTGTTTTAGATCCTTATACATCTTACTGCTGCCCGGGTGAATAGAATAAGGTGCGCTATGAGCTTCCTTCAGAATTGTCCGTCTCAAATTATCATCATTGGGAACGCAAAATCGACTCTGAAATCTAAGAACTCCATCATCTTGTATCACGAATCCTGGGGCCTTTCCTTTCTTTACTTCGTCACATAACCGAAGGATCAGAAAATCGTTTAACTGCTTAGATTTGACCTCTTCGACTAGTGATGAAGTCAGTTCCATCACATATAGTTGCCCTTGGATTCCCGGTGCCCATACTTCAATCCCTTTGCGGATCAGTTCCCGTTGAATGCTGATTTGGGATGTAAGTGCTTCCAACACTCGAAGAGAAACAGGTTTACGCCTCAAAGCATCGGCTACTACGTTTGCTTTACCCGGATGGTAGAGAATCTCCAAGTCGTAATCCTTGATCAATTCCAGCCACCTTCTCTGCCTCATGTTTAATTCTTTCTGGCTGAAAATGTACTTGAGGCTCTTATGATCTGTAAAGATCTGACAATGAGTGCCGTACAAATAATGTCCCCAAATTTTCAATGCAAAGACTACAACTGCTAGCTCCAGATCATGAGTCGGGTAATTAACCTCGTACGGTTTCAACTGCCGAGAAGCATAAGCAATCACCTTATCCCTTTGCATCAACACACATCCCAGACCCTGATTTGAAGCGTCGCTGTATACCATGAATCCATCAGTTCCCTCTGGTAACGCTAACATAGGTGCTATCGTCAGTCTCCTCTTAAGTTCGTCAAAACCAGCCTGGCATCTCTCATCCCACGTGAACTTTTGAGTTTTCTGTAATAGCTGAGTGAGCGGACGAGCAATTTTGGAAAATCCCTCTACAAAACGGCGATAATATCCAGCAAGTCCTAAGAAACTCCGGACTTCCTTCACGTTATTAGGAGCTCCCCATTCCAAGATTGCTTCGACTTTCTTCGGGTCCACCTGAACTCCGTCAGCTGATATCACATGCCCAAGGAAAGTTACTTCCCTAAGCCAGAACTCGCATTTGGAAAGCTTTGCATACAGCTGTTCCTTCCTCAAGGTGCTCAAAACCACATGCAAATGTTCGGCATGCTCCTCTGTGTCCTTCGAATATATCAAGATGTCATCAATGAAGACGACCACAAATTTATCCAAGTATTCTAAGAATACCCGATCCATCAATTGCATGAATACCACAGGAGCATTTGTAAGTCCAAATAGCATCACTACAAATTTATAATGCCCGTACCGGGACCTGAAAGCAGACTATGGTATATCCGATTCCTTAATTCTCAACTGATGGTATCCTGATCGCAAGTCAATCTTCGAAAATACCCTTGCCCCTTGCAGTTGATCAAACAAGTCGTCGATCCGAGGTATAGGATACTTATTCTTGATTGTCACTTTGTTGAGCTCCCTGTAATCAATACACAGTCGGAGGGATCCGTCTTTCTTCCGGACAAAGAGAACGGGCGCTCCCCAAGGAGAAACGCTAGGTTGAATATAACCCCTCTGTAATAATTCCTCTAGTTGCTTCTTTAACTCATACATCTCGGTTGGCGCTATGCGGTATGGTGCTCTGGAAATAGGAGCGGCTCCAGGCTCTAATTCGATAGTGAATTCCACCTCTCTCTGCGGAGGTAACCCAGGTAGTTCGTCAGGAAATACATCGGAGAATTCATTCACAACTGGAATAGATGAGAGCTCTACTCCTTCCTCTTTCCTCATGGCATAGAACCAAAGTCCATGACATCCCTGCTTCAGTAATTTCACGGCTTTCATTGCTTTGATCAATTTTCCCGAACTTCCCGGTCTCCATCCTCGGAATAAGTGTTCAGATACGTCATCAGCAATGATAGAAATGACTCTCTTTCGGTAATTCAGAATAGCTCCATAACGGTTGAGCCAATCGTCTCCGAGAATTAAATCGTCACCGTAGATGTCAACTACAATAAGGTTCGATGGCCAATCTCTCTCTCCTATAGACACTGGAAAATCTCTAGCTTCTAGGGTTCCCACAATTTTCTCTCCACTCGGTAAACCCACAACATAAGGTTCACAATCATACAAGCACGAGATTTTCAAATGATTAACACAGTTCAAAGATATAAAAGAATGCGTATCCCCTGAATCGAATAAGACACTAACTGGTTGCAAAAGGATCTGAATCGTACCTAATGCAACAGTTGTGTTCTGATCGTCTGACTTCTTCATTTCGTAAATACGTGGAGGGATGGACCCAGCGCTAGATGCTTCTTTTTTCCCAACATTCTGCTGCTGGAAACTGCTTTGCTGTGTCTGGTTTACACTAGTGTCCTTCGGAACCGGTACAGGAGTGCGAGTGCCAAAAGATCGAGTCGCATTCCCACAAAATGTTGCGCGATGCCCTTCCTGTCCACCCTCGAAACAGGTCACAGCAGGCGCGAAACAGTCACGTCGAACATGTCCCACTTTGCCACAGTTATAACATTTCTTCCCTGCGTCTGAAACAGTTGGTGCTGCTCGGAACTTCTTTCCTCCTCGAGAAGGATGCGGAGGCCTCCTGGATGAATGAAAAGAGGACTGGCCCCTGCGAGGCCCACTACTCTTATTCTCCGTGAAGTTTCCAGCCACTTTATGCTTCTTTGTTCCGTTGATTTCTCTACTGCCGCCTCTTTCATATCATAGGCCAGCGCCTTGTCCTGATACTGTCGCAAAGTGGTACATTCAAATCCGGACATATATTGCTGAATTTCCGGCTTCATTCGCATGTCAAAATGGAAAATCCTCTCTGCCTCGGTCCTAACCAAGTGGTGCATATAAGTCAGCTGGTGATTAAAGGTCTTAATCACGTCTGTCACTGATGCCTCTGAATTTTTTGGTGAGAAAAACTCCCGGACTCGGGCCTCTCTAACTCGGCGAGGACAATACTGCGCTTCCATCATTAATTTGAACTCCGTCCAGTCGACATTATGCTCCTCAGGTCGAATGGCCTCCCACCAGTCGAAAGCCTCCCCCGTCATAAGATACTGGGCGACCAGAACCTTTCTGTCGTTGGGACAGTTAATCCCCGCAAAAATCTTCTCTAACTCCTTCAGCCAGTGATCCCAAGAAAGCATCTCAGCAGAACCGTCAAATTTTGGAGGATGCAATTTGATCACCTCAGTAAGCCATTTATCTCCCCGATTATCCACGTTATGCTGCTGTCCCATCACCGTCTGCATGCGATCCACAACTTGAGCAAACTGGTTTATCTGAGCAACCACCTGCTGAAGCACTCCCGGCACGTTAGGATCTGCATTATTATTTGCTGATCCCTGTTGTCCCCCGGAATGGGAATCCGTTCGGCTAGCGGTTATTTCTGGGGTAGACACCGAATCTTCCTGTCTCGCATTTCCACGTCCGCGTCCACGACCGCGTCCGCATCCACGACCGCGTCCGCGTCCATGACCTCCCCTCAACATACTGTAAACACAGATACTCAATATCCAGGGCAATCTTTCTAAAAGTAAGTCCATCAATGTTCACAAAACATGAATTAAATAAAACGGTAGTATTTGAGATTAGGAAACATACAACCACGGTCCACACGACGATGCTGGCTCAGCAGTGATGTTACAAACGACCAATAATCAAATAACGTAAACAGACCCAACTAACCCGACTGCCAAGATATCCATGAATCTTAGCTCTGATACCATATTCTGTAACACCCCGAGATATTCGGAATAATTACAGTGCCGTAAACCCTTTAAGGAGGATTTACAAGGCTAATTTAAAAGAAATGTAAATATAATCCAATCGTACAACTGAAGTTCGAAATACAGATTTGGTTCAACTGATCCAATGAGTTAACTTATACAACCATATCGAAAATGACATTATTAAAACATACGTACTCGAGTACTAAATGAACCAAGAAGACAAATCACAATAACAATAAACATGAACCACATCACTGAGCCATTTCATCGTCCTGTCGGTACTGTGGTTGCTTCCCCGCTCCTCGGCTACCTGAACATCAAAACAAAATCCACCCCCGAAGGGGTTAGCAAAACAATGATAGTACAAGTATCATAATACACAAATCATTAGTACATCATAAAACATGTAAACGGACTTCCGTCATCGGAATCCAACGATGTGAATCCTCACGATTCCATCAACACAATACAGGGTAATCTAGCGATCCAGCTCCCTTGGTATAGATCCCCATGATGATCCTCTCGGACCAACGCATGGTGGAAAACCCGTCCAGCGATCCAGCGCCCTCAGCATAGATCCCCATGATGATCCCGTCGGACCAACGCATGGTGGACATTCGATCCAGCGCCCTCAGCATAGATCCTCATGACCCCTTCGGATCATTTATACCATAAACCAATCAATTATGCTTACATATATGCATTTCAATATGTTCATCAATACGAATAATTAACAACGAATACCATGAGAAATTAAAGAAATACATCTCATATTCGACCACATGAACAAAACCACAAGCATGATCAAAGTTCTAATATAAATCAAACTCAACATATGATACTTGCCTCAAAAATGGCAAGAATGAAATACTCCAACAAATGACATGCGTCCGTATGCCACCGCCCCTCGATCGTCCCCTATGCAAGGCTCGGACCTAAGAAATAATAAAGAATTCCTCTCAAGTCGTACGAACGTCTAACAATCCGATTTACGGCCGCAAGCTCTATAAATGAATTCTGCCTGAACTACTTAGCGTGCACTATGTATTATACGTAACGTACGCAAATGACCAAGTTTAGCGTGCGCTAGCTGTGTACTGGCAGTCCTCTCTGAACAGCCGACTGCCCTGCCTGATGACATAACGTACGTTACGTACCCAACGTAGCGTACGTTACTCATTCCCGATAGCACGTTAATATATACATCTTAGCGTGCGCTAACCGTGCATGGCAGTCACTACTGGGTAAAAACTTGAGCTAAAGGTGATGAAAACTCATGAAATCCTCAGTGTTAATACATGCCAACTCCGTGCATATCATGCTCATACGGTCTATGAAAGATCTTTATGGATTAAATGACTACGAGACACAAGGATACGTATCATCATTACTACACCATAATTCATCTTGATCTTCAAGAAAATATTCTAAGTTCAATTCATTCCAAGTCCCAAAACATATGATTCCTTATGTAAAACATAAGAACTAGGTAATCTCCATATACTGGTCATAATCGGTTTTGAAGATACATGAATATGCTTAGGAGTCCATATACTAAAAAGGTTCAATGGATTATACGATGAATAAGTGCCGAAACGTCAAAAATATCCTTCTAACACATGATGTTCGACTACTAACGAATTTAACTGACTAGATAATCATGATCAAAACTTCCTCCATACTAGTACTTAGTATTGGTGAAGAATCACCTACCTCAAAGTAGTGAAGAACAAGGAGGAATTCGAAGTAATCCAATGCCGAAGGCTTGAACACCAATCCCTAATGATCTACAATCTTCAACACGAGCTAGGATGCTGATATTACGTGTTTAGGATGAAGAGAGTAATTCTCTAAGTATAAGGATTCGGATGAGGGAAGTGAAAAGACTGAAAATACGAAAAGGGATGCTGTCCTATTTATAGAAAATGGTTATTAGCGCGCGCTAGTCCATATTCATAGCATGCGCTAACGGCTATTTGAAACTTACTGATTTCACTGTACTCTGCCTTTAGCGTGCGCTACCCCCATGTGAGTAGCGTGCGCTAACGCGTTGACTTGGCTTTTTTCCTGAAATCCGTCCAGGTTCGTCCCGACACAATCCGACCAAGATCCCCGGCCTGATCTCACCTACCAACACGTCTCAATCATATTAACTGCGTATAGCGTGCGCTAAGGTTCCTTCGTAGTGTGCACTATGGATCCAAGTTAGCGTACACTACACTTAGACGATAGCGTGCGCTACATGCGCAGAATCACAATTTTTAAATCACATTCATGAAATCATACGCTCAACGACGCCGGATTATGAAATACGGAGAATAATACTCAGATCAAAGTGCAACAATTACAATATCACAAGTTCCAAATACATATCAGAAATCTCGGGTATTACAGATTCGAGGTCGAATCCTTTCAAAGACCGGAGAGATGATATGAACTAGTCCGACATCATATCACGTAACGAACTACATGTCCCGGAAGGACCAATAACAAGGTCAAAGGCGGAGAGACTTAAAGCTGCATTGAACTCATTGATTGTCGAGAAAACTAAATTGATAACGAGCATAGCCGAAGGCAAAAACTTAAAGCTATATTGTGTCCTCAGTTTTACCAAACAATAATTTAAACTTATGTCTTGTGTAATAAATGGAGTCATCGAACATTGGGTGTGTCAATGTCGATAATTCAAAGTGTTGTTGTGTTGTAATTTAATTTTTATATCGAGTCATGTAATATACATATTTTGAGTTGTAATAATACCTAAAATAATGGCTAAAATATATAGAGTCAAAATAGGACTAAGATGAGCAAAGAAGACCGAAATTTCCGAGCGTGAAACAAATTTGCGCCTCTTTCATATTTTGATCATAACTCACTCGTACGGAGTCGGATGGTGATTCAAGTGGCCATGTGAAGCTAAGACAAAAGTCCTACAAGTTGGTGTCATAATTAAGCAGAGTTTCTGGAAGACACGGGCAGACAAGCCCCTTTGAAATCCGCGACCAGAATTTCCATCTTTTGAATGATTTGTTATGCTATGATTCCTTTTGTTTTTCTTCATTTTTGACTTGACATTTGTGGTACCTTGTATCATGGAATGTGTCTCCATGTGAGAAAGTGTTAGGTGTCGAATTATGGCTATAAATAGCCTGCCATTCCTTTATAATTGGAGGACTTGGATTGAGGATAAGAAAAGTTACATTTTGTGTATATTTCGTGTGTTTTGTTTATTGAGGATTCCAAACATACATAGCTTTGTATTTCAATTAACTTATTGAAGTGATCCTGACCTCATGGCGTTGTTGAATACACGTCTATGAGTGTTTCAATTTATTTACCAAAAATATATTATCAGTTTTTGTGGCGCTGTCGAAACCTCGCACCTTTTGGTTTGCTTCGGAACAAGTTTCGTAGAGGGTCAAAAGTTTGACAACACATCCTTTTTGGAAAAGATCCTGAACCTAATATCGAATTGCGATATAGATTACTACGGCATATCATGTAGGGGTCGTATCATTTGGTATCAGAGCGCTTATGTTGCTCCATATAAGGTTTTATCGTCTATTTCTATTTTCTCATCTTATTTCCTTCATTTTTTCTCTACCATATTCTTGTCTTCTTCACTAAAAAAAAGTATACAAAAAAAAGGAATACAAAAAAAGAGTATACAAAACAAAAAAAAGTACACACATATATATATATATATATTTACCTATTTATCACAAAGGTCGGTTCTACCACCACAGTGAATATATACACACATATGTATACATATCTATCATGAAGGTCGGTTCTACCACCACACTGAAATATATAAATAAATATAAAGCCGAAGTGTGGATTACCGCCCCTGTAAAATTAAAACTTGTTACGATACTCGTCTATATAATCACCTTGTGAGTTATGGGACATTTATATAAAGCCGAGTGATAAAAGACAAGAACCGTGCAAAAAAAATATCTAAAAGAGTGATACACTAGCGTTGAGTGATCGAGCAATATTCGTAAAGGTCTTGGGAGGAATATGATATCGATGTTGTCGAGAGCGCACCCACTCTTGTAATACGGAGAATAATGAATTCCCAAGCCAAGGAGGAAGACAAGGTAGAACAGCGTGAAAATTTGTTTCACACGAGAGTTTTTGTTAAAAACAAAAATTGTAGTGTGATGATCGATAGTGGGAGCTTTGCAAATGTGGCTAATGTAACGTTGGTCGTAGAGTTGGAAATACCAATACAAAAACATCCCAAACCATACCGACTACAATAGTTGAATGATTATGGGGAGGTGAAGGTAACTCGATAGGCCCTCCTGTTAATAACCCTTGGGCGATAATAAGATGAGATATTCTTCGATGTTGTTCCTATCCACGCGTGCCACATACTTTTGGGAAGGCCTTGGCACTACCATTGAACGTTTCTCTAAATGGGAGATGGAATAGATACACATTCGAAAAGGAGGGAAAAAACACTCTAGCACCAATGCTACCATTAAAAATCTTGGAGGACCAAAAACGGCTTGATAAAGAAGTCGAATAAAAGAATGGAGTCGAGAAAAAAGAAAAGTAAGAAATGGTGAAAAAAAATAAAAAAGAATGTGAAAATGAATAGGAAAAGGATGAAGGCCCCCAAAAAATATAATGTTTATTGGGGGAAAGCAGTTGAAAAATGAAGTTAAAAAAAATTCTCTTTTATTTTTAATACTAACTAGGAAATGTTGTCCTACAACTAGTTCTGCGGACCGGGAATTTCTGAGTCCTATTCAATCTTTATTGCAGGAATTTTCAGATATTTTTCCTGACAAGCTACCTGCCGGGCTACCACCACTGCGCGGGATTGAAAACCAAATTGATTTCGTACTCGGTGCCGTTATTCCGAATCAGCCGGCTTATCAAACTAATCCGGATGAGACAAAAGAGATACAATGACATGTAAAAGAATTTCTGGAAATAGGTTATATCAAGAGAGTTTGAGGTTAATTAGAGCCGGATAGACGAATGAGCGAGCCGAGCAGGAATATGATGATAGATTTTATAAATGATGTTTTCTTTCATGTCTTGTGCTTTGAAACATTAATTTCGGGGAAACTCTTGATTTGAAATAATATTACTTAAATTTCTTCCACCGCAATCACGCCCTCTTAATTATGGCATGTCGTTGCCTAAATTAATAAATATTTTTATTCAAATTCACCTTTTTACTTATTTTCCCCTATAAATATTCCTAGAAACTCGCGGCGTACATAATGGTATCAAAGCGGGTTCTACCTTTCTGTAGACTTGCTAAAACATAAAAGTATTATATGCTCTTAGCTTCGCCACTTCGTCACTCCATCCAAGGTACCAAATTTCAATTTAAAACTATCATTATTCATGCATCTATCATTTCGTTTTATTTACATGTATATGCATGTGCAAACTGTTAGAATAGCCAAACTTAAGATGACATCACGTAAGTAGATTTCTGTTATGTATGACCCACGTCTTATGGCATGCAATGGTTCGTGGGATGATCCGAGTTTACCAGAAAATGCACCGCATTATGTCATCAACAGGCTGTATAAGTGGTTGCAGTCCGGAAAATAAGGTTCTGCCATGCAACAGTTGAACCACCTAATTGCAAAATTACCCCATAATTTGGGTTATTGCGTTTTCCAACTTTGGCAAGAGACCACGAAGAGAGCACCAAAAGAGCGGGAGACCATGGATGATTTCGAGTTTGTAGCCTGGCATTTGTTAGATATGTACGCTCGAGATGTGATACTGATAAGTGTCAGTTTTGTACAATTATCCATGGTTTGTATCGATAAAATTCACCCATAATTGAGCTAGTCTACTCGTTTTTTGCTTTTAATTAATTAGTTTTAATAATTTTATTTTTATCAGATGATGATCGGATTAAATAACTGATTTACTCAAGAAATAACATGTTTATTAAATATTCTCTTTGTTGAATTTTGATATATTCATGTTGTAGGGCTTTCCGAGACGAATTCGGCAGTCTTTCCGGATTCAAAATCAGAGTTATATATATCAAAAGTTATCATCCGAAGAAGATTTGGGGCAAAAACGTAAAGTCTGAGAAATTGTGGGCTGAAAACGTAACTCTCAAAGCAACCAGTGAACAAATTGACGAAGCCAAGTTATGGCCGTAACTACAAAATGTTACGGCCGTAAGTCATCCTAGTTACGGCCGTAACTCCTGAATATTACGGCCGTAACTCTTGACAGATTGTTATGATTTGTCTAATTTTTTACACTTTTTGTGTATTATTGAGGGGATGGCTGGCATTGATCCGATCTAATGTAATAATGCTGGAGTTTTGGAGCTATTAGATGACTTTAGGTGTATAAATAGACCCCTTAGATCCTTCATCAATCATCATTCATCTTACAATTTTCCATTTTTTGTAAACTTTTCTTTTTGTGTGAAGAACACACTTGTGTTCTTGAGTAATATTTGTAAGTGTGGTATAGCATATGTTGTTCAGAGAGTTTATTGCTTCTATCTCCTTTATCTACTAAGGGAGTTAGGATCAATTCTTTCTCTTGATTCAACTAATAATGACCACCAAAGCTTGTAATATGTATAATAAACCCTTCATGACCTAAGTAACCTTTAGTTGGGATTATAAACAAGATTAGTCATGTTATTTTGTTTGTATAAAAGATCTATTGTGAATTACTTATTATTGTGTGCGATTTTCATTGTTTTACAATATTTATTTATTTGGCCAATAAAGGAAGATATTTATGGTCTTCATATATTTCGAAAGAAAATATGTTTGATTAGATCAAATGATCTTCACTCTAAGTTGTTCTAGGGGATAGAAATATACCTCTAGTCCTTAGATGATTCTTTGAGTTATTTTCATAAATCTTAATGCTATGTATTGAAGCCAATCAACATAGAAATATAGTGGATTGATTCAATATGTAAGGGGCGTTTTATAGTTCGAAAGAGAAACCGTCTTTTTAAGGAAAATCGAATCTACACAACATAATAAGTAATTTCATCTTATGATCTCCTATACATCTTCTATAACTAATGACGAACTAAGTTTGTAATCCCAACTATTTCATTTTATCGTTTAATCAATCTATTATTATTGCAATATTTTTATTTCCTTAAAATATTAGAACTATTATTGCATTTTCTTTGCATTTATTAAACCAAACTTTTTAATTGTGTGTTTCACTCATCTTAGTATCTATAAAAATAGACTAATAGTGTATAATTCAAATTATAACCAAACTTCCTTGTGGGATCAATAAACCGGACTTAAAAAGTCCACTTTACTACTTGATACGATATCGTGCACTTGCGATAGTTACACTAACAACGTGTCAAGTTTTTGGAGCCATTGCCGGGGAAGTATAAGTTATATTTGAAATCTTACATTGTAAACTATTTTTTTATCGGTACAACTTTCTAGACATTGTAACTTAGTACTCAATTGTGTTTGTCCGGTCAAGTGGCGGATAACGGTACTCCGTGACTATTAAAGTCGGATTTTTCAGTCTCCCACAACAACTGATATTTGCAAATATTTCCTCCATTTATTTTCATTTTTATTTTTTTTATAATGGAAGAAACATTGTATAAAATTAAAAAAAGATTTCCCTTTCTAAGCAAAAATGTAATTTTAAAAATTTACAAGGCAAGACTTGAAAGGATGAGGTTGCTTATGAATAAAAGCATACCTTTTGACATAAGATTCATAATTGAAGCCAAAGTAATAACAGAGGGTGAATTCACAGAAACACCGGCTAGATTTTTACCAGGGCTTGGAAAAAGTTCATATGCGAAGAAACGACGAACAAAGATGATAGCCGTTTGTTATAAATGTGCTAGATGGAACTGTAATTTAAAATGTCGATCTTTAGGAATTCCATCTACAAACAGAGAAGATAAAATTCAGTTCATTAAGGATGGTCTGAATAAGGAGAATTTAGATGATATCAAAATTTCTCGACACGCATCCTAGTGGACTCGTACATTATGGAATTTGATGTTTGTGGAATAAATTCCAACCAAAATATGAACAACGTCTTGGAAATCTGACGTTAAAAGACCCTGTTTGCCAATTTGTAAGAAAATTGGATGAGAAGCTTCTCCTCGACTCATAGAAGGCGTTTAGGCCGTTTCTGAACGTAAAATCAGAGGAAGATGTGAGCCACAATCACAACTACTGTACATACGCGTAAGTATCTTTTATTTTTGTCGTGTGGTGAGATTTTCTGAATAAAAAAAGTGATACGTGATAAATGCTTTCATTATTCTATTGAGTAGTTGAAGTACAATCAACGCAATCACAAACTTATTAAACAATTTTTACCTTCTTTTTCTTCTATAAATAAACATTGTGCTTGTTTCTTTTATTCATCCCTCAAACTTGCACTTTTCTCTGTTTCTCTCTAAATAATTTCTTTTCAAAAATGGAGTCATCATCTTAAACAAAAAAATTTAGCACAGTCTGCATTTTTGGTGGAGCTAGTTATGGAAAAGAGGCATGCTTTATCAAGCACCCACAACTTGGGTCGTACCTTAGAGAAAAATGCATTCATGTAGTTTACGGAGGAGGAAGTCTAGGATTAATGGGATGAGTCATACGCCTATATGGAAGGAGTAAGAGTGTTGGGAATAATCCCAAAACCTGGGTGAAAGTAAAATCACCGGTCAACTATTGGAGATGAGTTTAGATCTGTAAATATGCAAGATCGCATAACTCACATGATAAATAATTCTGGCGCCTTTATCACCCTTCCCAGTGGTTTTGGCACCCTTGAGGAACTTTTTCATGTGGTTACCAGAGCCCAGCTAAATGTTCATCAAAAACCAATAGGTGTACTTAATGTCAATGGTTTCTTTGATGGTTTACTGTCTTTCATCGACTACTCTGCTGAAAAGGGTTTTATTTCCGAGCGTGCTAAACGAATCATAGTCGTTGCAACAACACCAGAAGAACTAATCAAAAAACTCAATGAATTTGTTCCTCAACCAGATCCATCTCTATCTAAAATTGTCTGGATGGAAGATTTTACCGTGGGAAAACGAAAAGTAGATTCATTGCTCTCTCTTTGATAATCATGGTAAATGGTGGCAGCTTAAGAAGTTTCTTCTTGATCTCTTCACGCGCATCTATTCGCGATTTATGTATTGTTATTTTATTACTGTAATTTTTATTGTGTGTTTTTTATAATAGCATTGATGGCAGCGTAAGGCGACTCTTCGGACTTTCTTGATGCGCATCTTAAAAATTGTGTTATAGTTACGAGTATATTTTATTTTCTTTTGTTGTGTGCCTCATATATTTATTCTCTTGCAGATTCTAAAAGGCGTTAGCTCAAACATCAACTTTCTTAACAGGGAGTATTCTGCTTTTTCTGCATTGCTTTTTATTTTATTTTATTTTTTAAAAAAAAACTGAGGACAGCTTTATTTTCAAGTTTGGGGGTGGTTTGTTTTATTATTTTGGTGTGTTATAATTTTGGTGTGTTTTGATTGATTTGGTTATTTGCCTTAATTTTTTTTATTATATATATATATATATTTATAGTATTTTGATTTTTGAGATTTCTAGATCTGGCCATAACACTAATAAATTAGCTATATACAAGCTTCTAAAATCGTTTTAACCGGTAAAAAAATTGTATATTCCAAAATTTTTTGAGCCTTAATCTCTCTTTCCAAGCCTTGTAATTATCATATAAAATCGAGTTATTCGTTACCTTGAGAAAAGAAGAATCAATCGGTTGATGAAAAATAGAACTGAAATTTACTTAATTTGTGGAGTTTTTGATTTTTCATGCTTAAACTAAGAAATGATTTTCTGCAAAAATTCTATTCCCTAAAAAAAGGAGTCATTGGTGAGAAGAGCTACACGTTAGCAAATACCGGTGTGAAAGCTATCACCTAAAAAAAACTGACGAAAAGGAGAAGTGTTGAGCAGCAACAGCTGCCTAATTTTGGGGGTCTTAAATTTTGCGAACAATAAAGGACTAACCATTGTTGGTGCGTAGCTGCCGTCTCAGAAAAATTGGTGAAAAGAGCTACACGTTAGCAAATAACGGTGTGAAAGCTATCACCTTTTTAAAAAAAATGAGATAGAAATTGTGTTAGTGAAAAGAGCTACACGTTAGCAAATAACGGTGTGAAAGCTATCACTAAGGGATGTAGTTTATGAGCAGATTTGAATTAATTAGCGGCTGAATTTCAATACACTCAATTTCGTGAAAAATCACAATATTTGATGACGCCAATGAAATTCTTCTTCATATTGAGTCAAAAAATAAACGAGTGATCGAGAGCAACCATTAAAGGGAGTCGTGTGTATCACGAGTGGGAAAGAAATAATCAGCCTTTTGGGGGGAAAACCTTGCATTTTGGAATTACAAAATAAAAACCGTGTTTTAACTTCAAAAAAACATTAGTAGATTTATTTTCAATCTTGATTCATTTCTATCTACTGTATAAAGTGTAATATCCGCATTTTTCCCTTCTCTTATTATTCTCATTTTAGTACATTTTCGTTTTTGGCGACTCGCTTGTAACCGTATCGACATTTTGAGGATATTTAATATTGAACTTTTTGTCGTTCGAGCTTGATTCAGACTCGTTTTACTCGATTTGATGTTTCATGTTGTTATTTCGGATATTATCGTAATCGTCATTTGGAACTGCCGTTTCGGGGTTGCCAAAGATCCATCTCGTGTTATTATGGGCGTTGTGAGCTTTTGTTTGGTGTTTCGACCATGTGTCGTACATTCTGGATGTTTGGGCCGTTTTGTAAATTCTCCCAAACTTTTGGGAAAATTTCGTTTGTTGATTGTTTTTCCGAACCTTTGAGTAGTCGGGAATATATTTTCCTTCGCATTTAAGTTCGCTGCTTGTGCCCCTAACGTCCGTACCATCGTGAATTGTTCACCGTTGTATTTCGATTCTTTTCGGTACCTCCCTCTTTCATTCCTGGCCTGTACTCCACAGAAAGGAATGTTACGTACGTAACACCCTTTTGGATACGTACGTAACGTCCTAGTGTAATTCAGTTCAGGCAATTCTGCCTTTTTGGTTACGTACGTAAGGCCCTTATGGCTTACGTACGTAATACGGCTTACGTACGTTAGCATCTGGTGGCTAACGTACGTAACGAAGCCTGGGTTTATAAACCCAGGAGTTGACCGATTTCGGTCATTTTTCATCCTTCTCCCCTCCTCCGACTCGTGGGCGATTTCCTTGGTGTCTTCTGGCGATTTGAAGCTTAGCAACTCCGAGCCATCATCTTCTTCGAGTTTTTGGAGTATTTTATCAACATCTAATCGTGTTCTTCGTCTTTAATCCGAGGTAAACTCCTAAAACCTTCTTTTAGGTAACTTTGGGGGTTTTCGTGTGTTCGTCCGATTTGTTCCGAATGATAGATTAATTCATAGTGAATATGATTAATCTTGTTGGTATTGTTGGTTCTCCTACGAATTCATGGTATATTTTCATAGTTTTGCAAAATCGAGAGGGTTTGGTTGTGGTCCGCCCTCGTTGTTATTTTTATTCGAATATACATGAATCGTAGGCGGGTTTCCGGGTGCATTCCGTTTCCATAATCGTTTAGAAGTGGTTGTGATTGTGCTATTCGAATCATTAGGTTCATTTTCGCCGGTTCCTCGCGGTCGTGCTTGATTCTTCCATTCCGTTCGTGTCGCCGTCTATTTAATCGAGGCAAGTATCCTTATGAACTTACAATCTTGACATAGTAGTTTTGTGTGAGAATTGTGTGTGTGTGTGTATACTCACTACGGGTTAGATCCGACGGGGTCTCGGTAGGGCTCCACGAAGCTGTGGAATTGCTTTTAACCACTACGGGTTAGATCCGACGGGGTCTCAGTAGGGATCCACGAAGTTGTGGGTCCGCAGTTAATTGTGGTGCATTTTACAAATGTGGTTTGATGATTGGCATTTCCGGAAATGAGTGTTTTGGAACTATGATTTCTTGATTGCATGCATTACTATATGTGTAAGATGTAAATTGTTCATTTGGTTACTTGTACTAGCGTAATTGCTAACCCCTCTGGGGACCCGTCTTGGGGAAATTCGTTCTATGAATTTCAGGTCAGGTTAGTGTCTTTTATCTTTTCATCTTTTGTGGATTTTGAACTAATAGTAGTACTCGAGTACTTAAGAGTTCTTGTTCGTCCGGATTGTATTGTTGTCTATTATGTTTGTGTTGGATGATGGTATTATGTTTGACCGGTTGAACCGGGTGGATTATTCTGTCTTGCGTCTTTATGACGAGGTGTTATTTTGTCGTTTCTGTGAGTCGATGAGTATGATGTCCTGCTCACTGGTGGGTCCCATATAGGGATTCACGGCGCTGTAATATACCTCGAATATCTTGGGGGTGTTACGTAAAATGGTATCGAGCACTAGGTTTATGGATACCTAGGCTTGTCGGTTTATTGGGTCTTGTGGTGTTTAGTTTTGCACATCATCGTCACGCCGCCATGATTCCGATACTACCAAAGTGTCCGTAAGTTTTCCTTCCTCTGTTCATTATTTCCTTGTATCGTACCTTTGATTCTCGACTTGTGATTGTTCTTTTCTCGTACTTACCCTCGTATGGCTTTTGCTACTTATTTAACTCCAGTATGGATGCCGGAAGAGGTCGTGGTCGCGGTTGTGGTCGTGGACGCGGCCGGGACGTGGGGCGCCTGGGGCGGCCACGTCGCAGCTTTCGAGCCGGGCAAGATCGGGCGACCGCCACAGCCATGCTTCTTCTCAGAGCGCGCCGACCTTGGTATTGCGGCCGTTATGCAACAAATGGTGAACCAAATGGCGGCAATAGCTCGGGCGGTTCGTAACCCTAACAGTGCCCATGTTAATCGGGCGGAGCAGCATCGCTGGCTCCAAGATGTCATCAAGATGCATCCTCCTCGCTGGAGCTTCAGACCCGATTGGCCGGGAAGGGTGGATCAAGGAGATATCTAAAGTCTTCACCGCTACCAATCGTCCCGAGGACCGTAAAGTCCCTATTGCTCAATACTTTCTCACAGGGACGCCACGACCGGTGGGAGGCCGTTGGGCCCAAAGATCATGCCGCTTCGTGGCCGAGTTTCAAGAATTGATGGAGATCGAATATTGCCCGTGGCCGGCGATGTGCTCGTACATGCTTTTTATGATGCTCAACCGCGGGATATCCCCGTATCTCAATCTATTGCTGATTTTAACAAGGAGTTGGGTTATGTGAAGACCCAAGTTGTCGAGGAGAGCGACAAAATTTTCCATTTCTCCAGAGGGATGAGGTTGTCGATTCGGGACTATATGTCGGGGCTCATCTGTACTACCTTGAAAGATTACCAGAGCAGGGCCCTTGCTTACGATATGTCTGTGACGGCGAGTGAGGCGGCCCGCGAGAGTAAGAAGCAGAAGTCCGCTGGGAATTTTTCGGGCCACAAAGGTGGGGGTCAAGAAATTTCACCGCTAACTTTTCCACCGGTGGTGGCCCACTCGATCTACCGGGTTTCCGTAGGCTGCGGTGCCCCTTCTCGAGAGGTGAAGTGCTTTAACCGTGGCGCAGGGCCACATCGCCGTATTTGTCCGAACCCTTTGGCCGACGTGTAATCGCAGTGTGGCCACCGGTCACAAGGCGGCTTCAGGCCGAGAGGGAGAAAATCCTTGGTGCCCGGGCTTCCAATCCATCGCCAAGGGAAACAAGTGTGAATCAGGGATCGTTTGCTCCTCAATCTCCGCCGAGTGCTAGTCGGGGGAGAGGTCGGTGTCAGCCCTCTAAGGGGGGAGCTTCCAGTGTCGGCTCAGCCCACCCGCGTGTCTATGAGATGCGGAGAGCCGATGACCCAGCGGCTACCGTGGCGACAGGTACCGTTTATATTCTTTCTCATCCTGTTAGTGTGCTTTTCGATTCCGGTGCTACGCATTCGTTCATATCTTTGGATTGTGTGCGCCGTTTGAGTCTCGACTGTTTGACGCCTTGTGAACCCTTCATCGTTAAGCTTCCTAGCGGTGATAGGATCGTTGGTGATCAGGAGGTTCGAGACTGTTCTGTACTTATTTGTGAGAGGATTTGGCCCTCTAATCTTATTGTTGTGAGTATCGAGGGTGAGGATTTGATTCTTGGGGATGATTGGCTCGAGCGGCATGGTGCGATCATGAACTACCGCACGAGAATCATCACTATGTTAGCCGAGGACGGCACCGAGCACTCTTTCGCGGGGCGAAAGAGGGGAAACCAGAAGTTCGTTATTAACGCCTTGAAGGCGATGAGACTCCTGCGTAAGGGGTGTACTGGCTATTGGTGCTACGCCTTGCAGGCGGAGAGTGGTGGAGTCGAGCTTTCGTCGATTCCAATCGTTAGCGAGTTTCCTGATGTATTTCCTGACGAGTTACCGGGATTGCCACCGGATCGTGAGGTCGAGTTTGCTATAGAGTTAGAGCCGGGCGCGGCTCCTATTTCGAAGGCGCCCTATCGCATGGCACCTTCAGAGATGTCCGAGTTGAAGAAGCAGTTGAGTGAGCTTCTTGAGTCGGGGTATGTTCGACCGAGCGCCTCGCCTTGGGGCGCACCGGTCCTGTTCGTATGGAAGAAGGATGGTTCACTTCGTTTGTGTATCGACTATCGCGAACTAAACAAGGTGACCATCAAGAACAAGTATCCGTTGCCGAGAATTGATGACTTATTCGACCAGTTGCAGGGAGCTGTGGTATTCTCGAAGATTGATTTAAAATCGGGGTACTATCAGCTCCGGGTGAGGGAGTCCGATGTGCCGAAAACAGCTTTTCGGACGAGATACGGACATTATGAGTTTATAGTTATGCCTTTCGGGTTAACTAATGCGCCGGCGGTGTTCATGCAATTGATGAACAAAGTCTTTATCGAGTATTTGGATAAGTGTGTAGTCATCTTCATTGACGATATTCTTATCTATTCGAGGAATGAGGAAGAGCATGCTCATCATTTGCGGATAGTGTTAGATATTTTGAGGACCGAGCAACTCTATGCGAAGTTCTCGAAATGTGAGTTCTGGCTGAAGGAAGTGATGTTTTTGGGTCACGTGATTTCAGCCGAGGGAGTCCGAGTGGATCCGCAGAAGATTGAGGCAGTGTTGGATTGGGCGCCGCCCAAGAATGTGAAGGAGGTCCGTAGTTTCTTGGGTTTGGCTGGCTACTACCGTAGGTTCGTCGAGGGTTTCTCAAAACTAGCTCGGCCACTTACACAGTTGCTCCAGAAGTCCGAGAAGTTCGTCTGGAATGACGAAAGGCAGTTGAGTTTTGAGGAGCTGAAGAGGCGTTTGACTTCAGCCCCGGTTTTGGCATTGCCGTGTGGCAACGAGGGTTTTGCCGTTTATAGCGATGCTTCGGGTCAGGGTCTTGGGTGCGTATTGATGTAGCACGGCAAGACTATTTCCTATGCGTCGCGACAGTTGAGGCCGTATGAGCTGAACTACCCTACTCATGATTTGGAATTAGCGGCAGTCGTTTTCGCGCTCAAGATTTGGCGTCACTATCTTTTCGGCTCTGCATGTCAGATTTTTACCGATCATAAAAGTCTGAAATACATATTTACTCAGCGGGAGTTGAATATGAGGCAGAGGAGGTGGTTAGAGCTGATTAAGGATTATGACCTCGAAATTCTTTATCATCCGGGCAAGGCGAACGTCGTGGCCGACGCCTTGAGTCGGAAACCGATTGCATTGCGAACGCTTGAGATCCTTACGTCTCAGTCTGAGCTTCGGCGGGCTTTGATCGAGTTAGATGTTGAGGTTTTGTTGCCGGAACCGTCGGCAACTTTGTGCTTTGGAGATTTCGCTGCCTTTGATCGATGAAATTAAATCAAGAAGCAGTTAGAGGATCCGATGATTACTCAAATCCGAGAGAACGTTCTTAAAGGAAAGTCTCCTGGATTTGTGATTCACGAGGATGGTGTTTTGAGATTCCAGAGTCGGCTTTGTGTGCCGAACGATTCAGAGTTGAGGCAGAGTATTTTACGGGAGGCCCATGCTACACCTTATTCCGTTCATCCTGGTTCGAGTAAGATGTACAAGGACCTGAGAAGAAATTTCTGGTGGAATGATATGAGGGAGGAGGTCGCACAATTTGTAGCGAGATGTTTGACTTGTCAGCAGGTCAAAATCGAGCATCAGCGACCTTCTAGGTTATTGCAGTCACTTCCCGTTCCGGAATGGAAATGGGAAGATATATCGATGGATTTCGTTACGAGTTTGCCGAGATCGAGGTCGGGCATGAATATGGTATGGGTGATTGTTGATCGTCTGACCAAGTCGGCACATTTTCTGGGCATCAAGGACACTTGGGGCCCGGAGAAGTTAGCTCGTGTGTTTATCGCGCAGATTGTGAGGCTTCACGGTACTCCGAAGTCTATTGTTTCGGATCGTGATGGCCGTTTTGTATCGCACTTCTGGCAGGCGGTGCATAAGGCGTTGGGTACCCGTTTGCATTTGAGTACCTCTTTTCATCCCCAGTCAGATGGACAGTCGGAACGCACTATACACACATTCGAGGATATATTGCGTGCTTGTGCCCTCGATTGGGGTAGCGATTGGGAGGAACATTTGCCATTGATCGAATTCACGTACAACAACAGTTGGCACGCGTCGATTCGGATGGCACCGTATGAGGCACTTTATGGGCGGCGATGTCGATCACCAATTTGTTGGAATGAGACGTCCGATTTAGTCGGGACCGAGCCGGACGTCGTTTTAGAGACGAGGCGGAAGATATAATTAATTCGGGAACGGATGTTGACTGCCCAGAGTCGACAAAAGTCGTATGCCGACGTCCGTCGTCGACCTTTAGAATTCGAGGTGGGAGACCACGTTTTGCTAAAGGTGTCGCCGACGAAGGGAGTTTTTCGTTTCGGGAAGAAAGGGAAGTTGAGTCCGAGATTTATTGGACCCTTCGAGATTCTCGAGCGAGTCGGTGGGTTGGCATACCGTCTGGCGTTACCTCCGGCCTTGAGTCATGTTCATAGCGTTTTTCATATTTCCCAGCTGAGGAAATATGTCCCGGATCCTAGTCACGTCATCAATTATGGTGAGATTGATGTCGCCGAGGATATTACTTTCGAAGAGCGTCCTTTGAAGATTTTGGAGCATCGTGTGAAACGACTGAGGCATAAGACCATCCCTTTGGTCAAGGTATAGTGGTCGAGACACGGTGTCGAAGAGGCAACTTGGGAAACCGAGGATAGCATGCGTGCTAGGTACCCTGAGTTGTTTGTTTCTTAAGTTTCGGGACGAAACTTGTTTTTAGAGGGGTAGAATGTAATATCCGCATTTTTCCCTTCTCTTATTATTCTCATTTTAGTACATTTTCGTTTTTGGCGACTCGCTTGTAACCGTATCGACATTTTGAGGATATTTAATATTGAACTTTTTGTCGTTCGAGCTTGATTCGGACTCGTTTTACTCGATTTGATGTTTCATGTTGTTATTTCGGATATTATCGTAATCGTCATTTGGAACCACCGTTTCGTGGTTTCCAAAGATCCATATCGTGTTATTATGGGCGTTGTGAGCTTTTGTTTGGTGTTTCGACCATGTGTCGTACATTCCGGATGTTTGGGCCGTTTTGTAAATTCTCCCAAACTTTTGGGAAAATTTCGTTTGTTGATTGTTTTTCCGAACCTTTGAGTAGTCGGGAATATATTTTCCTTCGGCATTTAAGTTCGTCGTTTCAGGTCCCTAACGTCCGTACCATCGTGAATTGTTCACCGTTGTATTTCGATTCTTTTTCGGTACCTCCCTCTTTCATTCCTGGCCTGTACTCCACAGAAAGGAATGTTACGTACGTAACACCCTTTTGGTTACGTACGTAACGTCCTAGTGTAATTCAGTTCAGGCAATTCTGCCTTTTTGGTTACGTACGTAAGGCCCTTATGGCTTACGTACGTAATACGGCTTACGTACGTTAGCATGTGGTGGCTAACGTACGTAACGAAGCCTGGGTTTATAAACCCAGGAGTTGACCGATTTCGGTCATTTTTCATCCTTCTCCCCTCCTCCGACTCGTGGGCGATTTCCTTGGTGTCTTCCGGCGATTTGAAGCTTAGCAACTCCGAGCCATCATCTTCTTCGAGTTTTTGGAGTATTTTATCAACATCTAATCGTGTTCTTCGTCTTTAATCCGAGGTAAACTCCTAAAACCTTCTTTTAGGTAACTTTGGGGGTTTTCGTGTGTTCGTCCGATTTGTTCCGAATGATAGATTAATTCATAGTGAATATGATTAATCTTGTTGGTATTGTTGGTTCTCCTACGAATTCATGGTATATTTTCATAGTTTTGCAAAATCGAGAGGGTTTGGTTGTGGTCCGCCCTCGTTGTTATTTTTATTCGAATATACATGAATCGTAGGCGGGTTTCCGGGTGTATTCCGTTTCCATAATCATTTAGAAGTGGTTGTGATTGTGCTATTCTAATCGTTAGGTTCATTTTCGTCGGTTCCTCGCGGTCGTGCTTGATTCTTCCGTTCCGTTCGTGTCGCCGTCTATTTAATCGAGGCAAGTATCCTTATGAACTTACAATCTTGACATAGTAGTTTTGTATGAGAATTGTGTGTGTGTGTATACTCACTACGGGTTAGATCCGATGGGGTCTCGGTAGGGCTCCACGAAGCTGTGGAACCGCAAGTTGCTTTTAACCACTACGGGTTAGATCCGACGGGGTCTCGGTAGGGATCCACGAAGCTGTGGGTCCGCGGTTAATTGTGGTACATTTTACAAATGTGGTTTGATTATTGGCATTTCCGGAAATGAGTGTTTTGGAACTATGATTTCTTGATTGCATGCATTACTATATGTGTAAGATGTAAATTGTTCATTTGGTTACTTGTACTAGCGTAATTGCTAACCCCTCTGGGGACCCGTCTTGGGGAAATTCGTTCTATAAATTTCAGGTCAGGTTCATCGAGACGAGCGGGCACTGGACCAGTACGCGGATGATGGCCGTGCGTGATGATTGTGCACGAGTGACGTCTTAGTGTCTTTTATCTTTTCATCTTTTGTGGATTTTGAACTAATAGTAGTACTCGAGTACTTAAGAGTTCTTGTTCGTCCGGATTGTGTTGTTGTCTATTATGTTTGTGTTGGATGATGGTATTATGTTTGACCGGTTGAACCGGGTGGATTATTCTGTCTTGCGTCTTTATGACGAGGTGTTATTTTGTCGTTTCTGTGAGTCGATGAGTATGATGTCTGTTCAGCCTGGTGGGTCCCATATAGGGATTCACGGCGCTGTAATATACCTCGAATATCTTGGGGGTGTTACAGAAAATGGTATCAGAGCACTAGGTTTATGGATACCTAGGCTTGTCGGTTTATTGGGTCTTGTGGTGTTTAGTTTTGCACATCATCGTCACGCTGCCATGATTCCGATACTACCAAAGGTCCGTAAGTTTTCCTTCCTCTGCTCATTATTTCCTTGTATCGTACCTTTGATTCTCGACTTGTGATTGTTCTTTTCTCGTACTTACCCTCGTATGGCTTTTGCTACTTATTTAACTCCGGATGGATGCCGGAAGAGGTCGTGGTCGCGGTCGTGGTCGTGGACGCGGCCGGGACGTGGGGCGCCGGGGGCGGCCACGTCGCAGCTTCTTGAGCCGGGCAAGACGGGCGACCGCCACGCCATGCTTCTTCTCAGAGCGCGCTGACCTTGGTATTGCGGCCGTTATGCAACAAATGGTGAACCAAATGGCGGCAATAGCTCAAAGTGTTCGTAACCCTAATGTGCCCATGTTAATCGGGGCGGAGCAGACCGTTGGCTCCAAGATGTCATCAAGATGCATCCTCCTCAGTTTTCAGGAGCTTCAGACCCGATTGGCTGGGAAGGGTGGATCAAGGAGATATCTAAAGTCTTCACTCCTACCAACTTTCCCGAGGACCGTAAAGTCCCTATTGCTCAATACTTTCTCACAGGGGACGCTACGGACTGGTGGGAGGCCGTTGGGCCCAAAGATCATGCTGCTTCGTGGGCTGAGTTTCAAGAATTGATGGAGACTGAATATTGCCCGTGGCCGGTCAGACAGGCTCGGGTACATGCTTTTTATGATGCTCAACCGCGGGATATCCCCGTATCTCAAGCTATTGCTGATTTTAACAAGGAGTTGGGTTATGTGAAGACCCAAGTTGTCGAGGAGAGCGACAAAATTTTCCATTTCTCCAGACGGATGAGGTTGTCGATTCGGGACTATATGTCGGGGCTCATCTGTACTACCTTGAAAGATTACCAGAGCAGGGCCCTTGCTTACGATATGTCTGTGACGGCGAGTGAGGCGGCCCGCGAGAGTAAGAAGCAGAAGTCCGCCGGGAATTTTTCGGGCCACAAAGGTGGGGGTCAGCAGAAATTTCAGTCTGCTAACTTTTCCGCTGGTGGTGGCCCAGCTCGATCTACTGGGTTTCCCCGTAGGGCTGCCAGTGCCCTTTCTCGAGAGGTGAAGTGCTTTAACTGTGGCCAGCAGGGCCACATCAGTCGTATTTGTCCGAACCCTTTGCTGATGTGTAATCAGTGTGGCCAGCCGGGTCACAAGGCGGCTTTCTGTGCTGAGAGGGAGAAAATCCTTGGTGCCCGGGCTTCCATTCCAGCGCCTAGGGAACCAAGTGTGAATCAGGGATCGTTTGCTCCTCAATCTCCGCCGAGTGCTAGTCGGGGGAGAGGTCGGGGTCAGCCCTCTAAGGGGGGAGCTTCCAGTGTCGTCTCAGCCCACCCGCGTGTCTATGAGATGCGGAGAGCCGATGACCCAGCGGCAACTGTGGCGACAGGTACCGTTTATATTCTTTCTCATCCTGTCAGTGTGCTTTTCGATTCTGGTGCTACGCATTTGTTCATATCTTTGGATTGTGTGCGCCGTTTGAGTCTCGACTGTTTGACGCCTTGTGAACCCTTCATCGTTAAGCTTCCTAGCGGTGATAGGATCGTTGGTGATCAGGAGGTTCGAGACTGTTCTGTACTTATTTGTGAGAGGATTTGGCCCTTTAATCTTATTGTTGTGAGTATCGAGGGTGAGGATTTGATTCTTGGGGATGATTGGCTCGAGCGACATGGTGCGATCATGAACTACCGCACGAGAATCATAACTATGTTAGCCGAGGACGGCACCGATCACTCTTTCGCGGGGCGAAAGAGGGGAAACCAGAAGTTCGTTATTAACGCCTTGAAGGCGATGAGACTCCTGCGTAAGGGGTGTATTGGCTATTGGTGCTACGCCTTGCTGGCGGAGAGTGGTGGAGTCGAGCTTTGGGGCAAAAACGCAAAGTCTGAGAAATTCTGGGCTGAAAACGTAACTCTCAAAGCAACTAGTGAACAAATTGACGAAGCCAAGTTACGGCCGTAACTACAAAATCTTACGGCCGTAAGTCATCCTAGTTACGGCCGTAACTCCTGAATGTTACGGCCGTAACTCTTGACAGGTTGTTATGATTTGTCTAATTTTTTATACTTTTTGTGTATTATTGAGGGGATGGCTGGCATTGATCCGACCTAATGTAATAATGGTGGAGTTTTGGAGCTATTAGATGACTTTAGGTGTATAAATAGACCCCTTAGATCCTTCATCAATCATCATTCATCTTATAATTTTCCATTTTTTGTAAACTTTTCTTTTTGTGTGAAGAACACACTTGTATTCTTGAGTGATATTTATAAGTGTGGTATAGCATATGTTGTTCAGAGAGTTTATTGCTTCTATCTCCTTTATCTACGAAGGGAGTTACGATCAATTCTTTCTCTTGATTCAACTAATAATGACCACCAAAGCTTGTAATATGTATAATAAACCCTTCATGGGCTAAGTAACCTTTAGTTGGGATTATAAACAAGGTTAGTCATGTTATTTATGTTTGTATAAAAGATCTATTGTGAATTTGTAATATCCTAGAATTTCACTATGAATTTTTCGCATTATTTTATCTGGGATGTACTGTACAGGGTGGGACCGACACGATATGAGCGGGTAATTTTGGAAACCATGACAGTTGTGCCAGTATGTCTATCGAGGTTATTTTGATTCTAGGATATTACATGCTTGGTGTGTTTTCGATGTCGGATATACTGTATGAGTATTTGTATGATTGCCGTACTTGGTCGACAGTTGTAATTGGGGGTATCGTGCATCAGATGTATCGTATGGAAATGTTATCGGAACGAGTATATGTATTCGGTGTGTCGCGTGTATGTGTTCGGTTTATTGAGACGACAGACAGGGGCGGAAATGGCTAAGTATGGATTTGTTAACGTACGTTAAGACTTTGAGATAACGTACGCTAAGTGGTACGTGTTACGTACGTTATGAGTATGGTATTACGTACGTAACAAGAGGAATCAGACAGTTGGGCCCGGTATCGGCAGCTTTCGGCGCGGATGTGGACAGGTGAGTCAACGGATGGAGTTACGTACGTTATACAGGGTGTATTACGTACGTAATACGAGTATAATACTGTAGCAAGTCAACGTATGTATTACGTACGCAACGGATTAAGTGTTACGTACGTTACGGGGCGACTGGCCGAGTCATGGCCGAGATGACCTGGATGGCCGAGCATGGCCGGACGTGACTCGTTGAGATGGCCGAGCATGGCCGGACGTGACTCGTTGGGATGGCCGAGCATGGTCGGCAATGACTCGCTGGGGGCTAGGACTGGCCGATTACGTACGTAAGGCAGTGGCCTGTTACGGCCGTAAGGGCCAGTTACGTACGTAAGCCAGCTGCGGTTACATACGTAAGGGTGCCGAACAAATCGATGTAAGGTAGGCCGCCGTTACGTCGTAAGCCACGGCCGGTTACGACGTAATCGCCGGCGTGTCTCGCCTATATAAGGCTGTACCGAGTCACCCTTATCATTTTCCATTTTTCTTCGTTCCTTCCGCGATTTCTTCAGCAAATATTATGGATTTGAGGAGAATCAACTTATAACAACATGTATTGGAAGTAGGAATCATGGAATAACATCATCCTCAACCAGGAAAGAAGGTAAGAACACAAGAACTTTTGTATATTGGATGTTCATGAGGTTTCTTGTTGTTTTGGCCGATTAGCTTCGTATTGATTGATTATTGATAGAACTTGATTGTATACTCGTAATCATTCAATACTCTTGAAGTTTTGTGGAACAAATTCGAGTATTTCTTCGTTAAAATGATTAAATTGGATTATGCCTTCAAAGTGTTCGATGAAATGCCTCAATGAGTTGAACTTGGGAAATTCTATACTTTTTCGTATGAATGATGGTTGAATTGATATTGTTGTGATGATTCTTGGTATTTACGAGAATTTTGTTAAGGGAAGATAATGAATTGGTGATCAAATGATTCGATTATGTTGTTATGAATATGGAATTGTAATATTCTCGATGTTCTTGGTAGTTTGTTGCGATTCGTGATGTTATGGGAAGTATATATGTTGAAGACATTGTTAGGACCATTGAACACCGAATTTCGGCTTGTGTTCGTATTGTTAAGAGTTGATACGGTTTGGTTTCGTATGATCGAGATGTCGTTGAACCATCGAGTTTGATTAGTTGGTCATTTCGGTTGTTGATTGTTGTTGAACGTATCGTTAACTAATTATTGCATTAGGTTGCGTTTAGTGATCGTTGAAGTTAACCGTTGTCTTGGAGCCGGGTCATGGAGCTTGTAGACGAAGACGGCGGGATTGATAGTGGCTTCGTCGAATTGGTATCAAGGCAAGTTATGCTTGCTCAGTTCATAATGTTAATAAATGATTTCGTTTTCATTTCATTTATGATTCATATAGCAATGGTATTATGGAATATATGAATTGTCGGAATGGTGGTATGTAAGATAAATCATAATGTATATGATTTTAAGGATGTCTAGTGGAAATGGGAACGTGAACTATAATTTGGCCTATTGCATGATAAGTTGGATATCAAGGTTAGTTATCGTGTCGATGTTGAACTCGGGACGGTGGTTTGGTATTAGTTATGGACTGTACATCATTTTGGATTGTCGGATAAACCGTGTATTCGTTCAGGGCGGTTGGTCGTGGAAAGGTTAGCGTCTCCAGCTTGAGGTAAATTAATATTGTTAGAATATGATAATCATCATGTTGCATTTTTGCATGTGTGTGTTGATATTTTATACGGTGAATGTGCACCATTGTTTGTTACGTTTTGTGAAGTGCTCTTTCTTGAGCCGTAATCTGTGGGGCCGATGTGTTGGGGATAAAACCTGTATGGTACCCGAATGGAAATGTGTTAGGGGATAAGACCTAAATGGCACCTATGTCCGGAGTATTCCTGAGTAGATGCTTAGTGACCTCTTCCGCCTTGGGAGTTTATGTGATATTGTCTGGAGTATTCCTGAGTAGATGCTTCCGTGACCCTTGGCTGCTGCCTTGGGAGTTTATGTGCTATCATTATATGCATTGTTGAGCATGCTGTGGACTGTTGTCTGACGGAATACAACATTGTGGTCGTGTCGGTCTTCCATGATCGAGTTATTGTTGCCCTCTTGGAAAATCTTCCGATCGTTGTTGAATATGCGTTTCTTCGAGATTTGTTGTCATGTTGTATCGTGGCATATCTGGAGTCAGATACGTTCTGATCGTTCATGTGTAGGATTTTCGGGACGGGCACGTGTAGCATATGTTGGTTTCGACCTCATATTGAACCTTGCACACGAGACGTACTTCGTGAGGCTGATTAGGTACGAGACCAGGCGTGTATTGATCAATACCCGTGGTTGGCTTGTACACGGACACATGTCCGGATCGAGCGTATCGTGACGTCCATCTTGAGTCTTATTGATTGGTCGTTCACAGTCCATGTATAATTGGGTCTGTTCGATATTCGGGTTGTCTTTGAAATCCCGTATATATGATTTGTATATGGTTGACGATTTTATTCTCTCGTGTATCCATCACCATTGAACCTTTATTAATCTCATTTTTGAGTTACCATATCGATGGTCAACTCATTGATATCGATCCTTTATAAATCTCGTTTGGAGTTCACCCTGTCATTGGTAATCTCATTCATTATTGATCCTTATTGATTCCATTTGGGAGTTGTCTCACCGTTGGTATTCTTGGTTATTAGTCCTTGATTGATGTTATTGGAGTTTACCGTGTCGTCGGTATTCTCAGTTGTTGATCCCTTATTATCCCTATTGGAGTATACCGTGTCGTCAGTATTCTCGATTGTCGATTTCTTATTGTTCTTGTTGGAGTATACCGTATCGTTGGTACTTCCGGTCGTTGGTCCTTATTGATCTTGCTAGACTTTACTATGTCATCAGTATTCTCTTGTTGATCTTATTGGGGTTTATCGTACCGTTGGTATTTCTGGTTGTCGACTCTTTTGATCTTGTTAGAGTTTACCATGTCGTTGGTATTCTCGATTATTGATTCTTCATTGATCCTTACCGTGTCGTCGGTATTCTCGGTTGTCGACCTTTTATTGATCTTGTTGGGAATTGCCGTATTGTCGGTATTCTCGGTTATTGATTATGTCATTGATCTTGTTGGAGTTACCACATCATGGTATTCTCGTTCGTGGTTGATCCTTTGTCAATCTTGTGTGGAAATATCATGTCATTGATAATTCCGTTGTGATGCATTGATTGTTTATCATTATTGATTGTGTGAGCATTCACGCTTTGTATTGATATCCGGGACTTGCCATTGTTTAGGGACAGTTGATTTGCAGATGTATCGTGTGATATTAGTTTCTATCAGTATTGGGATCTGATTGTGCGACCCAGCCGATAGAGTTAGCCTTGGCCAGATCATTATATATTGAGATATGATAAGTTTGGGAATTTTGTATCGTTCTGATACAGGTGGTTACTTTTGAATTCGTTCATCACTTAAGGACACGAGGCGTGGAATATGGTAAGATTTGATTGTTATGGTTGTGACAGGTTGGTAAGGTTACTTCGGTGAGATCATATTGGAATTATTCTTACCTTGTAATTACATTGATATGTATTGTTTTTGTGATGTGATCGTTATCATTGTTGAGTATTATGGCTGACCCCGTCGTGGGCTTTATCTTTTAGGTACTCTGAGTTCGAGCGAGTAGCGGTCGTGAAGGGATGAGCTTTCCGGTGATACTGGCTATGGCGTAGTTGTTGGGATTCGAGTGTTCTTTCTGGTTTTTATAATTCCGCTGTAAATGTAATTAATTGTGTTTTATCTGCTGTGTGTGTATATTTAAAATGGCTTTCGATATTCTTGAAACTGTGTTTTTATCCGCTGTGCGTGTGTGTGTACTTTCAAAGGGCTTTTTGACATTTTTAAACGTTTGCGAAAATGATTTTATCCTTGTGGGTTCTAATATGGGGCCCATGACGCTGTAATATTCCCGGTCGGTTTTGGGGGTGTTACAGAATTACTTATTATTGTGTGTGATTTTCATTGTTTTAACAATCTTTATTTATTTGGCCAATAAATGAAGATATTTATGGTCTTCATATGTTTCGAAAGAAAATATGTTTGATTAGATCAAATGATCTTCACTCTAAGTTGTTCTAGGGGATAGAAATATACCTCTAGTCCTTAGATGATTCTTTGAGTTATTTTCATAAATCCTAATGCTATGTATTGAAGCCAATCAACATAGAAATATAGTGGATTGATTCAATATGCAAGGGGCGTTTTATAGTTCGAAAGAGAAACTGTCTTTTTAAGGAAAATTGAATCTACACAACATGATAAGTAATTTCATCTTATGATCTCCTATACATATTCTATAACTAATGACGAACTAAGTTTGTAATCCCAACTATTTCATTTTATCGTTTAATCAATCTATTATTATTGCAATATTTTTATTTCCTTAAAATATTAGAACTATTATTGCATTTTCTTTGCATTTATTAAACCAAACTTTTTAATTATGTGCTTCACTCATCTTAGTATCTATAAAAATAGACTAATAGTGTATAATTCAAATTATAACCAAACTTCCTTGTGGGATCGATAAACCGGATTCAAAAAGTCCACTTTACTACTTGATACGATATCGTGCACTTGCGATAGTTACACTAACAACGTGTCAGATACCAGCTACAAATGGAATTCCGACTCTATGGAGGAAGAGGATCCTGGAGAAGATCCTGAAGAAGATCTAGAGGAAACACCCGAAGAGGAGCCAGAACCACAGGATGAGCTGGAAGTGGGACAGACGGGTGATTCTAATGATGCCGAAATGCGTGATAGCGAGTACAGTAATGATTTAGTTTCTTGGATAATGCCACAAACCCACGTTCCAGTGATCGTGATTATTAGTAGTGATGAGGAGTAGTTGTTTAAATATATTTATTATATTTATTTTCTGTTATGATTATGTTATGCTTCTATTCCTTGTTCAGACCCTTCAAGGTCATTTATATAATGAATAAATAGGTACTTTTCTTCATGTTATTTCATTACTCTTGTGATGTGATGAGTTAATCTAATGTGATGTTGAATTATTCATCTATCATTTTTCTCACGTTCCGGGACTCATGAGTTTCCTCATGAATCGTTGGCAGAATTATGGCTAACCGAGGCGCTCCATCCACTCAGGACCAACTTTTGGCCGGATTAGCTACTCTCTTGCAAGGTGCCACGATCGTGCTACCAGCCTCCCTCGAGGAAGCTCAGGCTCGCATTATCAAACAGTTTAATCAGTTCAAGCCTCCCATATTTCTTGGTCGTGAAGGACCCGCAACAATAGAGGAATAACTGATGAACCTTCAGAGCATCTTCGATTACATGGATTGCACTGATGCCCAGAAAGTGTCATGTGCCATTTCCAACTGAAAAAAGTGCTAGAACGTGGTGGTTAGGGTCATGGAGACTCCGAACCCAGGGCGAGAGAGATGCAATTGCTTTGGACACCTTCAAGGGAATGGTCATGGAGAAATACTACCGAAGAGTGTACAAGGGTAAGATGTACAGAGAATTCTTAAACTTGACACAAGGATGGATGATTGTGACAGACTACGAGAGGAAACTCAACAACATGTGTCGATTTACACCACATATGGTGGAGACTGATGAAATGAAGTCCGAGAAGTTCGCGATGGACTTTGTGACCGGATCCGTCACCATCTGGCTAGCCATGGGAGGATGTCTTACACCGAGGTTGTAGCCAGGGTAGAAGATATATTTGCCAGTTTCGATGTGGAAAAGTCAAGAACACCACCAATCGCAGCTACTAACAAGCGTAAGTGGCATGACCAAGAAAGCGGTAGTAAGAAGAATGCTAAGACTGGATTTTCAGGGGAAAAACTCCATTCCGATAATCCTGCTTGTGCTACTTGTGACTGTTAGGAATATGTCCTTGAATGCCACTCAGATGATGAGAGAGTGAGAGTATTATATTGTAATTATGAATATTAAATACAGCACTTATTATTTCTATATTATTGTATATCACAAGTATTGTGATTTGGTATATAAACCAATAGTCCTTGCATTTGAGAGCAAACATTCCTTATCTTATGGAGATAAGAACATAGGCACTGGAAGTGTTTAGGGCTATTTGATGGCTAAGTATTACCCGTACTCCTTGGTTCCTCCCATTGCCAACTAAGACGGGTCTATGGGGTCGCGCACAAGGATATTTGATGGATAAAATATATATTTATTATCTCTTCATTAATATTGGATATTAGATATCTAATTTGATTTATTTGATAAATCAAGCGGTCTTGTGAATTGAAATTACCTACCGGGTGATTAATTTAATTCATTAATAATTATTTCTTGAAAATATATTATTATAATTTTTGTATTTGATAAATTTAATTAGTTAGATTAATTAATTAAGTATAAATACATATGATATAAAACAAAATGTACTTAACGGACTAGACTCGCGAACGTCCGGTACACAAACCGAGTGGCTCGAATCATTTTTTCACCTCTAACAAAGTGGGCCGCCCCCCTCTTTCATGCTTGGAAGCTTACCTTGTGTTGTGTGGGGTGTGTTAGTCTCATCATTTTATTAGGTTGAGGACAAATGGATGAGATTTGGAATCTCATCATTTAATCTCATTTTGAATTATAAATAATTAAGTCTTACACACCACAACATGGTTGAAACACACACACATTGCAAAGTGGCCGTAAGTTTCTTGTTAAAAAGAAGAGGATTTTTTTTCTTCTTGATATTATTTCATCTTATAGAGAAATAAAAAGGAAGAAGAGAAGAGAAGAAAAATACTATATCAATTCATAGCCATGTTCTTCGAGAAATAATTGATCAATAATTTTTCTGATCAATATTCGACGCGTGATAATATAGAGACACTCGGCATATTCGATGTTTCATCATTCATCAAGCTAGAACGAATTGGATTCGTGTATATGTTGGTGACCGGAAAAAGCTTGGCTCGGGTATTTCCTTCAAGAAGATATTATCAAAGGTCTACGAGGGTATGACTTCTTAATTTTATCTTCGTCAATTTATATTCATTTACACGATGCTTAATTGATCCATTTTAGGGTTTAGTTTTTATCAGGTTGGACCAGTTTATTTTCTACTGTGTAACTCGATTTTAATCACTGAATCTCAATAGTGGCACGAAGCAAGATTTATGCGATCGTATATTCTATATTTGTATTTGGAATGCTTGGTTATTTTTTTTATGATTTAGAATCATAATAGTTTTAATTGTTAATGTTTAACTATTCATCTAGAAATTATTTTCCATGATTTATGTTACAATATAAATCTATTTTTCTTCCGAAAAACTGATATAAATGTGTAATATAAAAATTAAAAAAATATTATTTTTGGATTTAGGATGAAAGGACGAGCCGAAAAAATAGCCGGACCCGGCAGCTCGGGGATACTGGGACTGCTGGGCAGCAAGCTGCTTGCCGAGAGGAGCAGGGTGTAATACCCCGATTTTTTGGATATATTTTTCGTTTATATATTGGATATCGTGGATGGTTAATTATGCTCGAGAACATTGCGAACGTTTGATAATGTTATTGAATGCGTATATGTATTCATTGTGCCGTATGTTTGATTGGTATGTCGAGATATTGGTTGAGGATAGCTGAATATGGCTAGGCACAGCAACGATAGTGCACACTATAAGTGTTTCATTAGCGCACGCTACTGGGTACAGGTAGCGCACGCTACGAAGTATTGATAGCGTACGCTAAGAGGTTCGGTTACGTACGCTAAGGAGGACCCCTAACGTACGTAACGACTTGCTGGGTTAGTTCCTAAGGTGGCGGTGTAGGCCTGTGTTGATTTTTATATTCAGTTAGCGCACGCTAACACATGTTGGTTAGCGCACGCTAACATCAGATCGCCAATAATGGAATATTAGCTTTCGGCGGGTGGACCAGACCATGTTCGACGCGTGTCCAGATAAGGTCAGCGAGTGTTTGTCGTGTAGAGCTAGCGCACGCTAAAACCGTATGATTAGCGCACGCTAATTGCAGATCGGGCAGAGGGAATCTTGTCCTTGTCAGATGCTGTCGGTATGTGGGGTCACGAGTGGTAGGTGAACACTGTAGCAAGTCAACTTCGGATAGCGCACGCAAAGGTCAAGGACTTGCGTACGCTAGGTAGGATGTTTTACGTACGTTAATGCATGGGCATTACGTACGTAAGCTAGTTTACGAAGCAAGGTAGTAGCCTCTGGGCTGCGATAGCGCACGCTAACAAAGTCAGTTAGCGCACGCTAAGGCTGTAGCGCACGCTAAACATGAGATGTTAGCGCACGCTAATAATGAATATTATAAAAGGGGACAGACGGGTATTGTGAGGCATTTCGTCCATTCTTCTTCCTTCAGTCGGGAGAGAGAGAGTTGAGAGTTATTTGGGATTCCCAAACACTGTATAATGATAATCTTTAACAACATTAAATTGAGAGCTTGGATTCAAGCCTTGTTCTTCAAGTTGTTCATGATTCTTTGGATGGAGTTCTAGTGTTCTTCTTTTTGGTTCGTCTAAACCAGGTAATCTTTGTATTCCTTTGTTAATGGTTCGTTTTTCTTGGATGATTACATGTGAGGAACATGTTGGATAATCATATAACGATGTTATATGGGATTTTATGGATTTTGATAAGAGTTTCAGATGTTTCTTCATATTATAAAGATGATGGTTCGTTTAAACCATTTTGAGTTAGATTTCTGGATCATGATAATTTCAGTGATCGATTTAGAGGAGTTAAATCATGATTCGAGGTTGAATTCCAGATTGTGTATGTTATGATCATTGTTACCGAGTTGGTCCGATTAATGACATGATTATTGTTCTAGGGTGATTAATCAATAGGTATAACTGTTGTGCTTCGTTGGAAGACCGTAGATTCATTCCAGTCAGGGCTGAAGAGCTCGTAGACGAGGGCGATGAGTTCGGTGTTGGTTTTGTCGTGTTGGTATCCAGGCAAGTATTTACTTGTTCGGTTATAATGTTTTGATGAGTAATTCCATTTACATTTCATAAGTATTTTATGTTGTATTGCATATTGACGAATGTTTAGTGATGTTATAAAAGGATTAGAATGCACAGTTGATGATTGTTGAGATACTTGGACAATCTTGGGAAGATTGTAGTATTCGGATATTGTTGATGTCATTTTGGATATTCTTGGTCTGTGGTATGCATTCCGGAAGGAAGTCCGGATAGAGGTATGTTTTATGGTAATCGTACATAGAGGATTATGTACGAAAAAGTATTCGGTATTGAGGTATTATACGGTATTGTTGTGATACTGGGATTTTTGTGGTATTATCCTGATATTGGGATTTTGATGAGAATCGTTGGATTACCGGAAGTGGTAAGGTTATCGTTGAGGTTATTATTCTCATGATGCATGGCATGTGAATATTTATGTTTATGTACTTGCGGTTATTTGTCGGGCATTATTGCTGACCCCGTTGTGGGACATGTTTTTCAGGTATTGAGGACTTTGATGGTAGCGGTCGTGAGGCGAGGATTCCGGACGATACTGGCTATGGCATATTGTTGGGGAATCGTGTATTTTGTCTGTGTATTAATTATTGATGCATATGTATCTTGTACTGTATTTCTTTCCGCTGCGTGAGTTCTTTCAAATGGTTTTCGGCTTTTTTGCCAATTGAGTTTCATTTCGAAAACCGATTCCCTTAACCGAGTTTTTGGTCTTGATTGTTTTGACGGTAGTTGGTGTTTTCAAATGATTTTGTGAGTTTTGGAAAATACTACCGTCATTGGCCTTTTTGGGAGTTTTTATAATTGGTTTTTAGCCTGGTGGGTTTCGGCGCAGGGCCCACGGCGTGTAATATTCCCGGTTGGATCTGGGGGTGTTACAAAATATGGTATCGGTGCCCATGGTTTTGTGATAACCGGGCATGTGTCTTATGTGGCTCTACCGGTGTGGTAGTAGCGTGATGTTTATGATGTTTTAGAACTGTGTGATTTTTGAGTACTGTCGTGGTGATGTGTGGGTTTAGGGATTGTTGGTGTTCCCGAGACCGACGAGGCAGGGAGTGAACGCCGGTGCCGTGGTCATGTGCAATGTGCGGCTCCAATCGGGAAGTGAACGCCGGTGCGAGGCACGTGCAATGTGCGGCTTTTGATGTGGAGTGGAACGCCGGTGATACGTGCATGTGACAAGGAGCGGCTCATGCGCTTTAGGTGAGGAGACACAGCGTCACAGATCCCCACAAAACTCGACAGTGCTCTAAACTGGTTGTGGTCTTGGCGGAGACCAATCGTTTTCAAATTGTGATTATTCCTGTTTTGGCATTCTTATTGTGTCGAGATTTTTGAAATGGTGCCACATGCTAGTATCACGGGAGATCTTCATCTTCACTGACCTGTAAGTATGTTATTCGGATTATTCGACAATTCTTGGTTATCTTGGTGATTTTGGATCTTCCGTTGAAATGTTGTTTGTGCGAGTGATTGCAAGTTTTGAGGACAAAACTTATTTTTAAGGGGGGTAGAGTGTAATACCCCGATTTTTCGGATATATTTTTCGTTTATATATTGGATATCGTGGATGGTTAATTATGCTCGAGAACATTGTGAACGTTTGATAATGTTATTGAATGCGTATATGTATTCATTGTGCCGTATGTTTGATTGGTATGTCGAGATATTGGTTGAGGATAGCTGAATATGGCTAGGCACAACAACGATAGCGCACGCTATAAGTGTTTCATTAGCGCACGCTACTGGGTACAGGTAGCGCACGCTACGAAGTATTGATAGCGTACGCTAATAGGTTCGGTTACGTACGCTAAGGAGGACCCCTAACATACATAACGACATGCTGGGTTAGTTCCGGAAGGTGGCCGACAGGTAGGCCCAGGTTGATTTTTATATTCAGTTAGCGCACGCTAACACATGTTGGTTAGCGCACGCTAACATCAGATCGCCAATAATGGAATCTTAGCTTTCGGCGGGTGGACCCGGCTATGTTCGACGCGTGTCCAGATAAGGTCAGCGAGTGTTTGTCGTGTAGAGCTAGCGCACGCTAAAACCGTATGATTAGCGCACGCTAATTCCAGATTGGGCAGAGGGAATCTTGTCCTTGTCAGATGCTATCGGCATGTGGGGGCACGAGTGGTAGGTGAACACTGCAGCAAGTCAACTTCGGATAGCGCACGCTAAGGTCAAGGACTTGCGTACGCTAGGCAGGATGTTTTACGTACGTTAATGCATGGGCATTACGTACGTAAGCTAGTTTACGAAGCAAGGTAGTAGCCTCTGGGCTGCGATAGCGCACGCTAACAAAGTCAGTTAGCGCACACTAAGGCTGTAGATCACGCTAAACATGAGATGTTAGCGCACGCTAATAATGAATATTAGAAAAGGGGACAGACGGGTATTGTGAGGCATTTCGTCCATTCTTCTTCCTTCAGTCGGGAGAGAGAGAGTTGAGAGTTATTTGGGATTCCCAAACACTGTATAATGATAATCTTTAACAACATTAAATTGAGAGCTTGGATTCAAGCCTTGTTCTTCAAGTTGTTCATGATTCTTTGGATGGAGTTCTAGTGTTCTTCTTTTTGGTTCGTCTAAACCAGGCAATCTTTGTATTCCTTTGTTAATGGTTCGTTTTTCTTGGATGATTACATGTGAGGAACATGCTGGATAATCATATAACGATGTTATATGGGATTTTATGGATTTTGATAAGAGTTTCAGATGTTTCTTCATATTATAAAGATGATGGTTCGTTTAAACCGTTTTGAGTTAGATTTCTGAATCATGATAATTTCAGTGATCGATTTAGAGGAGTTAAATCATGATTCGAGGTTGAATTCCAGATTGTGTATGTTATGATCATTGTTACCGAGTTGGTCCTATTATTGACATGATTATTGTTCTAGGGTGATTAATGAATAGGTATAACCGTTGTGCTTCGTTGGAAGACCGTAGATTCGTTCCAGTCGGGGCTGAAGAGCTCGTAGACGAGGGCGATGAGTTCGGTGTTGGTTTTGTCGTGTTGGTATCCAGGCAAGTTTTTACTTGTTCGGTTCTAATGTTTTGATGAGTAATTCCATTTACATTTCATAAGTATTTTATGTTGTATTACATTTCCATTTGCACAGTTGATGATTATTGAGATACTTGGACAATCTTGGGAAGATTGTAGTATTCGGATATTGTTGATGTCATTTTGGATATTCTTGGTCTGTGGTATGCATTCCGGAAGGAAGTCCAGATAGAGGTATGTTTTATGGTAATCGTACATAGAGGATTATGTACGAGAAAGTATTCGGTATTGAGGTATTATACGGTATTGTTGTGATATTGGGATTTTTGTGGTATTATCGTGATATTGGGATTTTGATGAGAATCGTTGGATTACCGGAAGTGGTAAGGTTATCGTTGAGGTTATTATTCTCATGATGCATTTCATGTGAATATTTATGTTTATGTACTTGCGGTTATTTGTCGGGCATTATTGCTGACCCCGTTGTGGGACTTGTTTTTCAGGTATTGAGGACTTTGATGGTAGCGGTCGTGAGGCGAGGATTCCGGACGATACTGGCTATGGCATATTGTTGGGGAATCGTGTATTTTGTCTGTGTATTAATTATTGATGCATATGTATCTTGTACTGTATTTCTTTCCGCTGCGTGAGTTCTTTCAAATAGTTTTCGGCTTTTTGCCAATTGAGTTTCATTTCGAAAACTGATTCCCTTAACCGAGTTTTTGGCCTTGATCGTTTTGACGGTAGTTGGTGTTTTCAAATGATTTTGTGAGTTTTGGAAAATACTACCGTCATTGGCCTTTTTGGGCGTTTTTATAATTGGTTTTTAGCTTGGTGGGTTCCGGCGCAGGGCCCACGGCGTGTAATATTCCCGGTTGGATCTGGGGGTGTTACACAGGGAGCGGCGAGCCAATGCTGGGCTGCAGGCTCAGCCTGGGCCTTGTGTTTTCCAACTCTGTTTTTATATTTTGTTCGGTAAATTAATTTCCTGCAAATTAAATTGGATTTAATTTGAATGAGATATAATTATGGTATTTTTATTTTTAAGAAAATTAATTTAATGAAATATTATTTTTCATCTGGAACAAATTAATATTTACGGTTGTATGAATTAATTGGATTAATTCTATTATGTGTATTAATTTTGTATTGATTGGATCAATAATTAGGTTAATTATTTTGCCATTTATTTTATTGTAATGATTGCATTATTATTTGAATGGTGATGTAGTTCATGGGGTTAGTTTATTGAATCATTATTCTGGGTTTTAATGGCCGTTCTGAGCCAATTTATTTTACTTTAGTAAATTTGTATAGGATTCAAATTTTATTAATGTAATAATTAGTTATGACGAAGAGCCAAGGACGAACCGCCATGAAGATGAAGATTCAAGTAATTAGTTATCGAGTCGATGATGACTCGGTACTTAGGAATGGTCCATGAACTGCATGTTGTTAGATTTAGGTTGTGTATGTTTTCATATTGTATGACAAACAAACAAACCGACAAACCGCGCTTATAAACAAATTAATGTCCAAAGTGTAACATATAATCGCGTTAAACTCCCACTTACAAACACTAAGTTATAAATGTTACGACGTTTCCTACCCCTGGTCAAACTCATGGAAAATTGAAATCTAAATCGAAATATTATTCTTCCAAGTATGTCAGGGTAATATTTTGGGGAAGGTTGAAAAATTCCTAGAGTGCATTAGATGCCTTTGGTTGTGACAAATCAAACCCCTAGAACCGTATGGGTTGTTGGGTGAGATTCAATTGTCAGTTTAATAGGAGTTGACGGTTTAAACTTAGATAGTTCAGCGAGCCATAAAAATCGTATGGATTGAGGGCAAGTGAATTAGGGGTAAAAGAAAATCAAATCATCCATTAGATGGGATGGTGTTAGACACCACTTTATAAAGAATGATAGAATGTAAACCGATGGGTTTCTCTCTATTAAACTTTGTAAATAACTGGATCACCACTATGAAGTCAACCATGACTTCCGGGTTTCACATGGGAGTTTGTAAATGCCTATAAAATAGTGGGAGCCGAGTTATGAATAAAGAAAGTCCTTAAATTCTTCACTCGGATCATAATTAAACAATCACTAACGAATCTTAAATTATTCTCTGCAGTTAACAAACATCTCCCAAAATGACAATTAACCCACTCGCAATTCTACTTGAAAAGAACACCCTGACTGGACCCAAATTTGTGGATTGGCTCCAGAATCTGAGGATAGTCCTCAGTATGGAGACGCTGTGATACGTATTGGAGGCGGACATCCCACCTGGTCTTGCAAGGACTAGGGCTGATCAGGAAGAAGTTGATGCCCATGAGAAATGGGTTAAAGATGACGTCAGGGTATGTGGTTTCATGATGGCCTCTATGAACAATGAGTTTCAGAGGGACCATGAGAAAATGCCCTCTTCAAGGGCGATTCTGGTACATTTGACTGAACTTTATAGGGAGCACAGTCGAACTGCTCGGTATGAGATATCGAAATAGTTGTTTAGTGCTTGAATGAAGGAAGGAGAGAAAGTTTGGGACCACGTCCTCAAAATGATATCTATGATCGAGATATTGAGGCTCTTGATTTTAGTATGCATGTTTCTCTCCCGACTGACCTCATTCTTCAATCACTTCCTGACTCCTTCTCTCAATTTGTCATGAACTTCAACTGTAATGAGTGCGTAATTTAGCTGGGCTAATGAACAAACTGATCACGGCACAGTCTCAGAAGAAGACTAGGATGAAGGAGGCTGCTCTTGTAATTTCTTTTGGGCCAAGAACAATAAGAAGAAAGGTAAGAAGCAGTTCACGCCAAAAGGTAAGAAAGGTAAGAAGCAGTTCACGTCAAAAGGTGGGGTACAGAAAGATAAGGGCAGAGCCTAATGGTTCAAAAGAGCAAGGGGTTCATGAAAACAGACACATGCCTAAACTGCGGTGAGCTAAGCCACTGGAGGATATACTGTCTAAAACTTGACCGAAATGCGCCTTCAGGTACGGAACTTCTGGTTTTGGAAAGAAATTGTTATGTAACTATATATTCTACTTCATGGATACTTGATTCTGGTGCGAGTTCTCACATATGTATAATAAATCAGGATCTGGAATAAAGTAGAAAGCTTGGAGCTAGAGAAGTGACGATGATAGTTGGCAGCGGGCATAGTGTCTAGCCTACTCACATTGGTTCACTTATGTTAGATTTAGAATCCGGTTTTAAAATTAATTTGGAGATGTACTTGTTTTGACCAAGGGGCATAAAAATATTGTATCAATTCCGGTCATGGATCGAAAGGTATTTCATTTCTTTATTCGAGATGGGTCCTATCAAATTTATTTTAGAAATAAATTGGTTGGTACTGCTACATTATTAAATGGTTTGTACCATTTGAATATAAAGAATAAAACAACTCTGAACACTATAACTAGGAAGCGTGGTAGGGATGAAACAAACCAAGCACTTAAGTGGCATCTTAGACTTGGTCAATTGGTTAGACCAAGGTTCATAAAATGGAGAAAGATGGGCTTATGGTCTATTGGGATCGGATCCCTATTCAACTTGTATATCTTGCCTTCAAGGCAAAATGACTAAGTTACACTTCACAAGGACTCTTGGAAGAGCTGCTGAAAAACTTGTATTGATCCATACCGATGTCTGTGGCCCTTTTGAAGTGGAACGAGATGGTTTTCAGTATTTTTTTACATTCATTGATGACCATACTAGGTATGGGTTCGTGTACTTAATGAAACATAAATCTGAATCTTTCGATAAATTCAAGGAATTTAAATCCCTAGTTGAAAACCAAACAGGTAACTGTGTTAAGACTCTTTGGTCAGACCAAGGTGGTCAGTATATGAGTATCGAGTTTGATGAGATCTTAAAGGAACTAGGAATAGTGTCACAATTTACTCCTCCAACTAATCCATAATTAAGTGGTGTATCATAAAGAAGGAACTGAACCTTGTTGGACATGGTTCGGTCCATGCTTAACTATACTGATGTACAGATTTATCTGTAGGGTCACGCGCTCCTTACTGCTGCACATATCTTGAATATATGTCCTTCCAAATCTGTTCCTAAAACTCCACATGAGATGTGGAGAGGTAGGAAACCAAGTCTTAATCACATTAGAATTTGGGTATGTTCTGCTTATGTCAAGAAGGCTAAAGTAGAGAAATTGGAAGTTAGGTCTGTAAAAGGTCGTTTCATAGGATATCCAGGGGATTCTATGGGATAACTATTCTACATGCATGAATATCATATGATCATCACTGCTTTACAAGCACACTCCCTGGAAGATGAGTTCATTCATGAAGGAAGCGCATGTACAAATATTTATTTAGAAGAAATAAAAGAAATACCAATTGAAACACCTATGCAAGATATTAGAACGGAACCTTCTAAAATACAAACACAACCTCGCAGGCCTAATATGACTTCTCCATTACCTGAGAGGTATAACTATATACATCAAGAGGAACTGAGTATCCATGAGATGACAGAAAGTAGTCAAGAGAATGATCCTTCTACATAAGACCAAGCGATGGTAGGTGTTGACTCCGGAAAGTGGCAAGAGGCTATGAAAGCTGAGATATACTCAATGCATGCTAATCAGATCTGGAGTTTAGTAAATCGTCCTAAAGGCATGGTGCCTATTGAAAATAAATGGATCTACAAGATCAAGAATGATGGATATGGCAAGGTTGATACCTATAAGTCCATGATTGTGCAAAGCGTTATTCCCAAAGAGAGGGAATCGATTACTTCGAAACCTTTTTCCCTATAGCCATGATTAAGTTTATTCGCATGATGTTTGCCATAGCAGCCCACTTACAATATGAAATATGGCAAATAGATTTGGCAACAGCATTCCTAAATGGATTCCTCGATGAGGATATTTACGTGGAATAGCCTAAGGGATTCATATCTGAAACCGATGTTCATAAAGTATGCAAACATCAGCGTGCCATTTATGGACTGAAGTTGGAATCTTCATTTTAACGACAGAGTTAAATTGTTTGATATTGTCCAAAATGAAGAGGAGCCCTATATTTACAAGAAGGTTAGTGGGAGAAAAATTGCGTTCTTAATACTATATGTGGATGACATTATACTTTCAGGAAACAACGTAGGAATGCTAAAAGCTTGGCTTTCTAAAGAGTTTTCAAGACTTGGGAGAAGCTACCTATATTTTGGGTATTCATCTCTACTGTAACACCCGAATTCTCATATGGGTTATTACATGCCGTAGAACCTTCATCATGGTCTACCAGGCTAGGACATTCACACAATTTATAATAAACCCATGACGATAACATTCATAATATAAATAAGTCCGTGGCCTCAGCCAAAATATTTGGTTTAAATGTAGGAAAACAGAATGTATAGCGAATGCATTGCCCACGCAGGGGCCTTCAACAATATCTTAAAAACACAATTACGTTTACTTGACTGACTCCAACAATCAACATAGACATAATGAAATAAACGATGCAGACCTGAGCCTCATCATCATGCTTGACCATCCTTTGCATGCGCTTCCCGTGCCGGATCCTCAGTCCGCCCGATACCTGAAATGCATGAAGCGCATTTCCCCAAGGGGTTACCATTCGAATAGCTAGGGCAAGTACACATTTACACAATATTATATATGAATATAGTCCAACATGATTATCATATTTGAAAATATTTAAGAAAACAATATTCTGGAATACTATTTTTTCATCAATGCATGATCATCAAGAAATCATAACATCACATTTCTTTATCACCAAAAACCCATACTTGGTAACCCGTGGCCTTACCCCTTAGTATCGACCCCCAGAGACCTCGTCGGGCCGTTCCCAGGTGGGAAACCACTTCCGTGGCCATACCCCTTAATAGAGGCCCCAGTGGTTCCGTCGAACCATCCCCATGTGGAAGAACAACCACAACACACCCACACATTCATCACGAATTATCAACTATGTCGAATTTACATTCTACATAACATAATGTAACATATGTACTTGCCTTGATTAATAAGACGTTAAGAAACGATGAACGGAGAGGGCTTCGATCCAAACTCACTCCAAAGTTTTGTTCCTAACACACAATGATGTTCAATCAACTACAACACTACTGGAATATAAAGAATCACCCTAGATTCTACCCTTAGGAGCGATTTTCGGACACTACGAGGGTGGAATCGATCATAATCGACCAACGATGGAATCATGAAATTCTAGTCCACAAAATAACAGAAAAAACCAAAGATTACAAGCATATAATCATAATCTAACAACTATCTAGGCTAATTGGATTCTGGATTATGAAATCATCCTAAAATCCCCCAAAATCTCAAAAACTAGGGTTCTACGAAGAATACCTTGATCTGGACGTTCAAGGGTGATTGGATGTTGCTAAATCCATAATAGAGACTCCAAATTATGGAAGGGTGATATTGTCCAGATGGAATCCACACAACCCAGTCTTCAATCATCGAGAATTGCCAAGGTAGGAGAAGAAGATAGGAAAATAACGAATTTAACTGCTGCTGTCCTTTCTAATGATTAGCATACGCTATGGTCATGCATAGCGTACGCTATCCTTGGCAAACTGCAGTCCATAGGCTTCTGTCCTCCCCGTTAGCATACGTCAATGCCAACTTAGCATGTGCTAACAGTTGTGTTAGCGTATATTAACTTATGCGCTAGAGTACGCTACCTGGTTCAGTCCAGAATCACTGGACTTTCTGTCCAATTCCACAATATTCTGCCCATACACATTAGCATACGCAATGAAATGATAATGTACGTTGATCGACTAATTAGCGTACGCAATGGAATCTATAATGTACGCTAAATAACTCATTCCAGAAGTCAGAACTTAGTGTCCAGCCTAATTAGAGCACGTCACACCTGGGATTAGCATGCGCTAGAAATACCACCCTATCGCGTGCTAGATACCCTGTGTGCTAACTATTCTGAAACAGTAGTATAGTGGTGAATTTTGATCAGGATATACACATCTCGGAAGATATAAACCTCTATAGTTACCAACGAATCATGAAGCATTAATAAGAAACAACAACATGCAAGCTCACTCTCCCATCCGAACACATGATTCCAACCATCCTATGGAACAAACAACAATTCCAGTAATGGTACCCAGAACTATAAAAAATTACAAAATGGCCCAGGCCCCAGAGAATCATGATTCGAGGCCAACTAAGAATCTATAGAAGTCGTAACGTATCAAAAAAAATTAAAGGAACCCGCAGAAGTAGCGAAACCCCAGTTTAGAATGAGATTTACGAGAATCGAGCCTAAATGCGGAAAAGTTACTCAATATGTAAAATCTCGTAAAACAACTACGAAACTCATTCGGATGGCCATGAATGCAGAACAAAATAGTTTCATAATACTAACACAATTACAAGCGAGTCATCCGAAATGGAAATACACTAAAAATAGAAATTACTAAAAATAAAAAGTACGGATATTACATTCGCTCCCCCTAAAAAGAAGTTTCGTCGCAAAACTTACCAAGTGAATAACTCGGGATATCTCGTATTCATATTATCCTCCGTTTCCCATATCGCCTCCTCTGATTCGTGTCTTGACCATTGCACTTTAACCAAAAGAATGTTTTGTGCCTAAGTTGCTTTACACGACGCTCCAAAATCTGAATTGGTCTGTCCTCGAATGTGATGTCGGGTCCCAATTTAATCTCTCCAAAATCAATAATATGGCTAAGATCCAGCACGTACTTTCTTAGATAGGAGATATGAAATACGTTATGTACGTGACTCAAGGACAGCGGCAAACCCAACCGATATGCAAGATCTCCAACTCGCTCTAAAATCTCGAAGGGTCCAATGTACCTCTGACTAAGCTTGCCCTTCGACCAAAGAGGTAAACTCCCCGAGTCAGTGATACCTTAAGTAATACATGATCCCCAACCTCAAACTCTAATGAGCGGCTACGCGTGTCGGCACTCTGAGCCATCAATAGCCTATCACGAATTGGAGAAATATTCTCTCTCGTCTCAACTAATAAATTCGGTTCAGTACCAATCAATTCAGATGCATCATCCACACATAGTTGCGATCTGCACCTCCTTCCATACAAAGCTTCAAACGGTGCCATTTTGATCGAGGCGTGCCAACTATTGTTGTATGTAAACTCGATCAATGACAGGTGCAACTCCCAATCATCTTTCCAGTCTAAAGCACAGCCTCTCAACATATCCTCTAATGTCTGTATTGTATGCTCTGACTGTCCGTCTGGGGATGGTAGGATGTACTGAGTCTCAACTCAGTCCCTAAAGCTTGATGAACAACCTGCCAAAAATGTGATATAAATCGACCATCTCGATCAGAAATAATACTCTTAGGAGTCCTATGCAACTTCACGATTTCTGCAATGAACACTCGGGCTAGTCTCTCCGGTCCCCATGTGTCCGTATTACTCAGAAAATGAGCAGTTTTGGTTAGTCAACCGACAATGACCCAAATCATGCTCATTCCAGTCTAAGTCCTAGGCATACTAGTAATGAAATCCATAGAAATATCCTCCCACATCCACTCCGGAATAGGAAGTGGTTGCAATAGTCCCGCGGGTCGCTGTTGTTAGATCTTAACCCGCTGACAGGTCAAACTCTTCGACACAAACTCTCTAACGTCCGTATTTAAGTTTCTCCACCATTAGTTACTCCTTACATCCTTGTATATTTTGCTTGTACCAGGATGTATGCAATAAGGCGTAGTATGAGCTTCTCTCAAGATTTTGTCTCAACTTAATATCACACAACACACACAGTCTGCCTCGAAATCCCAAAACTCCGTCATCCTGAACGACAAAACCAAGAGCCTTTCCTTTCTTCACGTCCTCCCTCAACTGGACTAAAAATGGGTCATCATACTATCTCGTCTTGATATCATCAACCAAAGATGATGTGATTTATAATGCATATAACTGACCCTGAACTCTTTGAACCCGAAATTTGATTTTCTGACACATTAAATCCCGCTGGATCCTACTCTGAGGCGTAAGTACCTCAAACATCTATAGAGCCATCAGCTTACGACTCAACGCATCCACCACTACATTGGCATTGCCCGGATGATCAAGAATCTCAAGATCGTAATCCTTAATTAGTTCCATCCACCTACATTGCCTCATATTCAATTCCTTCTGGCTGAAGATATACTTCAGACTCTTGTGGTCCGTGTAAATCTTACAAGATGACCCGTAGAGATAATGCCTCTAAATTTTCAAAGTGAAAACTACCACAGCTAACTCTAAATCATGTGTAGGGTAATTTATTTCATATGGTTACAACTGTCGAGATGCATAAGTAATAACCCTATCTATCTGCATCAAAACAAATTCAGGTCCAAGGCCCGAAGCATCACTATAAATCACAAAGTCATCGTTCCCATGTGGAAAGGCTAGAACTGGTGCGGTATTCGAACGTCTCTTCAACTCATCAAAGCTATTGTGTCTATCCGCGTTCCACTCGAACTTCTGAGTTTTCTGAAGTAACTGCGTGAGTGGTCGAGTGATCTTGGAAAGCCCTTCAACAAATCTACGGTGACAACCCACAAGCCCTGGGAAACTCCTCACTTCTTTTACATTTTTAGGTGGTTCCCATGCCAGTACCGCCTCAACCTTATGTGGGTCAACCCGGACCCCTTCCGCTGAAATCACATGCCCGAGGAATGTTACTTCCTGGAGCCAAAACTCACATTTCGAAAATTTTACATACAATTGTTCAACTCAAAATATCTAACACAATACGAAGGTGTTCAGCATGCTCCTCCTGGCTCTGGGAATAGCTAAGGATATCTTCGATAAAAATGACTATAAATTTGTCCAGATATTTGATAAAGACCTTGTTCATCAACTGCATGAACACTGCTGGGGCATTAGTTAGCCCAAAAGGCATAACCACAAACTCATAGTGGCCATATCTCGTCCGAAAGGCAGCTTTCAGTATGTCGCTATCCCGAATCCTCGGCTGATAGTAACCCGATCATAAATCAATCTTTGACAAGACTGTTGTTCCCTGAAGCATCATACAAGTCATCAATCTGGAGCAAAGGGTATTTATTTTTTATGGACAACTAGTTTAGTTCTCGATAGTCATTGCATAAATGAAGCGATCCATCCTTCTTTTTAGCAAAAATCATAGGCGCACCCCAAGGTGATGCGCTCGGTCGAATATACCATTTATCTAGCAATTCTCCCAACTGTTTCTTTAATTCTATCATCTCTGATGGTGCCATGCGATACGGTGCCCGAGAAACAGGAGCGACATTCGGCTCTAAATCAATAGGAAACTCGGCTTTCCGCTGTGATGGTAATCCTGGTAAATCGTCTGGAAATACATCGGGATATTCACTAATGACTAGAATCAATGACATCTCAACTCCGCCATCTTCTGCCTTCAAAGCTTAGTACCAATAGCCTACGCAACCCTGGTTCCGGAGTTTCATTGCCTTCAAGGCGTTGATCACACACCCCAATCTACCCGGCTTACAGCCCACAAGTGTATGTTTTGTGCCATCCTCAACCACTATCGAGATAGTACGAGTCCGATAGTCCATGATAGCACCGTGAAGATTTATCCAATCATCCCCGAGGATCAAATCCTCACCCTTTAAGTATACAATAATGAGGTTTGAGGGCCAATCTCGGTTCCCGATCCTTGCTAGGCAGTCTCTAACTTCCTGATTCCCAACCATACGATCCCCACTAGGCATACCCACTACAAACGGCTCACACTCAAATAAACACTCAATGCCAATACGACATACACAATATCATGCAATAAAAGAGTGAGTAGCACCCGAATCAAAAAGCACCAAAACTGGATGAGAAAGGATCTGAGTGGTACTTGATGCCGCTGGAGTATCTATCTCCTCTGTGCATCTCATCTGATATAAATGGGGGTGTACGTATCCCGAACTCGATACTGCATGGTGGTCCGGCTGACCTCGACCTCTACCTCGACTTGAAATCTAAGAACCCTATGAAACTGGAGCTTTTTGACCGACACTAGGTTCTCCCTGCGCTGCAGTTACCATCGGAGCTCTATCTGTTCTGGCAACTGCCTCACACTAAGCCGCACGATGACCACTTCGTCCGCGTGAGAAACATGTAACCAGTGGAAACGGACAATCTTTCACCAAGTGCTCACTCTGACTACAGTTAAAACACACTCTGCTACCAGGGATAGAGGACTAAATTGGACGGTTACTCTGAGAGCCTCTAGCCTGATGAAATGATATATTTCCTAATTTGGGAGCAGACAATGACTTAGGAAACCGATTCTCCTTTCCGACTGAGAAGTTACCCGTAGTCTTCTGCTTCTTATCCTTGGATCCAGACTCTGACTCCATAGCTGCCATCTCAATCGTTAGAGCGCAGTCCTGGTATTCTTTCAATGTGGCACACATGAGTGGTTCCAGGCTTTGTCTGATATGCGGCTTCATACGCATATTGACGTAGCGAATCTTATCGGCCTCAGTTCTCACTTGATCTTTCATGTATCCCAACTACTGGTTATAATTGATAATAGCCTGGGATCGGCACATCTTGAGGCATAGCTGTAAACAACTCCATGATCCTACTCTCCTGAACTGACGGTGGACAGTACCCTGCCTCCATAGCGGTCTTAAACCCATCCCAAGTGGCTACACGATCTCTGGGCGCCACTGCCTCCCACCACTCCGCAGCTTCCTTATCCATGAGGTATTGGGCAATAGGTACCCTCCTGTCTCAGGATAAGCTACGGCATCGAAGGTCCTTCCCAACTGAAAAGGCCAATCCCCCAAACCTAGGGAGTCAGTAGAACTAGCAAAATGAGGGGGTGCATCTTTGTCACTTTCTGAAGCCATTTACTAGCTTCGTCTTTTGCAGTCGTGGGCAGATTCTAACGCCCACCTTGAGCTATCTAATCTAACTGAGCTACCAACTACTAAAGTATAGCAGTAGCTCCTATGTCGGTGTTATTACCCGATGATTGGCCCTGGCTGACTGATAAATCCTACTGTCCGTCAGAATTCAAGGGCAGAGTATTCACTAAATGTGAAGCAGAATCCACGGATGACTGGGAAAGCAGAATTCATTCATCACCAGCAACACAGCCATGGCTTCGGATGCATCCCCAAGCTGGTCTACCATGACCTCTCAGCATACTGAAGAAGAATTGAAAAGAAACAAGATCAGCAAAATTCATAATTTACAACTTGGGTACCCCAATTCTCAATTCTAAATTCACATAATGAAGGTAATACAAAAGCGTAATAGTTTGAGGAGACTTACAGCCATGGGTCGCACGAAGAGATGGTAGCACGATGATAGTAGGCTCAACAACGGACTCCTACAACACAACCGACAGACCCAAATTAACTTACAGCCTACCCCCCTCTCCTAGTAAAGCAGTTTCGACATTCCGGAACGGCTTTAGCCGGTCGAATGATTCACAACCTAAGGGTCTGATACCATAAATGTAACACCCAAATTCTCATATGGGTTATTACACATCTTAGAACCTTCATCAAGGTCTACCAGGCTAGGACATTTACACAATTTATAATAAACCCATGACGACAACATTCATAATATAAACAAGGTCGTGGCCTCAGCCAATATATTTGGTTTAAATGTAGGAAAACAGAATGTATAGCGAATCCATTGCCCACGTAGGGTCCTTCAATAATATCTTAAAAACACACTTACGTTTACTTGACTGACTCCAACAATCAACATAGACATAAAAAAATAAACTACGCAGACTCGAGCCTCATCATCATGCTTGACCATCATTTTCATGTGCTTCCCGTGACAGCTCCTCATTTCGCCCGATACCTGAAATGCATGAAACACATTTCCCCCATTTAAGGGGTTAGCATTCGAATAGCTAGTGCAAGTACACATTTACACAATATTATATATGAATATAGTCCAACATGATTATCACATTTGAAAATATTTAAGAAAACAATATTCCGTAATACTATATTTTCATCAATGCATGATCATCAAGAAATCAACATCACATTTCTTTATCACCAAAAACCCATACTTGGTAACCCGTGGCCGTACCCCTTAGTATCGACCCCCAGGTGGGAAACCACTTCCACGGCCGTACTCCTTAATAGTGGCCCCCAGTGGTTCCGTTGAACCATCCCTAGGTGAAAGAACAACCACAACTCATCTATATCGAATTTACATTCTACATAACATAATGTAATATATATACTTGCCTTGATTAATAAGACGTGAAGAAACGATGAACGGGGAGGGCTTCGATCCAAACTCCCTCCAAAGTGTCGTTCCCAACACACAATGATGTTCAATTAACTTTAACATTGCTGGAATATAAAGAATCACACTAAATTATATCCTTAGGAATGATTTGTCGGACACTACGAGGGCGCAATTGATCATAATCTACCAATAATGGAATCACAGAATTTTAGTCTACAAAACGATAGGGAAAACCAAATATTACGAGCATATAATCATAGTCTAACAACAATCTAGGCTAATTCGATTCAGAATTACGAAATCATCCTAAAACCCCCTAAATCCCAAAAACTATGGTTCTACAAAGAATACCTTGATCTGGACATTGAAGGGTGATTGGATGTTTATAAATACGTACTAGAGCTCCAAATTATGAAAGGGTGATGATGTCTGGTCGGAATCCACGCAACTCAGTCTTCAGTCGCCGAGAATCGCCAAGGAAGGAGAAGAAGATAGGAAAATGACGAATTTAACTGATGCTGTCCGATTTGTACCGGGAATGATTAGCGTACGCTATGGTCATGCATAGAGTACACTATCCTGGGCAAAGCGTAGTCCAGAGGCTTCTGTCCTCCCTATTAGCGTACGTTAATGCCAACTTAGCATGCACTAACGTTTGTGTTAATGTATGCTAACTTCTGTGTTAGCGTACGCTACCTGGTTCAGTCCATAATCACTGAACCTTCTGTCCAATTCCAGAATATGTTGCCCATATGCATTAGCGTAAGCAACGAAATGATAACGTACGCTAATCGACTAATTAACATACGTAATGGAATCTATAGCGTACGCTAAATAACTCATTCCAGAAGTCAGAACTTAGTGTCCAGCCACACGTCACACCTGGTATCAGCATGTGCTAGAAATACCACACTAGCGCACTAGATGCCCCGTTAGCGTGCGCTAATTGTTCTGAAACTCTAGTACAGTGGTGAATTCCGGTCAGGATATACACATATCGGAAGATATAAAACTTGATAGTTACCAATGAATAATGAAGCATTAATAAGAAACAACAACATGCAAGCTCACTCTCCTATCCGTACACATGATTCCAACCATCCTATGGAACGAACAACAATTCCAATAATGATACCTAGAACTATGAAAAATTACAGAACGGCCTAGACCCCTGAGAATCACGATTCGAGGCCAACTAAGAATCTCATGAAGTAATAACGTATCCAAAAATATTAAAGGAACTCGCAGAAGTAATGAAACGTCAGTTTAGAACGAGATTTACGAGAATCGAGCCTAAACGCAGAAAAGTTACTCAATATGTAAAATCTAATAAAATAACTCCAAAACTCGTTTGGATTGCCATGAATGCAGAACAAAAAGTTTCAAAATACTAACACAATTACAAGCGAGTCATCCGAAATGGAAATACACTAAAAATAGAAATTACTAAAAATAGGAAGTGTGGATATTACATTCTCTCCCACTAAAAAGATGTTCCGTCTCGAAACTTACAAAGTGAATAACTCGGGATATCTCGCCATCATATTATTCTTTGTTTCCCATGTCGCCTCCTCTGATTCGTATCTTTACCATTGCATTTTAACCTAAGGAATGGTTTTGTGCGTAAGTTGCTTTACCCAACGCTCCAAAATCTGAATCGATCTCTCCTCGAATGTGATGTCGGGTCCCAATTCAACCTCTATAAAATCAATAATACGGCTAGGATCCGGCACATACTTTCTTAGCTGGGAGACACGAAGTAAGTTATGTACGTGACTCAAGGACAGCGGCAAACCCATATGATATGCAAGATATCCAACTCACTCTAAAATCTCGAAAGGTCCAATGTACCTCGGACCAAGCTTGCCCTTCCGCCCAAAGCGGTAAACTCCCCGAGTCGGTGATACCTTAAGTAATACATGATCCCCAACCTCAAACTCTAATGGGCGGCGACGCGTGTCGGCATAGGACTTCTGTCGACTCTGAGCCGTCAACAACCTATCACGAATTAGAGCAATGTTCTCTCTCGTCTCAACTAGTAAATCCGGTTCGGTACCAATCAATTCAGACGCATAATACCAACACAGTGGTGATCTACACCTCCTCCCATACAAAGCTTCAAATGGTGTTATTTTGATCGAGGCGTGCTAACTATTGTTGTACGTAAACTCAATCAATGGCAAGTGCAACCCCCAACCATCTTTCCAGTCTAAAGCACATGCTCTCAACATATCTTCTAACATCTGTATCGTTCGCTCTGACTGTTCGTCTGTCTGGGGACAGTAGGATGTACTGAGTCTCAACTCGGTCCCCAAAGCTCGATGAACAGCCTGCTAAAAAATGTGATTTAACTCTATCATCTCGATAAAAAATAATACTCTTAGAAGTCCCATGCAACTTCACGATTTCTGCAATGAACACCTGGGCTAGTCTCTCTGGTCCCCATTTATCCTTAATACTTAGAAATGAGCAGATTTGGTTAGTCGATCAACAATGACCCAAATCATGTTCATCCTGGTCCGAGTCCGAGGCATACTGGTAATGAAATCCATAGAAATATCCTCCCACTTCCACTCTGGAATAGGAAGTGGTCGAAATAACCCCGCGGGTCGGTGATGTTCAATCTTAACCTACTGATAAGTTAAACACCTCGACACAAAATTGCTAACATCCATCTTTCAGTTGCTCCAACAGAAGTTACTCCTTACATTCTTGTACATTTTGCTTGTACCAGGATGTATGGCGTAAGGTGTAGTATGAGCTTCTATCAAAATCTTCTGTCTTAATTCCACATTACATGGTACACACAATCTGCCTCGAAATCTCAAATTCAGTCCTCCTGTATTACAAATCTAGCGGCTTTCCCTTTCTTCACATCCTCCCTTAACTGAACTAAAAACGGGTCATCATACTGCCTCGCCTTGATATCATCGATCAAAGAAGTTATTTCTAATGCACACAACTAACCCTGGACTCTCTAAAGCCAAACTTTGATATTCTGAGAAATCAAATCCCGTTGGCGTAAGTATTTCTAACATCTGAAGAGCCATCGGCTTACTACTCAACGCATCCGCTGCTATATTGGCCTTGCCCGGATGATAAAGAATCTCAATATCGTAATCCTTAATTAATTCTAGCCACCTACGTTGCCTCATGTTTAATTCTTTCTGGCTGAAGATATACTTTAGACTCTTGTGGTCGGTGTAAATCTTACACGACGACCCGTAGAGATAATACCTCCAAATTTTCAAAGCGAAAATGACCGTTTCTAACTCTAAATCATGTGCATGGTAATTTGCTTCATATGGTTTCAACTGTCGAAATGCCTAATCAATAACCCTATCTCTCTGCATCAAAACACGTCCAAGTTCGAGGCCCGAAGCATCACTATAAACCACAAAGTCACCGTTCCCCTGTGGCAAGGCTAGAACTGGAGCGGTAGTCAAACGTCTCTTCAACTCATCAAAGCTATTATGTCTATCTGCATTCCACTCGAACTTATGAGTTCTCTGAAGTAACTGCATGAGTGGTTGAGCGATCTTGGAAAGCCCTTCAACAAATGTACGGTAATAACCTGCAAGCCCTAGGAAACTCCTCACTTCTTTTATATTTTTAGGTGGTTCCCATGCCAGTACCGCCTCAATCTTCTGTGGGTCAACCCAGGCCCTTTCTGCTGAAATTACATGCCCGAGGAATGTTACTTCCTGGATCCAATCGTCACGTTACTATCTCGATAGTGGATGAGGATGGCACAAAACATACACTTGTGGGCTGTAAGCCGGGTAGATTGGGGAGTGTGATCAACACCTTGAAGGCGATGAAACTCCTGAACCAGGGTTGCGTAGGCTATTAGTGCTATGATTTGAAGGCAGAAGATGGCGGAGTTGATATGTCATCGATTCCAGTCGTTAGTGAATATCCCGATGTATTTTCGGATGATTTACCAGGACTACCACCGCAGTGGGGAGCCGAGTTCTGTATTGATTTATAGCTGAATGCATCTCCTATTTCTAGGGCACCGTATCGCATGGCACTCTCAGATATGTTAAAGTTAATGAAACAGTTAGGAGAATACAAGATAAAGGGTATCGCATGGCACAGTCAGATTTGTTAGAGTTAAAGAAACAGTTAGGATAATGCTAGAGGCCCCGTCAGACCATTTCATAGGTGGGAAACCACTTCCGCGGCCCTACCCCGTAGTTGCGGCCCCCATGTGGAAGAACAACCACAACACACGCACACATTTATCACAAATTATCATCTATGTTGAATTTACATACTACATAACATAATGTAACATATGTACTTGCCTTGATTAATAAGACGTGAAGAGACGGTGAATGAAGAGGGCTTCGATCCAAACTCACTTCAAAGTTTCGTTCCTAACGCAAAATGATGCTCAATCAACTAAAACACTACTGGAATATAAAGAATCATCATAGATTCTACCCTTAGGAATGATTTGTCGGACACTACGAGGGTGCAATCGATCAAAATTGACCAACGATGGAATCACGGAATTTCAGTCCACAAAACGACAAGGAAAACCAAAGATTACGAGCATACAATCATAATCTAACAACAATCTAGGCTAATTCGATACGAAATCATCCTAAAACTTCCAAAATCCCAAAAACTCGGGTTTTACAAAGAATACCTTGATCTGGACATTGAAGGGTGATTGGATGTTGCGAAATCTGTACTAGAGACTCCAAATTATGAAAGGGTGATGATGGCTGGTCGGAATCCACACAACTCAGTCTTCAATCACCGAGAATCATTAAGGAAGGAGAATAAGATAGGAAAATGACCAATTTAACTACTGATGTCCTATTTATACTGGCAATGATTAGCGTACGCTATGATCATACATAGTATACGCTATCTGGGCAAAGTGCAGTCCAGAGGCTTATATCCTCCCCGATAGCATACGTTAATGCCAACTTAGCATGCGCTAACTTTTGTGTTAGCGTACGTTAACTTCTGCATTAGCGTACGCTACCTGATTCAGTCCAGAATCACTGAACCTTCTGTCCAATTCCAGAATATTCTGCCCATACGCATTAGCATACGCAACGAAATGATAACATACATTAATCGACTAATTAGCGTACGTAATGGAATCTATAACGTATGCTAAACAACTCATTCTAGAAGTCAGAACTTACTATCCAGCCTAATTAGCGCACATCACACCTGGGATTAGCGTGAGCTAGAATTACCACCCTAGCGTGCGCAAGATACCCCATTAGCGTGCGCTAACTGTTCTGAAATAGTAGTACAGTGGTGAATTCCGGTCAGGATATACACGTGTTGGAAGATATAAGACTCGATAGTTACCAACGAATAATGAAGCATTAATAAGAAACAACAACATGCAAGCTCACTCTCCCATCTTAACACATGATTCCAACCATCCTATGGAACGGTCAACAATTCTAATAATGGTACCCAGAACTATAAAAAATTACAAAACAACACAGCCCCCTGAGAATCATGATTCGAGGCCAACTAAGAATCCAGAAAGCTGTAAAATATCCAAAAATGTTAAAGGAACTCACAGAAGTAACGAAACTTCAGTTTAGAACGAGACTTACAAGAATCGAGCCTAAATGCAAAAAATTTACTCAATATGTAAAAGCTCCTAAAACAACTCCGAAACTCGTTCGGATGGCCATGAATGCAGAGCAAAATAGTTTCAGAGTACTAACACAATTCCAAGTGAGTCATCCGAAATGGAAATACACTAAAAATAGAAATTACTAAAATTAGAAAGTGCGGATATTACATCTACTCGGATAGAGCGAAAAGAATATTAGGTATTTCCCAAGCCCTCTATATAGAAAAGATCCTGAAGTGATTTAGCTTGGAAGATTCTGAGAGAGGGTTGCTACCTATTCGACATGGCAAAAAACTTTCCTTATAGATGTGTCCTCAAAGTGAGGAAGACAGAAAGGAAATGAGTAAGGTGCCTTGTACTTCGGCGGTGGGTAGCCTCATGTACGCTATGATTTGAACTAGACCGGGCATAGCCTATGTTGTAAGCATAGTAAGTCATTTCCAGTTAAATTCAGGAGAGGAATATTGGAACACTGTAAAGAACATTCTTTAAGTACCTGAAGAGGACTAAGGACTTGGTTCTTATATGCGGTGGTAGAGAACTAAAAGCGGACGGTTATACAGATTCAGATTTTTCGGGGGACATGGATGCGAAGATGTCGACTTCAGAAGTGCTATGCAAAGTGCTACTGTAATCTCTATATGTCAAACCAAATATCAGGCAGCCACGAGGGCTTCTAACGAAGCTTTTTGGATTAATATGTTCACTGAGGAACTTCACGTGGTTCCTGACGTACAGAAGCATGTGACATAACCAAACATATTGAGAGAAAATATCATTTTGTTAGAGAAATGGTTCAGAAAGTAAATGTTATACTGCAGAGATTAGACATAGCAAATAACATTACTACTCCACTGACCAAGCCACTATCTCAGATTGTCTTAGAGCGACATCTACAGAGTATGGGTATTAGATACCATAGTTTGTGGAATTGAGTGCAAGTGGGAGATTGTTAGGAATATACCCTTGAATGCCATTCAGGCTTGTATTATGTGTAATCTGACATGTAGAGTGCCTGTCTTCACTAAGGATTAGCGGAAGCACACGTTATAGGCATGCTAATTGGGATTATTGTACTCGAACACGACTAACCTCGATTCGGTCATATGGATATCACTCAGGGATTGTTAATGATTGAATGGAAATGTTGTGATAGGTATACATGAACCTTTGACTTGAGGTTTCAATGGGAGATGTGCTTGTGTCGGCTTTTGCATAAACTATTTTTACGTTGCGAGTAACTCAAAATTTATTTTTGAGTTTTCGAGTATATTATATGTCGAGTAGTTTTTCAGATAATTCACATTCCGTAGATCACGAAACTTTTCTCTGACTTTAAGTTGTAAGTTCGACATGATAATTTAATTATGCAACATACCCGGGTAATTTTATATGCGAAAGAGCGAAAAGTAAAATATTCATCGACTCATTTTATTAAACAACTAGGTTTTATTTCTTCTTAAACATAACTATAAAAGGGACATCACCTCCCTTTTCCTCTTCACTTTCTTCTTCTCCTCTTCCTCACCATCTTGCCCCCCCACCCCCACCCCAATTCAAGAAGTCTTTTGTTGTTCTTCCTCAATAACTCAAGTAACAAGCTTCAAGTGTGTTCCTAACTTAAATCCAACTTAATATTCAGGCAAGTTAGCTCATTCCCTTCAATTTCATACAAGTAAAAATGATTTTAGCTCACTTTAAAATTTGAAAGTTTATGAATGAACTTGGGTGTGATGTTCTAATCTTTTGTATGTTGTTTCTAAGTTGATTATAAGGTACTTGGGAGTATTTACAACAAGTTTTATGCATGCTTTTATTTTCTCATTTGGGCCAAAAAAATTTAGGGTTTATATCTCAAGTATGTGATGTTTTCTTGTGATTTTCTTACTCAATATGTTTCTACTTGATGAGATGATGCTATGATGAATTTATGGGATTTTTATAAAATGTTTGGTATTTTGAAATAGAGGATGAATCATGCTTAGTTCTTGATATGTTTCTGTTATGTTGAAAGTAACTTTATATTAGTGATGATATATCAAAAGAGTACACGATATGTTTTTATGAGATTCTTATAAAATGTTTTGAAATTTTGTTAAAAGCAAGGACATAATGTTAGATTTATGAATTTGAATATATGTTAGATATTGAAGTTGATATAGCTAAGGAGCACGTTGTGTATTGAGGATTTTGAATCATGTTTAGGTCATTTTCATGTTAGGACCGAAACTTTGGTGACCAACGTGAGTATTGATTAAAGGTGTTGCTTGATCTTGTTGATGTTTGATGTTGATGATGTTTGATGCTGTTGAATAATATGTAAATGTGTTAGTAGTTATTTTTTAAAAAGGGTTATGAAATGGAGTTTGTAATGTCGAGAATCATGCTTGTATGTCGATTCCTACATGTGTTATAAGTATAATATACATTATTAGAGTTTGCATGTTCAGGGTTTTTGTGGCTAGAAACGAGCTATAGGTTAACATGACGTTTTCCCATTTTTGTGGAAATTGATGTTGAACAAATATATTTTGATGATGATTTCAAACACACTTAGTAAAGATGATCATAACGCATGCCACATGGATACTCTAGGGCACGCTAAATACATTTAATATAGAACTGACAGGAAGTTCAAAGCACGCTACCGTCGTTACTAACGCACACTACCGATGTTACTAGCGCATGCTACATTGTCATGTAACGCACGCTGACAGGCCAAGAAAATAAGCTATACAGAATTCAACAGATAATCATTAATGCACGGTAAGGCATCTATGGCGCACGCTAAAGTCTCAAGACAGTAAGTTTTAGAATCCGTACATAGCAGTTAACGCAAGCTAAGGCATGACGCAATGTACGCTATGATTAAGATTAACGCACAACTACTTGTTATGATAACACACTTTATTGAGCTATTACAGAGAGTCCAGAGAGCAGAACTGAAGCCATTAATGTACGCTACTTGCTTAACGCACGCAAAATTGAAGACATTAACGTACACTATGATGAAGATTAACGCACGATGAATCAAAAATATGACCGTTAATCTATATGGAAGTAAGAATTATAACCGTTACTTCAAAGTTCACGCATATCTGGATGTTTAGGATTGACTGAACAGTTAATGCACGCTATGCGTATGGATAGCGCACACTAATGAGGATTTATTATGACCGTTAGAGCCGAAAAGAAGACCGTCCCTTTTCTGATTGGCCAAACTTACTTTTACAACAACGCACGCTAAATAGAGTATTAGCGCACAACAATGAAGGCATTTTTCAGATCAAGCTGACTGGATCAAGGCTATAAATACCCATTCATTGAAGACTTCAAAGATACACAACAACACACAACTATACTTTGCTACACTCGTTTATATGCAACTCAAAGCAGCAAACATACTCTCGAAGCTCTAAAAAACCTTTTCCATTATCTAATATTATCTCGTGTTGTGTCGAAAAAGATACAAGATTTGTTCTTACATTTTATTCCATATTGTATCTTTTTAAAAGTTGAGGGATGTTTTCTAGTTCCCATAGAATACTAGAAAAAATCTATTTATTCTGTAATGGTTGTCTTGAAACAATAGAACATAAGAATCATCACCGTTTATCTTGGACCGATAGAAGACAAGAAAAGTGTTTGGTTGATCCTAAATGAATAGAAAAGGAACGAAGAGAGGACGTAGGTCACTTGTTGCACTGAACCTCTATAAATCTTGGTGTCGTCTATATTTCTGCAAGTTTTTAATTTTCAATTTACTTAAATATTTTTATTCCACTATTCAACCCCCCGTCTAATGGATATTTTACTACATCAATTGGTATCGGAGAGGGTCACCTCTTATATCGGTTTAACCACCGGAGGAAAAAGATCCGCAATGGCACTTATGGCTTAAATCGAAGCAAATGCTCTCAATCGCCCACCTTTCTTCGATGGTTCTAACATCATTACTTGGACGAAAAAGATGGCTATCTTTGTCTAAGCCTACGATATCGAGATTTGGAAGGTGATTGTACTTGGTCCCAGGATTGCCAAAAATGAAGATGGATCGTTGAAGAAATTTGACGAGTATAATGGTGCAGATGGGAAAAACACGCATATTAACTTGCGTGCCACTCAACTCCTATATTGTGCACTCAATCCAGAAAAGCTCAACCGAATTTCAGCATATGAAAGCCCAAAAGAAATATGCGAAATTCTTGAAGTTATGTAATGCCCAAATAATTAATGTGTATTTATCCTGTATTCGATCTTGTAAGATTCGACTTTGTGACGTATTAATCGATGATCAATTTCCCGTATCTGTATCCCTACGTTTTTGTATTCTTTTCCATGCATGCATGCATAATTCTGCACGTCTTAACGCACGCTAGAGGATGATCTTAAAGTACGCTACGACTACAGCATAACATATGTTATCTAATGATCTTAACGTACGTACGCTCAGTCAACTCGAGATCCGACAAGGGTCGGCGTGTGGGGGCCAGGGAAGATTCGTGAGATGCTCTGTGTGAACCTGGATGGATTTCCAGCTATGCATGTCAACGGACTTAACGTACGCTAAGGAGGGTTTTTAACGTACACTAAGGTCCTAGATATTACGTACATAAAACCTTTACGCTAACGTACGTAAGCCAATGCCAGAAATAGGTCAGTGAGCTCTGGCCAGACGTTAACGTACGCTAATATTCGAGTATAGCATATGCTAATACTGTTACGTACGTAATGGACATTGGGTAACGTACGTAATGTTTTAGATTTCTATTTATAGACCTCGACCCCATTTCATTTCTCACCCTCACCTTGGCCGATTTTCGTGTTCTGGAGATTATCCATCACCCTTTATCCATCATATCATCCTCCTAGCTCGATTTTGAAGATCATAGACCCTTGTGGATTGGTGTTCAAGCCTACGGTGTTGAGTTTCTTCAAGTTCTTCATTGTTCGTCACTATATTAAGGTATGTGATCCTTCACCAACTGGTTAAACATGTTCTTAGTGATGTTTTGAACATGTTTAAGTTTACCTAATCAGTTATATTCGTGAGGAGTCTTACATCATGGTTTTAAAAGATTAAATTCTGTTATATTTCAGTTCCCTTTGGTTATTGAACATGTTGAACGAACCTTATTGTGATTAGATTCTTGAGTATAGCATTCTGATATCATGAACCCAATTATAACAAGTTTTCGGAGATTATCTAAAGTTCTTACGATTAGTATGATCGAGCATTTCATTGGAGAAATTAATGGATTGATCTTAAGGCTAATTCCTAGAAGGAGATGATAATCAAATGAACCTAGTGAATGAATTCTTATGATAATTTGCCGAGGTTTTCCGATATATTGTTATTGAAGAACATGATTAGAATCCTGCTAAGATGAATGTCATTTCATATTGTATCATTCGACCGAAGAAATGTGTTTGAACTTGGATAGTATTCTATGAGATTGTTGCCCGGTCGAATAGCGTAGTATCGGTTCAACTGAGTGTAGTAGGACAGAATAGTTCCTTCGCCATAATAGAGTATATCATGCCTTGTGCCGATTCGTTTGTTGATTAGAACGATTATCCGGAACCGTTAGTTATACCAGTATTATTGTTCGATGAAGGTTTGGATTTTGGTGAGCCGATCGAGTGAGAATTCTCCGAGTGGATTGAAGCCTATTCGTAGTAGCAATTCTTATCGCCATTTTTGAGGGAAGTATCGTTTTGAAATTGTTATTATTGATTATCTTAATCATGTACACTGTCTGTTCATATTTTTGAACATGAGATTATTTTCGTTGAATTGTCATGATATTCATTATCGATTACTTGTATGTTCATGTTCATGGACATAGCGATTTTGCATATGTGTATGCATATGTTGTGTTTGTGTATGTTGTGCGATCTATGCTGAGGGCGCTGGATCGGATGTCCACATCGTGTTGGTCCGAGGGGATCATCTTGGGATCTATGCTGAGAGCGCTGGATCATTGGACGGGTTTTTCACCTCATGTTGGTCCGACGGGATCATCTTGGGATCTATGATGAGGGCGCTGTATCATTGAAACACCCATGTTGTGTTGATGGAATCATGTGGATTCGCATTGTTGGATTCCGGTAGCGGAAGTCCGTATCGTTTATTTTATTATGCATTGTTGTTGCATATTCGATTTGTGTATTATGATACCTGTACTAGCATCATTTTGCTAACCCCTTCGGGGGTGGACATTTGTTTTGATGTTCAGGTAGCCGAGGAGCATGGAAACAGCCACAGTACCGACATGACGACGAAGGGGCTCAGTGATGTTAATTGATGTTGCCTTCTTTTTCTGGTTTATTTTCAGTACTCCAGTACGCGTGTCTTGTTGATGTCTTGAGACGGTTGTAATAATGGACTCATTTGAACTGTTTGAACTGGTTTTATATTTTGAACTTTAATGGTACTGTTGTATTATTTCTACACTTTTCAAATTAACCTTGTAAATTCTTATATAAAGGGTTTATGGCGATGTAATTATTCCGAATATCTCGGGGTGTTACAAGTTACTCATGAGGGAACGAGTCAAGTGAAAGAAACCAAAATTAATATGCTCCTCCACGACTATGAACTCTTCTCCATGAAGGAGGACGAAACCATCACCAACATGTTGGATCATTTCTCAGCAATAACCAATGGCCTTGCGTCATTTGGGAAACCTTTATCAAGCAGCGACAAGGCCAAGAAGGTCCTCCAGTCTCTACCTCATGAATGGGATGCCACGGTAGCGGCAATCATGAAATCAAAGGATCTCAACAAGCTTGAGTTCAACGCTCTCATAGGGTCCTTATAAACTGAGATAGTGATAAAATCAAGAGGCTCCAAACCTAAGCCTCGTGAAAAAGTTGTCGCACTCAAAGCCGATAGCGACGATGACGAGAGGTTCCCGAAAATGAGGATGACGAAGAAATTGCTCTTTACATCAAGAATATGAGAAGATATAAAAATCTAATTCAAAGAGGCGAAGCTTTCTTGGTCAAGATTCCCGAACCGACCAAAGAAAAAATTATTATGTTCATACGAAGAAATTTGGCAACAATTGTCGAAGGTGTGGCCAACCTGGGCACTACGCCAAGGATTGTCGAGGGATGGATCTCAAAGGTCAAGTTGAATGGTACAAAAATAAGGAAGTTCTAATTGCCTCCTAGAATGAAAATGAGTTTCTTAAAACTCAAAAGGAGATAAAATACTTAACAAATGAATTTTCGCTTGGAAATGAAAAATTCGAGCAACTTCTTTCAATATAAAGATTTTCTTGGTCAAAACATGGATGTGGTTTTGATCCGTTTAAAAGAGAAGAGTCTCTCATTAAACTTATATACCCAAAGAAAATGAATGAGTTAATTTGAGAATTTCTAAATGCAAAAAATGTTCTAAATTTGGACACAATGAAAATATGTGTGCAAAAGTAAGAACTATCAAAATCAAAAGGATGTGGGTTCCAAAAAGAACCATTATACATAATTTTATTTATATCTCTAACTCAGAAGGACCGAAGATGTCATTTGTACCAAAACAACCAAAACAAACCACTTTTTTAGGTACAACCTTCAAAGAGAAACAAGTGGTACATTGATAGTGTGTTCGAGACACATGTGTGGCACCAAGGACTTGTTCGAGGACTTGAAATATTGATAATAAGGACATGTAACCTTTGGTGACTACAAGAAATTTAAGATTATGGGGGTTGTCAAGGTAGGTAAGGAACTTTCACCCTCCATAAATAGTGCTTTGTTTGTTGAAGGTTTACACCATAATCTCCTTAGTGCTTCTCAACATTGTGATGACGGTTTTACTGCTTTGTTTGAAGCATCTAAATGCATTGCCTTCAAGAAGAATAAAGTTGCATTTGTCGGTCAAAGATGCGGGAATAATTACATTGTTGATTTGTGTGATGAATATTCTTTTAGTGAGAAATGTCTAGTAACTGTCGATGAAAATGCACTCATATGGCATCAAAAGTTAGGACACACATCTCTACTAATTATTTTAAAATTATTTAGACATGATTTGGTCCGTGTCTTACGAAAATTCAAGTTTGATCAAAAACACTTGTGTGAGCCTTGCATCAAAGGAAAACATATAAGAGAATCTTTTAAACCCATACTTGAAATTTCCATGTGCCGCATTCTTGAATTGGTTCATATGGACTTGATTCGTCCATCTAGATGTGCAAGTCTTAATGGCAAACTGCATACTCTTGTAATCATTGATGACTTTTCTCGTTTCACATGGGTAAGATTTCTCGCACACAAAGACGAACCTTTTAATGAGTTTTTCAAATGGCGATGTTTGGTTCAAAACGAGAAAAATCTGACCAAAAGTTCTATTCGAACCGATCACGGTGGAGAGTTTGATTGTTCACCTTTTGAAACTGTTTGTGATAGATATGAAATTTGGAAGACCCTACAACTCCATAATAAAACAGAGTCGCTGAAAGAAAAAACCGAACCCTGGGGGAAATGTCTAGGACAATTGTCAATGAATATTCTCTTCCTCAATATTTTTGGGCGGAAGCAATAAACACGGCATGTTATACAATAAACCGTGTTCATCATCGAAGAGCCCAACTCAAAACTCGATATGAAATCTGGAAGGGTAAGAAGCCTAATATTTCATATTTTCACCCATTTGGGTGTAAAGTTTTTGTGTTGAATAACGGAAAGGAAAATTTAGGAAAATTTGATTCAAAATCCCACATCGGTATTTTCTTGGGATATTTATTAAATAGCAAATCCTTCCATGTGTAAAACCTTAGAACAAATAAAGTTGAAGAATCTATACATGTAAACTTTGATGAGTCAATCTTACCGCCGAAAAAGGTAGACTTTATTAACGATGCATGTACACTCCTAGAAACTCAACTATCAAATGAACCAGAGAAGCTTCATGAGATTCTTGAAAACTCATTTCCAAGAGATTGGAGGCATGTACGAGCCATCCTAAATATTTGGTGATTGGAAATATCGAGGATGGTATTCAAACTCGGATAAGAACACTTTATTTTAAAAAATAACTATGCATTTGTGTCCGAAATTGAACCCAAGAACGTCAATGAAACACTTGATGATGAAAGCTGGGTAATGGCAATGCAGGAAGAGCTTGTGCAATTCGAGCGCAATAAACTTTGGGAATTGGTACCAGCTCATACGAATAAAACTATCATTGGAACTAAATGGGTCTATAAAATAAAGCGCAATGAAGATGGATATCCAGTAAGGAATAAATCACGTCTAGTTGCCCAAGGATATATTCAAGAGGAAGGTATTGACTATGAAGAAATCTTTGCTCCCGTCGCACGACTTGAAGCCATTCGACTTTTGTGTGTATTTGCTTCACACAAAAAGATAAACTCTCTCAAATGGATGTCGAGAGTGCGTTTCTCAAAGGAATCATTCAAGGAGAAGTCTACGTGAAGCAACCCCTGGAATTTGAAGACTATGATTCCCGGAATGTGTGTACAAACTCAACAAATCGCTATATGGTTTGAAACAAGCTCCATGGGCATGGTATGATCATTTGAGTAATTTCCTTATTTCACATAGTTATAGGAGAGGTAAAGTTGAAAATACTCTCTTTGTACTTTTTTTAATGATGATATGCTCATTTGCCAAGTTTATGTGGATGCCATCGTTTTTGGTGCTATTAATATATCTCTTGATCAAGAATTTTCCAATCTTATGAAGGGTGAATTTGAGATGAGCATGATGGGCGAACTCATACTTTCTTGGTCTTCAAATTAACCAAGAAGATGATGGAATTTTTATTCATCAAGCAAAATACACCAAAGACTTGCTTAAGAGATTCAAGATGGAGAATTGCAAAGCTATATCTACTCCAATGTCATCTTCATTAAAGCTTGACAAATACGAGTATGGGAAACCCGTGGATCAAAAATAATTTCGAGGTATGATTGGTTAATTGCTTTATTTGACCGCTTCTAAACGGATATAATCTTTGCTACTTGCGTGTTTGATAAATATCAATCTAATCCAAAAGAATCACATTTAATTGCGTGGAAATGAATTTTCCGTTATCTAAGTGGAACTATTGGCTTAGGCCTATGGTATCCTTCATGTATCGATTTTAATCTTGTTGCATACAACGACGCCGATTTCGGTGGATGCAATATAGATAAAAGAGTACAAGTGGTACATGTCATTTTCTTGGTTCATGCTTGATTTTTTGGGGAAGTAAGAAACAAACGAGTGTATTCCATAACCGAAGTAAAAAACGTGGCTGCTTGAAGTGCGTGTGCACAAGTGCTTTGGATTAAAAATCAACTTCGATATTATGGCATAAATTTTGAAAATACTCCGATTTTATATGACAATACAACCGCCATAAATCTCAGCAAAAACCTTGTATTGCATAGTAGAAATGTAGAATCAATCATATTGACATAAGGCATTATTTTTTGCGTGATCATGTTCAAAATAAAGATATCAGTTTAATATGTGTCGCCACAAAAGATCAATTAGCCGATATTTTTACCAAGTCTTTACCCTTAGACTCTTTTAATTCTATTAGATTGCAACTTGGTATGTGTCACCTGGACAATTTTTAGAAATCTAATTCATAAAGATGTTCTTACAGTCATACGTAACATGAACTGTTAGCGCACGCTACATCTAATTAGTAGCACAAGCTATCCAGTTTCATTCCTAGACAAAACTCCTGCTATAAACTACTGCACTCAGACCCTGCTTCCCAATAGTGCACGCTAGGACATATAGTAGCGCACGCTATCGAACCCGTCTAGATTCATATTTAACCTAATAATCAGTCAACCCCACTTTTATTCCCTCATCCCCTTCATCAGCCGCTATCTTCTGCAAACCTCACCCCTTTTCAATTTTCTTTCTATTTTTCCTTTTGATTTTTTTTCGAACTAAACACTGAATCTTTCATCACCGAATCACTATCATGGCTAGTGGATCAAAGACTGAATGAAGAAATAGTACAAAAGCTCCAAACGACTGCGGACATACGGGCTCAATGTATCCCGGTTTCACTCCTTCGATTGTCAATAGGTATACTACCAAATTGTGCCTCAAGAGCAAGTTACTGACTGTTATTACTTCAATTTTGCTAGTCTAGAAAGAAAGGGAATAAGAAATCGGGGATTTTTGATAAGCTAGAGATATTTAAATTTTTTGAGGTAAAGAGCCCAATTTATCCTGAACTGATACTTAAGTTATATGCCAATTTGCATGTTGGAACACACTCTTCTTCAAAACCATCAGTATTGTTTTCAATGGTTTGTGGTACAAAGGTGTTTGTTTCCTATGATATTTTGGAAGAGATATTTAATCTTATTTGCGATGGATTCATGTGTAATGGGTCGTCTCAAGACGATGAAGATTGTTTTTATCTGGATGATGGCTAAAGGCGATTTATTTCATTAGAAGAAATATGCCTCTCGGATGAGAAAAGCTGGAATACCTTTTGGTTGCATTCTCATGGAGATTTTTAAGTTTCATAAGGTAAACTTGCAAGGTGAAGTATCAATTCCGGTATCTAGAGGTCACGGGATTTCGGACTCCGTGCTAAAAGCGATGCATTATGTTCAAACTCTTAATCGTGGGTGGATCTTATTTTCTTCTCTTTGTGAAGATGACTGGGTGCCAAAGGGCACACGCATTCCAACACCTGGGGAGAGAATTACTAGAAGAGGATCAGAGATCTTAAGGGAGATACAGACCGGTGGACTTCAACACAAAGCTCAAGCCAAAGGAAAGAAGACAATTCCTTAGGGAACTATTGGGAGTGGAGAGAAAGATGACTTGGTCGCCCGGATGCGTAACTTGGAGATCGGATAATTTGAAATCAGGAAAAGAAATTAAAGGTCTCCGTTCTGAAGTGAAGTCGGTGAAAACTCTTCTAGATGACTACATTCGTTTCAGTAATCCGAGCTTCCCATTTCCTGCCTTGCCCTCCAATCAAGATCCTTAAATTCTTCTCCGCTTTGCTTCTTCGAACAAATTTACGTTATCTTGATTTATTTCTTTGTTTATTTTTTCTGGTTGTGTTCTAATACTTGATATTTGAATTTGGTAATATTTGCCTTGAAATACATTATTGGGATTTGTGTTTATGTAATGTTGGAATTCGGTGCCTAAAACGAAGGCCCAGCGGAAGCGGTAAAACGAAAATTAATTCGATCCAAATCCCTACGAGGATCGATCGAGCTACATATACACGAATATTGAAGGAGTTCTGAGATTTCTGAGTCGATTTTGCGTCCCCGATGATGATGTTTTGAGACAGAAAATATTGAAGGAAGCTCACAGCGCGCCCTATTCTATTCACCCGGGCACCAGTAAGATGTAAAATGACCTAAAACAAAATTTCTGGTGGGGAAATATGAAGAAGGATGTAGCGGAATATGTTTTGAAATGTTTAACCTGTAAGCAGGTTAAGATTGAACATCAGCGGCCTGCCAGGATGTTAAATCCACTTCCGATTCCTGAGTGGAAGTGGGAGGATATATCGATGGACTTCATCACCAATATGCCAAGGACCAAGACCGGAATGAACATGATTTGGGTTATAGTTGATCGACTAACCAAGTCGGCTCATTTCCTGGGTATTAAAGACACTTGGGGACCCGAGAAATTAGCACGAGAGTTTATTGCGGAAATAGTCCGATTGCATGGTACACCGAAGACCATTATTTCGGATCGAGATGGTTGCTTCGTGTCGCATTTTTGGAAGGCAGTTCATAAGGCCTTGGGAACGGAGATGAACTTTAGCATGGCCTATCGTCCTCAGACAGATGGTTAGTCCAAAAGGACTATACAGATAGTAGAGGATATGCTTAGAGCTTGTGCCTTAGATTGGTTAACCAATTGGGAAGTTCATTTGCTGTTGATTGAATTCACCTACAACAATAGTTGGCATGCTTCCATTAAGATGGCATCATTTGAAGCATTGTACGGAAGGAGATGCAGATCACCCCTGTGTTGGGATGACTCTTCTCACTTGATCAGGACGGAACCAGAGTTAATAGTTCAGACTCAAGAGAAGGTACCTCTGATTCGTTAAAGGCTGTTAACTGCCTAGAGTCGATAGAAGTCTTATGCAGATATGCGCCATCGCCCGTTGGAGTTTGAGGTTGGGGACCATATACTATGAAGGTTTCTCCGACTCGGGGAATTTTCCGTTTTGGGAGGAAAGGAAAGCTGAGTCCGAGATATATCGGACCATTTGAGATCCTCAAGAGAGTTGGGGAGTTGGCGTACAGGTTGGCCTTACCGCCATCGCTGAGTCACATTCATAATGTATTCCACGTATCCCAATTGCGGAAATATGTACCAGATCCCAGTCATATCATTGATTTTGGCGAGATTGAAGTGACTAATAATGGCTCATTCGAAGAAAAGCCAATCAAGATACTCGAGATCCGAGTTAAACAATTGAGGAATAAACCGAGCTCCTTTGTTAAGGTTCGGTGGTCTCGACATAGAGTCGAAGAAGCAACTTGGGAGACTGAAGATAGTATGAAGTCGAGGTACCCGGAATTGTTTTTGTTTTAAGTTTCGGGCCGAAACTTCTTTTTAGAGGGGTAGTATGTAATGCCCGGATAATTAATGTGTATTTATCCTGTATTCGATCTTGTAAGATTCGACTTTGTGACGTATTAATCCGATTAGTTTCCCGTATTCGTATCCCTACGTTTTTGTATTCTTTTCCATGCATGCATGCATAATTCTGCACGTCTTAACGCACGCTAGAGGATGATCTTAACGTACGCTACGACTGCAGCATAACGTACGTTATCTAATGAGCTTAACGTACGCAAGCTCAGTCAACTCAAGATCCGAAAAGGGTCGGCGTGTGGGGGCCAGGGAAGATTCGTGAGATGCTCCGCATGAACCTGGATGGATTTCCAGCTATGTAAGTCAACGGACTTAACGTACGCTAAGGAGGGTTTTTAACGTATGCTAAGGTCCTAGATATTACGTATGTAAAACCTTTATGCTAACGTACGTAAGCCAATGCCAGAAACAGGTCAGTGAACTCTGGCCAGACGTTAACATACGCTAATATTCAAGTATAGCGTACCTTAATACTGTTACGTACTTAATGGACATTGGGTAGCGTACATAATGTTTTAGATTTCTATTTATAGACATCAATCCCATTTCATTTCTCACCCTCATCTTGGCCGATTTTCGTGTCCTGGAGATTATCCCTCACCCTTTCTCCATCATATCATCATCCTAGCTCGATTTTGAAGATAATAGACCTTGTGGATTGGTGTTCAAGCCTATGGTGTTGAGTTTCTTCAAGTTCTTCATTGTTCGTCACTATATTAAGGAATGTGATCCTTCACCAACTAGTTAAACATGTTCTTAGTGATGTTTTAGACCTGTTTAAGTTTACCTAATCAGTTATATTCGTGATGAGTCTTACATCATGGTTTTAGAAGATTAAATTCGGTGCAATTTCGGTTCCTTTTGGTTATTGAACATGTTGAACGAACCTTATAGTTATTAGATTCTTGAGTATAGCATCCTGAGATCATGAACCCAATTATAACAAGTTTTCGGAGATTATCTAAAGTTCTTCGGATTGGTATGATCGAGCATTTCATTGGAGAACTTAATGGATTGAGCTTAAGGTTAATTCCTAGAAGGAGATGATAATCAAATGAACCTAGTGAAAGAATTCTTATGATGATTTGCCGAGGTTTTGCGATATCTTGTTATTAAAGAACATGATTAGAATCCTTCTAAGATGAATGTCATTTCATATTGTATGATTCGACCGAAGAAATGTGTTTGAACTTGGATAGTATTATATGAGATTGTTGCCCGGCCGAATAGCGTAGTATCGGTTTGTTGATTTGAACGATTATCTGGAACCGTTAGTTATACCGGTATTATTGTTCGATGAAGGTTTGGATTTTGGTGAGCCGATCGAGTGAGAATTCTCCAAGCGGATTGAAGCCTATTCATAGTAGAAATTCTTATTGCCATTTTTGAGGCAAGTATCGTATTCTGAAATTGTTATTATTGATTATTTTGATCATGTACACTGTCTGTTCATATTGTTGAACATGAGATTATTTTTTTTGAATTGTAATGATATTCGTTATCGATTACTTGTAAGTTCATGTTCATGGACATAGCAATTTTGCATATGTGTATGCATAAGTTGTGTTTGTGTATGTTGTGCGATCTATGCTGAGGGCGCTGGATCGGATGTCCACCTCATGTTGCTCCGACGGGATCATCTTGGGATCTGTGCTGAGGGTGCTGGATCGTTGAAACACCCATGTTGTGTTGATGGAATCATGTGGATTCGCATTGTTGGATTCCGGTAGCGGATGTCCGTATCGTGTATTTTATTATGCATTGTTGTTGCATATTCAATTTGTGTATTATGATACTTGTACTAGCATCGTTTTGCTAACCCCTTCGGGGGTGGACATTTGTTTTGATGTTCAGGTAGCCGAGGAGCGGGGAAACAGCCACAGTACCGACATGATGACGAAGGGGCTCAGTGATGTTAATTGATGTTGCCTTGACTTTCTGGTTTATTTTCAGTACTCAATTACGCGTGTCTTGTTGATGTTTTGAGACGTTTGTAATAATGGACTCATTTGAACTGGTTTTATATTTTGAACTTTAATGATGCTGTTGTATTATTTCTACACTTTTCAAGTTAGCCTTGTAAATTCTTATATAAAGGGTTTACGGCGCTGTAATTATTTCGAATATCTCGGGGTGTTACAGAATATGGTATCGGAGCTAAGATTCATGGATATCTTGGCAGTCGGGTTTAGTTGGGTCTGTTTACGTTATTTGATTTATGGGTCGTTTGTAACATCACTGCTCAGCCAGCGTCATCATGTGGATCGTGGTTGTAAGTCTCCTAATCTCTTATACTACCGTTTTATTTAATTTCTATTTTGTGAGTATTGACGGACTTTATTTTAGAAAATTTTGCCCTGGATATTGATTATTTGTATTTACAGTATGTTGAGGGGAGGTCGTGGATGCGGACGCGGTCGTGGATGCGGACGTGGAAATGCGAGACAGGAGGACTCAGCGTCTACTCCATAATTATCGGCTAGTCGAACCGATTCTCAATCTGGCGGACAAAAGGGATCAGCGAATGATAACGAAAATCCTAACATGCCGGGGGTGCTCTAACAGGTGGTCACTCAGATGACCCAGTTCGCTCAGGTAGTTGACCTCATGCAGACATCGATGGGCCAGCAGCACAACGAGGATAATCGGGGAGACAAGTGGCTTACAGAGGTGGTCAAATTGCACCCACTAAAATTTGACGGTTATGCTGAGGTGCCTACTTGGGATCACTGACTGAAGGAGTTGGAAAATATATTTGTGGGGATCAACTGTCCCAATGACCGAAAAGTTCCGATCGCCTAGTATTTTCTGACTGGGGAGGCTGTTCGAACTGAGGATCATAATGCTGACTGGAAGGAATTTAGATTAATAATGGAAGCAAAATATTGTCCTCGTCCCGTTAGAGAGGCTAGAGTCCGAGAGTTTTTCTCCCACAGAGTTCGGAGGCATCTGTGACAGACATAATCAAGACTTTTAATCACCAGCTAACTTGTGTGCGACACTTGGTCAGGACCGAGGCGGATAAGATTTTCCATTTCGACATGCGGATGAAACCAGAGATTTAGCAATATATTTCCGAATTTGAATGTACTACCTTGCGACAGTATCAGGACAAAGCACTGTCCTACGACATGAAAAAGGAGCGGTGGAGAAATCGGCGGAAGCAAAGAAGCAGAAAGTGTCTGGAAATTTCACGGAGAACAAGAGTGGTGGGCCCTGCAAGGGCCAATCTTCATTTCATTCATCCAGAAAACCTCCGTATCCTTCCCGAGGCAGACAGAAATTTCGGACATCATCAACAGTTTCGGACGCATCGAAGAAGTGTTATAACTGTGGTCGAGCAGGGCATGTTCGGCGTGATTGCTCCGCTCCTTCTGTGACTTGTTTCGAATGTGGGCAAGAAGGGCACCGTGCGAATTTTTGCGAAAATGAGACTAGATCATTTGTTACTCGCACTCCAGCAATAGTTCCAAAAGAGACAAGTGTGAACCAGACACAGCAAAGTGGTTTTCAGCAGCAGAATGTTGGGAAAAGAGAGGCGTCCAGTGCTGGGTCCGTTCCTCCGCGCCTGTAGTAGATGAGGAAGTCAGACGATCAGAACACTGCTGTTGCATCAGGTACGATTCAGATCCTTTTGCAACCAGTTAGTGTCTTATTCGATTAAGGAGCTACGCATTCTTTCATATCATTGAACTGTGTTAATCGTTTGAAAATATCGTGTTTATATGATTGTGAGACTTATGTTGTGGGATTACCGAGTGGAGAGAGAATTTTGGGAACCCTAGAAACTAGAGATTTTCCAGTGTCTATTGGAGGGAGAGATTGGCCATCAAATCTTATTGTGGTCGACATCCATGGTGACGATCTAATTCTCGGAGACGATTGACTCAATCGTTATGGGGCTATTTTGAATTACCGAAAGAGAGTTATTTCTATCATTGTTGATGACGGATCCGAATATTTATTCAAAGGATGGAGACCGGGAAGTTCAGGAAAATTGATCAAAGCCATGAAAGTAGTGAAATTACTGAAGCAGGGTTGTCACGGATTGTGGTGTTATGCCATGAAGAAAGAAGAAGGAGTAGATATCTCATCTATTCCAGTTGTGAACGTGTTCTCAAATGTATTCCCTGACGAACTACCTTGGTTACCCCGTGGAGAGAAGTAGAGTTTAATATCGAATTAGAGCCTGGAGCCGTACCTATTTCCAGAACACCATACCGTATGGCGCCAACCGAGATGTACGAACTAAAGAAGCAACTTGAAGAATTATTGCAGAAGGGTTACATTCAACCTAGCGTTTCTCCTTGGGGAGCACCCGTTCTCTTTGTCCGGAAGAAAGATGGATCCCTCCGATTGTGTATTGATTACAGGGAGCTAAACAAGGTGATGATCAAGAACAAGTACCCACTACCTCGGATCGACGATTTATTTGATCAACTATAGGGTGCAAGGGTATTCTCGAAGATCGACTTGAGATCAGGATACCATCAGTTGAGAATTAAGGAATCAGATATACCAAAATCTGCTTTCAGATCCCGGTACGGACACTATGAATTTGTGGTGATGCCATTCGGACTTACTAACGCTCCTGTAGTGTTTATGCAATTGATGAATCGGGTATTCTTAGAATACTTGGATAAATTCGTGGTCGTTTTCATTGATGACATCTTGGTCTATTCGAAAGACCCAGAGGAGCATGCAGAGCATTTGCGTATCGTTTTGAGTACTTTGAGGAATGAACAGCTTTATGCGAAACTTTCTAAATGCGAGTTCTGGCTTAAGGAAGTAACCTTCCTTGGGCATGTGATATCAGCCAACGGAGTTTAGGTGGACCCATAGAAAGTCTAAGCAATCCTGGAATGGGAATCTCATGAAAGAAGTCCAAAGTTTCTTAGGACTTGCTGGATATTATCGCCGTTTCGTAGAAGGATTTTCCAAAATTGCTCATCCGCTTACTCAGCTGTTGCATAAGACTCAGAAATTCGTGTGGAATGAAAAATGCTAGGCTAGCTTTGATGAACTTAAGAGAAGACTGACAATGGCGCCTATACTAGCATTACTAGATGGAACCGAGGGATTCATGGTATACAACGATGCTTCAAATCAAGGTCTGGGATGCGTGTTGATGCAAAAGGATAGGGTGATTTCCTATGCCTCTCGACAGTTGAAACCATATGAAGTAAATTACCCGATTCATGATTTAGAGTTAGCAGTTGTAGTCCTTGCCCTAAAGATTTGGCGACATTATTTGTACGGCACTCATTGTCAGATCTTCACAGATCATAAGAGCCTCAAGTATATTTTCAGTCAGAAGGAATTAAACATGAGGCAGAGAAGGTGGCTGGAATTGATCAAGGATTACGACCTGGAAATCCTCTATCATCCAGACAAAGCAAACGTGGTAGCTGATGCATTGATCCGCAAACCTGTTTCTCTTCGAGTGTTGGAAGCGCTCACGTCCCAAACCAGCATTCAACAAGAACTGATTCGTGAAGGAATCGAAGTATGGTCGCATAGAGTCCAAGGGCAACTGTGTGTGATGGAACTAACTTCGTCGTTGGTCGAGGAAATAAAATCTAAGCAGTTGGATGACTCTCTGATTCTTCGATTATGTGATGAAGTGAACAAAGGGATGGCCCCAGGATTCGTGATACAGGATGATGGAGTTCTGATATTTCTGAGTCGATTTTGCATCCCCGATGATGATGTTTTGAGACAGAAAATATTGAAGGAAGCTCACAGCGCGTCCTATTCTATTCACCCGGGCACCAGTAAGATGTCTAATGACCTAAAACAAAATTTCTGGTGGGGAAATATGAAGAAGGATGTAGCGGAATATGTTTTGAAATGTTTAACCGGTCAGCAGGTTAAGATTGAACATCAGCGGCCTGCCAAGATGTTAAGTCCACTTCCGATTCCTGAGTGGAAGTGGGAGGATATATCGATGGACTTCATCACTAATATGCCAAGGACCAAGACGGGAATGAACATGATTTGGGTTATAGTTGATTGACTAACCAATTCGGCTCATTTCCGGGGTATTAAAGACACTTGGGGACCCGAGAAATTAGCACGAGAGTTTATTGCGGAAATAGTCCGATTGCATGGTACACCAAAGACCATTATTTCGGATCGAGATGGTTGCTTCGTGTCGCATTTTTGGAAGGCAGTTCATAAGGCCTTGGGAACGGAGCTGAACTTTAGCATGGCCTATCATCCTCAGACGGACGGTCAGTCCAAAAGGACTATATAGACAGTAGAGGATATGCTTAGAGCTTGTGCCTTAGATTGGTTAACCAATTGGGAGGTTCATTTGCTGTTGATTGAATTCACCTACAACAGTTGTTGGCATGCTTCCATTAAGATGCCATCATTTGAAGCATTGTATGGAAGGAGATGCAGATCAACCCTGTGTTGGGATGACTCTTCTCACTTGATCAGGACGGAACCAGAGTTAATAGTTCAGACTCAAGAGAAGGTACCTCTGATTCGATAGAAGTCTTATACAGATATGCATCGTCGCCCGTTGGAGTTTGAGGTTGGGGACCATATACTATTGAAGGTTTCTCCGACTCGGGGAATTTTCCATTTTGGGAGGAAAGGAAAGCTCAGTCCGAGATATATCGGACCATTTGAGATCCTCAAGAGAGTTGGGGAGTTGGTGTACAGGTTGGACTTACTGCCATCAATGCGTCACGTTCATAATGTATTCCACGTATACCAATTGCGGAAATATGTACCAGATCCCAGTCATATCATTGATTTTGGCGAGATTGAAGTGGCTAATAATGGCTCATTCGAAGAAAAGCCAATCAAGATACTCGAGAGCCGAGTTAAACAATTGAGGAATAAACCGATCTCCTTGGTTAAGGTTCAGTGGTCTCGACACGGAGTCGAAGAAGCAACTTGGGAGACTGAACATAGTATGAAGTCGAGGTACCCGGAATTGTTTTCATTTTAAGTTTCGGGCCCGAAACTTCTTTTTAGAGGGGTAGTATGTAATGCCCGGATAATTAATGTGTATTTATCCTGTATTCGATCTTGTAAGATTCGACTTTGTGACGTATTAATCAATGATCAGTTTCCCGTATTCGTATCCCTACGTTTTTGTATTCTTTTCCATGCATGCATGCATAATTCTGCACGTCTTAACGCACGCTAGAGGATGATCTTAACGTACGCTACGACTGCAACATAACGTACGTTATCTAATGAGCTTAACGTACGTAAGCTCATTCAACTCAAGATCCAACAAGGGTCGGCGTGTGGGGGCCAGGGAAGATTCATGAGATGCTCCGCGTGAACCTGGATGGATTTCCAGCTATGCAAGTCAACGGACTTAACATACGCTAAGGAGGGTTTTTAACGTACGCTAAGGTCCTAGATATTACGTACGTAAAACCTTTACGCTAACGTACGTAAGCCAATGCCAGAAACAGGTCAGTGAGCTCTGGCCAGACGTTAACGTACGCTAATATTCGAGCATAGCGTACACTAATACTGTTACGTACGTAATGGACATTGGGTAGCGTACGTAATGTTTTAGATTTCTATTTATAGACATCAACCCCATTTCATTTCTCAGCCTCACCTTGGCCGATTTTCGTGTCCTGGAGATTATCCCTCACCCTTTATCCATCATATCATCATCCTAGCTCGATTTTGAAGATAATAGACCCTTGTGGATTGGTATTCAAGCCTACGGTGTTGAGTTTCTTCAAGTTCTTCGTTGTTCGTCACTATATTAAGGTATGTGATCCTTCACCAACTGGTTAAACATGTTCTTAGTGATGTTTTAGACCTGTTTAAGTTTACCTAATCAGTTATATTCGTGAGGAGTCTTACATCATGGTTTTAGAAGATTAAATTCGGTGATATTTCGGTTCCCTTTGGTTATTGAACATGTTGAACGAGCATTATAGTGATTAGATTCTTGAGTATAGCATCTTGATATCATGAACCCAATTATAACAAGTTTTTGGAGATTATCTAAAGTTCTTAGGATTGGTATGATCGAGCATTTCATTGGAGAAATTAATGAATTGAGCTAAAGGTTAATTCCTAGAAGGAGATGATAATCAAATGAACCTAGTGAATGAATTCTTATGATGATTTGCCGAGGTTTTCCGATATCTTGTTATTGAAGAACATGATTAGAATCCTGCTAAGATGAATGTCCTTTCATATTGTATGATTCGACCGAAGAAATGTGTTTGAACTTGGATAGTATTCTATGAGATTATTGCCCGGCCGAATAGCGTAGTATCGGTTTGTTGATTAGAACGATTATTCAGAACTGTTAGTTATACCTATATTATTGTTCGATGAAGGTTTGGATTTTGGTGAGCCGATCGAGTGAGAATTATCCAAGCGGATTGAAGCCTTATCGCCATTTTTGAGGCAAGTATCGTATTCTGAAATTGTTATTATTGATTATTTTGATCATGTACACTGTCTGTTCATATTGTTGAACATGAGATTATTTTTGTTGAATTGTCATGATATTCGTTATCGATTACTTGTATGTTCATGTTCATGGACATAGCGATTTTGCATATGTGTATGCATAAGTTGTGCTTGTGTATGTTGTGCGATCTATGCTGAGGGCGCTGGATCGGATGTCCACCTCACGTTGGTTCGACGGGATCATCTTGGGATCTATGCTGAGGGCGCTGGATCATTGGACGTCATCTTGGGATCTATGCTGAGGGCGCTGGATCGTTGAAACACCCATGTTGTGTTGATGGAATCATGTGGATTCGCATTGTTGGATTCCGGTAGCGGAAGTCCGTATCGTGTATTTTATTATGCATTGTTGTTGCATATTCGATTTGTGTATTATGATACTTGTACTAGCATCATTTTGCCAACCTCTTCGGGGGTGAACATTTGTTTCGATGTTCAGGTAGCCGAGGAGCGGGGAAACAGCCACAGTACCGACATGACGACGAAGGGGCTCAGTAATGTTAATTGATGTTGCCTTCTCTTTCTGGTTTATTTTCAGTACTCCAGTACGTGTTTCTTGTTGATGTTTTGAGACGGTTGTAATAATGGACTCATTTGAACTGGTTTTATATTTTGAACTTTAATGGTACTGTTGTATTATTTCTACACTTTTCAAATTAACCTTGTAAATTCTTATATAAAGGGTTTACGGCGATGTAATTATTCCGAATATCTCGGGGTGTTACAAGTTACTCATGAGGGAACGAGTCAAGTGAAAGAAACCAAAATTAATATGCTCCTCCACGACTATGAACTCTTCTCCATGAAGGATGACGAAACCATCACCAACATGCTGGATCATTTCTCAGCAATAACCAATGGCCTTGCGTCATTTGGGAAACCTATATCAAGCAGCGACAAGGCCAAGAAGGTCCTCCGGTCTCTACCTCATGAATGGGATGCCACGGTGGCGGCAATCATGAAATCATAGGATCTCAATAAGCTTGAGTTCAGCGCTCTCATAGGGTCCTTATAAATTGAGATAGTGATAAAATCAAGAGGCTCCAAACCTAAGCCTCGTGAAAAAGTTGTCGCACTCAAAGCCGATAGCGACGATGACGAGAGGTTCCCGAAAATGAGGATGACGAAGATTGATCTTTACATCAATAATATGAGAAGATATAAAAATCTAATTCAAAGAGGCGAAGCTTTCTTGGTCAAGATTCCCGAACTGACCAAAGAAAAAATCATTATGTTCATACGAAGAAATTTGGCAACAATTGTCGAAGGTGTGGCCAACCCGGGCACTACGCCAAGGATTGTCGAGGGATGGATCTCAAAGGTCAAGTTGAATGGTACAAAAATAAGGAAGTTCTAATTGCCTCCTAGAATGAAAATAAGTTTCTTAAAACTCAAAAGGAGATAAAATACTTAACAAATAAATTTTCGCTTGGAAATGAAAAATTCGAGCAACTTCTTTCAATATAAAGATTTTCTTGGTCAAAACATGGATGTGGTTTTGATCCGTTTAAAAGAGAAGAGTCTCTCATTAAACTTATATACCCAAAGAAAATGAATGAGTTAATTTGAGAATCTCTAAATGGAAAAAATGTTCTAAATTTGGACACAATGAAAATATGTGTGCAAAAGTAAGAACTATCAAAATAAAAAGGATGTGGGTTCCAAAAAGAACCATTATACATAATGTTATTTATATCTCTAACTCAAAAGGACCCAAGATGGCATTTGTACCAAAACAACCAAAACAAACCACTTTTTTAGGTACAACCTTCAAAGAGAAATAAGTGGTACATTGATAGTAGGTGTTCGAGACACATGTGTGGCACCAAGGACTTGTTCGAGGACTTGAAATATTGAGAATAAGAACTGTTAGGAGTATGCCCTCGAATGCCACTCAGAGGTTGTTGAGTGAGGGCATTGTACTTGTAATTATGTAAACCATTTATATAAGGCAAATGAATGTTTCTTTATTTACTGGTAGTTACTGGCATTCCTAACTCGTAAATAAACATATAGAAACTAGTCTGTGTATTTGAGAGCAAAACGTTCCACTCCTTATTGGATAAGGGGGTCGGCACTGGAAAGGTTATAGCTCAAATACTTAATCGTCATAAGTCGATGAAACTTGACTGGGCGTTAAGTTTATGTGAAGACTTGTATGACATGTTCTTTGACATGGAGAGTGCCTGTCGAACACTAATGGTTAGTGGGAGCACACGTTATAGGTATGCTAATTGGATTAGTATACTCGACCCGACTCACCCTCGATTTGTCACATGGATTTCACTCCGGGACAGTCAATGACGGAATCGAAAGGTTGTGATAGGTATTCGTGAACCTTCGACTTGAGGATTTAGTAGGGATGTGCTTGTGACGTCAAGATTTTCATTAGAGTAGTTCGACCCTGTAAACAGGAAGGCGGGGGTCAACCTTGACGTGCATCTTGACGGGCAAGTAGCAGGTCCTACTGAATTCCAAGATAGAATTCTTTCTCCCATTAGTGAGCGGGTTATATGTCCTATGCGGTTATTGGCAGATGAGATCATAAGTCTTTGGCGAAAGCATTGGAGCTAGTTGTATTAGATACACGACAGCTCGATGATCTCGATTTGCATTAACGCATGCATAGCGTCAAGCATGATAGGGTTTGACTGACCGTGACCCTATAACTTGATCGGGACATTTGAAAGAAGGGTTTATACGTATACTGGTATTCACGACAGAATGGTTCTTGAATGATCCCAATCATTCGTTCTCAGTTGGGGTACAGTGTAGGCCGCCAGGCTGGCTAGGTGGTGCTACTACTCTTTGGTTCCTCCCATTGCTGACTGAGACGGACCTACCGAGTCGCGCAATAGGATTGACAACGGAATGAATCAAGCTAATTCTCTCATTATGAATATTAGATATTAGATATCTAAATTTAGGACATTAGATGTCTAAATCTATTTATTGGATAAATTTATTTACGGCCTAATGAATTAAATATATCACCGGGTGATTAATTTAATTCATGGATATAATTATTTCTTGGAGAAATTAATTATGTTATAATGTATTTGATATGTTTAATTAATTGGATTAATTAATCGATATAAATACATCGATATGGAATCGGAGTTTATCTATTTGGACTCGCGGGAGTCCGAAACGAACCGAACTCGTCCGAATTTCATCTTGCCCCCCTCCCTCTTTCCACCTTGCTTCCTTTTGTTTCTTGTTCCATTCTTTAATGGATGATTAAGACTTGTGGGGCAAGTGTTGTAGTGGGATGAGTTGTTATCTTGGGTGGGAATAGAATAAAAGTAGAAGACATCATCTCTCAAATGATTCATTCATTTTTCTCACGGTTTATGAATAGAGAGAGAGAGAGAGAGAGAAAAGAATTTTTGAATTCATTTCTTAAGTCTTCTTCTTGTTCTTCATTTCTTCTTGGTTTTCTTTGAGAAATTTCAAGAGATTAATTGAGAGTTGTGAGTTATACACTTAGAGTGTGATAATCTCATATTGCAAGCTTCATCACCTAGCTCTAGCCGTATCCTCGGAGGATAGCAAGGTGTTGTCATTCCGTTCGTTTTTCCGGCGCGTGGCAAGTAGAGACGCGGTGCTTTCGGCGTTGGATCGTTCAAGGGCTTTGTTGTGTCAAGAATTAACACCTTCCGACCGGCGATCGACTAGGAGGTCGGGCGACCGAGTCACTGCCGAGAAGCCAAGCCAGATCTGCCGACCAGCGACCAGGCGACCGAGCCTTAACCCAGCGGACATGCTAGACTGGCCAACCGAAGGCCCCAGGACAAGTCCCGGTATCGAGCGATCAACCTCAGATACGATCGCCTCTCGATACTCGGCGACCGACCCCTAGCGATCTACTAATGGACGATCCCCTCTCGGTATTCAGCGACCGACTCCTGGAGACCGACGAGCGGGCGATCCTCTCTCGGCATCTTGCCGACCTACACTTGGTGACCGACCGATGCCGACCCTCGACAACTGGCCAATGGCGACCTCCGATGACCATCCAGGGACGACCGCCTCATGTCGATCACCACCGATGGCCATCCAGTCGACGAAGGCCGAGCCACAAGACTGGCACCACGTGCAAGGGCCAAGACAAGATCCGCGAATCTCGGGCCATTGACCACAGCCTGGCAGAATCTCTCCACCAGCCGACAAGCCGCCGAAAGCTTGTCAGTAGGGCCACATGTTGACTGATTCCGGACACGTGATGGCTCCTAATTGGACCGCCAGTGGCGCCATCCGCATTGGACTTTAGCCCGACAGCCAGCATCTTCCTTGGATTTTAGCCCTTGATCGCCCCATTATAATAATGTCCGGCAGACGATCGGCACATTATTATAATGGCCGGAAGGCGATCGCCCGCTAAAGGACAGGACCCGGCTGCCCCTATATATACATGGCTCCCTGCACTTGTATACTCTCTCTGGCATTATGACATTATACACGCAATACAGAAGAAAACATCAAGCACTTGGCTAATCTCCAACTCTTGGCAACAGCTATCATTCGGTCTTACTTCTCCCGGCCTATCTCATCCAGCAGATTATCGGCGGGGACGAAGAACACCAAGCTTCGCTCAAGAGCCGGATTAACAGAGTCTTTTTACACTCATTGTATTTAGATGTCTCTCATTAATACTTGTATCCACGAATATTTGTATTAATAACATCTCGCGAGAGCATTCAAGCCCGGGCCTAACAAACCCGGCAAATCTTGTAATATTTATCTACTCTCGGAAGTGCTCCCGCAATTGTTGTTTGTTGTCCGTCTTCCAGCAGTATTAATCTTCGGATAAATATTTTGGGCAACAACAATTGGCGCTAGAGGAAGGGGATCCAACCCTCGAATTTTTATACCTACCGTCCCGAAGAACACTCACTGTTTCTGGCGTATACTTGAAGTGACACTCACTGCACTTCAAAGAAATCCTTCAGAAATCATGTCTTCCGCCTCCGCGTCGAAGAAGGCCGCTGACCAGCCGGCCAGACCCCCCGTTCCGTCCCAGTCCGAGCCGCAGCCGATGGTGGAAGGTAGCCGCCGCGGTGAGAGACGCTCGATCCCGTCCCGGGACGGCGGCCCGAGCCTCTCGCTCGATCAGTTCCGGACCAATCAACAGATCAAAGAGGCCATAGCCGCCCTTCAGGAACGACGAAGTGCTCTCGACGCGCCTCCTGCTATCACTCCCTCGGTCTCCCGCCGGAAGTCCAAGCGAAAGCTCAAGGCATTACTGGCCGAGCAAGCACCAGGAGGCTCTCGTCCGCAAGAAGAGGCGCTCGGCAGCCGGGGCACGTCTGTCTTCGATCGCACAGGCGGTGACCGACTCAGCGGCCAAGGCGATCCGGTCCCAGCTACGAGACGACGGAGTTTGAATCCCTCACCAGGAGCTCGGCCTACCCGGCTCCCACAAGGCGATCCAGCCGCCTGGCTCCCACTCGCCAAATTCCCGAGGTCGGCAGCAGCGGAGTCCGGAGGTCGGTACACGATCGCCTCGGCCCCCGCTCCCAAAGCCGATCCGCAAGCATCCGAGCCGCGGCGATTGCCGCAATGCAACGTCAGATCGACGACGTAGAGGCGCTCCTGCAATCCGGGGCAGGCGCCATGAAGACAATCGCCGAGCCGAGCGAGCCGCTCGCGATCGACATCGAGCTCGCCCCCGTGCAGCACAAGATCGCTCCTCCTCAGACACCCATGTACGAGGGGCGATCGGACCCCCAGACGCACCTAAGAAAGTTCAACATCTACATGACCGGGTGTGGGGCATCGGACGCGACCCGGTGCCGAATGTTCCCTCTGACACTAGACGGCCTCGCCCACCGGTGGTACACCTCATTGCCACCTCGGTCCATTGGCTCCTTTAACGAGCTGGCGCACGTCTTCACGGAACACTTCGCCACCAGAGTCGTCCGACCTGAAGGTCGCCTTCGCATGATGCGAATCAAGCAGGGAGAAGAAGAGTCCGACTCGGACTACATCGACCGGGTAGACGGGATCATCCTCAACGGCGAGCCCGTAAGCGATGAGACCGCCCTCTACGCGGTCCTAGGAGGATTTCAGGGTTTTTCGCCTATGTTCAGGCATCTCACGAAGAACCAACCTACAACCTACGCAGCCTTCCGGGCTAGAGCCGCATATTTTCTGGCCAGGCAAAGGTTCCTTCTTAGCCTGTGAGCAGCGCGATCGGCGCCCGGATGACGATCTCCCGCCCGATCGCCGATATCGACCTACGAATAAAGCGATCGGCTACCGAGTGACGATCGCCAGTCTTCCGGCCGATCGCCGATCATCATGCTACATCATCATCAACCCGGTGGACACGATCGCCATCTACAGTCCAGCATATAACATGACGGACTAAGGCATAAGATCGCCTCCACCGCACATCATAAAGCCATGGTCCTGGCAGTCGATGGAACCGGCTGCTTCGGCCATGCAAGGTCCCTTTCGGCCGAGATCGCCCGCCCTTCGTTTAAATACGAGGCCGGCGTAGTCTGAGGGCTCTCCAACATTAATCAGTGGACACATGCCACAACCCCGTCTCAACGTACACCGTCGAGGTCGGCCATCTCCATGGCTGGCCGAGGTGGAAGCAGAGCTAACAAGCCGCGGGCGTGGAGTTGATTCATCCGACGCTGCCCCGCGCAAGGACTCCTCTAGACCGAGACCGCACGCCCTTCGTTTAAATACGAGGCGAGGCGCAGCCTAACAGAGTACCCTCATAATAAAGTGAGTCACGGGACACTCAATGTCTTCGCGCACCAAGACACGGTCATGGAGTCGGTCCATCGATCTCCGCGACTGTGCACGATTCCTCAAACAAAGCGAAACCACCCAAGTTTCCATGGGGGATCGGCCAATGTTGTTTTTGCAGGTACAAGACTGAAAGATAGCTAAGCCAATCGACCATGATAGCCCAAGTCCGAATCCTAAGTCAGCTCAAATCGCCCGTCCTCATCCGAACACGATCGCCAGCAAAGAACCACCTCGCCCCATGTCTTCAACATAGGAGCAAGCTGGGGGGCAATTGTTGTGTCAAGAATTAACACTTTCCGACCGGCGATCGCCTCGGAGGTCGGGCGACCGAGTCACTGTCGATCGGCCAAAGCAGATCTGCCGATCAGCGACCAGGCGACCGAGCCATTACCCAGCGGACGAGCTCAATCGGCCAACCGAAGGTCCCAGGATAAGTCCCAGTGCCGAGCGATCGACATCAACATGATCGCCTCTCGGTACTTGACGACCGACTCCTGGCGATCGACTGGAGACGATCACCTCTCGGTACTCGGCGACCGACTCCTGGCGACCGATAAGCGGACGACCATCTCTCGGCACCTGCCGACCGACCTTTGGTGACCGACCGAATGACGACCCTCAGCACCTGGCCGAGGGCGACCTCGGATGATCAGCTAGAGACGACCGCCTCATGTCGATCAGGGCCGATGGCCATCTAATCGGCAAAGGTCGAGCCCCAAGACTGGCACCACGTGCATGGACCGAGACAAGATCCGCGAATCTCGGGCCATTGACCACAGCCTGGCAAAATCTCTCCACCAGCCGACAAGCCACCGAAAGCTTGTCAGTAGGGCCACATATTGACTGATTCCGGACACGTGATGGCTCCTAATTGGACCGCCCAGCTGGCGCCAGTCACTGCATTGGACTTTAGCCCGACAGCCAGCATCTTCCTTGGAATTTAGCCCTTGATCGCCCCATTGTAATAATGGCCGGCAGACGATCGGCACATTATTATAATGGCCGGAAGGCGATCGCCCGCCTAAGGACAAGACCCGGCTGTCCCTATATAAACAAGGCACCCTGCTCTCGGCCACTTCTTCTGCAATATCGCGATTTGAGCATACAATACAGAGACAATATACAGCACTTGGCTAACATCCAACTCTTGGCAACAGCTATCATTCGGTCTTACTTCTCCCGGCCTATCTCATCCAGCAGATTATCGGCGGGGACGAAGAACACCGAGCTTCGCTCAAGAGCCGGATTAACAGAGTCTTTTACACTCATTGTATTTAGATTTCTCTCATTAATACTTGTATCCACGAATATTCGTATTAATAACATCTCGCGAGAGCATTCAAGCCCGGGCCTAACAAACCCGGCAAATCTAGTATTATTTATCTTCTCTCGGAAGTGCTCCCGCAATTGTTGTTTGTTGTCCGTCTTCCAGCAGTATTAATCTTCGGATAAATATTTTGGGCAACAACACAAACATTTCTAGTAAAATAAATAGGCTCAAAACGGCCTTTACAACCCAATCGAATAAAACGAACGATTCAAAAACTAAGTCCACGAACCACATCCCCATTCAAAAGCATTCATGCAATAAATACTAAATAAATGGAAAGCGTAGAGATACATTGATCCAATCAACAATACAAACCGATCCAATCGATTCACACAATCGGTAATATGATAATGTTCAAAATAATTCGGTCGACCATAAATATTCCAATTAATCAAATTTCCCATATAAAATGAAATACCATAAATCATTTTAATCAAATTAAATCCAATTTAACATGAGGGAGATTAATTTTCAAGAATACACGAAAAAATCGAGCCGGGGCGAAATTGGCCTGCCATGGCCGAGTCATCGGCAAGATGCCTGCAGACATGCCCAGCATGGCCGATCACGCTCGGCACCGCCGGCCGGCACGGCCCGTGTCTCCCGACACGGTCGGGTCTGCTGGCGATGGCCTGGGACTACGACACGGCCCTCGTCACGGACACGGCCGAGTCACCCGGGCAAAGAATCCGCCTTTGTCCGAAAAATCGTCCGACGACGATTCGAGCTCGATTTTCGACCGGATATTCAATATCAATATTTTTCAACATTCATATCTTCAATATAAATCATATTTCCAAGAAATTAAGATTTATATTTAGACATAAACTTACGAAAAATATAACTACAACGAACGTAAAAATATATACCACGATTATGACTAAAATGATTCCAAATCATTCACCATCTAATCAAGCATTCCAAATGCCAATATCGTATATACGATCGCAAGACCTACGCTACGATACCACTGTTGGGATTCGGTGCCTAAAATGAAGGCCCAGCGGAAGCGGTAAAACGAAAATTAATTCGATCCGAATCCCTACGAGGATCGATCGAGCTACGTATATACGAATATATAAACGAAAGGCAAGAGTCGTAAGAAACTAACCCTCGAAGTCCGTTGATTAAATGGTAACCTTCTCTTGAGCTATTCCCCAAGCTTTAGTTTGATCTCTACGAGTTCAATCCGCTCCAAGCCTGTTGTTGCCCAAAATATTTATCCGAAGATTAATACTGCTGGAAGACGGACAACAAACAACAATTGCGGGAGCACTTCTGAGAGTAGATAAATAATACAAGATTTGCCGGGTTTGTTAGGCCCGGGCTTGAATGCTATCGCGAGATGTTATTAATACAAATATTCGTGGATACAAGTATTAATGAGAGAAATCTAAATACAATGAGTGTAAAAAGACTCTGTTAATCCGGCTCTTGAGCGAAGCTTGGTGTTCTTCGTCCCCGCCGATAATCTGCTGGATGAGATAGGCCGGGAGAAGTAAGACCGAATGATAGCTGTTGCCAAGAGTTGGAGATTAGCCAAGTGCTTGATGTTTTCTTCTGTATTGCGTGTATAATGTCAGAATGCCAGAGAGAGTATACAAGTGCAGGGAGCCATGTATATATAGGGGCAGCCGGGTCCTGTCCTTTAGCGGGCGATCGCCTTCCGGCCATTATAATAATGTGCCGATCGTCTGCCGGACATTATTATAATGGGGCGATCAAGGGCTAAAATCCAAGGAAGATGCTGGCTGTCGGGCTAAAGTCCAATGCAGTGACTGGAGCCAGCTGGGCGGTCCAATTAGGAGCCATCACGTGTCCGGAATCAGTCAACATGTGGCCCTACTGACAAGCTTTCGGCGGCTTGTCGGCTGGTGGAGAGATTCTGCCAGGCTGTGGTCAATGGCCCGAGATTCGCGGATCTTGTCTCGGTCCTTGCACGTGGTGCCAGTCTTGGGGCTCGACCTTTGCCGATTGGATGGCCATCGGCCCTGATCGACATGAGGCGGTCGTCTCTAGCTGATCATCCGAGGTCTCCCTCGGCCAGGTGCTGAGGGTCGTCATTCGGTCGGTCACCAAAGGTCGGTCGGCAGGTGCCGAGAGATGGTCGTCCGCTTATCGGTCGCCAGGAGTCGGTCGCCGAGTACCGAGAGGTGATCGTCTCCAGTCGATCGCCAGGAGTCGGTCGTCAAGTACCGAGAGGCGATCATGTTGATGTCGATCGCTCGGCACCGGGACTTATCCTGGGACCTTTGGTTGGCCGATTGAGCTCGTCCCCTGGGTAATGGCTCGGTCGCCTGGTCACTGATCGGCAGATCTGCTTTGGCCGATCGACAGTGACTCGGTCGCCCGACCTCCGAGGCGATCGCCGGTCGGAAAGTGTTAATTCTTGACACAACAATTGCCCCCCAGCTTGCTCCTATGTTGAAGACATGGGGCGAGGTGGTTCTTGCTGGTGATCGTGTATGGATGAGGACGGGCGATCGAGCTGACTTAGGATTCGGACTTGGACTATCATGGTCGATTGGCTAGCTATCTTTCGGTCTTGTACCTGCAAAAACAACATTGGCCGATCCCCCATGGAAACTTGGGTGGTTTCGCTTTGTTTGAGGAATCGTGCACAGTCGCGGAGATCGATGGACCGACTCCATGACCGTGTCTTGGTGCGCGAAGACATTGAGTGTCCCGTGACTCACTTTATTATGACGGTCCTCTGTTAGGCTGCGCCTCGCGTCGTATTTAAACGAAGGGCGTGCGGTCTCGGTCTAGAGGAGTCCTTGCGCGGGGCAGCGTCGGATGAATCAACTCCACGCCCGCGGCTTGTTAGCTCTGCTTCCACCTCGGCCAGCCATGGAGATGGCCGACCTCGACGGTGTACGTTGAGACGGGGTTGTGGCATGTGTCCACTGATTAATGTTGGAGAGCCTCGGACTACGCCGGCCTCGTATTTAAACGAAGGGCGGGCGATCTCGGCCGAAAGGACCTTGCATGGCCGGCGGCCTGTTCCATCGACGCTGTGGCCATGGCTTTATGATGTGCGGTGGAGGCGATCTCGTGCCTTAGTCCGTCATGTTATATGCTGGACTGTAGATGGCGATCGTGTCCACCGGGTTGCTGATGATGTAGCGTAATGATCGGCGATCGGGCCGGAAGGCTGGCGATCGCCACTCGGCAGCCGATCGCTTTATTCGTAGGTCGATATCGGCGATCGGCGGGAGTTAGTCCCTTATTTAGAATGTTGGACTGTAGGCGGTGAGCGAGTCCTCCGGCTCTGCTGGATAGTAGTGACCGGGCTGGAAGACCGGAGGTCGTCGCTCGGGCTGGGAGACTGGAGGTCGTCGCTCGGGCGCCGATCGCGGAACTCCTAGGCTAAGAAGAAGCCTTTGCCTGGACAGGAGATCTGCGGCTCTAGCCCGGATGGCTGCGTAGGTCGTCGGTAGAGTCTTCGTGAGATGCCTGAACATAGGCGAGAAGCCCTGAAAACCTCCTAGGACCGCGTAGAGGGCGGTCTCATCGCTTACGGGCTCGCCGTTGAGGATGATCACGTCTACCCGGTCGATGTAGTCCGAGTCGGTCTCTTCTTCTCCCTGCTTGATTTGCATCATGCGAGAGCGACCTTCTGGCCGGACGACCCTGGTGGCGAAGTACTCCGTGAAGACGTGCGCTAGCTCGTTAAAGGAGCCAATGGACCGAGGTGGCAATGAGGTGTACCACCGGTGGGCGATGTCGTCCAGCGTCAGAGGGAACATCCGGCACCTGGTCGCGTCCGATGCCCCACACCCGGTCATGTAGATGTTGAACTTGTGCAGGTGTGTTTGGGGGTCCGATCGCCCCTCATACACGGGTGTTTGAGGAGGAGCGATCTTGTGCTGCACGGGGGCGATCTCGATGTCGATCGCGAGCGGCTCGCTCGGCTCGGCGATCGTCTTCATGGCGCCTGCCCCGGATTGCAGGAGCGCCTTCACGTCGTCGAGCTGACGTTGCAAAGCGGCAATCGCCGCGGCTCGGCTGCTTGCGGATCGGCTTTGGGAGCGGGGGCCCAGGCGATCGTGTACCGACCTCCGGACTCCGCTGCTGCCGACCTCGGGAATTTGACGAGCGGGAGCCAGGCGGCTGGATCGTCTTGTGGGAGCCGGGTAGGCCGAGCTCCTGGTGAGGGACTCAAATTCCATCGTCTCGTAGCTGGGGCCGGACTGCCCCGGTCGCCAGGTCGGGTCACTGCCCAGGCGATCGAAGACAGACGTGCCCCGGTTGCCGAGCGCCTCTACTTGCGGGCGAGAGCCTCCTGGCGCTCGCTCGGCCAGTAATGCCTTGAGCTTCCGCTTGGACTTCCGGCGGGAGACCGAGGGAGTGATATCAGGAGGCGCGTCGAGAGCACTCCGTCGTTCCTGAAGGGCGGCTATGGCCTCTTCGATCTGTTCATTGGTTCGGAACTGATCGAGCGAGAGGCTCGGGCCGCCGTCCCGGGACGGGATCGAGCGTCTCTGACCGCAGCGGCTACCTTACACCATCGGCTGCGGCTCGTGTTGTGTCACGATAATTTCATCCCGACAGGCGATCGACTATAAGGCCGAGCGACCAAGTCAACTCCAGTCAAACTATGGCTAGCTCGCCAAGTCGAAGATATCAGACCACCATCAGGTACCTAGCGATCGACTCCCAATGCGATCGCCCTTTGGCGGCTGGCGATCTACTCTAGTGACCGGCTAAGGGCAATCGACCTACGCCCCGAGCAGAGACGATCGCCCGTCAAAGACATCAAGGACTGGATCTCAGAAAAGCACCCACGTGCAGATCCACCAAAGGCGCTGACAAGATCTTCCGCTGACAGACAAGATCTTTTGACCACAGCCTGTCACCTACCTCACCTACCAGCATGCGCGCCGAAAGTTGTCAGTAGGACCACCCGTGTCAGCAACTCAGGACGCGTGTAAGCTCCCCATTGGACCGCACGCTGATCGCCGAACTCCTGCAGACTTTGAGGGGACAGGCCCATGTGCTAAAAGACGATCGCTCGATTATTATATTGCAGAGAAGGCGATCGCCCGGCGTATCCAAGCCCTATAAATAGAGAACCTCCTACTACTGGAAAAAGGTTCACATTCTCTCACATTCCGATACATTCACGGAAATACTGAAGAACATACATATCATCAAATATCACGGCTATCTCACCTAATCCATCTCAGACTTCTCTCTAAATCTCTCGTCCGTAAGACGATCGGCGAAGCAAGTCTCCACTAGACAGATTCCAAGAGATTCACAAGCCCAGGAGCCCAAGCATCCAGCTAAATACTCGCCGTGAGAGACGATCGATCTCTCACCGCCGCAACTGTTCATCTCCTTTGTTACAAGAACTCACAGAGCATCAAATCTGGTTCTTCCGGCAATCTACACGCTCACTAGCTAAGATAACAAGAATCTTTACACTCATTGTAATTGTATTCTTACATTAGTACTTGTATCCCCGAATATTGGTATTAATAATATCTCGCGAGAGCATTCAAGCCCGGGACTAACAACCCCGGCAAATCTTGTGTTATTTATCTTTCTCTCGGAAGTGCTCTTGCATTTGTTTGCTATGCCATCCATTCCAGCAATATGTATCTCCGGATAATATTTTGGGTAGCAACAATTGGCGCTAGAAGGAGGGCCATCTAACCCTCACATTTTTATTCCTACCGTCCCGAAGAACACTCACTGTTCTCGGGGCATATACTTGAAGTGACACTCACTGCACTTCAAAGAAAACTTTCAGAATCATGACATCCGCCGGTACGTCGAAGAAAGCCGCTCTCCGAACCGCCGGACACCATATCCCGGCCCAGTCCGAACCCCAGCCAACGACGGGGGGAAGCCGCAGCAACGCGAGACTCTCGATCCCGCATCCAAGGGATGGCTCCAACCTCTCACTCGATCAGTTCCAAACCAAAGAACAGATCGAGGAGGCTATGGCCATCCTGGAGGAGCGACGGAGAGCATGCGCGTCGCCCGCGATAACTCCCTCGATCATCCGCCGCATGGGAAAATGGAAATTCAACGGGCTACTGAACAAGCGATCGTCAGAAAGCCCCAAGTCGCGAGGAAAGGCTCTCGCACGACCAGACGGATCCATATTCGATCGCTTGGGGCGCGACCCATCCTGGCGACTGGGGCACTCTGTTTCCAACCTCGAAAAGACGGAACCCGAATCCGTCACCAGAAGTTCGGCCTACCCACCTCACAGCCGAACGCAGGTCAGCCATCTGACTCCCACCCCGATCGCCAGGGGATCAGTACTCAATCGCCTCGGCACCCGCTCCGAGCGCCGAGCCGCGAGCAGCCAGGCCACGGCGATGGCCGCCATACAACGCCAGCTCGACGAGATGAGAGCACTCTTGGACACTGGGGCAAGCACCAGCAAGAAGATCGCCGGGCTGACCGAGCCACTCGCGGTCCACATCGAGCTTGCCCCCATACAAACAACGATCGCTCCTCCCAAAACACCTCTCAGATGAGGGAGATCGACTCGAAACCCAGCTGAGTAAATTCCGAATTTACATGACTGGGTGTGGGGCATCTGATGCTACCAAGTGCCGGATCTTCCCGTTGACATTGGGCGAGCTGGCCCATAGATGGTACGTCTCACTACCACCGCGATCTATCACATCTTTTAAGAAATTGGCGAATGACTTCACGTCATACTTCGCCAAAGAAGGTCACCAGACAGAAGGCCCCCACCGCATGATAAAAATCAAGCGGGGAAAGACGAATCGACGCAAATTACATTGACCGAGTGGACGAAATCGTCCTCACCGCGAACCCGTCGATGACGAGCTCGCTCTCTATTCGGTCATGGGGGATTCCGCGGTCACTCTCCCATGTTTAGACATCTCTCCAAGGATATTCCCCAACTTACGCGATCTTCCGCGCTAAAGCCGCCAACTTCCCGGCCGTGCAAAGGCTACTCACCCTCCGCTTAGACGAGGAAACGCCACCTCTTGTCCAAGATAGCGATCGCCAAAGCAAAGAAGGCGATCGCCAAGACACCCGGAGATCTCAAGGCTTTCGAGGACATGGAAGCCCATCTCCTCCATACGTTCAATGTAACTCCGGCACATATTTTCTATGCCATCAAGGGGCACGAAGAGCTCAAAAAGCCAAAGGCGATAAGGGACCACGGTCACACTGACAACAATCAATATTGTGCCTACCACAAGAGTCCCGCCACAAGAAGAACAAATGCCGCGATCTCCTCAAACAGCTCGGAGATTGTTCGAGGAGGGCAAGTCGATGACTTATTGGTTTAGCCGAAGCCCCTAACAATCTCTATGGACGATCGTCCGAGTCGAACACAAAACAGGCTGGAAAGCTCATATGAGCCGACCCCTGGACCAACCTCGGCGACCGTCCCTACATACTTCAATCAAGAAAAGGAGACCTCGGAAGTCTCCCCAATCTCCCTCCTTATTTAAGAAACCGGAGGACTCGATCGCCATCTGCAGTTCACCGTCTAACATGATGGACTAAGGCACGAGATCGCCTCCCCCGCACAACATACACCGTCGAAGGTCGGCATCTACATGACGATCCAAGGTGGAAGAGTGCAGCCATGGTCCTGGTGGTCGATGGAACCGACTGCTTAGGCCATGCAAGGTCCCTTTAGGCCAAGATCGCCCGCCCTTCGTTTAAATACGAGGCCGGCGTAGTCTGAGGGCCCTCCAAAATAAATCAGTGGACACGATCGCTCGCCCTCAAAGGTTCATCATCTAACATGGTGAACTCGGACAATGCGACGTGCCACAACCCCCGTCTCAACGTACACCGTCGAGGTCGGCCATCTCCATGGCTGGCCGAGGTGGAAGCAGAGCTAACAAGCCGCGGGCGTGGAGTTGATTCATCCGACGCTGCCCCGCGCAAGGACTCCTCTAGACCGAGACCGCACGCCCTTCGTTTAAATACGAGGCGAGGCGCAGCCTAACAGAGGACCCTCATAATAAAGTGAGTCACGAGACACTCAATGTCTTCGCGCATCAAGACATGATCAAGGAGTCGGTCCATCGAACTCCGCGATCGTGCACGGTTCCTCAAGATGGACGACCATCCCCGAGGATTCGACAAAATTGAAGACCGCTCACTCAAGGAATTATTTTCATCCCCTTACTTCCACTAAGTGAATAAAAACAAGGGGCAATAAGAGTGCGGACTACCTACACGACGATCGTCGCTATTCAACCACATACGGAGATCGTCATTTTTCAGATGTAGTGCAGGCGATCGAATTTGTTGTAAAAAGTTGTCTTTGTGAGTTTATCAATTCATTTGGAACTACCCTCGCAACACTCTCTCCTCGCACATTTGTACAAAGTCAAACAAAGACTCAAAAATAACCATTCATTCAAGTAATCGAAGATAAACAAACATTCAGTTCATTGCTTAAGAAGATCAAAAGTACATGGTCGCCCGAAGGCCTATGTTCTACAAAAGGAAGCTACAAAACTACAAGTAAGCAAGCTAAAACGTAAAAAATGAAGTGCCTCAGGCCCCAGCCTGGCCTTCGCCTTCGGCATCCGGTGTGGGCCCCTCATCTTCCGGAGCGTCGGGATGAGCAAGATTGGCTGGAGACGGATACCAGCTCAAATCCACGCCGATGTCCGCAAGATCCAGGATCGGCAAGGAGAAAGCTGAATGGAGAGGATGCTCCAACGCATACGCCTTGAATTTATCGGCAAGAGGACCGACCTCCAAGCCTCCCTTCTTAGCCGCTCGGATCGAGTCGGCGAACGCCAAATAATAGGCGAACTCGCTGACATACTCCAAGTTTTGGAAGGGATCGGCCTTGGTCGCCTCAACCTCTCCTCTCAGCTCGGCCATCGCCTGTTGCGATCCCTGGAGCTAGGCCTCCCTCGCAGCAACCTTCTCTTTCGCCTCCGCCATCTCGCTGGTCAGCCGAGCGATCGTCACCTTCTGGCGATCGGCCTCCTCTTCAGCAACATTTCGCGCCTGGACGGCACTCTGCATCTGGTCCCGAAATCGGTCGACCGCCATTCGATATTTCTCAGTCTCCTTCTTCTCCAGCTCAAGCTCATGGCTCGCCCGTTTGGCCGCCTCCAGAGAATCCTTCTCCATCGCCGCGATCTTGTCAGCAAACTCGGCGTTCTCTTTCCGAGCCGCCTCGAGATCCTCCTGCAGGCGAATGGTGGAGGGCCGCCCCTCAAACTCCTGAGCAGCCTGGACGGCCATGGTCGCCGTCTGAAGAGAAAGGGCGAGAACAGCGAGCATCGAACTCGCCGATCGCTGTCGAGCGATCGCATCCAGGTCAGTCGTCCATGCCTTCGGCAGAGCGGAAGCAGCCTTGCTAACGTATGGAGGGATGTCGCAGGAATGGCGAGGAGATCGACTCTCCAGGAAATCCACGACCATCGGTGGACAAGACGGATCTGCACGACGGATCCTGCATCAAAACAGCTAAGTTAATACAACTCCTACGCAGAGCAATTTTCAACACAAGAATGCTATCTACCTCTTAGCCTTCTCGGGATCCCGACCGAAAAACGGTTTCCCTCGAGGGGTCTCGGCGTCCGCGATCGCCATCTCCCGCATAAAAGCCGCAGAGGGCGGCTCGCTCTCCAGAGCAACAATGGTGATCGGAGGCGCGGCGATCGGCACTTCATCGCCCGGGGCAGGAACCGAAGTTTCCTCCGGCCTCGGCCTCTTGCGATTCGCCCGAAGCCCCTCCTCCAAAATTTCCTCCTCAACCATGACCGGCTCCACGCGAGGCTCCGGCTCCACGCGAGGCTCCGCCTCCGGAACTATAGGCAATGCAACGGGAGGGGCCCGAGTCGACCTCTTATGGCGAAGACGGCCTAGGACTCCTGGGTTCGACATGGCGATCTCCGCCAGAGGCTCCAAAAAGCGAGGAAAACGAACCTCTGCAGTTAAAGACGATCGACTAACGGTCAGACACTTTCCTCAAGTAAGGCGATCGCCTAGAAGTGAAGGTCACATAAACACATACCTGGCACCGCGAGATGTCTCGGGAAACGGAATAGTCGAGCCGACAACCAGCGACTCTCCTTGTTGATCCGAGTGGCGTCTAGGTCGTCGTCCGACAAGCTCCTTATCCGCTCCCACACAACGAGAAAGTCGAAAGGCAGCTCCTCGATCGCCGGAATGTGAAAACCTGCAAAACAGAAATCAAATTAGATCAGTCCAAAACGCATCCAAACGAAGGGAGAGTCTAAACCCTTACCGGGATTCCTCTCCCGAAATTCAGTGGGGATCTCCAGCTCGCCCGTGGGATTGTCGCTCGCCGAAGCTCTCCACTTGCCGGCGACCCAGAACCACTTCGTCTGATCACCCCGTATCTTATTCGGGACTCCATGAATTACCCGACCAGATCGGCCTTGAATATGGTAACCGCCGACCAACCCTCTATGAGCCGTCAGTTTAAACAAATGATTCATCTCCAACGGCGATGGGAGGCAGTACAGGCGGTGACCGCCGAAAAGGGTGAGGGTGCAAATAATTTGGAGCCAGGCGTTCGGCGTCAGCTGAAGTGGCGCCACATTCCAAGCGGCCAACAGATGGGAGACCGCAAAGGATAGAGGGAAGCGCAACCCGGCCTCCATAACGGCCTCACTCACTGCGACCATACCCATCGGAGGCTGGTCAGCTCGTTCATTCTCCGCAGGCGCGAACATGTCCACATCTGAAGGAACATGGAATCTTGTCCTCCAGACGCCGATCTCTCTCAGTCGCCGAGCTCAGATCGGCCGGCGACCACAACGATCACGCGCTGCACGATCTCGCGACCGCTTGGGAAGCACATAGGGATAAGCGACCGAATATCCCCGGAAGTCGAATCTCGGAGTAGGACCGGCTAACCTCTCCATTATCTCAGCGAAAGCCCTATAGGCTCGACCGAAAACACTATGTTGCTCCCAGTAAGCCCTGATCGCCAGATCTCTCTCGATCTGCGATCGTCTCTCCTCAGCAGCCGACTCCTTAGCAACATCGGCCTCATTGAACAAAGCCTCAACTTCAGCCGGGTCGATTCCAGCCCGAATGGCTTCAGCTGCCGTCTCCAGGTGGAAGACGGGAGAAGTTTCTCCTGGGCACTGATGTCCCTGGCGGTAGCCGGTACCCGCTCCAAATGATGATGAGGTTCCGGCCATTTTCAGAAGCAGAAAAGAAGAAAAGGATTTTTCCTTACCCTAAAGTGAAATCGAACGACGATCGGCACAAAGATCTTCAGAAAATTCGGCAGCAGGTCCTTCTTTCTCCAATAAGCACGCGTGAGTGAAGCTGCAGCACCGCCCCCCCTTTTTATAGGATAAGGCAGGGACCGGTTTGCAATAAGGGAAAACCTCAGGGGTCGGATCTCAAACGACGCACTAGTTGACCCCCTCGAGACCCGCGTACGCGTCTTTTCGAGGACGCGTCAGCCGAGGAGTCATTAATGACCGTTGGCGTCCTCCAATAGAAGCCCGACACGTGCGCGGAGACTTTTCCACGCCTGCTGTTTTTTCCCGCGCAGTTCAGCGGCCAACCAGGTCGTCCGAATCCAGAGTATATCAACTCAAAGATGATCGCCAGTTCAATAAAACACGGAGTCGCTCGTCAAAAGTTCAGCGATCGCCAAGAGAGCCACCTCACCCCACGTTTCCAACGTATGAGCGAGCTGGGGGGCAATTGTTGTGTCACGATAATTTCATCCCGACAGGCGATCGACTATAAGGCCGAGCGACCAAGTCAACTCCAGTCAAACTATGGCTAGCTCGCCAAGTCGAAGATATCAGACCACCATCAGGTACCTAGCGATCGACTCCCAATGCGATCGCCCTTTGGCGGCTGGCGATCTACTCTAGTGACCGACTAAGGGCAATCGACCTACGCCCCGAGCAGAGACGATCGCCCGTCAAAGACATCAAGGACTGGATCTCAGAAAAGCACCCACGTGCAGATCCACCAAAGGCGCTGACAAGATCTTCCGCTGACAGACAAGATCTTTTGACCACAGCCTGTCACCTACCTCACCTACCAGCATGCGCGCCGAAAGTTGTCAGTAGGACCACCCGTGTCAGCAACTCAGGACGCGTGTAAGCTCCCCATTGGACCGCACAGTTGACTGCCAGCAACTCCTGCAGACTTTGAGGTGACAGGCCCATGTGCTAAAAGACGATCGCCCGATTATTATATTGCAGAGAAGGCGATCGCCCGGCGTATCCAAGCCCTATAAATAGAGAACCTCCTCCTACTGGAAAAAGGTTCACATTCTCTCACATTCCGATACATTCACGGAAATACTGAAGAACATACATATCATCAAAGCTCCCGGCTATCTCACCGGAATCCATCTCAGGACTTCTCTCTAAATCTCTCGTCCAGAAGACGATCGGCAGAAGCAGCAAGTCTCCACTAGACAGATTCCAAGAGATTCACAAGCCCAGGAGCCCAAGCATCCAGCTAAATACTCGCCGTGAGAGACGATCGATCTCTCACCACCGCAACTGTTCATCTTCTTTGTTACAAGAACTCTCAGAGCATCAAATCTGGTTCTTCCGGCAATCTACACGCTCACTAGTTAAGATAACAAGAATCTTTACACTCATTGTAATTGTATTCTTATATTAGTACTTGTATCCCCGAATATTGGTATTAATAATATCTCGCGAGAGCATTCAAGCCCGGGACTAACAACCCCGGCAAATCTTGTGTTATTTATCTTTCTCTCGGAAGTGCTCTTGCATTTGTTTGCTATCCCATCCATTCCAGCAATATCTATCTCCGGATAATATTTTCGGGCCGCCGTCCCGGGACGGGATCGAGCGTCTCTGACCGCGGCGGCTACCTTCCACCATCGGCTGCGGCTCGGACTGGGACGGAACGGGGGGTCTGGCCGGCTGGTCAGCGGCCTTCTTCGACGCGGAGGCGGAAGACATGATTTCTGAAGGATTTCTTTGATGTGCAGTGAGTGTCACTTCAAGTATCTGCCCTGAGAACAATGAGTGTTCTTCGGGACGGTAGATATAAAAAATCGAAGGTTCAGGCCCTCCTTCTAGCGCCAATTGTTGTTGCCCAAAATATTTATCCGAAGATTAATACTGCTGGAATACGGACAACAAACAACAATTGCGGGAGCACTTCCGAGAGAAGATAAATAATACAAGATTTGCCGGGTTTGTTAGGCCCGGGCTTGAATGCTCTCGCGAGATGTTATTAATACGAATATTCGTGGATACAAGTATTAATGAGAGAAATCTAAATACAATGAGTGTAAAAGACTCTGTTAATCCGGCTCTTGAGCGAAGCTCGGTGTTCTTCGTCCCCGCCGATAATCTGCTGGATGAGATAGGCCGGGAGAAGTAAGACCGAATGATAGCTGTTGCCAAGAGTTGGATGTTAGCCAAGTGTTGTATATTGTCTCTGTATTGTATGCTCAAATCGCGATATTGCAGAAGAAGTGGCCGAGAGCAGGGTGCCTTGTTTATATAGGGACAGCCGGGTCTTGTCCTTAGGCGGGCGATCGCCTTCCGGCCATTATAATAATGTGCCGATCGTCTGCCGGCCATTATTACAATGGGGCGATCAAGGGCTAAATTCCAAGGAAGATGCTGGCTGTCGGGCTAAAGTCCAATGCAGTGACTGGCGCCAGCTGGGCGGTCTAATTAGGAGCCATCACGTGTCCGGAATCAGTCAACATGTGGCCCTACTGACAAACTTTCGGCGGCTTGTCGGCTGGTGGAGAGATTCTGCCAGGCTGTGGTCAATGGCCCGAGATTCGCGGATCTTGTCTCGGTCCTTGCACGTGGTGCCAGTCTTGGGGCTCGACCTTTGCCGATTGGATGGCCATCGGCCCTGATCGACATGAGGCAGTCGTCTCTAGCTGATCATCCGAGGTCGCCCTCGGCCAGGTGCTGAGGGTCGTCATTCGGTCGGTCACCAAAGGTCGGTCGGCAGGTGCCGAGAGATGGTCGTCCGCTTATCGGTCGCTAGGAGTCGGTCGCCGAGTACCGAGAGGTGATCGTCTCCAGTCGATCGCCAGGAGTCGGTCGTCAAGTACCGAGAGGCGATCATGTTGATGTCGATCGCTCGGCACCGGGACTTATCCTGGGACCTTCGGTTGGCCGATTGAGCTCGTCCGCTGGGTAATGGCTCGGTCCCCTGGTCGCTGATCGGCAGATCTGCTTTGGCCGATCGAGAGTGACTCGGTCGCCCGACCTCCGAGGCGATCGCCGGTCGGAAAGTGTTAATTCTTGACACAACAGTTTGTATCTAGGATGCAATTTTTGATGTAAAGTTTATATGTAATGACGAAGACTGGAGGAAGATCCATTTCGAGAAGACGAAGATTCAAGACGAAGACTTGTAATTAGATTACGGAGTTTTTGTTTTCTAGGAACGGTCCATGAACCACATGTTGGTAGCAACTAGGTTGTGAATGGTTGTTTCATATTGTATGAATGCCACAAACGCGCTTAAACGATTAATGTGCAAAGTGCAACGTAAATCGCGAAAATTCTCCCACAATAAATTATTAAGTTTATAAGGTTTCAAGGTTTTCCTTTCTCTCCATCGAGTTTTCGGGAAATTGAAATCCAAACCGGATGTTCTATGCTTCCGAGTTATCGGGGTAGTCGTTCGGGGAGGACGGATAAATTACCGGGAGCACATTGGATGCCTTCGGTTGGAGCAAATTTTATCCCTAGAAACCTGATAGGTTGCCGGATAAGATTCAATTGTAAAACTGATTTGCGTCGATGGTATAAACTTAACTTGTTCACGAACCATAGAAACCGTATAGGTTGAGGGGAATGATCAAGGGGAAAAAGAAGATCGTATCATCCATTAGATGGGTTGGTGTTGGACACCACTTTATGAAAATTAATAGACTAGAAACCTGTTCGGTTGCCCTCTATTAAGATTTATAAAGAACTCGATCACCACTATGAAGTAGAGCGACGATACTTCCGGTTTTCACATGGGAGTGTATTATTCCGATAAAAATAGTGGGAGCTGGGTAACAAGAATAGAAAAGACCTTAATTCTATACTCAGAACATAATATAACAAGTCACTAATTAATCTGTTATACTTAATGCAGACATAACTCAATATGACAATGAATCCACTCGCAATACTACTCGAAAAGAACACCTTAATGGGACCTAACTTTGTGGATTGGCTCCGCAATCTGATGATTGTCCTCAGTATAGAGGCACTGGGATACATCTTGGAGACGGACATTCCGGCGCCTCCTATGCGGACTCGAGCCAATCAGGAAGAGATTGAAAACCACGAAAAGTGGGTTAAGGATGACGTGAAAGTCCGTGCTTATATGATGGCTTCCATGTCTAATGAGCTTCAGAGAGCTCATTAGAAAATGACTTCTGCTAGGCAGATTCTATCTCACTTAACCGAGGTGAGCACAGCAGAACTGCTAGATATGAGATATCCAAGCAACTGTTTGGTGCAAGGATGAAGGAAGGTGAGAAAGTTGGGGAACACGTCCTCAAAATGATATCCATGATCGAGAGATTGGAGGATCTTGATTTTAAAATGGATACTTCTCTCCAAACCGACCTTATCCTACAGTCTCTCCCTGATTCCTTCTCACAGTTTGTTCTGAACTTCAACTGCAATGAGATTGCATGTAATTTAGCTGGGCTAATGAACAAACTGGTGACCGCCGCCTCGGATGAAGACCCGCGGATGAAGGAGTCTGCACTTGTGATTTCTTCTGGACTTCGGAAGTCTAAGAATAAGAAGAAAAAGACCAAGAAGCGGACTGGACCACAAGCTAAGGACCTTAAGGGAAAGGGCAAGGCCCCGTTGGTTCCAAAGAACAAGAAGAAGAAGGATGCTTGTCTCAAGTGCGGTGAGCTGGGCCACTGGGCTAGAGACTGTCCGATTCTTCATGGCACTTCGTGCATGTAACTTTTAGTTTTGGAAACAAATTGTTCTCGCATCGTATTTTCTACTTCCTGGATACTGGATTCTGGTGCTAGTTCTCATATTTGTACCGTGAATCAGGATCTGGAACAAAGTAGGAAGCTTGGAGCTGGAGAAGTTATGATCACAGTCGGAAGCTGGCATAGTGTCAAGGCGACCGACATAGGATCACTTCTTTTGGGTTTAGTATCCGGCTTTGTTTTGACTTTAGAAGATGTACTTGTTTTGCCCAAGGGGCACAAAAACATTGTATCCATTCCGGTCATGGACCGAAAAGGCTTTTCATTTTTCATTGGTGATGGTTCCTGCAAAATTTATTTTAGAAATAAACTAGTGGGTACTGCTACATTGTTGAATGGATTGTTTCATCTAAATCTCAACAACAAAGTAGTTGTGAATACTATAACTAGAAAACGCGGTAGGGATGAAACCAATCAAGTTTTGAAATGGCATCTTAGACTTGGTCATGTTGGTCAGACCAAGGTTTACAAGATGGAAAAAGATGGACTTATGGGTCCATTGGGATCGGATCCCTTTCCTACTTGTGAATCTTGCCTTAAAGGCAAAATGACTAAGTCCCCCTTCACAGGGACATTTCAAAGAGCCGCTAATAAACTGGGATTAATCCATACCGACGTATGTGGTGCTTTGGAAGCAGCACGTGACGGATATCAATATTTCATTACGTTTACAGATGATCATACTAGGTATGGTTATGTATACTTAATGAAACATAAATCCGAGGCCTTTGAGAAATTCCAGGAATTCAAGGCCCTAGTCGAGAAACAAACTGGTAATTATATCAAAGCACTTCGGTCGGACCGAGGTGGCGAGTATATGAGTATGGAGTTTGACGAGTTCCTTAAGGAACATGGAATAGTTTCACAACTAACACCTCCAGGTACTCCTCAGTTAAATGGTGTGTCAGAAATAAGGAACTGCACTCGTTGAACATGGTCCGTTCCATGCTGGGCTATACTGACTTGCCGATTTACCTGTGGGGGTATGCACTCCTGACTGCCGCGTATATCTTGAACAGATATCCTTCCAAATCCATTCCTAAAACTCCACATGAGATGTGGGAAGGAAGGAAACCAAGTCTTAATCATATTAGGATTTGGGGATGTCCCGCTTATGTCAAGAAGACTAAGGTGAAAAAGTTGGAGGCTAGGTCTGCGAAGGGACGTTTCATTAGATTCCCGTCTGGGACGATGGGATATCTATTCTACATGCCCGAAGATCGAAGGATCATTGTTGCTTTACAAGCACACTTCCTGGAAGATGAGTTCATTTCGGAAGGCGGAGCAGGTAGAAGTATTTCTTTAGAAGAATACAATGAAACTCCTCGAGAGACACCTGTGCAAGAAACTGGAACCGAACTTTCTGAAACACAAGTACAACCACCTCGTAGGTCTAGTAGGGTGTCTCATTTACCTGAGAGGTATGGGCTTGTGCACTTGGAGGAGCTGGGTCTCCATGAGGTTCCAAGTGATAGCCAAGAGACTTACCCAACAACCTATGACCAAGCGATGGTGGATGTAGACTCCGCGAAATGGCGTGAAGCTATGGAAGCTGAGATAGACTTGATGCATGTCAATCAGGTCTGGACTCTAGTAGACCGCCCCAAGGGTATAGTGCCTATTGGGAACAAGTGGATCTACAAGAGAAAGACTGATGGTGATGGCAAGGTTGATGCCTATAAGGCCAGGCTTGTGGCAAAGGGTTATACCCAGAAGGAAGGGATCGATTACCACGATACCTTCTCGCCCGTAGCCATGATCAAGTCTATTCGCATGATGCTTGCTATAGCTGCCTACCACGATTATGAGATATGGCAAATGGATGTAAAGACGGCTTTCCTTAATGGATTCCTCGAGGAGGAAATCTATATGGAGCAGCCTAAAGGCTTTGTGTCTGAAGTCGATATTCAGAAAGTGTGCAAGCTTCAGCGTTCCATTTATGGACTGAAGCAAGCGTCGCGTAGTTGGAACCTTCGTTTTGACGAGGCGGTCAAAGAGTTTGACTTCGTGCAAAATGAAGAGGAACCTTGTGTATATAAGAAAGTTAGTGGGAGCAAGATCGCATTCTTAGTACTATATGTAGATGACATTCTACTAATAGGAAATGATGTGGGAATGCTTAGTTCTGTGAAAGCTTGGCTTTCGAGTAATTTCTCCATGAAAGACTTGGGAGAAGCAACCTATATTCTTGGTATTCGTCTCTACCGGGATAGAGCGAAGAGAACAATAGGCCTTTCCCAAGCCCTCTATATAGATAAGATCTTAAAGCGATTTAAGATGGATGATTCTAAAAGAGGGTTCCTACCGATGCAACATGGAATAAAACTCACCTTGAAGATGTGTCCTCAAAGTGAGGAACAACGCAAGGAAATGAGTAATATACCATATGCTTCAGCCGTGGGTAGCCTTATGTATGCTATGTTGTGTACAAGACCTGACATCGCGCATGCTGTAAGCGTGGTGAGTAGGTTTCAGGCAAACCCAGGTAGGGAACATTGATCGTCAGAAAGAACGTTCTCAAGTACTTGAGAAGAACTAGAGATATGGTTCTTATGTATGGCGGTGGAGAATTGGATGTGGTGGGATTCACTGATTCGGACTTCCAAGGACTGAAGGACGACTCGATGTCCACTTCTGGCTACATATTTACTCTTAATGGAGGAGCAGTATCTTGGAGTAGTGCCAAGCAAAGCGTGACTGCTGATTCCACTTGTCAGGCTGAGTATCAAGCAGCCTCGGAGGCTTCCAAGGAAGGGTTCTGGATTAAGAAGTTTCTAGGAGAACTTCAAATGATACCGTGTCCGAGCCGCTGTTCAGCATCTGCGACAACGACGGAGTCAGAAGACGTGCCAAGGAGCCGAGGTTTCACAAAAGCACCAAACATATTGAGAGGACTTAACATCACGTAAGAGAATTTGTTCTCAAGTGATACATTGTGAATCACATAGTAGACTCGGCCGACAACGTCGCCGATCCACTGACCAAGCCACTTTCTCAGACTAGCTTGGAGCGTCATCTGGAGAACATGGGTATTAGATACCATAGTGTGTGGCATTGAGTGCAAGTGGGAGATTGTTAGGAGTATGCCCTCGAATGCCACTCAGAGGTTGTTGAGTGAGGGCATTGTACTTGTAATTATGTAAACCATTTATATAAGGCAAATGAATGTTTCTTTATTTACTGGTAGTTACTGGCATTCCTAACTCGTAAATAAACATATAGAAACTAGTCCGTGTATTTGAGAGCAAAACGTTCCACTCCTTATTGGATAAGGGGGTCGGCACTAGAAAGGTTATAGCTCAAATACTTAATCGTTCGCAAGTTGATGAAACTTGATTGGGCGTTAAGTTTATGTGAAGACTTGTATGACGTGTTCTTTGACATGGAGAGTGCCTGTCGAACACTAATGGTTAGTGGGCGCACACGTTATAGGTATGCTAATTGGATTAGTATACTCGAACCGACTCACCCTCGATTCGTCACATGGATTTCACTCCGGGACAGTCAATGACGGAATCGAAATGTTGTGATAGGTATTCGTGAACCTTCGACTTGAGGATTTAGTAGGGATGTGCTTGTGACGTCAAGATTTTCATTAGAGTAGTTCGACCCTGTAAACCGGAAGGCGGGGGTCAACCTCGACGTGCATCTTGACGGGCAAGTAGCAGGTCCTACTGAATACCAAGATAGAATTCTTTCTCCCATTAGTGAGCGGGTTATATGTCCTATGCGGTTATTGTCAGATGAGATCATAAGTCTTTGGCCAAAGCATTGGGGCTAGTTGTATTAGATACACGACAGCTCGATGATCTCGATTTGCATTAACGCATGCATAGCGTCATGTACAGATAGGGTTTGACTGACCGTGACCCTATAACTTGATCGGGACATTTGAAAGAAGGGTTTATACGTATACTGGTATTCACGACAGAATGGTTCTTGAATGATCCCAATCATTCGTTCTCGGTTGGGGTACAGTGTAGGCCGCCAGGCTGGCTAGGTGGTGCTACTACTCTTTGGTTCCTCCCATTGCTGACTGAGACGGACCTACCGAGTCGCGCAATAGGATTGACAATAGAATGAATCAAGCTAATTCTCTCATTATGAATATTAGATATTGGATATCTAAATTTAGGACATTAGATGTCTAAATCGATTTATTGGATAAATTGATTTACGGCCTAATGAATTAAATATATCACCGGGTGATTAATTTAATTCATGGATATAATTATTTCTTGGAGAAATTAATTATGTTATAATGTATTTGATATGTTTAATTAATTGGATTAATTAATCGATATAAATACATCGATATGGAATCGGAGTTTATCTGTTTGGACTCGCGGGAGTCCGAAACGAACCGAACTCGTCCGAATTTCATCTTGCCCCCCCCCTCCTGTAACACCCCCATGATTTACGGAGATATTACAGCGCCGTAGATCCTTTTTGGAGAACCTACCAGGCTTAGACCCAAATAAAACACATTAAATACGACAAACATAAATGTTCATACATTCAAAACCAACTTCAATTTCAACATGACATACAGCACAATACCAAACAACATATCATCCCGAGGAATCATAACCAATATGACCGTTCACAACTGGAATTCAACAACATCATTAACCATTAATAATGACATGACATACAACACCGGACAGTACCCGCGCGAGTACAAAACTAAAACACGACTTTGACCATGACCATACAACCACCAACTCAAAATGATGTACGATATCAATGCTGCCCACCAAGCTCGTGTCCGTCCTGTGCTAGTCCTCCCACTGGACCTGTACCTGAATACACAAAAGTATATCCACCCCATAAGGGGTCAGCAAGAAGCCGGTGCAAGTACAATGATTCTAGAATATGTACAACAAGTGAATAATCAACAAAACCACAGAAAATCATAGTGCCATCACAGATATTCCGGAATACCACATCACAATCATCATCACAAAACAACCTCCCGAGCTATACTGGCCCTGTACCTCTCAAGCAAGATACACACCCCAGAGACACCTCGTCCGCCCTCCACAGTGTATAGCCCAACCGAGTGATCCGTAGGGATACGCACTCACCGACCCCAGGGGACCCTCACTGGTTTTACTCGGCTCACACACACTCGATCAACAATTGGCACAAATTCCATTTTTACATATTCACACGAAGTACATTAAACAAAATCAAAGTACTTGCCTCAATTTGAATGACACGAGAAACGGCGAACGGATGAATGTACGGTCCGAATTTCCTTCAACGATTCGATCCTAACACATCGAAATACCGAATCAAAACACAACACCACGGAAATGGAAAGATTCACCCTAAGTTCTACCCTTAGGGGCATTTATTCAAATATTACGAAGGAAACGTAGCTCGAACCCAAACTATGAAAGGTAACTTAGGGTTAAATCCGTGAATCTTGGAGAAAAATGAAGGATTATGATTACAACATCACAATCTAGCACAAATCGGAGCTAGGATAGATTAGAATCAAAGATCTCGACAAAAACCCCAAAATATGAAGAACTAGGGTTCCAACGGTTTTACCTTGATTTGGATGGTGAAAGTTGATAAGATGTTGATAACTTGGTGTTAGGAGCTCAAAATTATCGTTGGATGAAGAAATCCGACCAAAAATCTGCACTCTCCAATGATCAAGTATGCCCAGCCGCCGAAGAGAAGAGGAAGAGGTGAAAAATGACATTTCTAGAACCTACCCCCCATATATATACTGGGAGGTATTAGCGCACGCTACGGCTACAGGCTTAGCGTGCGCTAACGAGCTGAGGGCGGTGCACTGCTGAAGAAAAAGGCAGTCCAGAACTTTCTGCCAGACTTCGGTAGCGTACGCTGAACTATCTGTTAGCGTGCGCTGTCAATTGCTACTAGCACGCGCTAACTCCATAAAGTAGCGTGCGCTACCTGCAAGTACCTGCAGTCCAGAAACGTTTTTGTCCTCACTGACCTGACATCCTAGCGCACGCTATCATACAAGTAATGTGCGCTAGTACATCGAAATAGCGTACGTTAGTCCGTCCATAGCGTATGCTAACGCCTCATTCCAGAGTCCAGAAAGCTTACTGTCCAGCGGGCTTAACGCACGCTGTTGTACAAGAGTAGCGTGCGCTACTCGAACTTGGCTAGCGTGCGCTAGACATACAGTCTTAGCGTGCGCTAACTGCTATTTTCCAAATTTAAATTCGCAAGAAGTCCGGCTAAAACGAGCACAATCCGAGAATCACAGAACCCAACAATTATCAGCCATAAATATGCCAAGGTCAATCATCAATATATACGGTCCAAATAACCACAATACCACAAAATACATCCAAAATAACACTCATAAAATACACGGGTATTACACCCTTACCCCCTAAAAAGAAGTTTCGTCCCGAAACTTAAGATACAAAAAGTTCGGGGTATCGGGCACGCATACTATCCTCGGTCTCCCACGTGGCCTCCTCAATTCCATGCTTAGACCATTGGACCTTTACTAACGGAATCACTTTCCGTCGCAATTGTTTCACTCGTCGCTCTAGTATGGTTACCGGTTGTTCTTCATACGTAATATCGCCACTAACCTCAATCTCTTGATAATCAATAACATGGCTGCGATCGGGAACATACTTACGCAGTTGTGAAACATGAAACACATTATGAACATGACTAAGCGTCGGAGGTAATGCTAGTCGATAAGCTACATCGCCTACCTTGTCCAGGATCTCGAAGGGGCCAATATATCGAGGACTAAGCTTCCCCTTCTTACCAAACCGAAGAACTCCACGAGTCGGCGATACTTTTAACAACACATGGTCTCCCACCTGGAACTCTAACGGTCGATTTACTTAACGCCGCATATGACTTTTGTCGACTCGAGCGATCAACAACCTTTGCCGAATAATTGCGACTTTTTCCCGTGTTTGAACCACCAAGTCCGGTTCTACTCCAAGTAACTCGTACGGCTCGTCCCAACAGATTGGCGATCTACACCGTCTTCCATATAATGCTTCAAACGGAGCCATCCCAATCGAACTATGCCAACTGTTATTGTACGCAAATTCAATCAATGGTAAATGAGTCTCCCAATCTTCTTTCCAGTCTAACGCACAAGCCCTCAACATGTCTTCTAGCGTTTGGATCGTCCTCTCCGACTGTCCGTCCGTCTGGGGATGATAAGCGGTGCTAAAATTTAATTTGGTACCGAGTGCTCGATGTACTGCTTGCCAGAAATGCGACACAAAACGCCCATCGCGGTCAGACACTATACTTTTTGGGGTACCATGGAGTTTCACAATTTCCGCAATAAATAACCGAGCCAACCTCTCTGGTCCCCAAGTATCTCTAATGCCCAGAAAATGTGCGGATTTGGTTAGCCGATCAACGATTACCCAAATCATATTCACTCCAGTTCGCGTCTTTGGCATTCCTACAATAAAATCCATCGCTATATCTTCCCACTTCCATTCCGGAATTGGTAGCGGTTGCAATTTACCGGCAGGTCTCTGATGCTCCGCTTTAATCCGCTGACAAGTCAAGCATTTTGACACGAATTCCGTTACATCTTTCTTCATGTTCGGCCACCAAAAATTTTTCTTCAAGTCCTTATACATTTTACTCACACCCGGATGAATCGAGTACGGAGTAGAATGTGCTTCATTCAAAATTACCTGTTTGAGATCATCCCGATTAGGTACACAAGTTCTACCTCGAAATCGAAGAACTCCGTCTTCATCGATTAAGAACCCAGGAGCTTTTCCTCTAACACTGTCTTCCCGAAGCTGCACGATTGAGAGATCATATAACTGTTTGGACTTAATATCTTCCATCACGGAGGACGTAATCTCAAGGAAACGCAACTGTCCTTGAGTTCTGTGAGGCCAAACTTCAATTTCCAGATCAATCAACTCTCGTCTAAGCTTCGGTTGAATGGTAAGTAGTTCCAACTTCTGCAACACGACTGACTTGTGGCTTAACGCATCGGCAACAACGTTCGCTTTACCTGGATGGTAAATAATGTCAAGATCATAATCTTTAAGCAGTTCCAACCATCGCCGCTGACGCATGTTTAGCTCCTTCTGCGTAAATATGTACTTCAAGCTCTTATGATCCGTATACACTCGACAAGAAGAACCATACAAGTAATGTCTCCAAATTTTCAACGCAAACACCACAGCGGCTAACTCAAGATCATGAGTAGGATAATTCATCTCGTATGGCTTTAATTGTCGAGACGCATAAGCCACTACTCTCTCATTTTGCATCAATACACATCCCAATCCTTGTTTAGAAGCATCACTATAAATAACGAAACCTTCCATTCCTTGTGGTAAGGCTAGGATCGGAGACGTAGTCAAACGCTTTTTCAACTCGTCAAAACTCTTCTGACACTCATCACTCCACTCAAATTTCTGTGTCTTCTGCAATAATAAGGTGAGCGGTCGAGCAATTTTCGAGAATCCTTCAACAAATCGACGATAATAGCCCGCTAATCCTAGAAAACTCCGAACTTCCTTAACATTCCGTGGACGCTCCCAAGCTAAGACTGCTTCAACCTTTTGAGGGTCTACTCGAATACCATCGGCTGAGATGATGTGTCCCAGAAAAGAGACTTCTCTAAGCCAGAACTCGCACTTAGAAGATTTAGCATAAAGCTTATTAGCCCTCAAAATACTCAACGCGATCCTCAAGTGTTCGGCATGTTCCGTCTCACTTTTGGAATAGATTAATATATCGTCGATAAACACCACTACAAATTTATCGAGATATTCGATAAAAGTTTTGTTCATAAGCTGCATAAAGGCCGCCGGAGCATTTGTTAAACCGAATGGCATAACTACGAATTCGTAATGCCCATACCTCGTTCGAAATGTTGACCTGGGGATATCCGAATCTCGAATTCGCAGTTTGTAATATCCTGACCTCAAATCAATCTTGGAGAAAACCGTAGCCCCTTGTAATTGATCAAATAGATCATCGATCCTTGGCAACGGATACTTGTTCTTAATAGTGAGTTTATTCAACTCACGATAGTCAATACATAGCCGTAAGGACCCATCTTTCTTTCGTACAAACAATACCGGTGCACCCCATGGAGACACACTATGCCGAATATAACCTTTGTCCAACAATTCACCCAATTGTTTCTTCAATTCTAACATTTCCGATGGGGCCATTCTGTACGGTGCCTTGGATATTGGCGCCACATTGGGCTCTAGTTCGATGACGAACTCTACTTCACGATGTGGTGGCAATCCCGGCAAATCATCCGGAAATACGTCTGGAAATTCATTCACAACTGGAACAGAGGATAACTGTACCTTGCCAACTTCCGACTTCAACGCGTAACACCAATAACTGGTACAACCTTGTCGCAATAATTTCACCGCTTTCATGACTCGAATAATCTTCCCAGAAGTACCAGGTTTCTGCCCTTCAAAAACGTGTTCAGTACCATCCGGCGCGACTATCGAAATTATTTTCCGACGATAATCTACTATCGCTCCATGCCGATTTAACCAATCATCACCGAGGATTAAATCCTCTCCTATCATATCGATCACAATCAAATCGGATGACCAATCTTTACTGCCAATGGTTACAGGACAATTGGCAATCTCTTGATCCCCAACTATCCTTTCCCCACTTGGCAGCCCAACAATAAAAGGTTCACATGAAGAGAGACCGTCTAGGCCCAAACGATTCACACAAGATAATGATATAAAAGAATGAGTAGCTCCAGAATCAAACAATACATCTACCGGGTGCATCGAAATATAAACAATACCTGACGTAGTGGCAGTCCCTACGTCATCAGTCCGCCTCATCTCATACAATCGGGGTGGGGCTGATCCAATGCTAGATGCATCCTTATGCTCGATTTTACCTCTGCCGCTGCCACGTCCAACACTCAGAGTTGGCTGACCCGTGAATCGTGCTGCCCGGAGTAGGGATTTAGAGAAGATTCTGCCCACTGACTCACAATATAATGCACGATGACCCTGCTTCCCACACTTAAAACAATCAATGGGGCGTGAAGGGCAACGAGAACTGACATGACCTGGATTTCCACAATTAAAACAAACTCTCGACACTCCTCCACTAGGCTGAGGGGAACCAACAGAAGATTGCACAGAAGATTGAGGCCTACGCGATCCACTGCCTCGGAAACTACCAGAAAATTTTGGTTTCTTCGAGCTCGAAACTGCAGGAACCGGAACTGACACCATCTCATAAGCAAGTGCTCTATCCTGATTTCTCTCAAACTAGTACACCCAAGGCCCGCCATATACTTTCGGACCTCCGGTTTCATCCTTGCATCGAAATGAAGTATTTTGTCTATCTCATCCTTAACTCGATCTTGGACATACACTAACTGCTTGTTGTATGTCTTGATTGCTTTAGAAATAGGAACATCTTCGGGTTGGGCTCTGAAGAACTCACTGACTCTTGCTAATCAGACTGGCTACTGACAATATTGAGCTTCCATCAATTCTTTAAATTCTTCCCAAGTGACATCACGGTCCTTGGGCTTAACAGCTCGCCACCAGTCCGAAGCGTCATCAACCGTCAGATATTGAGCAATCGTGACCCTCTTGGCTTCAGGACAACCAATACCGTCAAATATCTTCTCCAGCTCAACTAACCAATGATCCCAGTTGTTCGCATCACCGGAACCATCGAATCTGGGAGGGTTCATCTTCATAACTTCTTGAAGCCATCGATCCTCAACCGTTACGCCAAGATTAATATTACGCACCACTCGTGCGGTTGGTGCACTTGTTACAACTTGTTGAAGAACGTTAGGCACTTCGGCCTCCGAGTCTCCATCTGAACCTCCCGAAGGGATCGGGTCCGACCTAGTCGCAGAACGAGATGCCGATTCTGAAACGGACCTCTCGGACTCGGACACTACTACTCTGCCACGGCCTCGACCACGACCGCGTTGACGGAAAGCTCTAGCTCTCGGCATACTGAAGAATAAGAATGGTTCAACAAGGAAACGATTACAATAATTGATTGCACAATATTAAGGTAATTATTTCCGAAGGGAAGAAATAACCAACATCCGAAGAGTCTTCCAGCACAGGCAACACGGGGTGGTAGCATGCTAATGATATCGTAGACAACAACTGACTCAATTTAACAGACCCAAAACACCGACAGCCTAGGTATCCATAAACCTAGGCTCTGATACCATATTCTGTAACACCCCCATGATTTACGGAGATATTACAGTGCCGTAGATCTTTTTTGGAGAACCTACCAGGCTTAGACACAAATAAAACACATTAAATACGACAAACATAAATGTTCATACATTCAAAACCAACTTCAATTTCAACATGACATACAGCACAATACCAAACAACATATCATCCCGAGGAATCATAACCAATATGACCGTTCACAACTGTAATTCAACAACATCATTAACCATTAATAATGACATGACATACAACACCGGACAGTACCCGCGCGAGTACAAAACTAAAACACGACTTTGACCATGACCATACGACCACCAACTCAAAATGATGTACGATATCAATGCTGCCCACCAAGCTCGTGTCCGTCCTGTGCTAGTCCTCCCACTGGACCTGTACCTGAATACACAAAAGTATATCCACCCCAGAAGGGGTCAGCAAGAAGCCGGTGCAAGTACAATGATTCTAGAATATGTACAACAAGTGAATAATCAACAAAACCACAGAAAATCATAGTGCCATCACAGATATTCCGGAATACCACATCACAATCATCATCACAAAACAACCTCCCGAGCTATACTGGCCCTGTACCTCTCAAGCAAGATACACACCCCAGAGACACCTCGTCAGGCCCTCCCTGGTGTATAGCCCAACCGAGTGATCCGTAGGGATACGCAGCCTACCGGACCCCAGGGGACCCTCACTGGTTTTACTCGGCTCACACACACTCGATCAACAATTGGCTCAAATTCCATTTTTACATATTCACACGAAGTACATTAAACACAATCAAAGTACTTGCCTCAATTTGAATGACACGAGAAACGGCGAACGGATGAATGTACGGTCCGAATTTCCTTCAACGATTCGATCCTAACACATCGAAATACCGAATCAAAACACAACACCACGGAAATGGAAAGATTCACCCTAAGTTCTACCCTTAGGGGCATTTATTCAAATATTACGAAGGAAACGTAGCTCGAACCCAAACTATGAAAGGTAACTTAGGGTTAAATCCGTGAATCTTGGAGAAAAATGAAGGATTATGATTACAACATCACAATCTAGCACAAATCGGAGCTAGGATAGATTAGAATCAAAGATCTCGACAAAAACCCCAAAATATGAAGAACTAGGGTTCCAACGGTTTTACCTTGATTTGGATGGTGAAAGGTGATAAGATGTTGATAACTTGGTGTTAGGAGCTCAAAATTATCGTTGGATGAAGAAATCCGACCAAAAATCTGCACTCTCCAATGATCAAGTATGCCCAGCCGCCGAAGAGAAGAGGAAGAGGTGAAAAATGACATTTCTAGAACCTACCCCCATATATATACTGGGAGGTATTAGCGCACGCTACGGCTACAGGCTTAGCGTGCGCTAACGAGCTGAGGGCGGTGCACTGCTGAAGAAAAAGGCAGTCCAGAACTTTCTGCCAGACTTCGGTAGCGTACGCTGAACTATCTGTTAGCGTGCGCTGTCGATTTCTACTAGCGCGCGCTAACTCCATAAAGTAGCGTGCGCTACCTGCAAGTACCTGCAGTCCAGAAACGTTTCTGTCCTCACTGACCTGACATCCTAGCGCACGCTATCATACAAGTAACGTGCGCTAGTACATCGAAATAGCGTACGTTAGTCCGTCCATAGCGTACGCTAACGCCTCATTCCAGAGTCCAGAAAGCTTACTGTCCAGCGGGCTTAACGCACGCTATTGTACAAGAGTAGCGTTAGTTTCTTGAAGGTTACCATTTAATCAACGGACTTCGAGGGTTAGTTTCTTACGACTCTTGCCTTTCGTTTATATATTCGTATATACGTAGCTCGATCGATCCTCGTAGGGATTCGGATCGAATTAATTTTCGTTTTACCGCTTCCGCTGGGCCTTCGTTTTAGGCACAGAATCCCAACAAGGACATGTAACCTTTGGTGACTACATGAAATTTAAGATTATGGGGGTTGGCAAGGTAGGTAAGGAACTTTCACCCTCCATAAATAGTGTTTTGTTTGTTGAAGGTTTACACCATAATCTGCTTAGTGCTTCTCAACATTGTGATGACGGTTTTACTGCTTTGTTTGAAGCATCTAAATGCATTGCCTTCAAGAAGAATAAAGTTGCATTTGTCGGTCAAAGATGCGGGAATAATTACATTGTTGATTTGTGTGATGAAAATTCTTTTAGTGAGAAATGTCTAGTAACTGTCGATGAAAATGCACTCATATGGCATCGAAAGTTAGGACACACATCTCTACTAATTATTTTAAGATTATTTAGACATGATTTGGTCCGTGGATTACCAAAATTCAAGTTTGATCAAAAACACTCGTGTGAGCCTTGCATCAAAGGAAAACACATAAGAGAATCTTTTAAACCCAAACTTGAAATTTCCATGTGCCGCATTCTTGAATTGGTTCATATGGACTTGATTCGTCCATCTAGATGTGCAAGTCTTAATGGCAAACTGCATACTCTTGTAATCATTGATGACTTTTCTCGTTTCACATGGGTAAGATTTCTCGCACATAAAGACGAACCTTTTAATGAGTTCTTCAAATGGTGATGTTTGGTTCAAAACGAGAAAAATCTGACCAAAATTTCTATTCGAACCGATCACGGTGGAGAGTTTGATTGTTCACCTTTTGAAACTGTTTGTGATAGATATGAAATTTGGAAGACCCTACAACTCCATAATAAAACAGAGTCGCTGAAAGAAAAAACCAAACCCTGGGGGAAATGTCTAGGACAATTGTCAATGAATATTCTCTTCCTCAATATTTTTGGGCGGAAGCAATAAACACGGCATGTTATACGATAAACCGTGTTCATCTTCGAAGAGCCCAACTCAAAACTCGATATGAAATTTGGAAGGGTAAGAAGCCTAATATTTCATATTTTCACCCATTTGGGTGTAAAGTTTTTGTGTTGAATAACGGAAACGAAAATTTAGGAAAATTTGATTCAAAATCCCACATCGGTATTTTCTTGGGATATTCATTAAATAGCAAATCCTTCCATGTGTAAAACCTTAGAAGAAATAAAGTTGAAGAATCTATACATGTGAACTTTGATGAGTCAATCTTACCGCCGAAAAAGGTAGACTTTATTAACGATGCATGTACACTCCCAGAAACTCAACTATCAAATGAACCAGAGAAGCTTCATGAGATTCTTGAAAACTCATTTCCAAGAGATTGGAGGCATGTACGGACCATCCTAAATATTTGGTGATTGGAAATATCGAGGATGGGATTCAAACTCGGAGAAGAACACTTTATTTTCAAAATAACTATGCATTTGTATCCGAAATTGAACCCAAGAACGTCAATGAAACACTTGATGATGAAAGCTGGGTAATGGCAATGCAGGAAGGGGTTGTGCAATTCGAGCGCAAAAAAGTTTGGGAATTGGTACCAGCTCATACGAATAAAACTATCATTGGAACTAAATGGGTCTATAAAATAAAGCGCAATGAAGATGGATATCCAGTAAGGAACAAATCACGTCTAGTTGCCCAAGGATATATTCAAGAGGAAGGTATTGACTATGAAGAAAGCTTTGCTCCCATCGCACGACTTGAAGCCATCCGACTTTTGTGTGTATTTGCTTCACACAAAAAGATAAACTCTCTCAAATGGATGTCGAGAGTGCGTTTCTCAAAGGAATCATTCAAGGAGAAGTCTACGTGAAGCAACCCCTGGAATTTGAAGACTATGATTCCCGGAATGTGTGTACAAACTCAACAAAGCGCTATATGGTTTGAAACAAGCTCCATGGGCATGGTATGATCGTTTGAGTAATTTCCTTATTTCACATAATTATAGGAGAGGTAAAGTTGACAATACTCTCTTTGTAATTTTTTTAATGATGATATGCTCATTTGCCAAGTTTATGTGGATGACATCATTTTAGGTGCTATTAATATATCTCTTGGTCAAGAATTTTCCAATCTTATGAAGTGTGAATTTGAGATCAGCATGACGGGCGAACTCACATACTTTCTTGGTCTTCAAATTAACCAAGAAGATGATGGAATTTTTATTCATCAAGCAAAATACACCAAAGACTTGCTTAAGAGATTCAAGATGGAGAATTGCAAAGCTATATCTACTCCAATGTCATCTTCATTAAAGCTTGACAAATACGAGTATGGGAAACCCGTGGATCAAAAATAATTTCGAGGTATGATTGGTTCATTACTTTATTTGACCGCTTCTATACGGATATAATCTTTGCTACTTGCGTTTTGATAAATATCAATCTAATCCAAAAGAATCACATTTAATTGCGTGGAAACGAATTTTCCGTTATCTAAGTGGAACTATTGGCTTAGGCCTATGGTATCCTTCATGTATCGATTTTAATCTTGTTGCATACAACGACGCCGATTTCGATGGATGCAATATAGATAAAAGAGTACAAGTGGTACATGTCATTTTCTTGGTTCATGCTTGATTTTTTGGGGAAGTAAGAAACAAACGAATGTATTCCACAACCGAAGTCGAAAACGTGGCTGCTTGAAGTGCGTGTGCACAACTACTTTGGATTAAAAGTCAACTTCGATATTATGGCATAAATTTTGAAAATACTCCGATTTTATGTGACAATACAATCGCCATAAATCTCAACAAAAACCTCGTATTACATAGTAGAAATGTAGAATCAATCATATTGACATAAGGCATTATTTTTTGCGTGATCATGTTCAAAAGAAAGATATCAATTTAATATGTGTCGCCACAAAAGATCAATTAGCCAATATTTTTACCAAGTCTTTACCCTTAGACTCTTTTAATTCTATTAGATTGCAAATTGGTATGTGTCACCTGGACAATTTTTAGAAATATAATTCATAAAGATGTTCTTACAGTCATATGTAACATGAACTGTTAGCGCACGCTACATCTAATTAGTAGCACAAGCTATCCAGTTTCATTCCTAGACAAAACTCATGTTGTAAACTACTGCACTCAGACCCTGCTTCCCGATAGTGCACGCTAGGACATATAGTAGCGCACGCTATCGAACCCGTTTAGATTCATATTTAACCTAATAATCGGTCAACCCTACTTTTATTCCCTCATCCCCTTCATCAGCCGCTATCTTCTGCAAACCTCCCCCTTTTTTCAATTTTCTTTCTATTTTTCCTTTTGATTTTTTTTTTTCGAACTAAACACTGAATCTTTCATCACCGAATCACTATCATGGCTAGTGGATCAAAGACTGAATGAAGAAATAGTACAAAAGCTCCAAACGACTGCGGACATACGAGCTCAATGTCTCCCGGTTTCACTCCTCCGATTGTCTAGAGGTATACTACCAAATTGTGCCTCAAGAGAAAGTTACTGATTGTTATTACTTTAATTTCGCTAGTCTAGAAAGAAAGGGAATAAGAAATCGGGTATTTTTGATAAGCTAGAGATATCTAAATTTTTTGAGGTAAAGTGCCCAATTTATCCTGAACTGATACTTAAGTTATATGCCAATTTACATGTTGGAACACACTCTTCTTCAAAACCATCAGTCTTGTTTTCAATGGTTTGTGGTACAAAGGTGTTTGTTTCCTATGATATTTTGGAAGAGATATTTAATCTTAGTTGCGATGGATTCATGTGTAATGGGTCGTCTCAAGACGATGAAGATTGTTTTTATCTGGATGATGGCTAAAGGCGATATATTTCATTAGAAGAAATATGCCTCTCGGACGAGAAAAGTTGGAATACCTTCTGGTTGCATTCTCATGGAGATTTTTAAGTTTCATAAGGTAAACTTGTAAGGTGAAGTATCAATTCCGGTATCTAGAGGTCACGGGATTTCGGACTCTGTGCTAAAAGCGATGCATTATGTTCAAACTCTTAATCGTGGGTGGATCTTATTTTCTTATCTTTGTGAAGATTACTGGGTGCCAAAGGGCACACGCATTCCAACACCTGGGGAGAGAATTACTAGAAGAGGATCAGAGATCTTAAGGGAGATACAGACCGGCGGACTTCAACACAAAGCTCAAGCCAAAGGAAAGAAGACAAGACCATAGGGAACTATTGGAAGTGGAGAGGAAGATGACTTGGTCGCCCGGATGTGTAACTTGGAGACCGGATAATTTGAAATCAGAAAAAGAAATTAAAGGTCTCCGTTCTAAAGTGAAGTCGGTGAAAACTCTTCTAGATGACTACATTCGTTTCAGTAATCCGAGCTTCCCATTTCCTGCCTTGACCTCCAGTCAAGATCCTTAAATTCTTCTCCGCTTTGCTTCTTCGAACAAATTTACGTTATCTTGATTTATTTCTTTGTTTACTTTTGCTAGTTGTGTTCTAATACTTGATATTTGAATTTGGTAATATTTGCCTTGAAATGCATTATTGGTATTCGTGTTTATGTAATGTTGGAATTCGGTGCCTAAAATGAAGGCCCAACGGAAGCGGTAAAATGAAAATTAATTCGATCTAAATCCCTACGAGGATCGATCAAGCTACGTATACACGAATATTCAAACGAAATACAAGAGATGCAATAACTTACCCTTGTAGTTCGTTGATTAAATGGATTCCTTCTCTTGAGCTATTCCCCAATCTTGAGATGAATTCCCTATGATCCAATTTGCTCCAAGCTCTTGGATGATCCAACGCTGAAAGGACCGTGTCTCTACTTGCCACGCGCTGGAGAAACGATCGGAACGAATAAACCTTGTTATCCTCCAAGGATACGACTAGAACAAGGTTGTAGAAGCTTTGCTAATCAAGATTACAACACTCTAAGTGTTTAGTCTATAAAATCTCTCTATCTCACAAATATTTTCTCCAAGAAAACTTATGAATGAAGATGAAGATGATGAAGAATGTTATGAAGCCTTGGAAAAACTTTTCTTCTCTCCTTTCTACTTGCCAAAATCATGAGTGATAAAAGTGTGGGCAAAAAGGATTTAGTCATCATATATATTCTTATCATATCTCCCCATATCACTTACCTTTTGACAAAATCACCCAAGGTGATATTTTGTCCCCTTGATTGGTCGCAAGGATTGAGCCCCACCAAGTGAAGACCAAGACCATGGAGGGAGTAGGTGATTTGGGGCAGCCATCTAGAAGGAGCCGGATGAGTTCGGTCCGTTTCGGTCCAATAAATCAATTTAGACATCAAATGTCCTAAATAAGATATTCAATATCTAATATTCATAATGAGATAATAAGCTTGATTCATTCCTTCGTCAATCCTATTGCGCGACTCGGTAGGTCCGTCTCAGTCAGCAATGGGAGGAACCAAAGAGTAGTTGCACCACTTAGCCAGCCTTGCGGCCTACACTGCACCCTAACTGAGAGCGAATGATGGGATCATTCAAGAACCATTTTGTCCTGAATAACAGTATACGTATAAACCCTTCTTTCAAATGTCCCGATCAAGTTATAGGGTCACGGTCAGTCAAACTCTATCTGTACTTGACGCTATGCATGAGTTAATATAAATCGATATCATCGAGCTCTCGTGTATCCAATACAACTAGCTCCGATGCTTTGGCCAAAGACTTATGATCTTATCTGCCAATGACCGTATAGGACATATAACTCGTTCACTAACAGGAGAAAGAATTCTATCTTGGTATTTAGTAGGACCTGCTACTTGCCCATCAAGATGCATGTCGAGGTTGAACCACGCATTTTAGTTTATAGGGTCGAACTACTCTAATTAAAATCTTGACGTCACAAGCACATCCCTACTAAATCCTAAAGTCGAAGGTTCATGAATACCTATCACAACCTTTCGATTCCGTCATTGACTATCCCAGAGTGAAATTTGTGTGACGAGTCGAGGGTGAGTCGGTTCGAGTATACTAATCCAATTAGCAAACCTATAACGTGTGCTCCCACTAACCATTAGTGTTCGACATGCACTCTCCATGTCAAAGAACACGTCATACAAATCTTCACATAAACTTAACGCCCAGTCAAGTTTCATCGACTTGCAAATGATTAAGTATTTGAGCTATAAACCTTTCCAGTGCCGACCCCCTTATCCAATAAGGAGTGGAACGTTTTGCTCTCAAATACACGGACTAGTTTCTATATGTATATTTACGAGTTAGGAATGCCAGTAACTTCCACTAAATAAATAAACATTCATCGCCTTATGATAATAATTTACATAATAACAAGTACAATGCCCTCAATCAACATCCTCTGAGTGGCATTCGAGGGCATACTCCTAACAATCTACCATTTGCACTCAATGCCACACATTATGGTATCTAATACCCATGTTCTCCAAATGACGCTCAAAGGTAATCTGAGAAAGTGGCTAGGTCAGTGGATCAGCGACGCAGTCGGATGACTCTACTCTATGCAGCACAATGTATCTCTTTGCGAACAAATTCTCTTACGAGATGATACTCTCTCTCAATATGATTTGTATTGTTATGAAACCTCGGCTCCCAGGCCTGTGCTACCACTCTATTGTTATTGTATAAAAACGAAAACAGGAAGCGTAGCACATGGTGTCACGTGAAGTGTACCCAATAACTTCTAAATCCTTCCTTTGGAGGCCTTCAAGGACGCTTTATACTCAGCCTAACAGGTGGAATTAGCAGTCGCGCTATACTTGGCACTATGCCAAGATACTGCTCCTCCATTAAGACTAAATAGCCAGAAGTAGATATCGAATCGTCTTTCTGTCCTTGGAAGTCCAATTCAGTGAATCCCATCACGTTCAGTTCTCCACCACCATATTCAAGAACCAGATCTCTAGTCTTTCCAAAGTACTTGAGAACGTTCTTTACGGTGGTCTAATGTTCCCTAACTGGGTTAGCCCAAAACCTACTTACCACGCTCCCAACATGCACAATATCAGGTCTCGTACACAATAAAGTATATGTAAGGCCACCCACTTCCGAAGCATATGGTATATTACTCATTTCCTTTCGTTGTTCCTCACCCAGATGACACATCTTCAAGGTGAGTTTTATTCCATGTCGCATCGATAGGAACCCTCTTTTAGAATAATCCATCTTAATCACTTTAAGATTTTATCTATATAGAGGGCTTGGGAAAAACATATCATTCTCTTCGATCTATCCCAGTAGAGTCGAATCTCAAGAATATAGGTATCTTCTCCCAAGTCTTTCATGGAGAAATTACTCGAAAGCCAAGCTTTCACAAAACTGAGCATTCCCACATCATTTACTATTAGTAGAATGTCATCTACAAATAGTACTAAGAATGTGATCTTGCTCCCACTAACCCTCTTGTATACACAAGGTTCCTCTTCATTTTGCACGAAGTCAAACTCTTTGACTGTCTCGTCAAAACGAAAGTCCCTACTACATGAAGACTATTATAGTTCCTTTCATGGAGTCTACATCCACCATTGCTAGGTCATAGGTCATTGGGTCGGTCTCTTGGCTATCACTTGGAGCCTCATGGAGACAAAGCTCCTCCATGTGTACAAGGCCATACCTCTCAGGTAAATGAGACACCCTACTAGACCTATGAGGTGCTTGTACTTGTGTTTTAGAAGGTTCGGTTCCAATTTCTTGCACAGGTGTCTCCTGAGGAGTTTCATTGTATTCTTCCAAAGAAATACTTATACCTGCTCCGCATTCCTGAATGAACTCATATTCCATAAAGTGTGCTTGCAAAGAAACAACGATCTTTCGATCTTTGGGCATGTAGAATAGATAACTCATCATGCCATATAGGAATCCAATGAAAACATTCCTTCACGGACCTCGCTTCCAACTTGTCCACCTTAGTCTTCTTGACACAGGGGGGACATCCCCAAATTCTAATGTGATTAAGACTTGGTTTCCTGCCCTCCCACATCTCATGTAAAGTTTTAGGACTGGATTTAGAAGGACATCTGCTCAAGATATTAGTGGCAGTCAGGAGTGTATACCCCTACAGGTAAATTGGTAAGAGCCCAGCATGGAATGGACCATGTTCAACAAGGTCCGGTTCCTTCTTTCTGACACACCATTTAACTGAGGAGTACCTGGATGTGTTAGTTGTGATACTATTCCATGTTCCTTAAGGAACTCGTCAAACTCCATACTCATATACTTGCCACCTCGGTCTGGCCGAAGTGCTTTGATATGATTACCAGTTTGTTTCTCGACTAGGACTTTGAATTACTAGAATTTCTAAAAGGCCTCGGATTTATGTTTTATTAAGTATACATAACCATACCTAGTATGTGTAACACCCCCAGATCCGCTCAGGGATATTACACGCCATATAACCTTTCCTCAGGGATCTACCAGGCTGGTAACAACATCGAACATCTCAACAATGCCTTTAAGGCTAAAAAGACTCAGTAGACCGATTTGGTCTTTCAATAAATACATACAACTCAATCACAATACATGCCCATGCAGGGTCAAAACACACTCCCATACAATAGGGAAAGAATACTGCAGTGGAAAATAAAGTACAACTAAAACAATACAACAACGTACGGGTCCTCGTGTGATTAGTATCAATCATCTTTCATCATCCTTCATGCCAACCCTGTGTTGTGCTCCCCAAAACCTGAATGCAATACAGACATCCACCCCCGAATACTCAGGGTTAGCAAATTCCACTATTTTGCTAGTGCAAGTACAAAGTGCAAATACGAGTCATACAATTCAAGTTCCAAGAATAATAATAACCAGGAATCCTCCAAGATTCAAACATAACAAAAAGTACTTTTCAAGGCAAGAGTCTGAGTAAGACTTTCCAAAATTGACATATCACAAATCAAGGGAAACGATTTATAAAATGGTTTGAAATGCCATCGAGAGTTTTAATAGAAAACAATTTAGGATTATCAAATCCTTCTCTTTCCAAAATCAACAAGGGTCACAACCCAAAGGTTTTGTTTTCGCCAATAGAAAACCAACAATAATTCACAGGGTCAAAACCCACGTCACGTGTCCTCGACGGACATAAAAATCAACAGAACATAATCACCCAAGATACGCAAATCTTGGTCAATGCATACAACACCTACTCGTGAATCCAGGGCTATACCATTGGATTCCCTCGAGACCTCGCAGGACCCTCCCGAGGTGAGCAAAATACATTCACAAATCATATACACACCAACTCGTGAATCCGGGTCTATACCATTAGATTCCCTCGAGGCCTCGTCGGACCCTCCCGAGGTGAGGAAACACATTCACCATCATATACATAATACCATGAACACATGCCACGTCATCTTACAGTTGGATCAATCACTTGTTGTCTCCTGACTATATGATCACATGCCATATGTCACCGCAGGTCTTATCATCTCACGGTTGGATCAATCACTTGTTGCATCCTGACCACATGATCACAAGCCATGTGTCACCGTAGATTGTCTTAGGCTCTCACGGTTAGATCAATCACTTATTGCATCCTGACCACATGATCACATGCCATGTGTCACCGTAGACCTTCGACCATATCCACACATTCACATAAATAACATATCACACCAAGGATATCCAAACAATTCACCCAAAGGCAACAAACACAAAGCATGACACCATTGTCAAATTACAACGTACCGAAATGAGATAATATATGCATATATATTATCAAAGCACAACAACAACACCAAGCATATCCATAGGGTTCACTTAACCATTCACGAGACACAACATTCACAAAACACACGCGTTTTGAAAGTGAGCCTTTAACGAGGCCAAACCAAATCTTTTGAAACTTCATTCCAAACAACTAAACAAACATACCAAAACGATCACCAATCATCATATCCACAAAACAAGAAATGTATGAACAAGGTACTTGCCTCGAGTAACCACAAACGCAAAGAATCGACCGAAGTAGGTTGGCACGAACCGACTACGAACCCGCCGACTCCACCGGACGCTAACCCGCGACAATAAACTATGGACAACAATAACAACAATGAAAATGAATTCCATAGCACGACCTAAAGTCGCTGAATTCAAGGAACAAACGATGAAAGTTCAAGGGTTTTCCCCAAAACGGACAAGAACACGAATCGACCCGTCAAAACATGAAAATGGAATTTCAACTCGTGGTTTATGATCAATACGAATAGTTAACGACAATAAAACCAACAATATCGGGTTGAAATCACGAAATCGAGACGAACCCAAAATATCTCAAATAGGGTTCTAAAACCTTACCTTGATTCGGAGAAGAAGGAAGTCTAGATGATGTTGAACACGAAGAAGACCCACCGAGATGATTACTACCATCAAAGGACGATGAAAGCTCGTCCAAATCCACCCCAAATCGCCAAAAACGCCGCAAGGGAGAAAGGAGGAAGGAAATGACCCGAAATCGGTCAACCCTCAAATATATATACCTGCGCAAAGCTAACGTACCTAAGCCATAAGCCTTAACGTACGTTAGTGATGTTACGTACGTAAGGAACAAGGCATTACGTACGTAAGAGTCATCCAGACTCAACTATCCGAAAACCTGAACAAGGTAACGTACATACCGAATGTTGTGTTACGTACGTAATAGAGGCATCAATAGCGTACGCTACCGATGAAGAATAACATCCGCTAATCATCTGGCAGTACAGAACAGCTGCCAGATGTCATATCCGAAAAGGATCGCGGAACGCGACGAACACGAATCACTACGGTCGAACAAGACAAGTAGTACGACAATCAAAACACGAGCTTAAGTTTAAAACAAACACATGATCCCAACACCCCGGAGGTAGGTAAAAGCGAGTACGAAAACAAGTATCCAGAACTTTGGGAAATTAAAAAACAGTCCTAAAAGTCCGAAAAATCATGATACGATGACAGAAAATCAAACCGAAGCTCACAACACATATAACAACGTTAAATGAACTTACGAGAAACCCTAAACGATTGTTTCAAACGAGATTCACAAGAATCGAACTCAAGCACAGAAAAGTCGCTTAAGAACACGGAACTCAACAAAACGACACCGAAATGAACTCGAATGTCAAAAAGTTCAGAATTAGATATTCTCATAATGATGAAACGGTCACGAGTCAAAACACGAGCTTAAGTTTAAAACAAACACATGATCCCAACACCCCGGAGGTAGGTAAATGCGAGTACGAAAACAAGTACCCAGAACTTTGGGAAATTAAAAAACAGTCCGAAAAATCATGATACGACGACATAAAATCAAACCGAAGCTCACAACACATATAACAACGTGAAATAAACTTGCGAGAAACCCGAAACGATTGTTTCGAACGAGATTCACAAGAATCGAACTCAAGCACAGAAAAGTCGCTTAAGAACACGGAACTCAACAAAATGACACTGAAACGAACTCGAATGTCAAAAAGTTCAGAATTAAATATTCTCATAATGATGAAACGGTCACGAGCGAGTCGTCAAAACAGACTCCCGACGAAACAAAAAATTATCGGAAACCGAAATTGCGGATATTACAGTCTGATCATCTGTAAACTTAATGAAGTACTGATATCCATCATATGCTGCTTCCAAAGAACCACATACATCGGTATGGATTAATCTTAGTTTATCAGCGGCTCTTTCAAAAGTCCCTGTGAAGGGAGACTTAGTCATTTTGCCTTTAAGGCAAGATTCACAAGTAGGAAAAGGATCCGATCCCAATGGACCCATCAGTCCATCCTTTTCCATTCTGTAAACCTTGCTCTGACCAACATGACCAAGTCTAAGATGCTATTTCAAAACTTGATTAGTTTCACCACGCTTCCTAGTCTTAGTATTCACAATAACTTTGTTACTAAGGTTTAGATGATATAATCCATTTATCAATGTAGTAGTGCCTACGAGTTTATTTCTGAAATAAATTTTGCAGGAACCAATACCAATGAAAAATGAAAAGCCTTTTCGGTCGATGACCGGAATGGATACAATATTTTTATGCCCCTTGAGCAAAACAAGTACATCTTCTACAGTTAAAACAAAGCCGGATTCTAAACCCAAAAGAGTGATCCTATGTCGGTTGCTTCGACACTATGCCCGCTTCCGACAGTGATCATCACTTCCCCAACTCCAAGCTTACTACTTTGTTCCAGATCCTGATCCACGGTAAAAATATTAGAACAAGCACCTGAATCCAGTATCCAAGAAGTAGAAAATACAGTAGCAGAACAATTTGTTTCCAAAACTAAAAGTTCTGTACCTAAAGCGCCATGAAGAATTGGCCAGTCTCTTGCCCAGTGGACCAGCTCACCGCACTTGAGACAAGCATCCTTCTTCTTCCTTTTTGGAACCATCGGGGCCTTGCCCTTACCCTTGAGGTCCTTTACTTGTGGTCCCGTCCGCTTCTCGGTCTTTTTCTTCTTATTCTTATACCTCTGAGGTCCAGAATAAATCACAAGGGCAGACTCCTTCATCCGTGGAGTCTTCATCTGAGACTGATCGGTCACGAGTTTGTTCATTAGCCCATCTAAGTTACATGCAATCTCATTGCAGTTAAAGTTCATAACAAACTGTGAGAAGGAATCAGGGAGAGATGTAGGATAAAGATGGTTCGAAGAGAAGTATCTATCTTAAAATCAAGAGCCTCCAATCTCTCGATCATAGATATCATTTTGAGGACGTGGTCCCCAACCTTCTCACCTTCCTTCATCCTAGCACCTAACAATTGCTTAGATATCTCATATCTAGCCATTCGACTATGCTCACCATAAAGCTCGGTTAAGTGACATAGAATCTGCCTAGCAGAAGTCATTTTCTCATGAGCTCTCTGAAGCTCATTAGACATAGAAGCCATCATCTATGCACAGACTTTTACGTCATCCTTAACCCACTTTTCTTGGTTTTCAATCTCTTCTTGATTGGCTCTGGTCCGCACTGGAGGCGCCGGAATGTCCGTCTCCAAGACGTATCCCAGTACCTCTATACTGAGGACTATCATCAGATTGCGGACCTAATCCACAAAGTTAGGTCCGATCAAGGTGTTCTTTTCAAGTAGAATTGCGAGTGGGTTCATTGTCATATTGAGAGTTATGTCTGCATTAAGTATGGCAGATTAATTAGTGACTCGTTCAATTATGATCCGAGTATAGAATTGAGGTCTTTTCTATTCTTGTTACCCAGCTACCACTATTTTTATCGGAATAACACACTCCCATGTGAAATCCGGAAGTATCGTTCGCACTACTTCATAGTGGTGATCGTATTCTTTATAAATCTTAATAGAGGGCAACCGAACAGGTTTCTAGTCGATTAATTTTCATAAAGTGGCGTCCAACACCAACCCATCTAATGGATGATACAATCTTGTTTTTACCCTTGTTCACTCCCCTCAACCTATACGATTTCTATGGTTTGTGAACAAGTTAAATTTATACCATCGACGCAAATCAGTTACACAATTGAATCTTATCCGGCAACCTATCAGGTTTCTAGGGATAAAATTTGCTCCAACCAAAGGCATACAATGCGCTGCGGATAATTTATCTATCCTCCCCGAATGACTACCCTGATAACTCGGAAGCATAGCACATCCGGTTTGGATTTCAATTTCCCGAAATCTCGATGGAGGGAAAGAAAACCTTGAAACCTTATAAACTTAATAATTTGTCGTGGGAGAATTTTCGCGATTAATGTTACACTTTGAACATTAATTCATTTAAGCGCATTTGTAGCATTCATACAATATGAACAACCATTCACAACCTAGTTGCTACCAACATGTAGTTCATGGACCATTCCTAGAAAACAAAAACTCTGTAATCTAATTACAAGTCTTCGCCTTGAATCTTCGTCTTCTCGAAATGTATCTTCCTCCGGTATTCGTCATTACATATAAATTTTACATTGGAAAATTGCATCCTAGAAACAAATAATTTTAGTAAAACAAATAGGCTCAAAACGGCCTTTACGACCCAATCGAATAAAAACCCAATGATTCAAAATGAAGTTCATGAACCACATCCCCAGTCAAAAGCATTCATCCAATAAATACTATATAAACGGATTGCGTAGAGATACATTGATCTAATCAATATACAAACAATAAATAGAATCGATCCAATCAATTCACACAATCGGTAATATGAAAACGTTCAAAGTATTCGGTCACCCAAAAATATTCCAATTAATCAAATTTCCCTAATAAAAGGAAATACCATAAATTATTTTAATCATATTAAATCCAATTTCACATGCGATATTAATTTTCTGGAATACAAGGAAAAATCGAGCCGGGGCGAAACTGGCCTGCCACGGTCGAGTCACCTTCGGCAGTCTGCCGCCCAGAACACGGCCCATGCCGGATGGAACGGTCGGGTTACCCCGACAGCTTCCCAAGTTGGCCTGCCAGACACGGCCGTGTCAAATGACACAGTCGGGTTGTCCCGTCAGCCTGTCGGCCAAGCACGGCCTGTGCCGGATGGCACGGTCGGGTTACCCCGACAGCTTCCCAAGCTGGCCTGCCAGACACGGCCGTGTCAAATGTCACGGTCGGGTTGTCCCGATAGCCTGCCGGCCAGACACGGCCCGTGCCGAATGGCACGCTCGGGTCATCCCGATAGGCTGCCGAGACTGGCCGGCTGGCACGGCCCGTGTCACCAGACACGGTCGGGTCGTCCCGACGACCTGCTGGCCAGACACGGCCCGTTCTGAATGGCACGCTCGGGTCATCCCGACAGTCTGCCGAGACTGGCCAGCTGGAACGGCCCGTGTCGCCTGACACGGTCGGGTCAGCCCGGCAGCTTCCTGCCCCTTGTCCTAAAAGTCGCCCGACGACGATTCGGAGATCGATTTACGACTGGATATCCAATATCAATATTTTCCGACTTTCATATCTTCAAGATAAATCACATTTTCCAGAAATTAAAGATTTATATTTATATATAAACTTGCGAAAAATACAACTACAACGAACGAAAAACATACACCACGATTATGACTATAAATGATTCCAAATCATTCACCATCTAATCAAGCATTCCAAATGCCAATATCGTATGTATGATCGCAAGACCTATGCTCTGATACCACTGTTGGGGTTCGGTGCGTAAAACGAAGGCCCAGCGGAAGCAGTAAAATGAAAATTAATTCGATCTGAATCCCTACGAGGATCGATCGAACTACGTATATATGAATATTAAAACGAAATACAAGAGATGCAAGAACTTACCCTTGTAGTCCATTGATTAAATGGATTCCTTCTCTTGCGCTATTCCCAAGCTTGAGATGAATTCTCTACAATCCAATTTGCTCCAAGCTCTTGGATGATCCAAATCCGAAAGGACCGCGTCTCTACTTGCCACGCGCCATAGAAACGACCGGAACGACTAAACCTCATTATCCTCCAAGGATACGGATAGAACAAGGTTGTAGAAGCTTTGATAATCAAGATTACAACACTCTAAGTGTTTAATCTATAATCTCTCTATCTCACAAATATTTTCTCCAAGAAAGCTTATTAGTGAAGATGAAGATGATGAAGAATGTTATGAAGCCTTGGAAAAACTTTTCTTCTCACCTTTCTACTTGCCAAAACCGCGAGTGATCAAAGTGTGGGCAAAAAGGATTTGGTCATTACATATATTCTTATCATATCTCCCCATATCAATTACCTTTTGACAAAATGACCCAATGTGATATTTTGTCCCCTTGATTGGTCACAAGGATTGAGCCCCACCAAGTCAAGACCAAGACCATGGAGGGAGTAGGTGATTTGGGGCGGCCATCTAGAAGAAATCGGACGAGTTCGGTCCGTTTTGGACTCCCGTGAGTCCAAACAGATAAACTCCGATTCTGTTCTAATGTATTTGTATCGATTAATTAATCCAATTAATTACTCATATGAAATACATAATAACATAATTAATTTCTCCAAGAAATAATTACATTCATGAATTAAATTAATCATCCAGTAATTCATTTAATTCATCAGGCCGTAAATCATTTTATCCAATAAATCAATTTAGACATCCAATGTACTAAATTAGATATCCAATATCTAATATTCATAATGAGATAATAAGCTTGATTCATTCCGTCGTCAATACTATTGCGCGACTGGGTAGGTCCGTCTCAGTCAGCAATGGGAGGAACCAAAGAGTAGTATCACCATCTAGCCAGCCTGGCAGCCTACACTGTACCCCAACTGAGAACGAATGTTGGGATCATTTAAAAACCATTCTGTCGTGAATACCAGTATACATATAAACCCTTCTTTCAAATATCCCGATCAAGTTATAGGGTCATGGTCAGTCAAACCCTATATGTACTTGACGCTATGCATGAGTTAATGCAAATCGAGATCATCGAGCTCTCGTGTATCCAATACAACTAGCTCCAATGCTTTGGCCAAAGACTTATGATCTCATCTGCCAATAACCGCATAGGAAATATAACCCGTTCACTAACAGGAGAAAGAATTCTATCTTGGTATTTAGTAGGACCTGCTACTTGCCCATCAAGATGCACGTCGAGGTTGACCCCTGCCTTCCGGTTTATAGGGTCGAACTACTCTAATGAAAATCTTGACGTCACAAGCACATCCCTACTAAATCCTCAAGTCGAAGGTTCACGAATACCTATCACAACCTTTCGATTCCGTCATTAACTGTCCCGGAGTGAAATCCGTGTGATGAATCGAGGGTGAGTCGGTTCGAGTATACTAATCCAATTAGCATACCTATAACGTGTGCTCCCACTAACCATTAGTGTTCGACAGGCACTCTCCATGTCAAAGAACACGTCATACAAGTCTTCACATAAACTTAACGCCCAGTCAAGTTTCATCGACTTGCGAACGATTAAGTATTTGAGCTATAAACCTTTCCAGTGCCGACCCCTTATCTAGTAAGGAGTGGAACGTTTTGCTCTCAAATACATGGACTAGTTTCTATATGCATATTTACAAGTTAGGAATTCCAGTAACTTCCAGTAAATAAAGAAACATTCATTGCCTTATGATAATGATTTACATAATAACAAGTACAATGCCCTCACTCAACATCCTCTGAGTGGCATTCGAGGGCATACTCCTAACAGCAAATACTCCAGATATATGCTCCTTGATTGCACTAGTAGGGGGAGATCGCCTTTTTGCTAATGACAAAAAGGGGGAGAAAAAGCTTTGCAAAATTCCTTATATTTCAATATTTTTAACATTTACAAGAATCCAACAAAGTCACAAACTTTGATTCGAAAATTTACTTCAAAACTTTTGCAGGAATTTTTTACTAAGTGTTTTGTCATCATCAAAAATGGGGAGATTGCTGAACAAATATAGTTTTGATAATGATTTCAAACACACTTAGTAAAGTAGATCATAACGCATGCCACATGGATACTCTAGCGCACGCTAAATACATTGAATAGAAAACTGACAGGAAGTTTAACGCACGCTACCGTTTTTACTAACGCACGCTACCATTTTTACTAACGCACACTACCATTGTTACTAGCGCAAGATACATTGTCATGTAACGCATGCTAACAGGCCAAGACAGTCAGCTGTACAGAATTCATCAGAAAATCATTAGCGCACGCTAAGGAATCTATAGAGCACGCTAAAGTCTCAAGACAGTAAGTTCTGGAATCCGTACATAGAAGCGGTTAATGCAGGCAAATGCATGGCGTAACGTACGCTATGATGAAGATTAACGCACGATACTTGTTATGATAACGCACATTATCGAGCTATTCTAGAGAGTCTAGAGAGCAGAACTGAAGTCATTAACGTACGCTACTTGCTACTTTAACGCACGCAAAATTGAAGACGTTAATGTACGCTATGATGAAGATTAACGTACGCTGATTCAAAATATGACCGTTAATCTCTATAAACGTTGGGATTATGAACTTTACTCTAAGATCATGCGTTTTTGGATCTTCAGGGTTGATTAAATAGTTAACGCATGCTATACGTACGGATAGCGCACGCTAATGAGGATTTATGACCGTTAGAGCCGAAAAGAAGATCGTTCCTTTTATGATTGGTCAAACTTACTTTTACAACAACGCACACTAAATGGAGTATTAGCGCATGCTAATGAAGGCATTTTTCAGTGGATCGGGGCTATAAATACCCATTCACTGAAGACTTCAAAGATATACACCAACACACAACTATACTCGACTGCACTCGTTTATATACAACTCAAAGTAGCAAAGATATTCTCGAAGCTCTGAAAAATCTTATTCCATTCTCTATTATTATCTTGTGTTATGTCGAAAAAGATACAAGTTTTATTCTTACATTGTATTCTATATTTTATCTTTTTGAAAGTCGAGGGATGTTTTCTGGTTCCCATAGAATACTAGAAAAGTCTGTTTATTTTGTAAATGGTTGGCTTGGACCGATATAAGATAAGAATTGTAACAGTTTATCTTGGACCAATAGAAGACAAGAAAAGTGTTTGGTTGCTCCTAAGCCAATAGAAAAGGAATGAAGAGAGGACGTAGGTCATGTTTTAGACCGAACGTCTAAAAATCTTGGTGTTATCTATTTTTCTGCAAGTTATTAATATTCAATTTACTTAAATATTTTTATTCCACTATTCAACCCTTCATTCTAGTGGACATTTTACTACATCAATTGGCAGTTTTGCTACACTTCATAGAAACGGCCATAACTTTCTTCAAAGATAATATTTTTGAGATATGTGAAGTGGACATGAAACTAGACTTCTGTGGTTTTCCAGTGATATTAGATACATTGTCCAGTTCTTAATGTGCAAGTACATAATATCACTTTTGTCTAGCCTTTGTGCACGTTTATGTTTTTTATTAATGTTAAGTGTTTGATTTCGGTTTCGAACCAAGGAACGTGTAGCGGAATCGAGTGTCGGTTGCCATTGATAGTAGTCTTATATGTTATGTGGTCAATTTGGATTATATGTGATACCCGGAGCTTTTATCATTAAACTTAGGTTGAACGCAAAGTCCTAAGATCCAAACATGTTAATCGATCTATTGTCCGTTAGACTTTGTTAAGCTCGATCGATCGCTAACTTAGTTGTTTATGATGAAAGGTGGAGCAGCAGACCGAAGCGTAAGGAAGAATCGGAATTCATTTTGCTTGCGATTATTGCTTGTCCAAATGGGCTTTCTATACGAAAATGATTCGAGCTTTGCTCTATTTTGATGAAATATTTTACAAGCAAATTATGATTTCCAGTGATTATGATGCATAAAAACTTCTATGAACCTACCACTTTAGGCTTGCCAACCTATAAAATAATCGGATCCAGATCTAGATAAAGGTCGCTGGCCAGGGTTAGCATACACAGTACTCAGTATTGTGAGCTCTCTATAGAGTGGCCTCTCTGGGGGGTAACGCTTGCAGGAGGTGGCCACCTTCCCCGGTGTAATTATAGGTATGGTGAATCTGATGATATGTGTAATGAAATGAAATGATTTAGTAAACATGGTATTTCTTAAAAAAACCCGTGTTTTACTACTTATATGTATGATGCCAAATACGAAAATATGTTTAATCTATTGGAATATGTTCACCAGAGTACGTTGTACTCATACCTGTATATATTTTAAAATGTGCAGGTTGAGCAGGTGATGTGATAGATGGTGTTTAGTGGAAGCCTTTTATATACAAATGATGTTAAGTCGCGGTCATGTATCTTCATATTGTGACCAACCATGTTTTTTCGCTGCAAACACTTTTCATGATTTTGCTTTCTAAATCACGTCCATTGTAATGTATTATGAAGCCTTTCTAAACTTCAAGGATAATATTATTATTATGTATCCATACCGTGTATTCTAAGTCATTCCTACGGGATTGATCATCCTTCATGATGTCTTAATAGGTTATTCATGGAAATCCACCACTCCTTATTATGAAACGTATGTTTCCCCCTTTTTTTCCCACTTCTTAATTTCTACTCCAGGTCACGCCCTGGCTATGCTGTCCTTAGTGCTTAGGGGCCGTGACATAATTTACCTTGAGCCTGTTGGAATCTTGATGTTATGCCTGAATTGTATGTGATTGAATCGTGATAACACAATGAATTCACTCATGCAGGTCTGATGAGACGTACGAGGATCCACGGTAGTGGAACATGGGAACAAAAGCTGGATTTTGATACTAAGTCACTCGTGCGGGTATTACGAGACCTATGAGGTTGCACGATAGGGGAACATGGGAAGCAGGACTTAGTTTAGTTGCTATGTTCACTCGTGCGGGCCTGACGAGGCTTATGAGGTCCCATGAGAGTGCATCAAGGAGTCAGAACACTGTTGATGTAAAGTGGTTTGATATATGAAAGCCAAAAGATTTCTTGTGAAATACGAATTGGGTCACGGACGCTCCGAACAGTATTGATGGGAAAAGTATGAGTTTTTTGTCAAATGACTGAGAAGTGCTTTATAGGGTCTCAGACCCTAAACAATTTCGAAACATACTTTTAGCAATTTCGAAATGAAATCTTGAAAGTTTTCCCGAGGTTTCACGTCATTTTCAAAAAACTTTAGTTATTTTTCTTTTGAAAAATAAATGGTAAAACCACTTTTAAACTGTTTTTACAAATCAAGAAGCCTCTCGGGAATCTCTTGTGAAAAAGTACTTCAAATGATTGACTTGTGTAATGAACTAAGACTTATTGATTACATTAAGCCGTGTGATATGTGAAGTAATGTTGTGATAGTTGTTATGGACATCAATGATGTGTATATTTTGCATGTTCGTATTATCTGCACCAACAATTTCGTTACCCCTCCGGGGTGTAACACCCCCAAAACCAATATTACAGCACTGTAGGTCCCGCGCCAGAACCCACCAGGCTAAAAACCATTTCAAAAATGTTCAAAAACGCCAAAAGGGCCGATGACGGTAATATTTTGCAAATACTCAAATATTTGCCAAAGCATAATTCTCAAATACCGTCATAAAATACTATTTGAAATACAAGGCGAAATGCCAAATCTCGACAGTTTCAAAATGTACGTTAACCACCCCTTAAACGTACCGACAAAATAGTTAGGAAAAGAGTTTAACGAAATAACCCAAATTCGCAAAATGCCAAAAGGCCATTTGAAATACACACGAGTTGGTAAAAATACCGGAAATCCATTTTGAAAGACACACACAGCGGATAGAAACACAGTTCAAAATACACAACTGCAGCGGAATAAACAACTAGAAGGAATACTCGATACTCAAATATATGCCACAACCAGTATCACCCGGGAAGCTCATCCCTTCACGACCGCTACTAGCTCGATCTCCGAGTACCTAAAATAAAGCCCACGACGGGGTCAGTCACAATACTCAACAATGATATCGATCAAATCATCATAAATAATTACATACCAATGTGATAACAAAGTAAGAATACTACCAATATAATCTTACCGTCATAACCTTACCAACCCATAACAATCCATAACAGATCAATCCTTACCATCATCCACATTTCGCATTGTCAAATGACGAAATGAACCCAACAACAAACATCTTTACTATAATCAAACAATACCAAGAATCCTCGAAATATCATCATAACTCATAAGCCTGAAATAATCCAATCCGTGTCAAATCCTGTCCGTCGGATTACACAATCAAATCTCAACCTGGATAAACCAATAATACCCAAGATATCTGTAGATCAACTACCACAAAAAAAAGATAACGAGTCCTGAAACATCGACATACAGTCCGAATGCTCATACGATCAATAGCAATGATCAACCAATACCTCAACCGAGAATATCACCAACATGATAAACTCCAATACGACAAACAAATGATCAATAGCAACTGAGAATACCATCAACAAGGTAAACTCCAAACACGATCACCAGAGGATTAACAACGACCGAGAATACCATCAACAAGGTAAACTCCAAATGATCAACAAAGGAACAATAACGACCGAGAATACAATCAACAAGGTAAACTCCAAACGATCAACAATAATGGATCTCAAAGAAATAACCCCGACTGTCGAACATACCCCTCGGGCGTATGAACGACCAGTCGCAAACTGTCGAACATATCCAATCATACATGGACTACGAACGACCAAACAATATGGCTCAAGATGGACATCACAGTACGCCCGATCCGGAAATGTGTCAGTGCACATGTCCACCCCGTATACGGAATCCAGAATATACGTGGGACAATGTACCTAATTAGACTCACGAACTACATCTCGTGTGCACAGTCCAATACGGGAACATCCACATATGACTATATATGTGCCTGGCTAAAAATCCTACACAATAACCAATCGGAACGCATATATGATTCCAGATATGTCACGATGCAACAGGACAACGAAACTCAAAGAATCACATAACCAATAAAGATAAAAACTCACCAAAGTGAACAATGACACACGGATAATGAAAGATCGACACGGCCGACAATATCCAAACCAAACATCCTGGGATCACAATTCCCAAAGAATGATCAGCGCGATCAACAATCTCAACACTACTGTCCTGGGATCAACATCCCTCAACGAACAACCAAATACGAATCTCATTATACAAAACATCAACGTACAACAATTCATCAGAATAATTATCCTCATAACTGAACAATACTTAAATTACCTCAAAGCCGAAGATAATATCCTTTCTACGAACAAACCATCATCCCGATAATTTACATTTATAATATCATTGCTATATGAATTATAAATGAAATGAAAGCGAAACCATTCATTTAAATATTATAAACTGAACAAGTATAAACTTGCCTTGATACCGATACGACAAAGCCGTTTACCAATTCCATTGCCTTTGTCTTCGACCTCATCAGCCCCGACCAAAAGCAATCTATGAACTTTTCAACCTCAACTGCAACACAAAAGTCATAATCAGCGATCAATTATCACAACCTATTGAAATAATCGATTAACACATATTCGACAATAATCAACAACCGATATAACCAACCAATCAAACTCAATGGCTCAACAATACCTCGATCATATACAAAACCGAACAATACAACCCAAACAATTATGAACTTATAACCACAACACGATATACCACATTATCTGCCTACTTAGCGCACGTTAACCACATAACGTAGCGTGCGCTAATGGTCACCAGTTAGCGTGCGTTAAGCCAGTCAGCTAGCGTGCGCTAATGACATGCAGTTGCATGCATTCCATGCATCGACTAACACCTTGCGGCTACGAATCCGAATGTAAAAGAAATTGTACTCCAAGATTAACAATAACTTTTCCAAATTCAATCTCATCACCATACTCGAAATAATATTCGTATTCTTATACGAATATTATATCAAAACACATAACATAGTTCTAGATATGAATATCCCATATTCATACCCAAAACACCAACACCTCCTGTACATAATCATTATATCATATAATTCAAGAGTTCTTCAAGAACATGAAATATCCAAAATCACGTTCAAAACGACATAATTTGATGTATTTATCATCATGTTATCACTTTCTTCATCATGCAATTCACATAACCTCAAGAATCGCAACAAAACCACCATGACCATCATCATATAAAGGTGATATCAACAACAACATCAACATCCGAAAAATGAGGAGAAGGATTAACCCATATATCTCAATAAGACGAACAACACCATACAAAACCACACGAATCATATCAATATTCACATATAAACAATAACATCAAGATAGTTCGGTAATCCACTCAAAATCATACTTATCAACTCATTTATGATAATCATCAACTCAAGAAAACCAATATTCAATCCCAAAACGAAATCCAAAGTGAAGGTTAATTACCTCTTTGAATAAAAGGATCAATTATCAAGGTTGAATCCATTTCCAATCATTTCCAAGCTCCAAATGTTGATAAGGATGATCAACTCCATCATAATCTAGTACTTGGAACCTCAAGACTCTCTCTATGAACTCCATTCCAAGAACCATTATTAATTTCAAGAACAAAGATTTGAATCATTGCTCTCCATCTTAATCTTGTTAAAAAGGATCATCTCTCAGAATTTAGGATCTTCAACTATCCTCCCAAGGCTCTATCTATCGAGTGAAAGGAAAGAAATGGACGAAATGCCTCTTAACACCTGTCTGTCCCCTTTTATAAAGTACATTACTAGTGAGCGCTAAACCTTATATTTAGCTTGCGCTACAGCCCTAGCGTGCGCTATCCTTCCTTGATAGCGTGCGCTATCGGGCAGTCCAGAGGCTACTGCCTTGCTTCGCACATCATCTTACGTACGCAATGCCCATGCAATAGCGTACGCAAATAGGCTTTGACTTGCTACTGTGAAATGCTCAGTAGCGTGCGTTATTCTCCAACAATAGCGTGCGCTATTCCTCGTTGACCCGACATTCTGCACCTTACCCGAAGATGCTCGGGGTCCACACGCCGAAAGTAACCTGACAAATCCAAGATTCTTCTTTGACCGATCTGATGTTAGCGTGCGCTAACCATATGCATTAGCGTGCGCTAGATGCAGATAATTATCAACCTGGGCCTATCTGTCGGCCACCTTCCGAACCTTATCCAGAATACCTTACGTACGTTAGGGTCCCCCTTAGCTTACGTAATCTACACCTCTTAGCGTGCGCTAAGTATACACCGTTACGTGCGCTAGGCATACATTGTAGCGTGCGCTAGGCTTACATTGTAGCGTGCGCTAATGTGGTTGTACTTAGCAGTTTCCAACTATTCTCGTTCGTCGTCTCGATATACCAGATGCATATACACGACATACTGAATACATATATTCAATTAAATAACATTCTCATACGATATACCCGATATCAAAATTAAAATAACCTGATACACGATATCTGTAACACCCCCAAGTTATTCAGGGATATTACAGCGCCGTAAGCCCCGCCGTGGGACCCACAAGGCTATATATACGCGTAATCATAAATTTTGACCGATAAGGTCTACACACAATGGAACGAAAACGATACAAAGGTATTCGAAATATAACCAATGTATTCACAGACATCACAACTCAATTCAATACTTCGGCAAACACAGGCCGGAACATCAAGGAAAAAGGAAAACAATACTCGAGTATTCAAAAGACAATCCAGTACAACAACACTGAACCGGAACTCCAAACATAACTGGAAGAGAAACACAGTATCACACTTGCCCACCATCCTCGTGCCGACCCGATACCTGCCTGTCCGACCTCCTGGAACCTGAAATACATGAAACGTATTTCCCCCGTAAAAGGGGTTAGCCGTCGAATAGCTAGTGCAAGTATAACAATATGAAACATAATACTCCTCGACAATAAAGTAAATGTAATCCGTCAATTCATCAATATCCATCAATTCATCAATATCCGTCAATTCATCAATTTAAGACTAGTATTCCGGAATAACTAAAATCTCAAGACGTATGTGAATGCCGTAAAAACGGTTCGTTCATATCATACGCCGTTACATGTAGGAATGCCGTCAAAACGGTTCGTTCATTACATGCCAACATTATTTCATATGAATGCCGTAGAAACGGTTCGTTCATATCAACCATGGAATCGCACCAGAGGCTACGAAACCCTCAGAGGACCATAGGCCCGTCCCGGAGTGGCTAGAAATAATCATATCATCAATATTTCATACTTTCAAAGTCGAGAACGTACAATCATAAATGTATACTTGCCTTTGAGACATCGAGAAATCGAACGGAGGAAAGGTATGAGTTCGGCATGTCCGAGAACGCGCTTCCGGCACCTAAACGATTCGCAAGGAATATTACAATTAATTATCCATACTCAAAATATACGAAGAGACTCGAAACTCGTCTACGATTCCAAAATATACGGGTGGATAACTAAAGGTTGGGAAATCGCCCAAACTCCCACAAGTCCGAAACGGCACAATCCAACCCGTAAAATCGGAAGAAAACACTCATATGGTAAAGATATATCAAAATCTCAAGGTTCTCAAGCTTCAATCGGACAAAACGGACGAATCTACGAAAACCCCAAAATCCAACACAAAATTCAAAGTGTTCTTGAATAATCTTTCAATAATCCGATGAATACTCAAACATGTCCATAATCACGCATAAATCACATCATACACCTGATTTTATCATCCAAAACGTCAAAACCCACACGAAATCGAAGTCAAGATGTCGAAGGAATTACCTCTTGAATATTCGAGCGCTATGATCCAAGGAATACGCGATAGATCGACTATCCGGCTTCCCAACCGAGTGAAAGTGGTAAATCTTCAACCCACAAGTGATAGATATGAAAAGAACTCCTCCTCAACACTCTCTCTCGCGATGGAAGAAGAAATGGAGAAAGAATGGCTGAAATCTCGCTTAAAAAGCCGAATTATGCGATTGACCGCATTGTGTGCCGCGGCTCGGCCAGTGTGTGCCGCGCACGAGCCTAAAATTGTTCCTGTGTTTCGGAAGTGTGCCGCGGCTCACCTGTGTGCCGCGCACCGGCACAGCGGTTTTGGGCCGGGATGCAACACCGGTGCCGCGGCTCGAGTAGGTGTGTTGCGGCAATGACTCGGCAGTGTGCCGCGGCTCGGCTCATGTGTGCCGCGGCACCGGCACACCGCTTGGCCAAATATAGGAAATGTGTGTGCCGCGGCGCACACTCCTTGTGCCGCGGCTCACACCCCCTTCGGGTCCTAAAATGATGAAAATTGACCGGAAAGAGAATAAAAGCAATATGATTCAATGTCCGACAACAATAACACGAAATAGAAATACGGGAACCCCAAAACGGTGGTTCCAAGAAATGATTACAAGGGTTCGCTCAACAAATCACGATCCGAAGAATATGAAAGGTTTGAAATGACATGACTTTCGACCGGATATTACATTCTCCCCCTCTAGAAAGAAGTTTCGTCCCGAAACTTAAGAAACAAATAGTTCGGGGTATTCCACCCGCATCTTCTCTTCCGTCTCCCAAGTCGCCTCTTCGACTCCATGCCTCGACCATTGTACTTTAACAAGTGGAATGGTCTTATGCCGAAGCATTTCTCGCGATGCTCAAGGATCTTCACGGGTCTCTCCGGAAAGGTAATATCCTTGGCTACATTAATCTCACTGTAGTCGATAATGTGGCTCGGATCCGGTACGTACTTCCTCAACTGGGACACATGAAAAACACTATGGACGTGACTCAAAGCAGGGGGTAATGCCAAGCGATAAGCTAAGTCTCCAACTCTGTCCAAAATCTCAAAAGGTCCGATATACCTTGGGCTGAGTTTTCCCTTTTTACCGAAGCGGAAAACTCCTCTGGTCGGTGATACTTTGAGCAAGACATGATCCCCCACTTCAAACTCCAAGGGTCGACGACGAGTATCAGCGTAAGATTTATGACGACTCTGGGCAGTCAGTAATCGATGTCGGATAATAGAAATCTTTTCCTTGGTCTCCAACAACATATCTGGTTCCGTCCCAACTAGCTCAGAAGCCTCGTCCCAACATAATGGCGACCTACATCGCCTACCATAGAGAGCCTCGAAGGGTGCCATTTTGATCGACGCATGCCAACTATTATTGTAAGCAAACTCGATCAACGGCAAGTGAAGCTCCCAATCATTACTCCAGTCTAAGGCACAAGCCCGCAACATATCCTCCAACGTATGAATCGTCCTCTCTGTCTGACCGTCCGACTGAGGATGAAAGGAAGTGCTCAATCTCAACTCGCACCGAGCCTCGATGAACGGCTCGCCAAAATGCGATACGAAACGGCCGCCTCGATCGAAACAATGGTCTTGGGGTACCGTGTAACCTCACGATCTCAAAGAATAAAGGTTCGAGCCAGTCTATCCGGTCCCCAAGTATCCTTAATACCCAAGAAATGTGCAGACTTGGTCAACCGATCGACAATTACCCAAATCATATTCATTCCAGTCCGAGTTCTCGGCATGCCAGTGATAAAATTCATTGAGATATCTTCCCATTTCCACTCGGGAATGGGGAGTGGTTTCAACAACCCCGCTGGTCGTTGATGTTCGATCTTGACTTGTTGACACGTCAAGCACCGTAATACGAACTCCGTAACATCCTTCTTCATGTTATTCCACCAAAAATTTCGCTTCAAATCTTTGTACATCTTACTCGTCCCGGGGTGGATTGAGTAAGGCGTAGCGTGAGCTTCTCGGAGAATCCTCTGTCTCAATTCCAAATCATTCGGAACGCAAAGCCTGCCCTGAAATCTCAAAATACTATCCTCGTGTACCATAAAGCCATGAGCTTTTCCTTTAATCACATCTTCCTTCAGTTGAGAAATCATCGGGTCACTCCACTGTTTCCCTTTGATATCATCAACCAAGGACGAAGTAATTTCGAGAGTACACAACTGTCCCTGTACTCGCTGAAGCCACACTTCGATCCTTTGTTCAATTAAATCCTGACGAATCTTCGTCTGAGACGTAAGAACCTCAAGCATTTGAAGAGATGCCGATTTGCGTCTCAAAGCATCCGCAACGACGTTGGCTTTTCCGGGGTGGTAAAGAATCTCCAAATCATAATCCTTTATCAATTCTAACCAACGTCTCTGCCTCATATTTAGCTCCTTCTGACTGAAAATATATTTCAGGCTCTTGTGATCGGTATAAATCCGACACGGTGAACCGTACAAATAATGCCGCCAAATCTTGAGTGCGAAGACAATTGCGGCCAACTCTAAATCGTGAGTAGGATAATTCATCTCATAAGGTTTTAATTGTCGAGACGCAAAGCTATCGTCTTATCATGCCGCATAAGCACACACCTGTGCCTTCACTCAAGCGTCACTATAAACCGCAAACCTCGCTACCATGCGGTAAAGTTAAAATCGGCGCTGAAGTCAATCGTCTCTTCATTCATCGAAGCTCGTTGTCTCTCATCCGTCCGTATAAACTTTTCGGTCTTCTGGAGTAATTTTGTAAGCGGTCGAGCGAGTTTCGAGAACCCCTCGACGAACCGACGGTAATACCCAGCAAGGCCCAAAAAGCTACGAACCTCTTTAACATTTTTAGGCGGTGCCCAACTTAGCACTGCCTCGATCTTCTGCGGGTCTACACGAACCCCTTCGGCCGAAATCACATGGCCGAGAAACATAACTTCTTCCAACCAAAACTCACATTTCGAGAACTTTGCATAGAGGTGCTCGGTTCTCAAAATGTCTAAGACCAAATGCAAGTGCCGGGCATGTTCCTCCTTATCTCGAGAATAGATCAAGATGTCGTCAATAAAGACGACTACACACCTGTCGAGGTACTCAATGAATATTTTATTCATTAATCGCATGAATACCGCGCGCATTCACAACCCAAAAGGCATAACTACAAATTCATAATGCCCATATCTCGTCCGAACGCCGTCTTCTAACGCCGGACTCCCTCACCCCGAGTTGATAATACCCGGATCTTAAGTCAATCTTCGAGAAAACCGCAGCCTCCTTGCAATCGATCAAATAAATCATCTATACGCGGTAGAGGGTACTTGTTCTTGATGGTTACTTTGTTCACCGCGTAGTCGATGCATAAACGTAGTGAACCATCTTTCTTCCTCACGAAAAGAACAGCGCGCCCCAAGGCGAAGCGCTGTCCGATGTACCCTTTTCCGTAAGTTCTCCCAACCGATTCTTCAATTCTTGCATTTCGGAAGGTGCCATCCGAAGGTGCTTTAGAAATCGGAGCCGTCTCGGCTCTAAGTCTACGGTAAATTCTATCTCTCGATCTCGGTGGTAATCCCTAAGATCGTCCGTAAAACATCGGGATACTCATTAACAACCGGAATTGAAGAGAAATCGACTTCAATTCCTTCCATTTTCAACGCACAACAAAGAATAGCCCGCATAACCTTTATTCAAAAGTTTTACGGCCTTCATGGAACTGATAAGTAACTTGGATTGGCCCAACTTACGTCCCAAAAATGAGTACTCAGATCCGTCCTTAGTCATCATAGTGATAACTTTGGTACGGTAATTCATAATCGCCTGATGATTATTAAGCCAATCCTCGCCGAGGATTACGTCCTCGCCTTCCATATCAACTACAATTAAATTTGATAACCATTCCATACCGGATATAACCACCGGAAATTCTATAATCTCCTGATTCCCCACAATCCTATCCCCGCTAGGCAGTCTCACGATAAAGGGATCGCAAGCAGTTAAACAAGTTATATTCAAACGGCGTACACACTCCAAAGAAATAAAGGAATGTGTAGCACCCGAATCAAAAAGTACACTGACTGGATAGGATAGAATATGGATGGTACCTGTAGCCACCGCCGCATCGGGTTCGTCTGTTCGACGCATCTCATAAACCCGTGGTTGCACCGAACCGACGCTAGAGTTCCCCCCTCCAGCGTTCTGACCCCGTCCTCGGCCCCTGCCGAATTCCGCCGAGGTTGACCACCGGGCAGAAGCCCGAGTGTCCAAAGTCCGATTCGGCTCGGAACAAAAAGTCGCTCTATGTCCCATCTGTCCGCACGTGTGACACTTCAACGGTGGAAAGTGGCATTCCAAATTAATGTGGCCTGAACGGCCACAATTATAGCAAGTCACCGCGCGATTTGAGGTACCCGAAGTGGGACGGTAACTCCTCTTCCCTTTATTAGAACGTGACGACTGTCCGGCAAACGTTAGTCGTCTGTGACTTCGAAAGTTGCCACCCTTAGAGCCGTAAAATTTCCCCGACTTTCTCGCTTCTTCGGTTCTTCAACGGTATCATTGTCGGGCTCAACATATCATGGGCTAAAGCTCGTCCCGATACTCTTCAAAGGTGGTACAAGCAAATCCGCCATGTACCGCCGCAAGTCCAAATTCATCCGCATATCAAAATAACGGATCTTATCACGCCGCTACGTACTTGATCCTTCACATGGATTAATTGTTGGTTATACTCCACGATTGCTGCGAAACGGGAATATCTTGTGGTTTAGCCTCGAAGAAGGCTCGGATTCGCTTTCTGCACCGGCCAAGGACAAAACTCGGCCTCCAAGAGCTCCTTAAATTCATCCCATGAGGCAATACGATCCTGTGGCTTGATGACCTTCCACCAAGTAGCGGCCTCCTTAGTGAGGAAATACTGAGCAATCGGTACTTTCCTCACCTCGGGCAATCAACCGCCTCGAAAATCTTCTCCAACTCGCTAGCCAATCCTCCCACTTAACGGGTCTGTGGCACCGCCAAATCGTGGAGGGTGCATACGGATTACGTTAAGCAGGCATCCGTGTTTGGGTTCGGGTTATTCATTTGAGCACTGGGCCAAAATAGTCATCTGAGTAGCCAATTGTTGAATTGCATTTGCCATTCCAACTTCTGCGTTGTTCCCCTGACCATTTGACTGGTCGTGCTGACTCTCGGTATCGGGATGCACCGAGTTCGACAAACTGGGGTTGGTCGACCCCGCAACCGAACTGATGGAAACGGCCGCGCCACGACCTCTTCCTCGCCCACGGCCACGACGACGGCCACGGCCCCTACCAGCTGACATACTGAAGAACACACAAGTCACGTAAGCACAATTCAATCACGCATCAACAAAGTGTCCGATTCTCAAGAATACCGATAAAAAGAAGCAAAACGAATAAGGAAACACCAGAAGAGTGAGAGGTCTTACAAGTACCGGTCGCACTGTGATGATGGCAGAGTAGTGATACTGTGGACATTTAACGACTCGATCGACCCAAAAGACCGACAGCCTAGGTATCCATAGACCTAAGCTCTGATACCATATTCGTAACACCCCCAAGTTATTCAGGATATTACAACACAGTAAGCCCGCCGTGGGACCCACAAGGCTATATATACGCGTAATCATAAATTTTGTCCGATAAGGTCTACACACAATGGAACGAATAAGATACAAAGGTATTCGAAATATAACCAATGTATTCACGTACATCACAACTCAATTCAATACTTCAAACACAGCCTAACATCAAGGAAAAAGGAAAACAATACTCGAGTATTCAAAAGACAATCCAGTACAACAACACTGAACCGGAACTCCAAACATAACTGGAAGAGAAACACAGTATCACGCTTGCCCACCATCCTCGTGCCGACCCGATACCTGCCTGTCCGACCTCCTGGAACCTGAAATACATGAAACGTATTTCCCCCGTAAAAGGGGTTAGCCGTCGAATAGCTAGTGCAAGTATAACAATATGAAACATAATACTCCTCGACAATAAAGTAAATGTAATCCGTCAATTCATCAATATCCGTCAATTCATCAATATCCGTCAATTCATCAATTTAAGACTAGTATTCCAGAATAACTAAAATCTCAAGACGTATGTGAATGCCGTAAAAACGGTTCGTTCATATCATACGCCGTTACATGTAGGAATGCCACAAACGGTTCGCTCATTACATGCCAACATTATTTCATATGAATGCCGTAGAAACGGTTCGCTCATATCAACCATGGAATCGCACTGCAGGCTACGAAACCCTCGTAGGACCATAGCCCGCCCCGGAGTGGCTAGAAATAATCATATCATCAATATTTCATACTTTCAAAGTCGAGAACGCAATCATAAATGTATACTTGCCTTTGAGACATCGAGAAATCGAACGGAGGAAAGGTATGAGTTCGGTATGTCCGAGAACGCGCTTCCGCACCTAAACGATTCGCAAGGAATATTACAATTAATTATCCATACTCAAAATATACGAAGAGACTCCGAAACTCGTCTACGATTCCGTAAAATATACGGGTGGATAACTAAAGGTTGGGAAATCGCCCAAACTCCCACAAGTCCGAAAACGGCACAATCCAACCCGTAAAATCGGAAGAAAACACTCATATGGTAAAGATATATCAAAATCTCAAGGTTCTCAAGCTTCAATCGGACAAAACGGACGAATCTACGAAAACCCCAAAATCCAACACAAAATTCAAAGTGTTCTTGAATAATCTTTCAATAATCCGATGAATACTCAAACATGTCCATAATCACGCATAAATCACATCATACACCCCGATTTTATCATCCAAAACGTCAAAACCCACACGAAATCGAGAAGTCAAGATGTCGAAGGAATTACCTCTTGAATATTCGAGCGCTATGATCCAAGGAATACGCGATAGATCGACTATCCGGCTTCCCAACCGAGTGAAAGTGGTAAATCTTCAACCCACAAGTGATAGATATGAAAAGAACTCCTCCTCAACACTCTCTCTCGCGATGGAAGAAGAAATGGAGAAAGAATGGCTGAAATCTCGCTTAAAAAGCCGAATTATGCAACACCGCATTGTGTGCCGCGGCACAGCCTAAAAATTGTTCCTGTGTTTCGAAGTGTGCCGCGGCTCACTGTGTGCCGCGGCACCGGTACAAAGCGGTTTTGGCCGGGATGCACACCACAGCCGTGCCGCGGCTCGAGTAGGTGTGCCGCGGCAATGACTGGCAAAGGTGCCGCGGCTCACCATGTGTGCCGCGGCACCGGCACACCGCTGGCCAAATATAGAAATGTGTGCCGCGGCGCACACTCCTTGTGCCGCGGCTCACACCCCCTTCGGGTCCTAAAATGATGAAAATTGACCCGGAAAGAGAATAAAAGCAATATGATTCAATGTCTGGACAACAATAACACGAAATAGAAATACGGGAACCCCAAAACGGTGGTTCCAAGCAATGATTACAAGGGTTCGCTCAACAAATCACGATCCGAAGAATATGAAAGGTTTGAAATGACATGACTTTCGACCGGATATTACAATATCCTCAATCATAACTGTCAACCAATCGCGTCAATTGTACAAGTACAACTGTCTCAATCTTCAATTTATTTTATCCATACTATATAGACACCAAGCTATCCAGTATATCTCAGATAAAATAACGCGAAAAATTTATACTGAAAATCCGGATATTACATACTACTCCCCTTAAAATAAGTTTCGTCCTCAAAACTTGCAATCCTGTCACAAACAACAGATCAACCCAAAATTTCCAAACTCATCGCAAAAGCAATCAATCATCGCCACAAGCGAATAACCAAAACAGTATACTTACAGGTACGTGAAGCCGATGATCTCCCATGATACTAGCACACGACTCCCATACAATGTCTCAACACAATACCAACACACACCAATATCACAAATAGCAATTTGAAAATATCTCAAAAATTTTGGAACCTCCAAAAATCGGTTTGACTCAAAAGTCAGAAAATCATTTTCAAAAGTCACGCTACTACCGTACTGGTAGAGCCACACCCCCAAAACCATCTGGGATATTACAGCATCATGGGTCCCGCTCCAGAACCCACCAGGCTAAAAACCATTTAAAAAACGTTCAAAAACGCCAAAAGGGCCGATGACGGTAATATTTTGCAAATACTCAAATATTTGCCAAAGCATAATTCTCAAATACCGTCATCAAATACTATTTGAAATACAAGGCGAAATGCCAAATCTCGACAGTTTCAAAATGTACGTTAACCACCCCTTAAACGTACCGACAAAATAGTTAGGAAAAGAGTTTGACGAAAAAACCCAAATTTACAAAATGCCAAAAGGCCATTTGAAATACGCACGAGTTGGTAAAAATACCAGAAAGCCATTTTGAAAGACACACGCAGCGGATAGAAACATAGTTCAAAATACACAACTGCAGCGGAATAAACAACTAGAAGGAATACTCGATACTCAAATACATGCCACAACCAGTATCACCCGGGAAGCTCATCCCTTCACGACCGCTATTAGCTCGATCTCCGAGTACCTAAAATAAAGCCCACGACGGGGTCATCCACAATACTCAACAATAATATCGATCACATCATCATAAATAATTACATACCATTGTAAAAGTAAGAATACTACCAATGTAATCTTACGGTCATAACCTTACCAACCCATAACAATCCATAACAGATCAATCCTTACCATCATCCACATTTCGCATTCTCAAGTGACGAAATGAACTCAACAACAAACATCTATACTATAATCAAACAATACCAAGAATCCTCAAAACATCATCATAACTCATAAGCGTGAAATAATCCAATCTGTGCCAAATCCTATCCGTCGGATTACACAATCAAATCTCAACCTGGATAAACCAATAATACCAACATATCTGTATATAAACTACCACAAAACAAAGATAACGAGTCCTGAAACATCGACGTACAGTCCGAATGCTCAAACGATCAATAACAATGATCAACCAATACCTCAACTGAGAATATCACCAACATGATAAACTCCAACACGACAAACAAATGATCAATAGCAACGGAGAATACCATCAACAAGGTAAACTCCAAACACGATCAACAGAGGATTAACAACGATCGAGAATACCATCAACAAGGTAAACTCCAAATGACCAACAAAGGATCAATAACGACCGAGAATACCATCAACAAGGTAAACTCCAACGATCAACAAGAATGGATCTCGAAGAAATAACCCCGACTGTCGAACATACCCCTCGGGCGTATGAACGACCAGTCACAAACCGTCGAACATATCCAATCATACATGGACTATTAACGACCAAATAATATGGCTCAAGAGGGACATCACAGTATGCCCGATCCGTAAATGTTTCAGTGCACATGTCCACGCCGTATACGGAATCCAGAATATATGTGGGACAATGTACCTAATTAGACTCACGAACTACGTATCATGTGCACAGTCCAATACGGGAACATCCACGCATGATTATATATGTGCCTGGCTAAAAATCTTACACAATAACCAATCAGAACGCAGATATGATTCCAGATATGTCACGATGCAACATGACAACGAAACTCAAAGAATCACACAACCAATAAAGATAAAAACTCACCAAAGTGAACAATGACACACGGATAATGAAAGATCGACACGACCGACAATATCCAAAACAAACATCCTGAGATCATAATTCCCAAAGAATGATCAACGCGATCAACAATCTCAACACTATTATCCTGGGATCAACATCCCTCAACGAACAACCAAACACGAATCTTATTATACAAAACATCAATGCACAACAATTCATCAGAATAATTATCCTCATAACTGAACAATATTTAAATTACCTCAAAGCCGAAGACAATATCCTTTCCACGAACAAACCATCATCCCGATAATTTACATTCATAATATCATTGCTATATGAATTATAAGTGAAATGAAAGAGAAACCATTCATTAAATATTATAAACTGAACAAGTATAAACTTGCCTTGATACCGATACGACAAATCCATTTACCAATTCCATTGCCTTTGTCTACGAGCTCCTCAGCCCCGACCAAAAGCAATCTACGAACTCTTCAGCCTCCACCGCAGCATAACGATCATAATCAGCGATCAATTATCACAACCTATTGCAATAATCGATTAACACACATTCGATAATAATCAACAACCGATATAACCAACCAATCAAACTCAACGGCTCAACAATACCTCGATCATATACAAAACCGAACAATACAACCCAAATAATTACGAACTCATAACCACAACACGATATGCCACACTGTCTGCCAAGCATCGACTAACACCTTGCATCTACGAATCCGAATGTAAAGGAAATTGTACTCCAAGAACAATAACTTTTCCAAATTCAATCTCATCACCATACTCGAAATCATATTCGTATTCTTATACGAATATTATATCAAAATACATAACTTAGTTCTAGATATTAATATCCCATATTCATACCCAAAACACCAACACCTCCTGTACATAATCATCATATCATATAATTCAAGAGTTCTTCAAGAACATGAAATATCCAAAATCACGTTCAAAACGACATAATCCGATGTATTTATCATCATGTTATCACTTTCTTCATCATGCAATTCAAATAACCTCAAGAATCGCAACAACACCACCATGACCATCATCATATGAAAGTGATATCAACAACAACATCAACATCCGAAAAATGAGGAGAAGGTTTAACCCATATATCTCAATAAGACGAACAACACCATACAAAACCACACGAATCATATCAATATTCACATATAAACAATAACATCAAGATAGTTCGGTAACGAAGTTAAAGATACCACATTTACTTCACTTTTATTTGTTTAGCCGAAGCATTACACTCCTTTTTACTTTGCTTATTCTATTTTGTGTCGCTAATTATATATCTCTGACTTCATTTTTTATCCGAAGTAAATAACCACATTGCATATTTCTTTTCAATTTGTAAATATAGAATCCCTGTTGTACAAAAACATGATCCATCCAATAAAAAACCTCAATTCACAAGATCTCAACAACACAACCTCAAATACATCAATCAACCTCATTAAAAATCCAACAAACTTAAATCACAAGATCCCAATTCAATAACACAAGATCATAAGCATTGATAATAGTAATAAACCACATTTTCATATATAAACGGCGGACTGTCCTACAAAAATGCCAAATATTCAGATTCGCGTGATTCACAAGTTTGCATTGGGCATAACTATAATATGCCAACATCAAATAAACTTCCACAATGTCTACGAGACACATGCATAGGTGTAGCTAATGGACTGCACATTAACAAAACATTCACCATATTTACCCGATCAAACGACATGTTCTGATCTAACTATACCAACAGATATGCACCAGAGTACCAGTAGTGTTGCAACCAAGACCATACACATATAGTACTGATTTGAAACTAGACAAAGAACTTCCTGACAATGAATCCAGCCTAAGCACCATCGACAAACGTGTAGACGAACTTGCTCCACTCATTCCTGACTTCATCATACTGCTCCTGGGTGTAGTATTGGTCTTTGACTGAACCACGATACTGAGCAAATCACATTGAAACAAAAAAAATAGATTTAGTACGTTCATAAAAGATGCATCAACATCACAAATTTTCAGTACCAAAACATACTATATAATATAAAAGGATGACAGAATTAAAATTACATGATGTGTTTTTCCTGCACATGTGTTTTTCCTGCATGATGTGATGCCATGATGTGTTTTTCCTGCACATGATGTGATGCCATGATGTGTTTTTTATGCACACTTGAGCTTAGTAATAAGTTTTGTTATTTCCCTATTTAAGCATAAAAGAACTTGGAAAAACATGCTTCATTTCAAAGATATCATCGAAACTATCAACAGCATAATGTTCAGCGTCATAAAAGCAGATCTCATACAGAACATTCAACATCATTTTAATAGAGTAATCATAAAGATGAAAGAAATCAAGAACACCTCCAATATTGCATGAAATTCTTCTTTGGCAACCACCAGCCTATCAGTGTCACTTGAATCAACAACATATATAATGGCTTGCGTATTAGGAAAATAGCACCTCCAATATGGCCTAAATAGCAACACCGAAAAAATAAGCATCAAGGTACGTTTGTTAACTACAAAAAGCTAAATACAGTCAAACACATCTCTAACAAAGCTTAATCAGTGAAAATTGTATGAAGGCAAGTTATATGAAGATTCAAAAAACAAGCGCGACTTTGTACTGTATCATGTGATTAAGAATAAAATGCAAACCCAATAAATCTTTGGTCAGAATGGACAATAACTCGAAGCAAATGCTAACCAAACAGGTGGTGCCAAATAGAAAACATGTATTTCTAACCTAATCCATTTTCTTCATTCACTTTTCTCATTATGGGGTTTCACCCCTGCTTTACATAAATCTTCTCAATCTTAGTCAATAAAGTACAATTCCCAACCAAGAAGTTGTTAAATGGTAATGAAAAAACAAAGCACCGGATGAACCAAGACATAGGAAATATTAGCTTGTAAATGGAAGATACTTACAAAGGCAAACAATCGAGACAATAGGTATAACGGAGAATCAAATAAAGTTACCTGATACTAGTCCGCCTACCGCCACAAGGAAAGAAGACACAGCATTAGAGATGGACTTTAATCACTTCTTCCATCACAATGAATGATTAGGAAGTGGGGAGGGGATGGGCGTTACGTAAAGAAGGTTCGCATAATCAATACACACCAAGAAGTGATGCAACAAACAAAAAGGATAAACACAACGACGTAATAATATCAAAGATTACTTATCAAATATTGATACCTAAGGAGCAAAAAAAAAATCAAGCGCAGATAAATTTACCTAGATCCCATACTTGAAACTTTATGTTGTTATACCGCAGAGTTTCCACATTGAATCCAATTGCCGCAATTAAAAGAAAATATATATACATAAAATCAACCATAAGCATCTCTCTTTCTCGAATATATCCACATTAATTCATTCTACCTCAAATAGACACACCAAAAATTTAAAGTCAAGTATGAGATCGAATTCGGAAGAACAATAACGATCCGAAGTCAGTTTAAAAATCTCTTTCATACGAAACAGACCAAATGTTAGAAACAATGCGGTGCTCCCATCATTCTAGATTCGTTATATCAGAAATAATTGAGTATGCAAAAGGACACACTTACTCGAATAGCCGATACTACTTCACCCATCTCAATGATCCGCGAAACAATAACCAAAAAAAAATTAGAATAATCGACATAAAAAGGAGCCGGGAGGCAAATTAACGCGAGAAATTCATACAAAGAATGGTGGTTTTTCCAAAGATTATCAAGGCCCGTAACTAGGATCCGAGCTTCCTTGTTCCCAAATAGCGATGAAAATGTACCACGTAAATACTATCCCCATTTCCCACCCAATTTCTATGCCGAAAAATCACGAATCAATCTCTCAACAGAAATTTTCTAAGAACTCCTGGATGGGATCGAAGAAACAAGCAGAGCCTCTTATGCTTCCCCGCGAAATCAAAAGTTACCTATACTCCTATTCGAATCATGATAAGATATAATAAGTGCCAAAAGAAAACTATTTCCCATAAGAAAGTAATGCCTAAAGGTGTCCAGCTCACGATCATAAGATCGCCTCACAATTCGATGAAACCTCATGCACCACACAATTGCCATAGAGCTTCCAATGAACACCAGTTTCATTATAGTGTCATACACTGAAATGAAGTCAGTAAACAAATCGAGGTACCAAGCCAAGAAGACAACTGCATAGAGTTCCTGAGTCTTCACGAAAATTCCTGAATATAATGCTGGTAGTTAGTTGCACTATCTCATATAGCGACAATATGTGATAATTCTTCATAACTTAAGCATATATGCACCGACATGGTTCATTAAAACCGGCAAAGTGACAATCTAGACATCTATGTAGACATATGGAACAGAACATCTTGAGCTCAATCAATTTCTGACTCATAAAACTTCGAATACATTGAATATAACAATACCTCTTACACACATAAATACATGCCCTTGACGTATAATTTGACGACCCATCAATAGTTGGCATGATGTAGATTTCAACAAAAATAAAGAAATACAAATCTCTATAGGCACTCCAGGATACACCATAATGCAACAAGACAAGAAGATCACCGGAGAGCCTTCAAACTTAACCGCCCTAACCCACCATACTCTTAAAACATGAAGATGATTAGCTTCACCGGGAACACTTAAAAAGAATAGCACAATTCAGAAGTTGATATCCTGATTCCTGATACATATGCGCATGCAAGAACAGAACTGCATCCATCACCTTTACAAGCAAAGCCGCACCACAAAATGAAACCCTAACCCTACGCCATTTCGATTCTACTATAGAATACATGAACAAGAACAACAAATTTCAGTAGGTAAAATATTGATTATAGGTTGATTAATCCATTATATCAACTTAAAAATCATAACACATCAACAATTAAAAACAAACGCATCGGATATAATAACCGAAATAAAGTACCCAACCCGAACATGATTCCACCAACACATCACATATTCCACCAATCCAACCAACAATTCAGATGGATGCACCGATCTCGGAAAAAAGCGACCAAGTCCAAAAAGTAATCCGCATGAGGAGCCTTCGACACAAACCTATTTACAAGATCATCTCCAACCGCAAATCAAGACAAGATAATGTAATTCAATCGGTCAAAATGTTCTTCCACAATGAGTAGAACCATTAGATTGAGAAGTCAAGAAATAAAAAGCGAAACTCACCATGATAAATATTTAGGAGCTCTAAAATTTAACATCTACCCATGGGTAAAACTTGTTTAAAAAAATAAAGAGCAAAGAAGTATTGGTGAACGAGTAATGTAACATCTAAGATCATCCTTGTAGTTAAGTCAGATCAGCAGGATCGAAAGTAGCCACATAATTGTATCTAGCCAATTTCATTAACAATCTCAACTTAGGAACTCCACAAATTCCTCCAATCACTAGTATCTTATCATGAATATGCATAAAATTTGAAACTCAAATATAAAGCAAAATGGGGTGTTCTAAGCTAAAGATCACATTCACATACGTACTATACCAATATTATGTAAACTCAAGAAACAATAGGATCATTAAATATATTTCCTTCCAAATGCCTTGTTCTATCCCTTCAACCCCCCCAACCCACACACCGGATAGTGTTGAACGGATCTTGATGCAGTAAGGTATTTAAAATGAGATAAACCAATTAAGATTTGTAGCAAAGTGAACTTGTACATTTTTTTTTGGGGGGGGGGGGGATGCAAACAATCATAAACATACTTAACTCCACCGTTAAGGTAATATGTGCTCGAGCAAGAGTTTATCTAAGAATAAAGTTTCAAAAGTGAGAATTAGTTTTCAGGAAATTTCAACATACCTAAAGAAAAAGACATACTACATAAAATTTGAGAGGAACAAATTTGGTTGTTTTTGTTCCTACAACTTCAAACATGTTCCCATGAATCTTCTCTTAGAGTGGCATTAGGCATCATTAATACAGCTACCATACCACGACATGCTATCATTCTACTCTAGGAAAATAATGGATAAAATTTCTCGAGTCCAAATGGTCAATGGACAGGACATTTATCCCACGTGATTCACACGGATCGCGAGATCTTAAGGTACTATTAGTCTCATTCCTGTACCCAAGTTAAAAGATCAATCATCTGACCTTATTCCTCAAAAATCTATATCCAACATAAACACATTGGCTTACTTTTGATTATATATGTAAGCATAACAAATTTATCGAAGACACTTCGCACAACTTTTTTTTGCATATAAAATGATGATGATGCATAACATGAGTCTTGCTAGTAGGAACACCGACTGAAAGACTATCTCCCAAGTATGAAAGAGATATAAGAGCCCCCAATACTGCCAAAAAACCACGTAAATAAATAGGCCTCACATACCAGACTAAGAGCTGTTGTTCCTAGAAGCAGCATGTACAATTTACCCTGCATAAGATATTACCCCAATTAGTTGTTCATTTTAGCAAAACAGGTCAAGGATTAGAATAATGGTTGAATAGAATAATAAGCAACAAAAGTGATTCCAGTAATAGAAATGCATCAATGTAGTAAAAATATTGTGGACATGTGAAATTTCACAATGAAAACATTCAAACAAACTCATGAGTAAAGCAGGACCTCAATCAGCTTAAGGTTTGATGCGCGGCTAAGAAGAACAAAAGCAAATTCTCCAATTTGTGCAAGAGACATCCCAACATGTATGTCATACAACCAAGATCCATTCATCATAAATAACAAACTAAATTTTTTAAGAAGATAGGGCAATCACATACAAGAAGCGACGTTTTGTTGTTGTAGCGAAATGCTCTCACGATTAAAGTGACAACAACTGTTTTTATAACAATCACCAATATAACAAATTGCCACCAAAATGTCAATGTGGTTCCAAAGAAATTGAACATGAATAAGCATTCCAATCTTTGATGAAAAGAAATTTGCAAATAAGTTTCGATTGGCTCCACCGCAAAACAATGAGTCCGGATAAGAAACCCTATATGGAATAACAATGAAACATTATTTGATATCTACTAATGCTTCTGCGATTGTCCGCAAAAGCGCAAAATGTATTGGAAATTTTCAACACAGAAGAGCAGTAAGACATCAAAAATTGGCATTCAACTAGAAGGTGGAGTATAAAGACAAACAAGATGGGCTCCAAACAGTTTAAAGAAATGAAGGGAAAAAAGAGTAAGCATCCACCAAGCTGATTTTAGGACCTTACTCACAGTCATGATGAAGTATCAGAAATCCAATTTCAAGAATAATTTTAGAGCCCTTCGGATCATGGTGTCAACTCACAATGAGTAGAACCATTGGATTGAGATGTCAAGAAATAAAAAAGCAGAAACTCACCCAGCTTCAATATGGAGCCTATGGAAATCGAGAAATGCTTCAATATTCAGAGGGCATTCGACACCACACAGTTCCTAGTTTTCCAAATCAAAAGAATGAACCTCGATCTACAATTATCCATGAAAGGGAAGAGCAAATCGGGGCAGTATCATACCTGGAAGAAGTTGGCGACTGGATGGGTCAAAATCAATATTGATGGATCGCTAGATTGAGAATATCCCCAAAAATTTCGATGAAACTGAAAAAACCTCGAAGGGGCGATGAAAGAACCCTAATAATCGGTCTCCGCAAGAATATAGCTTAATCGCGGGCGAAGCGGCCGTAGATTTTTACTGGAGCGGGAAAAAAATTTGGGAGGAAATAATGGAGGAAATGAGCGGGCGAAGAAGGAGGGTTTTTTGGAGTCTGAAAAATTTTTGGAGTCTGAAAAATAATTGAGGTCAAGTATACTTCACTGTTGTAAAAATATTACGTCAAAAAAAAATTTCACACTTTTTACTACAGTAATTATAAAATTAGTGAAGTCTTTGGAACTTAAAATTTCTAACTAGCTCCTGCCTTTTTGTTTGATACCATTTACTGAAGTCTATGTGTCTAGCTTACTTCCCTAAATTGAAAAGCGAAGCTGTTGTTTGTTTTTACTTCGCTAATATACATTACCGAAGTGAGACGTACCGAAGTCTTTGATATTTTTTCTACTAGTGTGTGTGCAAAAGTAAGAACTATCAAAATCAAAAGGATGTGGGTTCCAAAAAGAACCATTATACATAATGTTATTTATATCTCTAACTCAGAAGGACCCAAGATGTCATTTGTACCAAAACAACCAAAACAACCCACTTTTTTAGGTACAACCTTCAAAGAGAAACAAGTGGTACATTGATAGTGGGTGTTCGAGACACATGTGTGGCACCAAGGACTTGTTCGAGGACTTGAAATATTGAGAATAAGGACATGTAACCTTTGGTGACTACATGAAATTTAAGATTATGGGGGTTGGCAAGGTAGGTAAGGAACTTTCACCCTCCATAAATAGTGCTTTATTTGTTGAAGGTTTACACTATAATCTACTTAGTGCTTCTCAACATTATGATGACGGTTTTACTGCTTTGTTTGAAGCATCTAAATGCATTGCCTTCAAGAATAATAAAGTTGCATTTGTCGGTCAAAGATGCGGGAATAATTACATTGTTGATTTGTGTGATGAAAATTCTTTTAGTGAGAAATATCTAGTAACTGTCGATGAAAATGCACTCATATGGCATCGAAAGTTAGGACACACATCTCTACTAATTATTTTAAAATTATTTAGACATGATTTGGTCCGTGGCTTACCAAAATTCAAGTTTTATCAAAAACACTTGTGTGAGCCTTGCATCAAAGGAAAACACATAAGAGAATCTTTTAAACCCAAACTTGAAATTTACATGTGCCGCATTCTTGAATTGGTTCATATGGACTTGATTGGTCCATCTAGATGTGCAAGTCTTAATGGCAAACTGCATACTCTTGTAATCATTGATGACTTTTCCCGTATCACATGGGTAAGATTTCTCGCACACAAAGACGAACCTTTTAATGAGTTTTTCAAATGGTGATGTTTGGTTCAAAACGAGAAAAATCTGACCAAAATTTCTATTCGAACCGATCACGGTGGAGAGTTTGATTGTTCACCTTTTGAAACTGTTTGTGATAAATATGAAATTTGGAAGACCCTACAACTACATAATAAAACATAGTCGCTGAAAGAAAAAACCGAACCCTGGGGGAAATGTCTAGGACAATTGTCAATGAATATTCTCTTCCTCAATATTTTTGGGCGGAAGCAATAAACACGGCATGTTATAAAATAAACCGTGTTCATCTTCGAAGAGCCCAACTCAAAACTCGATATGAAATTTAGAAGGGTAAGAAGCCTAATATTTCATATTTTCACCCATTTGGGTGTAAAGTTTTTGTGTTGAATAATGGAAACGAAAATTTAGGAAAATTTGATTCAAAATCCCACATCGGTATTTTCTTGGGATATTCGTTAAATAGCAAATCCTTCCATGTGTAAAACCTTAGAACAAATAAAGTTGAAGATCTATACATGTAAACTTTGATAAGTTAATCTTACCGCCGAAAAAGGTAGACTTTATTGACGATACATGTACACTCCCAGAAACTCAACTGTCAAATGAACCAGAGAAGCTTCATGAGATTCTTGAAAACTCATTTCCAAGTGATTGGAGGCATGTCCGAACCATCCTAAAGATTTGGTGATTGGAAATATCGAGGATGGGATTCAAACTCGGAGAAGAACACTTTATTTTCAAAATAACTATGCATTTGTATCCGAAATTGAACCCAAGAACGTCATTGAAACACATGATGACGAAAGCTGGGTAATGGCAATGCAGGAAGAGCTTGTGCAATTCGAGCGCAATAAATTTTGGGAATTGGTACCAGCTCATACGAATAAAACTATCATTGGAACTAAATGGGTCTATAAAATAAAGTGCAATGAAGATGAATATCCAGTAAGGAATAAATCACGTCTAGTTGCCCAAGAATATATTCAAGAGGAAGGTATTGACTATGAAGAAAGCTTTGCCCCCATCTCACAACTTGAAGCCATCCGACTTTTGTGTGTATTTGCTTCACACAAAAAGATAAACTCTCTCAAATGGATGTCGAGAGTGCGTTTCTCAAAGGAATCATTCAAGGAGAAGTCTATATGAAGCAACCCCTGGAATTTGAAGACTTTGATTCCTAGAATGTGTGTACAAACTCAACAAAGCGCTATATGGTTTGAAACAAGCTCCATGGGCATGGTATGATCGTTTGAGTAATTTCCTTATTTCACATAATTATAGGAGAGGTAAAGTTGACAATACTGTCTTTGTAATTTTTTTAATGATGATATGCTCATTTGCCAAGTTTATGTGGATGACATCATTTTTTGTGCTATTAATATATCTCTTGGTCAAGAATTTTCCAATCTTATGAAGGGTGAATTTGAGATGAGCATGATGGGCGAACTGACATACTTTCTTGGTCTTCAAATTAACCAAGAAGATGATGGAATTTTTATTCATCAAGCAAAATACACCAAAGACTTGCTTAAGAGATTCAAGATGGAGAATTGCAAAGCTATACCTACTCCAATGTCATCTTCATTAAAGCTTGACAAATACGAGCATGGGAAACCCGTGGATCAAAAACAATTTCGAGGTATGATTGGTTCATTACTTTATTTGACCGCTTCTAGATGGATATAATCTTTGCTACTTGCGTGTTTGATAAATATCAATATAATCCAAAAGAATCACACTTAATTGCGTGGAAACGAATTTTCCGTTATCTAAGTGGAACTATTGGCTTAGGCCTATGGTATCCTTCATGTATCGATTTTAATCATGTTGCATACAACGACGCCGATTTCGGTGGATGCAATATAGATAAAAGAGTACAAGTGGTACATGTCATTTTCTTGGTTCATGCTTGATTTTTTGGGGAAGTAAGAAACAAACGAGTGTATTCCACAACCGAAGTCGAATACGTGGCTGCTTGAAGTGCGTGTGCACATGTGCTTTGGATTAAAAATCAACTTCGATATTATGGCATAAATTTTGAAAATACTCCGATTTTATGTGACAATACAAGCGCCATAAATCTCAGCAAAAACCTTGTATTGCATAGTAGAAATGTAGAATCAATCATATTGACATAAGGCATTATTTTTTGCGTGATCATGTTCAAAAGAAAGATATCAGTTTAATATGTGTCGCCACAAAAGATCAATTAGCCGATATTTTTACCAAGTCTTTACCCTTAGACTCTTTTAATTCTATTAGATTGCAACTTGGTATGTGTCACCTGGACAATTTTTAGAAATCTAATTCATAAAGATGTTCTTACAGTCATACATAACATGAACTGTTAGTGCACGGTACATCTAATTAGTAGCACAAGCTATCAAGTTTCATTCCTAGACAAAACTCTTGTTGTAAACTACTGCACTCAGACCCTGCTTCCCGATAGCGCACGCTAGGACATATAGTAGCGCATGCTATTGAACCCGTCTAGATTCATATTTAACCTAATAATCGGTCAACACCACTTTTATTCCCTCATCCCCTTCATCAGCCGCTATCTTCTGCAAACCTCACCCTTTTTTCAATTTTCTTTCTATTTTTCCTTTTGATTTTTTTTCCGAACTAAACACTGAATCTTTCATCACCGAATCACTATCATGGCTAGTGGATCAAAGACTGAATGAAGAAATAGTACAAAAGCTCCAAACGACTGCGGACATACGAGCTCAATGTCTCCCGGTTTCACTTCTCCGATTGTCAAGAGGTATACTACCAAATTGTGCCTCAGGAGCAAGTTACTGACTGTTATTACTTCAATTTTGCTAGTCTAGAAAGAAAGGGAATAAGAAATCAGGGATTTTTGATAGGCTAGAGATATCTAAATTTTTTGAGGTAAAGAGCCCAATTTATCCTGAACTGACACTTAAGTTATATGCCAATTTACATGTTGGAACACACTCTTCTTCAAAACCATCAGTCTTGTTTTCAATGGTTTGTGGTACAAAGGTGTTTGTTTCCTATGATATTTTGGAACAGATATTTAATCTTAGTTGCGATGGATTCATGTGTAATGGGTCGTCTCAAGACGATGAAGATTGTTTTTATCTGGATGATGGCTAAAGGCGATTTATTTCATTAGAAGAAATATGCCTCTCGGACGAGAAAAGTTGGAATACCTTTTGGTTGCATTCTCATGGATATTTTTAAGTTTCATAAGGTAAACTTGCAAGGTGAAGTATCAATTCCGGTATCTAGAGGTCACGAGATTTCGGACTCCGTGCTAAAAGCGATGCATTATGTTCAAACTCTTAATCGTGGGTGGATCTTATTTTCTTATCTTTGTGAAGATGACTGGGTGCCAAAGGGCACACGCATTCCAACACCTGGGGAGAGAATTAGTAGAAGAGGATCAGAAATCTTAAGGGAGATACAGATCGGCGGACTTCAACACAAAGCTCAAGCCAAAGGAAACAAGACAATTCCATAGGGAACTATTGGGAGTGGAGAGGAAGATGACTTGGTCGCCCGGATGCGTAACTTGGAGACCGGATAATTTTAAATCAGGAAAAGAAATTAAAGGTCTCCGTTCTGAAGTGAAGTCGGTGAAAACTCTTCTAGATGACTACATTCATTTCAGTAATGTGAGCTTCCCATTTCCTGCCTTGCCCTCCAATCAAGATCCTTAAATTCTTCTCCGCTTTGCTTCTTTGAACAAATTTACGTTATCTTGATTTATTTCTTTGCTTACTTCTGCTGGTTGTGTTCTAATACTTGATATTTGAATTTGGTAATATTTGCCTTGAAATGCATTATTGGGATTCGTGTTTATGTAATGTTGGAATTCGTTGCCTAAAACGAAGGCCCAGCGAAAGCGGTAAAATAAAAATTAATTCGATCCAAATCCCTACGAGGATCGATCGAGCTACGTATACACGAATATTAAAACGAAATACAAGAGATGCAATAACTTACCCTTGTAGTCTGTTGATTAAATGGATTCCTTCTCTTGAGCTATTCCCCAATTTTGAGATGAATTTCCTATGATCCAATTTGCTCCAAGCTCTTAGATGATCCAACGCTGAAAGGACCATGTCTCTACTTGCCACGCGCGGGATAAATGACCAGAACGAATAAATCTCGTTATCCTCCAAGGATACGGCTAGAACAAGGTTGTAGAAGCTTTGCTAATCAAGATTACAACACTCTAAGTGTTTAATCTATAATCTCTCTATCTCACAAATATTTTCTCCAAGAAAACTTATGAATGAAGATGAAGATGATGAAGAATGTTATGAAGTCTTGGAAAAACTTTTCTTCTCTCCTTTCTACTTGCCAAAATCGTGAGTGATCAAAGTGTGGGCAAAAAGGATTTGGTCATTACATATATTCTTATCATATCTCCCCATATCACTTACCTTTTGACAAAATCACCCAAGGTGATATTTTGTCCCCTTGATTGGTCACAAGGATTGAGCCCCACCAAGTGAAGACCAAGACCATGGAGGGAGTAGGTGATTTGGGGCGGCCATCTAGAAGGAGCCGGATGAGTTCGGCCCGTTTCGGACTCTCGTGAGTCCAAACAGATAAACTCTCATTCCGTTCCAATGTATTTGTATCGATTAATTAATCCAATTAAGTAATCATATTAAATACATAATAACATAATTAATTTCTCCAAGAAATAATTACATTCATGAATTAAATTAATCACCCAGTAATTCATTTAATTCATCAGGTCGTAAATCGATTTATCTAATAAATCAATTTAGACATCCAATGTCCTAAATTAGATATTCAATATCTAATATTCATAATGAGATAATAAGCTTGATTCATTCCATTGCCAATCCTATTGCGCGACTCGGTAGGTCCGTCTCAGTCAGCAATGGGAGGAACCAAAGAGTAGTCGCACCACTTAGCTAGCCTAGCAGCCTACACTGTACCCTAACTGAGAACGAATGATGGGATCATTCAAGAACCATTCTGTTGTGAATACCAGTATACGTATAAACCCTTCTTTCAAATGTCCCGATCAAGTTATAGGGTCACGGTCAGTCAAACTCTATCTGTACTTGACGCTATGCATGAGTTAATATAAATCGAGATCATCGAGCTCTCGTGTATCCAATACAACTAGCTCCGATGCTTTAGCCAAAGACTTATGATCTCATCTGCCAATAACCGCATAGGACATATAACCCGTTCACTAACAGGAGAAAGAATTCTATCTTGGTATTTAGTAGGACCTGCTACTTGCCCATCAAGATGCATGTCGAGGTTGAACCCCGCATTCTGGTTTATAGGGTCGAACTACTCTAATGAAAATCTTGACGTCACAAGCACATCCCTACTAAATTCTAAAGTCGAAGGTTCACGAATACCTATCACAACCTTTCGATTCCGTCATTGACTGTCCCAGAGTGAAATTTATGTGACGAGTCGAGGGTGAGTCGGTTCGATTATACTAATCCAATTAGCATACCTATAACGTGTGCTCCCACTAACCATTAGTGTTCGACAGGCACTCTCCATGTCAAAGCAAGTCTTCACATAAACTTAACACCCAGTCAAGTTTCATCGACTTGCGAACGATTAATTATTTGAGCTATAAACCTTTCCAGTGCCGACCCCCTTATCCAATAAGGAGTGGAACGTTTTGCTCTCAAATACATGGACTAGTTTCTATATGTATATTTACGAGTTAGGAATGCCAGTAACTTCCAGTAAATAAATAAACATTCATCGCCTTATGATAATAATTTACATAATAACAAGTACAATGCCCTCACTCAACATCCTCTGAGTGGCATTCGAGGGCATACTCCTAACAATCTACCACTTGCACTCAATGCCACACATTATGGTATCTAATACCCATGTTCTCCAGATGACGCTCCAAGCTAATCTGAGAAAGTGGCTTGGTCAGTGGATCAGCGACGTAGTCGGATGACTCTACTCTATGCAGCACAATGTATCTCTTTGCGAACAAATTCTCTTACGAGATGATACTCTCTCTCAATATGATTTGTATTGTTATGAAACCTCAGCTCCCAGGCCTGTGCTACCACTCTATTGTTATTGTATAAAAATGTAAACAGGCAGCGTAGCACATGTTGTCACGTGAAGTTTACCCAATAACTTCTAAATCCTGCCTTTGGAGGCCTTCAACACCGCTTTATACTCAGCCTAACAGGTGGAATTAGCAGTCGCGCTATACTTGGCACTATGCCAAGATACTGCTCCTCCATTAAGACTAAATAGCCAGAAGTAGATATCGAATCGTCTTTCTGTCCTTGGAAGTCCAATTCAGTGAATCCCATCACATTCAGTTCTCCACCACCATATTCAAGAACCAGATCTCTAGTCCTTCTAAAGTACTTGAGAACATTCTTTACGGTGGTCTAATGTTCCCTAACTGGGTTAGCCCGAAACCTACTTACCACGCTCCCAGCATGCACAATGTCAGGTCTCGTACACAATAAAGTATATGTAAGGCCACCCACTTCCGAATATGGTATATTACTCATTTCCTTTCGTAGTTCCTCACCCAGATGACACATCTTCAAGGTGAGTTTTATTCCATGTCGCATCGATAGGAACCCTCTTTTAGAATAATCCATCTTAATCACTTTAAAATTTTATCTATATAGAGGGCTTGGGAAAAACATATCATTCTCTTCGATCTATCCCAGTAGAGTCGAACCTCAAGAATATAGGTTTCTTCTAATGGTGAAATTACTCGAAAGCCAAGCTTTCACAAAACTGAGCATTCCCACATCATTTATTATTAGTAGAATGTAATCTACAAATAGTACTAAGAATGTAATCTTGCTCCCACTAACCCTCTTGTATACACAAGGTTCATCTTCATTTTGCACGAAGTCAAACTCTTTGACAGTCTCGTCAAAACGAAAGTCCCTACTACATGAAGACTACTATAGTTCATTTCATGGAGTCTACATCCAAGTGTACAAGGCCATACCTCTTAGGTAAATGAGACACCCTACTAGACCTATGAGGTGCTTGTACTTGTGTTTCAGAAGGTTCGGGTCCAATTTCTTGCACAGGTGTCTCCTAAGGAGTTTCATTGTATTCTTCCAAAGAAATACTTATACCTGCTCCGCCTTCCTGAATGAACTCATCTTCCAGAAAGTGTGCATGCAAAGCAACAACGATCTTTCGATCTTTGGGCATGTAGAATAGATAACCCATCATCCCATATGGGAATCCAATGAAAACATTCCTTCACGGACCTTGTTTCCAACTTGTCCACCTTAGTCGTCTTGACATAGGCGGGACATCCCCAAATTCTAATGTGATTAAGACTTGGTTTCCTTCCCTCCCACATCTCATGTGGAGTTTTAGGAATGGATTTAGAAGGACATCTGTTCAAGATATAAGCGGCAGTCAGGAGTGTATACCCTACAGGTAAATCGGTAAGTCAGTATAGCCCAGCATAGAATGGACCATGTTCAACAAGGTCTGGTTCCTTCTTTCTGACACACCATTTAACTGAGGAGTACCTGGAGGTGTTAGTTGTGATACTATTCCATGTTCCTTAAGGAACTCGTCAAACTCCATACTCATATACTCGCCACCTTGGTCCGACTGAAGTGCTTTGATATGATTACCAGTTTGTTTCTCGACTAGGACTTTGAATTCCTAGAATTTCTCAAAGGCCTCGGATTTATGTTTCATTAAGTATACAAAACCATACCTAGTATGTGTAACACCCCCAGATCCGCTCAGGGATATTACACGCCGTAGAACCTTTCCTCAAGGATCTACGAGGCTGGTAACAACATCGAACATCTCAACAATGCCTTTAAGGCTAAAAAGACTCAGTAGACCGATTTGGTTTTTCAATAAATACATACAACTCAATCACAATACATGCCCACGCAGGGGTCAAAACAAACTCCCATACAACTGGGAAAGAATACTGCAGCGGAAAACAAAGTACAACTGAACCAATACAACAACGTACGGGTCCTTGTGTGATTAGTATTGATCATCTTTCTTCATCCTTCATGCCAACCCTGTGTTGCGCTCCCCAAAACCTGAATGCAATATAGACATCCACCCCCGAATACTCGGGGTTAGCAAATTCCACTATTTTGCTAGTGCAAGTACAAAGTGCAAATACGAGTCATACAATTCAACTTCCAAGAATAATAATAACCAGGAATCCTCCAAGATTCAAACATAACAAAAAGTACTTCCCTAGGCAAGAGTCTGAGTAAGACTTTCCAAAATTGAAAGATCACAAATCAAGGGAAATGATTTATAAAATGGTTTGAAATGCCATCGAGAGTTTTAATAGAAAACAATTTAGGATTATCAAATCCTTCTCTTTCCAAAATCAACAAGGGTCACAACCCAAAGGTTTTGTTTTCGCCAATAGAAAACTAACAACAATTCACAGGGTCAAAACCCACGACACGTGTCCTCGACGGACATAAAAATCAACACAACATAATCACCCAAGATACGTAAATCTTGGTCAACGCATACAACACCTACTCGTGAATCCAGGGTTATACCATTGGATTCCCTCGAGACCTCGCCGGATCCTCCCGAGGTGAGCAAAATACATTCACAAATCATATACACACCAACACGTGAATCCAGGGCTATACCATTAGATTCCCTCGAGGCCTCGTCGGACCCTCCCGAGGTGATCAAACACATTCACCATCATATACATAATACCGTGAACACATGCCACGTCATCTCACGGTTGGATCAATCACTTGTTGTCTCCTGACTATATGATCGCATGCCATATGTCACCGCAGGTCTTATCATCTCACGGTTGGATCAATCACTTGTTGCATCCTGACCACATGATCACAAGCCATGTGTCACCGTAGATTGTCTTAGGCTCTCACGGTTGGATCAATCACTTGTTGCATCCTGACCACATGATCACATGCCATGTGTCACCGTAGACCTTCGACCATATCCACACATTCACACAAATAACATATCACACCAAGGATATCCAAAAAATTCACCCAAAGGCAACAAACACAAAGCACGACACCATTATCAAATCACAACGTACCGAAATGAGATAATATATGCATATATATTATCAAAGCACAACAATAACACCAAGCATATCCATAGGGTTCACTTAACCATTCACGAGACGCAACATTCACAAAACACACGCGTTTTGAAAGTGCGCCTTTAACGAGGCTAAACCAAATCTTTTGAAAGTTTATTCCAAATACCTAAACAAACATACAAAAACGATCACCAATCATCATATCCACAAAACAAGAAATGTATGAACAAGGTACCTGCCTCAAATAACCACAAACACGAAGAATCGACCGAAGTAGGTTGGCACGAACCGACTACGAACCCACCGACTCCATCGGACGCTAACCCGCGACAATAAACTATGGACAATAATAACAATAATGAAAATGAATTCCATAGCACGACCTAAAGTTGCTGAATTCAAGGAACAAACGATGAAAGTTCAAGGGTTTTCCCCAAAACGGCCAAGAACACGAATCGACCCGTCAAAACATGAAAACGGAATTTCAACCCGTGGTGTATGATCAATACGAATAGATAACGACAATAAAACCAACAATATGGGGTTGAAATCACGAAATCGAGATGAACCCAAAATATCTCAAATAGGGTTCTAAAACCTTACCTTGATTCGGAGAAGAAGGAAGGCTAGATGATGTTGAACACGAAGAAGACCCACCGAGATTATTACTACCATCAAAGGCCGATGAAAGCTCGTCTAAATCCACCCCAAATCGCCAAAAACGCCACAAGGGAGAAATGAGGAAGGAAATGACCCGAAATCGGTCAACCCTCAAATATATATACCTGCACAAAGCTAACGTACGTAAGCCATAAGCCTTAACGTACGTTAGTGATGTTACGTACGTAAGGAACAAGGCATTACGTACGTAAGAGTCATCCAGATTCAACTGTTCGAAAACCTGAACAAGGTAACGTACGTACCGAATGTTATGTTACGTACGTAATAGAGGCATCGATAGCCTACGCTACCGATGAAGAATAGCGTGCGCTAATCATTTGGCAGTACAGAACAGCTGCCAGATGTCATATCCAAAAACGATCGCAGAACGCGACGAACACGAATCACTAAGGTCGAACAATACAAGTAGTACGACAATCAAAACACGAGGTTAAGTTTAAAACAAACACATGATCCCGACACCCCGGAGGTAGGTAAAAGCGAGTATGAAAACAAGTACCCAGAACTTTGGGAAATTAAAAAACGGTCCTAAAAGTCTGAAAAATCATGATACGACGACGGACAATCAAACCGAAGCTCACAACACGTATAACAACGTTAAATGAACTTATGAGAAACCCGAAACAATATTTTCGAACGAGATTCGCAAGAATCGAACTCAAGCGCGGAAAAGTCGCTTAAGAACACGGAACTCAACAAAACGATGCCGAAACGAACTCGAATGTCAAAAAGTGCAGAATTAAATATTCTCATAATGATGAAACGGTCACGAGAGAGTCGTCAAAACAGACTCCCGCCGAAAAAAAGAAAATTATCGGAAACCGAAATTGCGGATATTACAGTATGATCATCTGTAAACTTAATGAAGTACTAATATCCATCATATGCTGCTTCCAAAGAACCACATACATCGGTATGGATTAATCTTAGTTTATCAGCGGCTCTTTCAAAAGTCCCTGTGAAGGGGGACTTAGTCATTTTGCCTTTAAGGCAAGATTCACAAGTAGGAAAAGGATCCGATCCCAATGGACCCATCAGTCCATCCTTTTCCATTCTGTAAACATGATGCTATTTCAAAACTTGATTAGTTTCACCATGCTTCCTAGTCTTACTATTCATAATGACTTTGTTACTAAGGTTTAGATGATAAAATCCATTTATCAATGTAGTAGTGCCTACGAGTTTATTTCTGAAATAAATTTTGCAGGAACCAATACCAATGAAAAATGAAAAGCCTTTTCGGTCGATGACCGGAATGGATACAATGTTTTTATGCCCCTTGGGCAAAACAAATACATCTTTTAAAGTTAAAACAAAGCCGGATTCTAAACCCAAAAGAGTGATCCTATGTCGGTTGCTTCGATACTATGCCCACTTCCGACATTGATCATCACTTCCCCGGCTCCAAGCTTCCTACTTTGTTCCAGATCCTGATCCACGGTACAAATATTAGAACTAGCACCTGAATCTAGTATCCAAGAGGTAGAAAATACAGTAGCAGAACAATTTGTTTCCAAAACTAAAAGTTCTGTACCTGAAGCGCCATGAAGAATTGGACAGTCTCTTGCCCAGTAGACCAGCTCACCGCACTTGAGACAAGCATCCATCTTCTTGCTTTTTGGAACCATCGAGGCCTTGCCCTTACCCTTGAGGTCCTTTACTTGTGGTCCCATCCGCTTCTCGGTCTTTTTCTTCTTATTCTTATACCTCCGAGGTCCAGGAGAAATCACAAGGGCAGACTCCTTCATCCGTAGAGTCTACATCTGAGACTGATCGGTTACTAGTTTTTTCATTAGCCCAGCTAAGTTACATGCAATCTCATTGCAGTTAAAGTTCATAACAAAATGTGAGAAGGAATCAGGGAGAGATGTAGGATAAAGACGGTTTGAAGAGAAGTATCTATCTTAAAATCAAGAGCCTCCAATCTCTTGATCATAGATATCATTTTGAGGACGTGGTCCCCAACCTTCTCACCTTCCTTCATCCTAGCACCTAATAATTACTTGGATATCTCATATCTAGACGTTCGGCTATGCTCACCATAAATCTTAGTTAAGCGAGATAGAATCTGCCTAGCATAAGTCATTTTCTCATGAGCTCTCTGAAGCTCATTAGACATAGAAGCCATCATCTATGCACGGACTTTTACGTCATCCTTAACCCACTTTTCGTGGTTTTCAATCTCTTCTTGATTGGCTCTGTTCCGCACTGGAGGCGCCGGAATGTCCATCTCTAAGACGTATCCCAGTGCCTCTATACTGAGGACTATCATCAAATTGCGGAGCCAATACACAAAGTTAGGTCCGATCAAGGTGTTCTTTTCAAGTAGAATTGCGAGTGGGTTCATTGTCATATTGAGAGTTATGTCTGCATTAAGTATGACAGATTAATTAGTGACTCGTTCAATTATGATCCGAGTATAGAATTGAGGTCTTTTCTATTCTTGTTACCCAGCTACCACTATTTTTATCGGAATAACACACTCCCATGTGAAATCCGGAAGTATCGTTTGCTCTACTTCATAGTGGTAGTCGAGTTCTTTATAAATCTTAATAGAGGGCAACCGAGCAGGTTTATAGTCTATTAATTTTCATAAAGTGGTGTCCAACACCAACCCATCTAATGGATGATTCGATCTTCTTTTTCCCCTTGTTCACTCCCCTCAACCTATATGATTTCTATGGTTCGTGAACAAGTTAAGTTTATACCATCGACGCAAATCAGTTTCACAATTGAATCTTAGACGGCAAGCTATCAGGTTTCTAGGGATAAAATTTGCTCCAACCGAAGGCATCCAATGCGCTCCCGGTAATTTATCTATCCTCCTCGAACGATTACCCTGATAACTCGGAAGCATACCACATCCAGTTTGGATTTCAATTTCCCGAAAGCTCGATGGAGGGAAGGAAAACCTTGAAACCTTATAAACTTAATAATTTGTCGTGGGAGAATTTTCGTGATTAATGTTACACTTTGAACATTAATTCATTTAAGTGCGTTTGTAGCATTCATACAATATGAACAACCATTCACAACCTAGTTGCTACCAACATGTAGTTCATGGACCGTTCCTAGAAAACAAAAACTCTGTAATCTAATTACATGTCTTCGCCTTGAATCTTCATTTTCTCGAAATGGATCTTCCTCCAGTCTTCGTCATTACATATAAATTTTACATTGGAAAATTGCATCCTAGATACAAATAATTTTAGTAAAATAAATAGGCTCAAAACGGCCTTTGCGACCCAATCGAATAAAAACCGAACGATTCAAAACTAAGTTCATGAACCACATCCTCATTCAAAAGCATTCATCTAATAAATACTATATAAACGGATTGCGCAGAGATACATTGATCTAATCAATATACAAATAATAAATAGAATCGATCCAATCAATTCACACAATCGGTAATATGTAAACATTCAAAGTATTCGGTCACACATAAATATTCCAATTAATCAAATTTCCCTAATAAAAGGAAATACCATAAATCATTTTAATCATATTAAATCCAATTTAACATGCGATATTAATTTTCTGGAATATAAGGAAAAATCGAGCCGGGGCGAAACTGGCCTGCCACGGCCGAGTCACCTTCGGCAGTCTGCCGGCCAGAACACGGCCCATGCGGGATGGCACGGTCGGGTTACCCCGACAGCTTCCCAAGCTGGCCTGCCAGACACGGCTGTGTTAAATGACACGGTCGGGTTGTCCCGATAGCCTGCCGGCCAGACACGGCCCGTGCCGAATGGCACGCTCGGGTCATCCCAGCAGCCTGTCGAGACTGGCCGGCTGGCACGGCCCGTGTCTCCATACACGGTCGGGTCGTCCCGACAGCCTGCTGGCCAGACACGGCCCGTTCCGAATGGCACGCTCGGGTCATCCCGACAGTCTGCCGAGACTGGCTGGCTGGCACGGCCCGTGTCGCCTGACACGGTCGGGTCAGCCCGGCAGCTTCCTGCCCCTTGTCCTAAAAGTCATCCGACGACGATTCGGAGCTCGATTTTTGACTAGATATCCAATATCAATATTTTCCGACTTTCAAATCTTCAATATAAATCACATTTCCCAGAAATTAAAGATTTATATTTATATATAAACTTGTGAAAAATACAACTACAATGAACGAAAAACATACACCACGATTATGACTATAAATGATTCCAAATTATTGACCATCTAATCAAGCATTCCAAATGCCAATATCATATATACGATCGCAAGACCTACGCTCTGATACCGCTGTTGGGGTTCGGTGCGTAAAACGAAGGCCTAACGGGAGCAGTAAAACGAAAATTAATTCGATCTGAATCCCTACGAGGATCAATCGAGCTACGTATATATGAATATTAAAACGAAATACAAGAGATGGAAGAACTAACCCTTGTAGTCCGTTGATTAAATGGATTCCTTCTCTTGAGCTATCCCAAGCTTGAGACGAATTCTCTACGATCCAATTTGCTCCAAGCTCTTGGATGATCCAAAGCCGAAAGGACCACGTCTCTACTTGCCACGCGCCAGAGAAACTGTAATATCCGCAATTTTCGATTTTCGGTAAATTTCTTTTTTCGGACGAAGTCCGTTTTGACGACTCGCTCATGACCGTTTCGTCATTCTGAGAATGATTAATTCTACACTTTTTGACATCCGAGTTCGTTTCGTTGTCGTTTTGTTGAGTTCCGTGCTTTTTAGCGACTTTTCCGCGCTTGAGTTCGATTCTTGCGAATCTCGTTCGAAACTGCTGTTTCGAGTTTCCCGTAAGTCCGTTTAACTTTGTTAGACGTGTTGTGAACTTCGGTTTGGTTATTCGATCACGAATCGTGATTTCCGGGCGTTTTGGGCCATTTTATAATTTCTTGAAAGTTACGGGTATCCGTATCTGTAATTGTTTACTCGACCCATTTCTTGGTCGCGTATGATTAATTATGGTATTATGTTTTCATTTCGGGTCGTTGATGTCGTCCGCGAACTTTTCGTCGTGTTCGTTCCGTGCGTTTTCGGAAATCGGGTCGTCGAGCCCTGACGGTTGCGGGACTGGTCGGACGGTTGCGGGACTGGCCGGACGATTGCGGGCACCGGCCGGACGGGTGCGGCAGGAACCGGCGTAGCGCACGCTACGGCCGGAAGGCTGCGTGCGCTAACCGGTAGGTGTAGCGCCTGTTGCCGGATAACGTCTGTCTGTACTCCGGGCACAGCGAGAGGATTACGAGGTTGGACTCGGTCGGGATCGGCGGGTAGCGCCGCTGCTTTGTCGGTCGTAGCGCACGCTAACCGGCGGGTAGTGCACGATCTTGCGGCCGACTAGCGTCGTTACAGGTAAGTTTGTAGTCCAGGTGGCTCTTTGGGCCAGTCGGCGAGCGCGCGCAGGCTTCCGGCCGTAGCGCCCGCGAGCGGGAGTCGGGTGGACGAGTCATGGTCGGCAGAATTTGTCGGTGGTGCCGGGTCATGCGGGCCATGGCGAGAGTGCTCGGCAGTCTTGGCCGATAAGCGCACGCTAGTCCGGGAAGGCTAGCGCCACGCTAGTTCCGGCCCGATATATATAACCAGACGACCACATTTCCCTTCGTTTTCATTTCCTTCCTTCTCCGTCCGCGAGTGGCGATTCATGGGTCACGAAGCCATGTTGTTTAACAACAAATCCATGAAGTTCTTGAGTTCATAACATCAATCAATCGTCCGTTATCATCCTTTGATCCAGCGAATCAAGGTAATCTTCCTTAGAACCCTAATTTCGTGAATTTGGGGATTTTTGCATTTTCGTCCGATTCGTTCCGTGTTGTTGATTAATTCATGATGGGTATGATTAATCTTGGTAGTATTCTTGTGTTTAACATCATTTAATCCATTGTTCTTCGTCGAATCGAAGTATATTACTTGATTTCCTTGAATTGACTTTTTGGGGATTTGTCCCGATCTCGTTTTCATCCGTTTTGATGGATCGATTATGGTTAAATGATGTTGTTAAACATATTCTATGGATTCTATATCCATATTTCAACTTGGAATTCCGTTTTCGTGATTTGTGGAGCGAATCGTGTTCTTGGCGTTTTGGGGAAATCGTGAACTTTCGTCATTCGTTCTTTGAATTCAACGGATTTGAGTCGTGTTATGGAATTCATTTCATTGTTATTATTTGTCCTTCGTAGTTTATGAACGTGAGTTGGCGTTCGGTGGAGTCGGCGGGTTCGTAGTCGGTTCGGGCCAACCTACTTGGTCGATTCTCCGCGTTGTTCTTATTCGAGGCAAGTACCTTGCCCATACTTTTCTCGTTTATGGATATGATGGTCGGTGGTCGTCTTGATGTGTTTGTTTGGTTATTTGAAATGAAGTTTCAAAGGATTTGATTTGGCCTCGTTAAAGGCTTTCTTTCAAAACGAGTGTGATTTGTGAACGGTGTTTTGAGAATTGATTATGATTTGGTTATTTTGAACGTTGAAGGATTTTATGATGATACTCCTATTGTTTAAGTTATGGAATCGTGTATTCCGTATTTAATCTTGTTATTGTATTTTTGAAGAGTTTGGTAATGGTGTCGAGTTAATGGCCATCTCTAGTGAGTATTCTTAATGAACTTACATTCTTAGCATGTTAGTATTGCATGAGTAACGTGTGTGTGTATGCTCACTACGGGTTAGATCCGACGGGGTCTCGGTAGGGCTCCACGAAGCTGTGGAACCGCGAGTTTGCTTTTAACCACTGTGGGTTAGATCCGACGGGGTCTCGGCAGGGATCCACGAAGCTGTGGGTCCGCGGTTAATTGTGGTGCATTTTGCAAATGTGATTTGATATTGGCATTTCCGGAAATGAGTGCTTTTGAACGGTTTTTCATTTGCATGCATTGACTAAGTGTGTAAGAGGTAAGTTGTTCGTTTGGATTACTTGGCTAGGATGGCACTAGAGTATTTTGTTGTTTGTTTTAAATCTTTTATTTGTGGATTTTGATGCTGGGAGACGAACCTTGTGGTCGTTCTTGTGTACTGTGAGTTGCTAAGATTTGGGGCTAAAATCCCAATGGTTTTATAAAAGTCGTTTTACGGATTTGGGGCTAAAATCCCAACGGTTTGGTAAATGTCATTTTTCGGAAAGTAAACCTTTGGGGCGGTGACCCCTTTTGTCTTTTGGATTTTGAAATGTAGGATTTGATAATCCTAAATTGTTTTCTATTAAAACTCTCGATGGCATTCTAAACCGTTTTATAAATTACTTCCATTGATTTATGATATTTCGATTTTGAAATGTTTTCTCAAACCCTTGCCTCGGGAAGTACTTTTCGTTTCGTTTGGATCTTTGAGGATCCTCGGTTATTGTTATTCATGGAATGTGAATTGTATGGCTCGTATTTGCACTTTGTTCTTGCACTAGCAAAACAGTGGAGTTTTGCTAACCCCCGAGTATTCGGGGGGTGGATGTCTGTTTTTGCATTCAGATTTTGGAGCATAAGACAGGGTCGGCACGAAGGGTGATGAAAGATGATCGATACTAATCACATGAGGAACCGTACTTTGTTTATTGGTTCAGTTGTACTCTATTTTTTCCGCTGCTATATTGTTCCCGTTGTACGGGTGTGGTTGTATTTTGTCCCCTGCGTGGGCATGAGTTGTATTTGAGTTGTATGTATTTGTGGAAAGACCAAATCGGTCTACTGAGTCATTTTAGCCTGAAAGGCATGGTTGAGTTGTTATATGTCGTTACCAGCCTGGTAGATCCTTGAGGAAAGGTTCTACGGCGTGTAATATCCCTGAGCGGATTGGGGGTGTTACATAAATGGTATCAGAGCTTAGGTTGAGGAAAACCTAGGCTGTCGGGTCAAGTCGTGTTGTTTGAGTCTTGTTTCGTCGGATTTTATCTGACTGAGTCGTGTCGCGACGCGTCGTTTGAGTTTGTTGGTCGTGATTAGTATCGTGGGGCGATCATCATCTTCGTGCGACCTGTGGAAGTAAGTCTCCCTTCTTTGTGTTGTGCCTCGTGTGACACGAGCTATTTTTATGATTATTTGTTAAGTGGTGGAATCCTTATGTGAATTTTGATTTCACGATATGTATTTAGTCGACTCTCGTATTTGATTTATACGAGGAGTGTCGTCGCTTGTGATGTCTTTTTATTGTTGTTTTTGTTCGTTTTTGATGATTTTCGAATCGATTTGCACGTTTTACAAGTTCTATTGTGGAAGCTTTATGCTTATACGCGTTCGACTTGTTCACTAGCCAGTGCGGGAGAGTATTTTATCAGTGGTTTTGTTCTGAACGTGGTATTTTATCGTTTATTCCCGTTTAAAGACATATATTGTCTTGATTTTAAACGTTTTGATGCGTGTGCTAGGAGTTGTTTTAGTGAACGTCGATATGTGTGAGTTTTGGGCATTCTGGCCTATTGAATTTTTGAAAACCTTGAGTATCTTAGAAAAATAAATTTCGAGACATACTTTTCAAATGATTTATTTTCTTGTGGTACATCCAAGGTGCCACAATATATTTCAAAAATTTTCTACTTCGAGGACCAAAATGCTTTGAGATATTTTCAATGTTTTAGAAATATTTTTATTTAGACCCGAGGGTCGAATATTTTGAAAGTTTTCACTAAGAGAAAGTGACTTCATTCTTATCAAATGCGAAATGGTTCTCCAATGTCTCGATAACGATGTTTCACGTTTATACTTTTTGAAAGGTGATACTCAAGATCAACCAGTATTCTTCAAATTATTTTCAAAATGAGGTTTTCATTTTTAAAACCTATCCATTCCCGTTTGAGGGCTGGTATGAATGTATGATGTTCGCGTTGTCATTTTGATACTTTCTCCCGAGTATGATCGAATTGGCGGTGTGAGCGTTGAGTCGCTTTCCATACATGGGTTGTGCTAGCCCCCTGTGAGAGGCGGGATGTTGGTGTTGAATGTTGTCGCCTCGTGATGATTTCTGCGTTGTCGCGCATGTGCGAGCTGTTAGAGCTTGGTTTGGTATGACCGTGTGCATCGGTGATGGTTCTGTTATGTGTCGGTTATTTAATGTCTTGTTACCTTGCTTCCGTTTTTGTGAATTTCGTGGACTAGGTCGGAGGTAATGCCCGTACTATTTTGACTTCTGTATTTTCTCTTTCCCCAGTCTATCGATTCGTTCATGTTCGTTGGTACTTTATGAACTTGTTCTGTATTTCGGTTTCATCGTCCGAACGAGCTGTGATCTTGTTGTGGGTCGATCTGGTTATCAATGTTACTTTTTCGGGTTCAGTTCGATTCTTGTGAACCTTGTTTGGGAGTGACATCATCCGGTTCTACTAGTTCTTTTATTCGAAGTGGATCGGCTTTGGAACTCCTGTGTTTTCGACTCTGTCGACTCATTTATGTTCGTTGACATTTCTGAGCTTGTCCTGCCCCTTGCTTTTGTTTATCGAACGAGTGTGGTATTGTTTCGGAATAACTCGTTTGTCGTTGTGACTTTTTAATTGCTATTCCCTTTCCTGTGGATCTTATGTGAATGCACATCTTGTTGTTTTCACCGGATCATATATTGTCTCGAGTCGAGATGTGAACCTTGGAGTTGTTTGAATTTTATTATCCTTCGTGATTCGAACATGATTCTTCAATTTCTGTTGTCTCGATCGTTGTGGTTCGATCGTTTGATTGTTTGGTTTTTATTGACCTCGTTCCGTGATTGGTGAACATTCAGGCTCCTTCGTAATTCCCTTCAGTTCGGGAAATTAGTCTCGTTTTCGATCTTTGAACCTTAGGCGGTGGAATTCCGTATTTGTTCAGCGTTTGGCTCGCGTTTTGATCAATGTACCGTTAGGTTGGTCAATCGTATTGATTTTCGTTCGTTGTGTTTTGCGATTGTTCGGATAATTGACTTGATTGTATTATCCATTTGATGACGCTTGTCACTTGTTGGTTTTATTATATCCCTAACGGCGACGTTGTGTTGGTCGCCGTGGAACGTGTTTACACGCCGTATATTCATTTGCGTTGTTTGTAACATTTCGCCGTTGGGCGTTAGTTACGCACTCTTGTGTATCTCGTTGAGTTTTTCCTGGCGGAATATTTTTTCTCCCTACTTGTTTTAAGTTTCGGGACGAAACTTCTTTTAAGGAGGGTAGAATGTAATATCCGCAATTTTCGATTTTCGGTAAATTTCTTTTTTCGGACGGAGTCCGTTTTGACGACTCGCTCATGACCGTTTCGTCATTCTGAGAATGATTAATTCTACACTTTTTGTGACAAGAGTTCGTTTCGGTGTCGTTTTGTTGAGTTCCGTGCTTTTTAGCGACTTTTCGCGCTTGAGTTCGATTCTTGCGAATATCGTTCAAATCATTTGAGTTTTCCCGTAAGTCCGTTTAACTTTGTTAGACGTGTTGTGAACTTCGGTTTGGTTATTCGATCACGAATCGTGATTTCCGGGCGTTTTGGGCCATTTTGTAATTTCTTGAAAGTTACGGGTATCCGTATCTGTAATTGTTGACTCGACCCATTTCTTGGTCGCGTATGATTAATTATGGTATTATGTTTTCATTTCGGGTCGTTGATGTCGTCCGCGAACTTTTCGTCGTGTTCGTTCCGTGCGTTTTCGGAAATTGGGTCGTCGAGCCCTGACGGTTGCGGGACTGGCCGGACGGTTGCGGGACTGGCCGGACGATTGCGGGCACCGGCCGGAAGGGTGCGGCAGGAACCGGCGTAGCGCACGCTACGGCCGGAAGGCTGCGCGCGCTAACCGGCAGGTGTAGCGCACGCTGCCAGATGGCCTAACGTACGCTATCGGGCACAGGCGAGAGGATTACGAGGTTACGGACTCGGTCGGGATCGGCGAGTAGCGCCGCTGCTTGTCGGTCGTAGCGCACGCTAACCGGCGAGGTAGCGCACGCTGCCGGCCGACTAGCGTCGTTACAGGTAAGTTTGTAGTCCGGTGGCTCTTTGGGCCAATTAAGCTAGCGCGCGAGGCCAGTAGCGCACGCTAGCGGAGTCGGGTGGACGAGTCATGGTCGGCGGGAATTTGTCGGTGGTTCCGGGTCATGCGGGCCATGGCGAGAGTGCTCGGCAGTGCGGCCGATAGCGCACGCTAGTCCGGGAAGGCTAGCGCACGCTAGTTCCGGCCCAGTATATATATGACAGACCAGCCACATTTCCCTTCGTTTTTCATTTCCTTCCTTCTCCGTCCGCGAGTGGCGATTCATGGGTCACGAAGCCATGTTGTTTAACAACAAATCCATGAAGTTCTTGAGTTCATAACATCAATCAATCGTCCGTTATCATCCTTTGATCCAGCGAATCAAGGTAATCTTCCTTAGAACCCTAATTTCGTGAATTTGGGGATTTTTGCATTTTCGTCCGATTCGTTCCATGTTGTTGATTAATTCATGATGTGTATGATTAATCTTGGTAGTATTCTTGTGTTTAACATCATTTAATCCATTGTTCTTCGTCGAATCGAAGTATATTTCTTGATTTCCTTCGAATTGACTTTTTGGGGGATTTGTCCCCGATCTCGTTTTTCATCCGTTTTCGATGGATCGATTATGGTTAAATGATGTTGTTAAACATATTCTATGGATTGTATATCCATATTTCAACTTGGAATTCCGTTTTCGTGATTTGTGGAGCAGATCGTGTTCTTGGCGCTTTGGGAAATCCGTGAACTTTCGTCATTCGTTCTTTGAATTCAACGGATTTGAGTCGTGTTATGGAATTCATTTCATTGTTATTATTTGTCCTTCGTAGTTTATGAACGTGAGTTGGCGTTCGGTGGAGTCGGCGGGTTCGTAGTCGGTTCGGGCCAACCTACTTCGGTCGATTCTCCGCGTTGTTCTTATTCGAGGCAAGTACCTTGCCCATACTTTTCTCGTTTTATGGATATGATGGTCGGTGGTCGTCTTGATGTGTTTGTTTGGTTATTTGAAATGAAGTTTCAAAGGATTTCGGTTTGGCCTCGTTAAAGGCTTTCTTTCAAAATGAGTGTGATTTGTGAACGGTGTTTTGAGAATTGATTATGATTTGGTTATTTTGAACGTTGAAGGATTTTATGATGATACTCCTATTGTTTAAGTTATGGAATCGTGTATTCCGTATTTAATCTTGTTATTGTATTTTTGAAGAGTTTGGTAATGGTGTCGAGTTAATGGCCATCTCTAGTGAGTATTCTTAATGAACTTACATTCTTAGCATGTTAGTATTGCATGAGTAACGTGTGTGTGTGTATGCTCACTACGGGTTAGATCCGACGGGGTCTCGGTAGGGCTCCACGAAGCTGTGGAACCGCGAGCTTGCTTTTAACCACTGTGGGTTAGATCCGACGGGGTCTCGGCAGGGATCCACGAAGCTGTGGGTCCGCGGTTAATTGTGGTGCATTTTGCAAATGTGATTTGATATTGGCATTTCCGGAAATGAGTGCTTTTGAACGGTTTTTCATTTGCACGCATTGACTAAGTGTGTAAGAGGTAAGTTGTTCGTTTGGCTTACTTGGCTAGGATGGCACTAGAGTATTTTGTTGTTTGTTTTAAATCTTTTATTTGTGGATTTTGATGTTGGGAGACGAACCTTGTGGTCGTTCTTGTGTACTGTGAGTTGCTAAGATTTGGGGCTAAAATCCCAATGGTTTTATAAAAGTCGTTTTACGGATTTGGGGCTAATCCCAACGGTTTGGTAAATGTCATTTTTCGGAAAGTAAACCTTTGGGGCGGTGACCCCTTTTGTCTTTTGGATTTTGAAAAGTAGGATTTGATAATCCTAAATTGTTTTCTATTAAAACTTTCGATGGCATTCTAAACCGTTTTATAAATTACTTCCATTGATTTATGATATTTCGATTTTGAAATGTTTTCTCAAACCCTTGCCTCGGGAAGTACTTTTCGTTTCGTTTGGATCTTTGAGGATCCTCGGTTATTGTTATTCGTGGAATGTGAATTGTATGGCTCGTATTTGCACTTTGTTCTTGCACTAGCAAAACAGTGGAGTTTTGCTAACCCCAGTATTCGGGGTGGATGTCTGTTTTGCATTCGGGTTTTGGAGCATAACACGTGGTCGGCACGAAGGGTGATGAAAGATGATCGATACTAATCACATGAGGAACCGTACTTTGTTTATTGGTTCGATTGTACTCTATTTTTCCATTTGCTATATTGTTCCGTTATGCAGGTGTGGTTGTATTTTGTCCCCTGCGTGGGCATGAGTTGTATTTGAGTTGTATGTATTTGTGGAAAGACCAAATCGGTCTACTGAGTCATTTTAGCCTGAAAGGCATGGTTGAGTTGTTATATGTCGTTACCAGCCTGGTAGATCCTTGAAGAAAGGTTCTACGGCGTGTAATATCCCTGAGCGGATTAGGGGTGTTACAGAAACGACCGGAACGACTAAACCTCATTATCCTCCAAGGATACGGCTAGAACAAGGTTGTAGAAGCTTTGCTAATCAAGGTTACAACACTCTAAGTGTTTAATCTATAATCTCTCTATCTCACAAATATTTTCTCCAAGAAAACTTATGAATGAAGATGAAGATGATGAAGAATGTTATGAAGTCTTGGAAAAACTTTTCTTCTCTCCTTTCTACTTGCCAAAATCGTGAGTGATCAAAGTGTGGGCAAATAGGATTTGGTCATTACATATATTCTTATCATATCTCCCCATATCACTTACCTTTTGACAAAATCACCCAAGGTGATATTTTGTCCCCTTGATTGGTCACAAGGATTGAGCCCCACCAAGTGAAGACCAAGACCATGGAGGGAGTAGGTGATTTGGGGCGGCCATCTAGAAGGAATCGGATGAGTTCGGTCCGTTTCGGACTCCCGTGAGTCCAAACAGATAAACTTCGATTCCGTTCCAATGTATTTTTATCGATTAATTAATTCAATTAATTAATCATATGAAATACATAGTAACATAATTAATTTCTCCAAGAAATAATTACATTCATGAATTAAATTAATCACCCAGTAATTCATTTAATTCATCAGGCCGTAAATCGTTTTATCCAATAAATCAATTTAGACATCCAATGTCCTAAATTAGATATCCAATATCTAATATTCATAATGAGATAATAAGCTTGATTCATTCCGTCGTCAATCCTATTGCGCGACTCGGTAGGTCCGCCTCAGTCAGCAATGGGAGGAACCAAAGAGTAGTATCACCACCTAGCCAGCCTGGCGGCCTAGACTGTACCCCAACTAAGAACGAATGATGGGATCATTCAATAACCATTCTGTCGTGAATACCAGTATACGTATAAACCCTTCTTTCAAATGTCCCGATCAAGTTATAGGGTCACGGTCAGTCAAACCCTATATGTACTTGACGCTATGCATGAGTTAATGCAAATCGAGATCATCGATCTCTCGTGTATCCAATACAACTAGCTCCAATGCTTTGGACAAAGACTTATGATCTCATCTTCCAATAACCACATAGAAAATATAACCCGTTCACTAACAGGAGAAAGAATTCTATCTTGGTATTTAGTAGGACCTGCTACTTGCCCATCAAGATGCACGTCGAGGTTGACCCCCGCCTTCTGGTTTATAGGGTCAAACTACTCTAATGAAAATCTTGACGTCACAAGCACATCCCTACTAAATCCTCAAGTCGAAGGTTCACGAATACCTATCACAACCTTTCGATTCCGTCATTGACTGTCCCGGAGTGAAATCCGTGTGATGAATTGAGGGTGAGTCGGTTCGAGTATACTAATCCAATTAGCATACCTATAACGTGTGCTCCCACTAACTATTAGTGTTCAACAGGCACTCTCCATGTCAAAGAACATGTCATTCAAGTCTTCACATAAACTTAATGCCCAGTCAAGTTTCATCGACTTGCGAACGATTAAGTATTTGAGCTATAAACCTTTCCAGTGCCGACCCCTTATCCAATAAGGAGTGGAACGTTTTGCTCTCAAATACATGGACTAGTTTCTATATGTATATTTACAAGTTAGGAATTTTAGTAACTCCCAATAAATAAAGAAATATTCATTGCCTTATGATAATGATTTACATAATAACAAGTACAATGCCCTCACTCAACATCCTCTGAGTGGCATTCGAGGGCATACTCCTAACAGCAAATACTCTAGAAATATGTTCCTTGATTGCACTAGTAGGGGGAGATCGCCTTTTTGCTAATGACAAAAAGGGGGAGAAAAAGCTTTGCAAAATTCCTTATATTTCAATATTTTTAACATTCACAAGAATCGAACAAAGTCACAAACTTTGATTCGAAAATTTACTTCAAAACTTTTGCAGGAATTTTTTACTAAGTGTTTTGTCATCATCAAAAATGGGGAGATTGCTGAACAAATATAGTTTTGATAATGATTTCAAACACACTTAGTAAAGTAGATCATAACGCATGCCACATGGATACTCTGGCGCACGCTAAATACATTGAATAGAAAACACTAGTGCATAATTGACCTAAGGTAACATATGTATGGTAACACTTTCTGAAATTCAAGTTTATCAAATATTTAAGTAACACCTTGGTAACACTTAATCAATAGGTAACACTTAATGTATCACTTTTTTTATTAATAATATTTTGAAGTAACACTTTTTTAATTGAGTAACACTTTGAAGTAACACTTTAAAATAAGTAGCACTTGTAGTAACACTTTAGGTATCACTTAATCTTTTTTAATTAAAAGAAGTGAATTATGATATAATAAATATTTTCAACCGAAAAAAAACTCTTGTGAGAGACTTTCTCAAAACTTTTTGACAGAATAATTCCCACGGCAAAAACTTTTTTGATACTCTTTCTCAAAATTCCCTCGCACAACATTCTTCTTCACAACTCAAACCAAGCGACTTCATGGCCGGTTAAGAGACTGGAGTAGGAAGACTTTTGGGAGGGATAAAAACTCTATTTCTTCAGGGCTCACGGGCCGATTTGCACGGGTAAGTAATTTTGTTTCCATCAAATATTTCATTGTTTAAGGCTGCGGTGAGTAATTTTGTTTCCATCAAATAGTTTTGGGTAATCTCTACGGTAGGAGGCGAATTGGTATATACAGTTATCATATCGAATTTTCATTTGATTTATCTGTGCTTATCTGTTTCCATAACTATTGCTTCTAATGTGTTTGATAAAAGTCCTCTGAAAAATCATATCGAAGAAATAAGTTCATCACACACACACACACTTCAGTTTGATTATTTTATTCCCTAACAGCACAACAACAGAAAGCAACTTGTAACAATGGAATTGTGCTTTTTTGTTTTGTCCTTCAGATTATTAACGGTGTTAAAATCGAAAAAAGAAAAAGAAAAAAAGTTGCTGCACCAACAAGAAAGAGAAGGGGGATCTGCACCTGCACCACCATCTTTTGCATAATTTTTCTACATTCAATTATTTTTTTTTCTGTTTTAGTTTTTATTTTTCAATTTCCTGAATTTGGGGTTTTTTTCTGTTTGGGAATTTTTTTCTGTTAACAAACAAGTATTCGTCACAGAACGTAAATTGTATCGTGTTGATAACATAGGTTGTTTCACAATTGATGTGTTATTGTGCACATTGCTTTTTTATAGTGTCACTGTCATTGTAATCACAAATAACTGTGTCAGCAAAAATAAATATGCAGACAGTGTTATTGTATTGTGTTTTCTGTTCGTATATCAAAATATGTTCATTGACACAATGGTGCTATAAAAAAATAATGAACAAACTGTGTTATCCAACTGCATAGCAAACTTTGCATGCAAGACTTTAATTAGTGATTACTTGCTAGGATTCTTAGTGCTCGACACATGTGTTGATGTGATGCAACATATCTGATACTTGCTAGGTATCTGATCCACTAATATGTTGGGATATGTTTTTTGATGAAGTTTGGTTGTTACAACTTCCGCATCACTGACCCCTTTGTAAATCCCTCCTTATTAGGTTAAAAAGACAAGAGTTGGTATCTTTCACTGAGTCGTCTTGTGAGGAATTTGTAAGAAAAAACCTAAAACAGAATCGTAATAAAAACCTCAATACTTACAACATACTCCGGAACGTGCTACCAAACAGCCATCAAATCCTCCTCCTGAAAGGTCAAAACTTGTTATATCCATCCAAGATAAAGACGGGCTTAAGCAATTTCGAGTATATAAGGTATTTATTTCTTGATGTCTTGTGAAGCTTTAATTTGATATTCTGTTTCTTCCATAATGGTTATTGTGCCAGTTAAGGGCACCATAGTTTGCCATGCATAAAATAAATGAGAACTATATGTGTTTTTAGCATCTTAGTAGTAAGCAAGAGAAATATGAGTCTATGTGTCCTAAAAAAACTAGAGTGTGATAAAACTCTTCTACAATGTGGAGTAGTGTTTTTACCCTTATTTCGGGTGTTCTAAATATTTCTCATTTATAGCCTTATTATGATGTCTCATTTGTGTTTATGATTAACTCGTTGTTCCAAGGAGATTTTAGGTTCTAATATTATGTGCATGATAAGATAAGAGAGTAGTGAAATGATGCAAGGCTGGTATGTAAAAGATTTTGTTGAGCTCTCTAGCTTATTCTAGGCACTTTTTTGCATCATCCTGAACAGGAAAATAAAATACATAACAAACAGAAGAATAGAAAGAAAAAAATATTGAAAAGGAAGTAGAGAAAAAGAAAGAAATATAAGAGGTATGCTAAAAAAGAAAAAGAAAAATAAATTTGCAAATGATCAGGTATCTTTGAGATTAATCATAGTTGAGGGTGCCTTTTGTATTTTCTGGTTATGAAAGCTGTTATGATTCCATGCAAGTAATTATGATGGATGTTTTATTTCTTTGAGATTAATCATAGTTGAGGGTGCCTTTTGTATTTTCTGGTTATGAAAGCTGTTATGATTCCATGCAAGTAATTATGATGGATGTTTTATTTCTATAAGCAGCTTGGCAACGCAGGATTGCTTTTTTACACTTAATTTTTGCTGCGTCTTGTAACTTGGTCATTGCTTTTTTAATGATCAAAGAGGCCTTTGCAGTTGTGAATTTCAGACGACACCAAGTATATTTATACTGTTCACATTATTTCAGAACATATTTGCTTTGCTTCTACCATTTTTTGCTATAAATTACTGCTGGAAAAACAGGATAAAAGAAGTGCAGAATTATCGAAAGTGTTAAATTTCATTGAACAGGTGCCAGAAATTTATTGATACTTCATGTTCCTCTTGTTATATATTCTAGCTTTGTTTGGTAAGTAATGTGACGTACTTGAGCTTTTTCTTCCAATTCTCGTTAAATAGTAATTATTTTCTTGTTTGATGCCTCTTTACATCCAAGTTTGATCATTCATTCCTGATGGTATCTTCAGATCTGCTTACTCATCTTGCATCTGATTAATTTGTTTTGATTTGTTTTTCCTGATGGTATCGCTTTGCTTGCTCTTGCGGTAATTAAATCAAGATCTTTCCTTTATGTGAATTGATATCGTTGTTAGTCGATTATCGATTGGACGCATTAGTGGCATGATTTATTTGAGATCATGTTTGTCGATCGTCCTAAACTGCTAACAGATAGGAAATAAAGATTCTTACCACTTAATTTTGACGCTGCTTCAAGGCAACTGATGAAGTTCCCCGTTAAGGGCTGAGGGTGAAAGCGTAATGAAATTCATCCTATAATCGAAATATCTATATCAGAAGGAAGCACCGATAAGAGTGAGCAGGAAAGAGCTGGAATGTCGGTCTTTGGCTAGAGTTGCGCCTTTCTTCTATTCTTTGATTATCAATCCTTCTTTCTTGCTGTCTCTCGCCTCGTGCAAGCATAAAAGTAAAGGCAGGAAAGCGTAGGAATAGCAGACGAAAGGGAAGAGAGACCGAAGCTAGGCTAACTTCATCGTTCTGTTCAAGGTGCGGATTACGGTTTCCCAACGCTATCCGCCCATGCAAGAGCGACAGCTGCTTTGTAGTCAAGAGGCGCAAATCTATGTTATTCCCTTCTTTAAGTTTAAGCAAGAGTCTATTTTGTTTTCCTCCGGTTAGCGAAGTAAGGACTCTATTTTGCTCAAAAAAAAAAAGGTCTCTATTTTGCTCTTCTTATTAACATATACCATCAATATTCTTATCAACAGTTTTACTATTTTTGGAGTTCTTCATGGCTTGAGGTGAGGCATTCTTTCTGCTTTGCAGGCCGATGCCGCCTTAGCGAGACTACCGATGCACCACCTTCCCTGCTCAATACCCCGATACACCATTTTGGAAGTCAAATTTTGGTATGTTTCAAATTTGTTCTTTACTTTACTTTATGTATATAAGATCACTCTTTTAATCAAAAGTACAAAATCGATATATTTCTTTGTTCTTTGCACGATGAACCCTCCGTGTAATAGATGAAATGGAGCGTAGAAGAATGGCCACTAACGACCAATATGCCGAATATGAAAAGAGCCGGATGTGTGATATTTGTTTGAAGACCAATGATCACTTTCTGTCGCGCCCATATCTTACATATTACCTGTAAGGAGAACCTATCGGCCCTAACGTTGAACTAGTCTCAGATAGGTCCCGGAGTCTGGATGAGGATCCACTGGTAGGCTTCGATATGCTTGTCGCAAGTCTTGTCTCCATTGTGCCGCACTGCACCACTGGTCTGTGGATTGCCCACTTGCTAAAAGGCCCACTAATGCTTAGAAGGATCTACTGTATGTAAATCTGTTTGGTCCATCTGAGACTAGTACTGTGATGATGTTTTCTTTGAAGAACTTCGGGATTAATAGTAGTAGAACTAGTATCATGTATCGGAATGACAGACATATGAAGTTATATGTTATGTATTTGTGTAATATTAGTGATCTAATGAAGAAACAAATAAATATTCTTTTAGAGATTATGTTTATTTAGGAGGAGATATATTATATGATTGGATTTTTGGGTTAAATTTTCTTTTGTTTTGAACACAATATAGTGTGTTTCAATTGATGAATACTACTTTGTGGCTCATTTTTACGATGAGATGAATATCAATAATATCATTCTATTTTACCTTCTTTTCTTGCTTTTGTAAGTTTAAATGTTATTATCAATATATAAGACACGTATAGAAATGATACTATAAAGTTGGTTAATAAAAAAATGTGTCGCCCAATATCTAATAGAGTGTTACATATGCTGACGTAAAATGATACATAATATATAATAAAGTGTTACTATAGTTCAAAAGATGAAGTAAAAAATGATACTAAAGAGTAAAAAGTGATACATAAAAAATTATTAGTAGCACTATGAATATGCTACATTAGTTTGAAGAAAGTGTTACATTAGGGAATTTTTAGTAGCACTTGAAAAAGTGATACATTAGTATTAGAAAGTTCTACCTAAGAGAATAGGTAGCATGGGCAGATGTTTCACTTATAAAAGTGTTACCTATTACCTAAAGCAATACTTTTAGGCCTTTAAGTAACACTTTTGGGGTGTTACATTAGGTTAATTATGCACTAGTGAAACTGACAGGAAGTTTAACGCACGCTACCGTTTTTACTAACGCACACTACCGATGTTACTAGCGCACGCTACATTGTAATGTAACGGATGCTAACAGGCCAAGACAGTCAGCTGTACAGAATTCATCATAAAATCATTAGCGCACGCTAAGGCATCTATAGAGCACGCTAAAGTCTCAAGACAGTAAGTTCGGGAATCCGTACATAGAAGCGGTTAACGCAGGCAAATGCATGGCGGAACGTACGCTATGATGAAGATTAACGTACGATACTTGTTATGATAACACACGTTATCGAGCTATTCTAGAGAGTCCAGAGAGCAAAACTAAAGTCATTAACGTACGCTACTTGCTACTTTAACGCACGCAAAATTGAAGACGTTAACGTACGCTATGATGAAGATTAATGTACGCTAATTCAAAATATGACCGTTAATCTATATAAACGTTGGGATTATGAACTTTACTCTAGGATCATGCGTTTTTCGATTTTCAGGGTTGATTAAATAGTTAACGCATCTATGCGTACGGATAGCGCACCCTAATGAGGATTTATGACCGGTAGAGCCGAAAAGAAGATCGTACCTTTTATGATTGTTCAAACTTACTTTTACAACAACGCACACTAAATGGAGTATTAGCGCATGCTAATGAAGGCATTTTTCAGTGGATCCGGGCTATAAATACCCATTCACTGAAGACTTCAAAGATATACACCAACACACAACTATACTCGGCTGTACTCGTTTATATACAACTCAAAGTAGCAAAGATATTCTCGAAGCTCTGAAAAATCTTATTCCATTCTCTAATATTATCTTGTGTTATGTCGAAAAAGATACAAGTTTTGTTATTACATTTTATTCTATATTTTATCTTTTTGAAAGTCGAGGGATGTTTTCTGGTTCCCATAGAATACTAAAAAGGTCTGTTTATTTTGTAAATGGTTGGCTTGGACCGATATAAGATAAGAATTGTAACAGTTTATCTTGGACCGATAGAAGACAAGAAAAGTGTTTGGTTGCTCCTAAGCCAATAGAAAAGGAATGAAGAGAGGACGTAGGTCATGTTTTAGACCGAACGTCTATAAATCTTGGTGTTATCTATTTTTCTGCAAGTTCTTAATATTCAATTTACTTAAATATTTTTATTCCACTATTAAACCCTTCATTCTAGTGGACATTTTACTACATCAATTGGCAGTTTTGCTACACTTCATAGAAACGGCCATAACTTTCTTCAAAGATAATATTTTTGAGATTTGTGAAGTGGACATGAAACTAGAATTCTGTGGTTTTCCAGTGATTTTAGATGCACTGTCCAGTTCTTAATGTGCAAGTACATAATATCACTTTTGTCCAGCCTTTTTGCACGTTTATGTTTTTATTAATGTTAAGTGTTTGATGTCGGTTTCGAACCAAGGAACGTGTAGTGGAATCGAGTGTCGATTGCCATTGATAGAAGTCTTATATGTTATGTGGTCAATTTGGATTATATGTGATACCCGGAGCTTTTATCATTAAACTTAGGTTGAATGCAAAGTCCTAAGATCCAAACATGTTAATCGGTCTATTGTCCGTTAGACTTTGTTAAGCTCGATCGATCGCTAACTTAGTTGTTTATGATGAAAGTTGGAGCAGCACACTGAAGCGTAAGGAAGAATGGGAATTCATTTTGCTTGCGATTAGTGCTTGTCCAAATGGGCTTTCTATACGAAAATAATTAGAGTTTTGCTCTATTTTGATGAAATATTTTACAAGCAAATTATGATTTCCAGTGATTATGATGCATAAAAACTTCTATGTATATTCTTATGAACCTACCACTGTAGGCTTGCCAACCTATAAAATAATCGGATCCAGAGGTCGCTGGCCAGGGTTAGCGTACACAGTACTTGGGATTGTGATCTCTCTTTGGAGTGGCCTCTCTGGGGGGTAACACTTGCAGCAGGTGGCCACCTTCCCCGGTGTAAATATAGGTATGGTGAATCTGATGATATGTGTAATGAAATGAAATGATTTAGTAAACATGGTTTTTCTTAAAAAAAACCTTGTTTTACTACTTATGTGTATGATGACAAATACGAAAACATGTTTAATCTATTGGAATATGTTCACCAGAGTACATTGTACTCATACCTCTATATATTTTAAAATGTGCAGGTTGAGCAGGTGATGTGATGGATGGTGTTTAGTGGAAGCCTTTTATCTACAAATGATGTTAAGTCGCGGTCATGTATCTTCATATTGTGACCAACCATGTTTTTTCACTGCAAACACTTTTCATGATTTTGCTTTCTAAATCACGTCCATTGTAATGTATTATGAAACCTTTCTAAACTTCAAGGCTAATATTATTATTATGTATCCTTACCGTGTATTCTAAGTCATTCCTAAGGGATTGATCTTCCTTCATGATGTCTTAATAGGTTATTCATGGAAATCCACCCCTCCTTCTTATGAAACGTATGTTTCCCCCTTTCTTTCCCACTTCTTAATTTCTACTCCAGGTCACGCCCTGGCTATGCTGTCCTTAGTGCTAATGGGTCGTGACATAATTTACCTTGAGCCTGTTGGAATCTTGATGTTATGCCTGAATTGTATGTGATTGAATCGTGATAACACAATGAATTCACTCATGCAGGTCTGATGAGACGTACGAGGATCCACGGTAGTAGAACATGGGAACAAAAGCTGGATTTTGATACTAAGTCACTCGTGCGGGTATTACGAGACCTACGAGGTTACACGATAGTGGAACATGGGAAACAGGACATAGTTTAGTTGCTATGTTCACTCGTGCGGGCCTGACGAGGCTTACGAGGTCCCATGAGAGTGGATCAAGGAGTCAGAACACTGTTTATGTAAAGTGGTTTGATATATGAAAGCCAAAAGATTTCTTGTGAAATATGAATTGGGTCACGGACGCTCCGAACAGTATTGATGGGAAAAGTATGAGTTTTTTGTCAAATGACTCAGAAGTGCTTTATAGGGTCTCATATGTAACACCCCCAAATCCTATTGGGTTATTACGGTGCCGTGGACCCCACGCCAGGAGATCCACCAGGCGAACATGACTAAAATACGTTAAATTAAACAACAAGGGAAAATCATAGTCCCTACCATGATATCCGACACAATATTCCGATAAGGAATTTCAACGACAACGATGGGCCTACATGGCCAAGAGTAAAAATACAACATCCACGAGCATCTGCTCGGGTAATACAAAATGACAATGACTGACAACTGAAGAACACTCCAACCGACTGACCAACATGAACAACTCGGACTAGTATCGCTCGAATGCCTCGTCGCCATCATCATGCCCCAGTTACTCAACTCACTCCTCGCAAGCACCTAAAACATGAAAAACATGTTCCGCCCCCACGGGGTCAGTCATCCAGACAATGAACATCAAATACATGTATAACATGATATGCATCCAAAGGCAGAACGAAACGGTACAATGATGATAATAATACGAGATGCTCACAAACCAAGGTAAGAACCGAGCATTCGTGAAATACTATGCCCACGGCATACTATTAATACCTGTTCGAGAGGTTAGAACATAAATGCCCAACGGCGAATCATAATCACAGAATACCACAATGAATTAAACGACATGAACCAAACCAGAACTGAATTTAATATGAATCATAATGCCCAAAGACTCCAATGAAAATATCAAGACATTACAAAAGGCCTGAAAGTCGTTCAGCGGAAATTAACAAATATCACAAACACCTGAAGTCAAAACAGCCCGAAGCTATATCAATGAGGGCCGAAGCCACGGCACGAAGCCGTATCACAACAAGGGCCGAAGCCACGGCATCCAGCCGTATCAAAATTAGGGCCGAAGCCACGGCACGAATCCGTATCACAATAAGGGCCGAAGCCACGGCATCCAGCCGTATCACAATTAGGGCCGAAGCCACGTCACGAAGCCGTATCACAATTAATGATAGTGTGCTGCCTTGAGTCGGCCAACACGATGACAGTAACACACGGATAGACACCGTCCTTGACAGTCCCAATTTAACACCTCGATTGCCTTAGGATGGCCAACCGATAACAATGATGCAGCGGATGAATTCATGAATGAGTAAGCACTTCGATTGGCTTAGAATGGCCAATCGCTACGAATGATACGATGAATGATTAGAATACCTCGATTGCCTTAGAACGGTCAATCGGTAACAATGAGATGGTGAATAATTGAACATTTCGATTTGCCTGAGAATGGCCAATCGATGACAATGATACGAGGGATGCCTCGGCACCTTTAATCGGTGACCAACGACGAAGATGATAAATGAATAAGCCAATGCCTTAATTCGGCCAATATGGTTTTAATAACAACCCCCAACATGAATAACGATGATCTGAACGATGTCTTAGATCGACATCAATATTAACAACAATCGATACATCAATGCCGCGAGCCGGCTATCAACAATGACATTAATAACGAGTATCACAATGCCTTGAATCGGCCGTTAATGAACAACAATAAACATTTGGCATAATTGCCGAAAGGTATCGTATCGAACGATCTCTTGATATCAATGAATTCATGAAGAGACTAAGTCTCGGAATGATACACACATTCATACACATATATGATGACATTAATCTCATTGACTAGTACAAGTATAAAACTTGCCTCAAACCGAAGGCGAGAAGGTACTTCCACGATCAACGTCCTTAATGAAATTATCGGCCGCTCGAACAACCTTGAACAACACAAATACCAACAATTCTCTTAATACACGAATCAAGCATGATCACAACCAACTCAAAAGTCGATACAACAATACCCGAAACTCATTGGGGCATTAAAACAAACGCGTTGTAAACAATCTCCAATTGTTTACAACCAAAACTCAATTACATCCGAAACCAACTTCCAATGAATGATTCAAACCCACAAAACCTCATGAATACTATCAATAATCCAAAATGAATATCCGAAAACGTGATTATAACGACAATTAATCGAAAACCCCCAATTTCAACCCGATATTCAAGGTGTTCTTGAATAATTCCTCAATAATCCAATGAATCCTTATACAAACTCATAATCATATACATATCCCTTCATATAACATGATTATAACGTCCAAAACATCATATCTTAACATAGAATCGAAATCTAAGGTGTTGAAGAAATTACCTCTTGAAGATCCAACCACTTCGATCCGAAGAACACGAGTTTAATCGAGTATCCAAGCTTCCCAAAGGATTGAAGGTAAAGAAAAATACACACTCAAATGATAATTGATGAAGAAATGTCTCCCTCAAGACCCTCTCTCGCGTAAGAAGGTGAAAAAATGAAGAAATGAGCTGAAATGCTCAAAAAATACGAAATTATAGGGGTTGACTGTCTGTCGGACACGGCCCGTGCCGATCGGCACGGTCGCGGCGCGCACTGGCCGGCAGGGACTCGACCGTGTCCTGCTTGACATGGTCGCGGCGCGAAGGGGCCTACCGATAGACCTGTCCGACAGCGACTCGGCATGACTCGACCGTGTCCTGGAACACGGTCGGGCGTCTGGCGTCGGTTCGCTTATCCGGAATAGTTTGACTCGGTCGTGCTGCATTTACACGGTCGAGTCCTGTGGCAGAGACTTCGGCATTTCCGGACGAGTACAGCACGGGCCGTGTCGGACGACACGGCCGAGTTCGTTCGGCAGTGATCGGCCAATAACTGAAAAATGAGCGGTTGAGCTAAAACGACCATAACTCTCTCGTCCGGACTCCAATTGACTCACCGTTTGAACCATTGGAAAGCTAACTCGATGCTCTATAATATTGCAAAGATTCAGAATTCTTGGAGTTACCAAAAATTAATGGTGATCTAACAAAGTCGAACTCATATGTGGAAAGTTGAAACAATGGACATTAACGATACACAACTCGAAGTTTTTCCGAAAGGTGAACACGGGTGAATGAACATGATTGATAAATGATTATAAATGAGTGAAAATCCACTGAGTGACAATCACCGAATGAAATTACTGAATGATAATGACTTAATTACAACCGGGTATTACATACTCCCCCCTTAAAAGAGTTTCGTCCTCGAAACTAAGGGTAAACGACTCTGGATATGAACTATCCATCTTGATCTGAAAACAATAATGCACATCCAGTCCTCGGGACCAAATCAACCGCAAGCCCAAGTCCCCATGACTTGACGTCTCGAAACATAGTGAACGATTTCCTAAATTATCATGAAATCGTGAGCACAACGCCGAAAGGATGAACTCCCAACAAATGACCCAAATCTCAAGATTCTCGAATATGATCATAATAAGACAGATCAACCATAAATGATCCACAGTCACGATACATTAATACGGATAGATTTACACAGTCATCCAAAAACAAGGTTACATCTCAAATGTACCCAACATCGATATCCTTTGTCTCAACGATTTAAGGTATATCCGAAGATCAACTCGCCGCTGCATATGATCTCAGAAGGTCACGAGAATGAAAGTGACTAAAATGAATGATGAATGATAATTGACTATAAATCCGACCAGGATTAAGAATGGCTCACCAAGGTGAATTAATAACGTCATGAGTGACATTTCAAGTGAAATTATTGGAACCGTTGTTCCTCGTGAATTAAATGATTAATTTCATGATGACAAGTCTCAACATGATTGATGTATGATGAATGAATTATATGAATGAATGAACGACAACGAAATGAATGATTATACTATTAACGAACAAGAATTAACTTGTTCAAACCGGTGATGAATGTCCTTACCTCTGGCCATCGAGGCCTGATAGGGTCCCTTGGATGATGCACGGACTGGAGTAACGAAGTCTCTCGAGGCCCTTGAGCTCTCTTGAGATTTACTGGCGCTAGAACCCCTGCAGTATTTCTACCGGTGTCCCTGCTTCCCACACAGAAAACAAACAATAGCTGGCACCGTACACCGGGTACTAACGTGACTCTTGAATCACGCTTAAAGCAAACAACAATAACTCGTCGCCCGAGAGGAAGATGCTATCCCAAAGACGAAGACGACTAGAAAACGACCCTTGGACGTCGGAGCCCGATGTCCCTCCGAACGAGCCGGCATTCTAGTCCTCTCACCAAGAAATCAAGGATGCTTCGAGTAAGCTCCTTGATCAAAAGCTCGCTCCAAGAGCCTTCCCGATGAACTCACTAAGTGAATTACAATTGTGATTGAACAATCGCATCCTCAATCATGGATTTAGCCTCTTGCTAAAATACTTAATTTTATCCGCCTCAAGACGGATAATTGACGGCGAATCAAGTAGTCCCCAAACTTCTCAGCAATGACAATAACACCCTCGTCCTCGACGGATTCGGGGTTCAAAACTTCTGACAATTTGGCTTCACGAAGTGGAGCCGGGTAATACCTCTCTAACATGAGAGTCTTGAACTCACTCCAAAAACAATCACGATCGATGCGTTTCACAGAAAGCCACCACAAATAAGCGCCCTTACTCAAGTAATAAGCCGCTACTGCCACTTTACTCTCTTCCGGACACTGAACCATGTCGAAGAGTTTATCAAAATGCTCGAGCCAATGAACAATATCAGCCGGTTCCGACGAACCCTCAAAAGTAGGCGGCATCTGCCGAGAGATATCGCCAACAATCTGATTCACTCCTCCAGTCTATCCATGAAATGGAACCTGGCATCCCTGTTGCAGTGCACCACGAACCATCGAGGTCTGCATGGTCTCCACTATCCGCGTCATCTGAGTCATCTGGGCCATCATGCCCTGCATAAATATGAATGGGTCAACCCGAACACCTTCCGAGTGAGCTGCTTCTCGGGTACGACTCCCTGACGGTGAATGGTTATCTGACAGTGAATGCGTAGCCTCGCTATTTGATGAATTAATGATATCCCTCGCATTCGTGTGGGCATGCACACGAGATCCCGGGTTCCGGCCCGTACCGCGGCCTCTTCCCCTGCGTCCTCTGACAGCTCTATCCATACTGAAGTAGGAAAGTCACATGATGATTACAGATTCCGCATGAATATCGCATTATGATTACGTTACAGAGTGACAATAATGAGCATACACGCTCTCGCACAATGAATGCATTAATGATTTAATGAAATGATCGTCGACATTACGTCAGAGTATGATAAGATCGTATGAAACATCAAATGAGGTAACATGATTGCCTGATGAAATTCCTGAAATGATTACCTTGAACAAGTTAACAAGGTTGAAAATTCGATCCTCAAGATCAACAACTGAACCGTGAGATGGGCTGAATGATTAATGAATTAACTGAACAATGAGATCGACTGAGTGATGAATGAATTAACTGAACGATGATATTGACTGAGTGATGAATGAATTAACTGACTGATGAATGAATTATCTGAGTAATGATATTGACTGAGTGAGGAATGAATTAACTGAGTGATGGATGAATTATCTGAGTGATGATATTGACTGAGTGAGGAATGAATTAACTGACTGATGATATTGACTGAGCGGTGAATGAATTAACTGACTGATGATATTGACTGAGTGATGAATGAATTAACTGAGTGATGAATGAATTATCTGAGTGATATTATTGACTGAGTGATGAATGAATTAACTGAGTGATGAATGAATTATCTGAGTGATGTTATTGACTGAGTGAGGAATGAATTAACTGACTGATGATATTGACTGAGCGGTGAATGAATTAACTGACTGATGATATTGACTGAGTGATGAATGAATTAACTGAGTGATGAATGAATTATCTGAGTGATATTATTGACTGAGTGATGAATGAATTAACTGAGTGATGAATGAATTATCTGAGTGATGTTCTTGACTGAGTGATGAATGAGTTAACTGAGTGATGAGGTCAAAATGATGATTGAAAATTATTAACTGGTAAATGAGTTGATCCTTAATGCTTACACAAGTCACACGTGCTCCAAAACAATTAGTCATGAATCAATCATAACACTAATATCACATATAGGTTTCAGCAAAGCATGAACAATTAATGACATGATGAATGTATGAACACAAAGAGGATCGAGTCCTTACACAGGTCATACGAAGCTTCGAGGTCTCGCGATACTAGTCTTCACTGACGATGACTCGATGAATGAATGACTCGTGCAGTCGCACTAATATTACGACTCACAAAACCTGACCGACTAGATTGTCATAACCTGATAATCCCACTACTACCGCGTCGGTAGGACCACATAACTCACATCTCAGGGTATTTCACAACCCAAGGGCTCTGATACCATTTCTTTAACACCCCCAAATCCTATTGGGTTATTACAGTGTCGTGGACCCCACGCCAGGAGATCCACCAGGCGAACATGACTAAAATACGTTAAATTAAACAACAAGGGAAAATCATAGTCCCTACCATGATATCCGACACAATATTCCGATAAGGAATTTCAACGACAACGATGGGCCTACATGGCCAAGAGTAAAAATACAACATCCACGAGCATCTGCTCGGGTAATACAAAATGACAATGACTGACAACTGAAGAACACTCCAACCGACTGACCAACATGAACAACTCGGACTAGTATCGCTCGAATGCCTCGTCGCCATCATCATGCCCCTGTGTCTCAACTCTCTCCTCGCAAGCACCTAAAACATGAAAAACATGTTCCGCCCCCACGGGGTCAGTCATCCAAACAATGAACATCAAATACATGTATAACATGATATGCATCCAAAGGCAGAACGAAACGGTACAATGATGATAATAATACGAGATGCTCACAAACCAAGGTAAGAACCGAGCATTCGTGAAATACTATGCCCACGGCATACTATTAATAATTGCTCGAGGTTAGAACATAAATGCCCAACGGCGAATCATAATCACAGAATACCACAATGAATTAAACGACATGAACCAAACCAGAACTGAATTTAATATGAATCATAATGCCCAAAGACTCCAATGAAAATATCAAGACATTACAAAAGGCCTGAAAGTCGTTCAGCGGAAATTAACAAATATCACAAACACCTGAAGTCAAAACAGCCCAAAGCTGTATCAATGAAGGCCGAAGCCACGGCACGAAGCCGTATCACAACAAGGGCCGAAGCCACGGCATCCAGCCGTATCACAATTAGGGCCGAAGCCACGGCACGAAGCCGTATCACAATAAGGGCCGAAGCCACGGCATCCAGCCGTATCACAATTAGGGCCGAAGCCACGGCACGAAGCCGTATCACAATTAATGATAGTGTGCTGCCTTGAGTCGGCCAACACGATGACAGTAACACACGGATAGACACCGTCCTTGACAGTCCCAATTTAACACCTCGATTGTCTTAGGATGGCCAACCGATAACAATGATGCAGCGGATGAATTCATGAATGAGTAAGCACTTCGATTGGCTTAGAATGGCCAATCGCTACGAATGATACGATGAATGATTAGAATACCTCGATTGGCTTAGAACGGTCAATCGATAACAATGAGATGGTGAATAATTGAACATTTCGATTTGCCTGAGAACGGCCAATCGATGACAATGATACGAGGGATGCCTCGGCACCTTTAATCGGTGACCAACGACGAAGATGAGAAATGAATAAGCCAATGCCTTAATTCGGCCAATATGGTTTTAATAACAACCCCCAACATGAATAACGATGATCTGAACGATGTCTTAGATCGACATCAATATTAACAACAATCGATACATCGATGCCGCGAGCCGGCTATCGACAATGACATTAATAACGAGTATCACAATGCCTTGAATCGGCCGTTAATGAACAACAATAAACATTTGGCATAATTGCCGAAAGGTATCGTATCGAACGATCTCTTGATATCAATGAATTCTTGAAGAGACTAAGTCTCAGAATGATACACACATTCATACACATATATGATGACATTAATCTCATTGACTAGTACAAGTATAAAACTTGCCTCAAACCGAAGGCGAGAAGGTACTTCCACGATCAACGTCCTTAATGAAATTATCGGCCGCTCGAACAACCTTGAACAACACAAATACCAACAATTCTCTTAATACACGAATCAAGCATGATCACAACCAACTCAAAAGTCGATACAACAATACCCGAAACTCATTGGGGCATTAAAACAAACGCGTTGTAAACAATCTCCAATTGTTTACAACCAAAACTCAATTACATCCGAAACCAACTTCCAATGAATGATTCAAACCCACAAAACCTCATGAATACTATCAATAATCCAAAATGAATATCCGAAAACGTGATTATAACGACAATTAATCGAAAACCCCCAATTTCAACCCGATATTCAAGGTGTTCTTGAATAATTCCTCAATAATCCAATGAATCCTTATACAAACTCATAATCATATACATATCCCTTCATATAACATGATTATAACGTCCAAAACATCATATCTTAACATAGAATCGAAATCCAAGGTGTTGAAGAAATTACCTCTTGAAGATCCAACCACTTCGATCCGAAGAACACGAGTTTAATCGAGTATCCAAGCTTCCCAAAGGATTGAAGGTAAAGAAAAATACACACTCAAATGATAATTGATGAAGAAATGTCTCCCTCAAGACCCTCTCTCGCGTAAGAAGGTGAAAAAAATGAAGAAATGAGCTGAAATGCTCAAAAAATACGAAATTATAGGGGTTGGTATGCATCGGACACGGCCCGTGCCGATCGGCACGGTCGCGGCCTTAGCGGCAGCGAGGACTCGACCGTGTCTGCTTGACACGGTCGCGGCGCGAAGGGCCTGCGATGAACTGTCCAAGCGGCGACTCGGCATGACTCGGCCGTGTCACAGAACACGATCGGGCGTCAGGCGATCGGTTACGGATTATCCGGAAGAGTTTGACTCGGCCGTGCTGCGACACGGTCGGGTCCTGTGGCGAGACCCGGCATTTCGGGACGAGTACAGCCGCGGGCCGTGTCGGACGACACGGCCGAGTTCGCTCGGCGATGATCGCCAATAATCGAAAAATGAGCGGTTGAGCTAAAGCGACCATAACTCTCTCGTCCGACTCGATTGACTCACCGTTTGAACCATTGGAAAGCTAACTCGATGCTCTATAATATTGCAAAGATTCAGAATTCTTGGAGTTACCAAAAATTAATGGTGATCTAACAAAGTAGAACTCATATGTGGAAAGTTGAAACAATGGACAATAACGATACACAACTCGAAGTTTTTCCGAACGGTGAACACGGGTGAATGAACATGATTGATAAATGATTATAAATGAGTGAAAATCCACTGAGTGACAATCACCGAATGAAATTACTGAATGATAATGACTGAATTACAACTAGGTATTACATCAGACCCTAAACAATTTCGAAACATACTTTTGGCAAGTCCGAAATGAAATCTTGAAAGTTTTCCCGAGGTTTCACGTCATTTTTCGAAAAACTTTAGTTACTTTTCTTTTGAAAAATAAATGGTAAAACCCCTTTTAAACTATTTTTACAAATCAAGAAGCCTCTCGGGAATCTCTTGTGAAAAAGTACTTCAAATGATTGACTTGTCTAATGAACTAAGACTTATTGATTACATTAAGCCGTGTGATATGTGAAGTAATGTTGTGATAGTTGTTATGGATATCAATGATGTGTATATTTTGCATGTTCGTACTATCTGCACCAACAATTTCATGACCCCTCCGGGGTGTAACACCCCCAAAACCATTCGGGATATTACATCGCCGTAAGTCCCGCGCCAGAACCCACCAGGCTAAAAACCATTTCAAAAATGTTCAAAAATGCCAAAAGGGCCGATGACGGTAATATTTTGCAAATACTCAAATATTTGCCAAAGCATAATTCTCAAATACCGTCATCAAATACTATTTGAAATACAAGGCGAAATGCCAAATCTCGACAGTTTCAAAATGTAGTTAACCACCCCTTAAACGCACCGACAAAATAGTTAGGAAAAGAGTTTAACGAAATATCCCAAATTCGCAAAATGCCAAAAGGCCATTTGAAATACACACGAGTTGGTAAAAATACCGGAAAGCCATTTTGAAATACATACGCAGCGGATAGAAACACAGTTCAAAATACACAACTGCAGCGGAATAAACAACTAGAAGGAATACTCGTACTCAAATATATGCCACAACCAGTATCACCCGGGAAGCTCATCCCTTCACGACCGCTACTAGCTCGATCTCCGAGTACCTAAAATAAAGCCCAAGACGGGGTCAGTCACAATACTCAATAATGATATCGATCACATCATCATAAATAATTACATACCAATGTAATAACAAAGTAAGAATACTACCAATGTAATCTTACCGTCATAACCTTACCAACCCATAACAATCCATAACAGATCAATCCTTACCATCATCCATATTTCGCATTCTCAAATGACGAAATGAACTCAACAACAAACATCTATACTATAATCAAACAATACCAAGAATCATCAAAACATCATCATAACTCATAAGCGTGAAATAATCCAATCTGTGCCAAATCCTGTCCGTCGGATTACACAATCAAATCTCAACATGGATAAAACAATAATACCCAAGATATCTGTAGATCAACTACCACAAAACAAAGATAACGAGTCCTGAAACATCGACGTACAGTCTGAATGCTCATACGATCAATAGCAATGATCAACCAATACCTCAACAGAGAATATCACCAACATGATAAACTCCAATACGACAAATAAAAGATCAATAGCAACTGAGAATACCATCAACAAGGTAAACTCCAAACACGATCACGAGAGGATTAACAACGACCGAGAATACCATCAACAAGGTAAACTCCAAATGATCAACAAAGGATCAATAACGACCGAGAATACCATCAACAAGGTAAACTCCAAACGATCAACAATAATGGATCTCAAAGAAATAACCCCGACTATCGAACATACCCCTCAGGCGTATGAACGACCAGTCGTAAACTGTCGAAGATATCCAATCATATATGGACTATGAACGACCAAACACTATGGCTCAAGATGGACATCACAGTACGCCAGATCCGAAAATGTGTCATTGCACATGTCCATCCTGTATATGGAATCCAGAATATACGTGGGACAATGAACCTAATTAGACTCACGAACTACCTCTCGTGTGCACAGTCCAATACGGGAACATCCATGCATGACTATATATGTGCCTGGCTAAAAATCCTACACAATAACCAATCGGAACGCAGATATGATTCAAGATATGTCACGATGCAACATGACAACGAAACTCAAAGAATCACATAACCAATAAAGATAAAAACTCACCAAAGTGAACAATGACACACGGATAATGAAAGATCGACACGACCGACAATATCCAAAACAAACATCATGGGATCACAAATCCCAAAGAATGATCAACGCGATCAACAATCTCAACACTACTGTCCTGGGATCAACACCCCTAAACGAACAACCAAATACGAATCTCATTATACAAAACATCAACGTACAACAATTCATCAGAATAATTATCCTCATAACTGAACAATACTTAAATTACCTCAAAGCCGAAGACAGTATCCTTTCCACGAACAAACCATCATCCCGACAATTTACATTTATAATATCATTGCTATATGAATTATAAATGAAATGAAAGTGAAACCATTCATTTAAATATTATAAACTGAACAAGTATAAACTTGCCTTGATACCGATACGACAAAGTCATTTACCAATTCCATTGCCTTTGTATACGAGCTCATTAGCCCCGACCAAAAGCAATCTACGAACTCTTCAGCCTCAACCGCAACACAACAGTCATAATCAGCGATCAATTATCACAACCTATTGAAATAATCGATTAACACATATTCGATAATAATCAACAACCGATATAACCAACCAATCAAACTCAATGGCTCAACAATACCTCGATCATATACAAAACCGAACAATACAACCCAAACAATCATGAACTCATAACCACAACACGATATACCACACTATCTGCCTACTTAGCGCACGTTAAACACATAACGTAGCGTGAGCTAATGGTCACCAGTTAGCGTGCGTTAAGCCAGTCAACTAGCGTGCGCTAATGACATGCAGTTGCATGCATTCCATGCATCGACTAACACCTTGCGGCTCCGAATCCGAATATAAAGGAAATTGTACTCCAAGATTAACAATAACTTTTCCAAATCCAATCTCATCACCATACTCGAAATAATATTCATATTCTTATACGAATATTATATCAAAACACATAACTTAGTTCTAGATATAAATATCTCATATTCATACCCATAACACCAACACATCCTGTACATAATCATTATATCATATAATTCAAGAGTTCTTCAAGAACATGAAATATCCGAAATCACGTTCAAAACGACATAATCTGATGTATTTATCATCATGTTATCACTTTATTCATCATGCAATTCACATAACCTCAAGAATCGCAACAAAACCACCATGACCATCATCATATGAAGGTGATATCAACAACAACATCAACATCCGAAAAATGAGAAGAAGGATTAACCCATATATCTCAATAAGACGAACAACACCATACAAAACCACACGAGTCACATCAATATTCGCATATAAACAATAACCTCAAGATAGTTCGGTAATCCACTCAAAATCATACTTATCAACTCATTTATGATAATCATCAACTCAAGAACACCAATATTCAATCCCAAAACGAAATCCAAAGTGAAGGTTCATTACCTCTTTGAAGAAAAGGATCGATTATCAAGGTTGAATCCATTACCAATCATTTCCAAGCTCCAAATGTTGATAAGAACGATCAACTCCATCATAATCCAGTATTTGGAACCTCAAGACTCTCTCTATGAACTCCATTCCAAGAACCATTATTAATTTCAAGAACAAAGCTTTGAGTCCATGCTCTCCATCTTAATCTTGTTAAAATGGATCATCTCTCAGAGTTTAGGATCTTCAAGTATCCTCCCAAGGCTCTCTCTATCGAGCGAACGGAAAGAAATGGACGAAATGCCTCTTAACACATGTTTGTCCCCTTTTATAAAGTACATTTCTAGCGTGCGCTAAACCGTTTATTTAGCGTGCGCTACAGCCCTAGCGTGCGCTATCCTTCCTTGATAGCGTGCACTATCGGGCAGTCCAGAGGCTACTGCCTTGCTTCGCACATCATCTTACGTACGTAATGCCTATGCAATTGCATACGCAAACAGGCGTTGACTTGCTACAGTGAAATGCTTAGTAGCGTGCGCTATTCTCTAACAATAGCGTGCACTATTCCTCGTTGACCCGACATTCTGCACCTTCCCCGAAGATGCTCGGGGTCCACACGCCGAAAGTAACCTGACAAATCCAAGATTCTTTTTTGACCGATCTGATGTTAGCATGCGCTAACCATATGCATTAGCGTGCGCTAGATGCAGATAATTATTAACCTGGGCCTACCTGTCGGACACTTTCCGAACCTTATCCAGAATACCTTACGTATGTTAGGGGTCCCCCTTAGCTTACGTAATCTACACCTCTTAGCGTGCGTTAAGTATACACCGTAGCGTGCGCTAGGCATACATTGTAGCGTGCGCTAGGCTTACATTGTAGCGTTCGCTAATGTGGCCGTACTTAGCCATTTCCAACTGTTCTCGTCCGTCGTCTCGATATAACAGATGCATATACACGACATACTGAATACATATATTCAATTCAATAACATTCTCATACGATATACCCGATATCAAAATTAAAACAACCTGATATACGATATCCTCAATCATAACTGTCAACCAATCGCGTCAATTGTACAAGTACAACTATCTCAATCTTCAATTTATTTTATCCATGCTGTATAGACACCAAGCTATCCAGTATATCTCACATAAAATAACGCGAAAAATTTATACTGAAAATCCGGATATTACATACTACTCCCCTTAAAATGAGTTTCGTCCTCAAAACTTGCAATCCTGTCACTAACAACAGATCAACCCAAAATTTATAGACTCATCGCAAAAGCAATCAATCATCGCCACAAGCGAATAACCAAAATAGTATACTTACAGGTACGTGAAGCAGATGATCTCCCGTGATACTAGCACACGACTCCCATACGAAGTCTCAACACAATACCAACACACACCAATATCACAAATAGCAATTTGAAAATATCTCAAAAATTTTGGAACCTCCAAAAATCGGTTTGACTCAAAAGTCAGAAAATCATTTTCAAAAGTCAGGCTACTACCGTACTGGTAGAGGCACATAACACACACGTCCGGGTTTCGCAAAACCCAAAGCTCCGATGCCATCTTCTGTAACACCCCCAAAACCATCTGGGATACTACAGCGTCGTGGGTCCCGCGCCAGAACCCACCAAGCTAAAAACCATTTCAAAAATGTTCAAAAATGCCAAAAGGGCCGATGACGGTAATATTTTGCAAATACTCAAATATTTGCCAAAGCATAATTCTCAAATACCGTCATCAAATACTATTTGAAATACAAAGCGAAATGCCAAATCTCGACAGTTTCAAAATGTACGTTAACCACCCCTTAAACGTACCGACAAAATAGTTAGGAAAAGAGTTTGACGAAATAACCCAAATTCGCAAAATGCCAAAAGGCCATTTGAAATGCACACGAGTTGTTAAAAATACCGGAAAACCATTTTGAAAGACACATGCAGCGGATAGAAACACAGTTCAAAATAGACAACTGCAGCGGAATAAACAACTAGAAGGAATACTCGATACTCAAATACATGCCACAACCAGTATCACCCGAGAAGCTCATCCCTTCATGACCGCTACTAGATCGATCTCTGAGTACCTAAAATAAAGCCCACGGCGGGGTCATCCACAATACTCAACAATGATATCGATCACATCATCATAAGTAATTACATACCAATGTAATAACAAAGTAAGAATACTACCAATGTAATCTTACCATCATAACCTTATCAACCCATAACAATCCATAACAGATCAATCCTTACCATCACCCACATTTCGCATTCACAAATGACGAAATGAACTCAACAACAAACATCTGTACTATAACCAAACAATACCAAGAATCCTCAAAACATCATCATAAGCGTGAAATAATCCAATATGTGCCAAATATTGTCCATCGGATTACACAATCAAATCTCAACCTGGATAAACCAATAATACCCAACATATCTGTCGATAAACTACCACAAAATAAAGATATCGAGTCCTGAAATATCGACGTACAGTCCGAATGCTCATACGATCAATAACAATGATCAACCAATACCTCAACTGAGAATATCACCAACATGATAAACTCCAATACGACAAACAAAGGATCAATAGCAACCGAGAATACCATCAATAAGGTATACTCCAAACACGATCAACAGAGGATTAACAACGACCGAGAATACGATCAACAAGGTAAACTCCAAACGATCAACAAAGGATCAATAACGACCGAGAATACCATCAACAAGGTAAACTCCAAACGATCAACAATAATGGATCTCAAAGAAATAACCCCGACTGTCGAACATACCCCTCGGGCGTATGAACGACCAGTCACAAACCGTCGAACATATCCAATCATACATGGACAATTAACGACCAAACAATATGGCTCAAGATGGACATCACAGTACGCCCGATCCGAAAATGTGTCAGTGCACATGTCCACCCCGTATACGGAATCCAGAATATACGTGGGATAATGTACCTAATTAGACTCACGAACTACGTATCGTGTGCACAGTCCAATACGGGAACATCCACGCATGATTATATATGTGCCTGGCTAAAAATCCTACACAATAACCAATCGGAACGCAGATATGATTCCAGATATGTCACGATGCAGCATGACAACGAAACTCAAAGAATCACATAACCAATAAAGATAAAAACTCACCAAAGTGAACAATGACACACGGATAATGAAAGATCGACACGACCGACAATATCCAAACCAAACATCATGGGATCACAATTCCCAAAGAATGATCAACGCGATCAACAATCTCAACACTATTGTCCTGGGATCAACATCCCTCAACGAACAACTAACTACGAATCTCATTATACAAAACATCAACGCACAACAATTCATCAGAATAATTATCCTCATAACTCAACAATACTTAAATTACCTCAAAGCCGAAGACAATATCCTTTCCGCGAACAAACCATCATCCTGACAATATACATTTATAATATCATTGCTATATGAATTATAAATGAAATGAAAGCGAAACCATTCATTAAATATTATAAACTGAACAAGTATAAACTTGCCTTTATACCGGTACGACAAAGCCGTTTACCAATTCCATTGCCTTTGTCCACGAGCTCCTCAGCCCTGACCAAAATCAATCTACAAACTCTTCAGCCTCAACCACAACACAACGGTCATAATCAGCGATCAATTATCACAACCTATTGCAATAATCGATTAATACACATTCGATAATAATCAACAACCGATATAACCAACCAATCAAACTCAACGGCTCAACAATACCTCGATCATATACAAAACCGAACAATACAACCCAAACAATTACGAACTCATAACCACAACACGATATACCCAACTGTCTGCCTACTTAACGCACGTTAACCACATAACGTGCGCTAATGGTCACCAGTTAGCGTGCGTTAAGCCAGTCAGCTAGCGTGCGCTAATGACATGCAGTTGCATGCATTCCAAGCATCGACTAACACCTTGTGGCTACGAATCCGAATGTAAAGGAAATTGTACTCCAAGATTAACAATAACTTTTCCAAATTCAATCTCATCACCATACTCGAAATCATATTCGTATTCTTATACGAATATTTTATCAAAACACATAACTTAGTTCTAGATATGAATATCCCATATTCATACCCAATATACCAACAGCTCCTGTACATAATCATCATATCATATAATTCAAGAGTTCTTCAAGAACTTGAAATATCCGAAATCACGTTCAAAACGACATAATCCGATGTATTTATCATCATGTTATCACTTTCTTCATCATGCAATTCACATAACCTCAAGAATCGCAACAACACCACCATGACCATCATCATATGAAGGTGATATCAACAACAACATCAACATCCGAAAAATGAGGAGAAGGTTTAACCCATATATCTCAATAAGACTAACAACACCATACAAAACCACACAAATCATATCAATATTCGCATATAAACAATAACATCAAGATAGTTCGGTAATCCACTCAAAATCATAATTATCAACTCATTAATGATAATCATGAACTCAAGAACACCAATATTCAATCCAAAAACGAAATCCAAAGTGAAGGTTAATTACCTCTTTGAAGAAAATGATCGATTATCAAGGTTGAATCCATTTCCAATCATTTCCAAGCTCCAAATGTTGATAAGTACGATCAACTCCATCATAATCTAGTATTTGGAACCTCAAGACTCTCTCTATGAACTCCATTCCAAGAACCATTATTAATTTCAAGAACAAAGCTTTGAATCCATGCTCTCCATCTTAATCTTGTTAAAAAGGATCATCTCTCAGAATTTAGGATCTTCAAGTACCTCCCAACGCTCTATCTATCGAGTGAAAGGGAAGAAATGGACGAAATGCCTCTTAACACCTGTCTGTCCCCTTTTATAAAGTACATTACTAGTGTGCGCTAAACCTTATATTTAGCGTGCGCTACAGCCCTAGTGTGCGCTATCCTTCCTTGATAGCGTGCGCTATCGGGCAGTCCAGAGGCTACTGCCTTGCTTCGCACATCATCTTACGTACGTAATGCCCATGCAATAGCGTACGCAAACAGGCGTTGACTTGCTACAGTGAAATGCTCAGTAGCGTGCGTTATTCTCCAACAATAGCGTGCGCTATTCCTCGTTGACCCGATATTCTTCACCTTACCCGAAGATGCTCGGGGTCCACACGCCGAAAGTAACCTCACAAATCCAAGATTCTTTTTTGACCGATCTGATGTTAGCGTGCGCTAACCATATGCATTAGCGTACGCTAGATGCAGATAATTATCAACCTGGGCCTATCTGTCGGCCACCTTCCGAACCTTATCCAGAATACCTTACGTACGTTAGGGGTCCCCCTTAGATTACGTAATCTACACCTCTTAGCGTGCGCTAAGTATACACCGTAGCGTGCGCTAGGCATACATTGTAGCATGCGCTAGGCTTACATTGTAGCGTGCGCTAATGTGGCTGTACTTAGCCATTTCCAATTGTTCTCGTCCGTCGTATCGATATACCAGATGCATATACACGACATACTGAATACATATATTCAATTCAATAACATTCTCATACGATATACCCGATATCAAAATTAAAGCAACCTGATACACGATATCCTCAATCATAACTGTCAACCAATCGCGTTAATTGTACAAGTACAACTGTCTCAATCTTCAATTTATTTTATCCATATTGTATAGACACCAAGCTATCCAGTATATCTCAGATAAAATAATGTAAAAAATTTATACTGAAAATCCGGATATTACATACTACTCCCCTTAAAATAAGTTTCGTCCTCAAAACTTGCAATCGTGTCACAAACAACAGATCAACCCAAAATTTCCAAACTCATCGCAAAAGCAATCAATCATCGCCACAAGAGAATAACCAAAACAGTATACTTACAGGTACGTGAAGCCAATGATCTCCCGTGATACTAGGACACGACTCCCATACGAAGTCTCAACACAATACCAACACACACCAATATCACAAATAGCAATTTAAAAATATCTCAAAAATTTTGGAACCTCCAAAAATCGGTTTGACTCAAAAGTCAGAAAATCATTTTCAAAAGTCATGCTACTACCGTACTGGTAGAGCCACACCCCCAAAACCATCCGGGATATTACAACACCGTGGGTCCCGCTCCAGAACCCACCAGGCTAAAAACCATTTAAAAAACGTTCAAAAATGCCAAAAGGGCCGATGACGGTAATATTTTGCAAATACTCAAATATTTGCCAAAGCATAATTCTCAAATACCGTCATCAAATACTATTTGAAATACAAGGCGAAATGCGAAATCTCGACAGTTTCAAAATGTACGTTAACCACCCCTTAAACGTACCGACAAAATAGTTAGTAAAAGAGTTTGACGAAATAACCCAAATTCGCAAAATGCCAAAAGGCCATTTGAAATACGCACGAGTTGGTAAAAATACCGGAAAGCCATTTTGAAAGACACACGCAGCAGATAGAAACACAGTTCAAAATACACAACTACGGCGGAATAAACAACTAGAAGGAATACTCGATACTCAAATACATGCCACAACTAGTATCACCCGGGAAGCTCATCCCTTCACGACCGCTACTAGCTCGATCTCCGAGTACCTAAAATAAAGCCCATGTTGGGGTCAAACACAATACTCAACAATGATATCGATCACATCATCATAAATAATTACATACCAATGTAATAACAAAGTAAGAATACTACCAATGTAATCTTACCGTCATAACCTTACCAACAAATAACAATCCATAACAGATCAATCCTTACCATCATCCACATTTCGCATTCTCAAATGACGAAATGAACTCAACAACAAACATCTATACTATAATCAAACAATACCAAGAATCCTCAAAACATCATCATAACTCATAAGCGTGAAATAATCCAATCTGTGCCAAATCCTGTCCGTCGGATTACACAATCAAATCTCAACCTCGATAAACCAATAATACCCAACATATCTGTCTATAAACTACCACAAAACAAAGATATCGAGTCCTGAAATATCGACGTACAGTCCGAATGCTCATACGATCAATAACAATGATCAACCAATACCTCAACTGAGAATATCACCAACATGATAAACTCCAATACGACAAACAAAGGATCAATAGCAACCGAGAATACCATCAATAAGGTAAACTCCAAACACGATCAACAGAGGATTAACAACGACCGAGAATACGATCAACATGGTAAACTCCAACAAAGGATCAATAACGACCGAGAATACCATCAACAAGGTAAACTCCAAACGATCAACAATAATGGATCTCAAAGAAATAACCCCGACTGTCGAACATACCCCTCGGGCGTATGAACGACCAGTCACAAACCGTCGAACATATCCAATCATACATGGACAATTAACGACCAAACAATATGGCTCAAGATGGACATCACAGTATGCCCGATCCGAAAATGTGTCAGTGCACATGTCCACCCCGTATACGGAATCCAAAATACACGTGGGACAATGTACCTAATTAGACTCACGAACTACGCATCGTGTGCACAGTCCAATACGGCAACATCCACGCATGATTATATATGTGCCTGGCTAAAAATCCTACACAATAACCAATCGGAACGCAGATATGATTCCAGATATGTCACGATGCAACGTGACAACGAAACTCAAAGAATCACATAACCAATAAAGATAAAAACTCACCAAAGTGAACAATGACACACGGATAATGAAAGATCGACACGACCGACAATATCCAAAACAAACATCTTGGGATCACAATTCCCAAAGAATGATCAACGCGATCAACAATCTCAACACTATTGTCCTGGGATCAACATCCCTCAACGAACAACCAAATACGAATCTCATTATACAAAACATCAACGCACAACAATTCATCAGAATAATTATCCTCGTAACTGAACAATACTTAAATTACCTCAAAGCCGAAGACAATATCCTTTCCACGAACAAACCATCATCCCGACAATTTACATTTATAATATCATTGCTATATGAATTATAAGTGAAATGAAAGCGAAACCATTCATTAAATATTATAAACTGGACAAGTATAAACCTGCCTTGATACCGATACGACAAAGCCATTTACCAATTCCATTGCCTTTGTCTACGAGCTCCTCAGCCCCGACCAAAAGCAATCTACGAACTCTTCAGCCTCAACCGCAACATAACAGTCATAATTAGCGATCAATTATCACAACCTATTGCAATAATCGATTAACACACATTCGATAATAATCAACAACCGATATAACCAACCAATCAAACTCAACGGCTCAACTATACCTCGATCATATACAAAACCGAACAATACAACCCAAATAATTACGAACTCATAACCACAACACGATATACCACACTGTCTGCCTACTTAGCGCACGTTAAACACATAACATATCGTGTGCTAATGGTCACCAGTTAGCGTGCGTTAAGCCAGTCAGCTAGCGTGCGCTAATAACATGCAGTTGCATGCATTCCAACCATCGACTAACACCTTGCGGCTACGAATCCGAATGTAAAGGAAATTGTACTCCAAGATTAACAATAACTTTTCCAAATTCAATCTCATCACCATACTCGAAATCATATTCGTATTCTTATACGAATATTATATCAAAACACATAACTTAGTTCTAGATATGAATATCCCATATTCATACCCAAAACACCAACACCTCATGTACATAATCATCATATCATATAATTCAAGAGTTCTTAAAGAACATGAAATATCCGAAACCACGTTCAAAACGACATAATCCGATGTATTTATCATCATGTTATCACTTTCTTCATCATGCACTTCAAATAACCTCAAGAATCGCAACAACACCACCATGACCATCATCATATGAAGGTGATATCAACAACAACATCAACATCCGAAAAATGAGGAGAAGGTTTAACCCATATATCTCAATAAGACGAACAACACCATACAAAACCACACAAATCATATCAATATTCGCATATAAACAATAACATCAAGATAGCTCGGTAATCCACTCAAAATCATAATTATCAACTCATTTATGATAATCATCAACTCAAGAACACCCATATTCAATCCCAAAATGAAATCCAAAGTGAAGGTTAATTACCTCTTTGAAGAAAATGATCGATTATCAAGGTTGAATCCATTTTCAATTATTTCCAAGCTCCAAATGTTGATAAGGACGATCAACTCCATCATAATCCAGTATTTGGAACCTCAAGACTCTCTCTATGAACTCCATTCCAAGAACCATTATTAATTTCAAGAACAAAGCTTTGAATCTATGCTCTCCATCTTAATCTTGTTAAAAAGGATCATCTCTCAGAGTTTAGGATCTTCAAGTATCCTCCCAAGGCTCTATCTATCGAGTGAAAGGAAAGAAATGGACGAAATGCCTCTTAACACCTGTCTGTCCCCTTTTATAAAGTACATTACTAGCGTGCGCTAAACCTTATATTTAGCGTGCGCTACAGCCCTAGTGTGCGCTATCCTTCCTAGCGTGCGCTATCGGGCAGTCCAGAGGCTACTGCCTTGCTTCGCACATCATCTTACATACGTAATGCCCATGCAATAGCGTACGCAAACAGGCGTTGACTTGCTACAGTGAAATGCTCAGTAGCGTGCGCTATTCCTCATTGACCCGACATTCTGCACCTTCCCCGAAGATGCCCAGGGTCCACATGCCGAAAGTAACCTGACAAATCCAACATTCTTTTTTGACCGATCTGATGTTAGCGTGCGCTAACCATATGCATTAGCATGCGCTAGATGCAGATAATACCTTACGTATGTTAGGGGTCCCCCTTATCTTACGTAATCTACACCTCTTAGCGTGCGCTAAGTATACACTGTAGCGTGCGCTAGGTTTACATTTTAGCGTGCGCTAACGTAGCTGTGCTTAGCCATTTCCAACTATTCTCGTATGTCGTCTCGATATACCAAATGCATATACACGACATACTGAATACATATATTCAATTCAATAACATTCTCATACGATATACCCGATATCAAAATTAAAACAACCTGATACACGATATCCTCAATCATAACTGTCAGCCAATCGCGTCAATTGTACAAGTACAACTGTCTCAGTCTTCAATTTATTTTATCCATACTGCATAGACACCAAGCTATCCAGTATATCTCAGATAAAATAACGCGAAAAATTTATACTGAAAATCCGGATATCACATACTACTCCCCTTAAAATAAATTTCGTCCTCAAAACTTGCAATCCTGTCACAAACAACATATCGACCCAAAATTTCCAAACTCATCGCAAAAGCAATCAATCATCGCCACAAGCGAATAACCAAAACAATATACTTACAGGTACGTGAAGCAGATGATCTCCCGTGATACTAGCACACGACTCCCATACGAAGTCTCAACACAATACCAGCACACACCAATATCACAAATAGCAATTTGAAAATATCTCAAAAATTTTGGAACCTCCAAAAATTGGTTTTACTCAAAAGTCATAAAATCATTTTTAAAAGTCACGCTACTACCGTACTGGTAGAGCCACATAACACACACGTTCGGGTTTCACAAAACCCAAAGCTCCGATGCCATCTTCTGTAACACCCCCAAAACCATCCGGGATATTACAGCGCCGTGGGTCCCGCGCCAGAACCCACCAGGCTAAAAACCATTTCAAAAACGTTCAAAAACGCCAAAAGGGCTGATGATGGTAATATTTTGCAAATACTCAAATATTTGCCATAGCATAATTCTCAAATACCATCATCAAATATTATTTGAAATACAAGGCAAAATGCCAAATCTCGACGGTTTAAAAATGTATGTTAACCACCCCTTAAACGTACCGACAAAATAGTTAGGAAAACAGTTTGACGAAATAACCCAAATTCGCAAAATGCCAAAAGGCCATTTGAAATACACACGAGTTGGCAAAAATACCGGAAAGCCATTTTGAAAGACACACGCAGCGGATAGAAACACAATTCAAAATACACAACTGCGGCGGAATAAACAACTAGAAGGAATACTCGATACTTATATATATGCCACAGCCAGTATCACCCGGGAAGCTCATCCCTTTACGACCACTACTAGCTCGTGTTGGGATTCGGTGCCTAAGACGAAGGTCCAGCGGAAGCGGTAAAACAAAAATTAATTCGATCTGAATCCCTATGAGGATCGATCGAGCTATGTATATACGAATATAATACGAAACACAAGAGATACGAGAAAACATACCCTTGTAGTCCGTTGATTAAATGGTATCCTTCTCTTGAGCTATTCCCTAAGCTTTAGTTGTATATCCCTACGATCCAATGTGCTCCAAGCCCTTGGATGATCCAACGTCGAAAATAAAACTCCTCTACTTGCCACGCGCCGGAGAAACGAACGGGGTAACGATCACCTTTCTATCCTCCAAGGATACGACTAGAGCTAGGATGATGAAGCTTTTGATTATAGCACTCTAAGTGTATAATCTATATCTCTCAATTTTTTCTCTTGATATTTTCTCCAAGAAAACTCTCAAGAACAATGAATAAAATGAAGACTTGCAAAACCAATTTTTCCTCTCTCTCTTATCTTTAACTCACGGTTGAATGCCACACAAAGAAGTGAGATCAAGTCTTCAATATATTCTACCTATCACCTAATCAAATCACCTTTTAAGACAAAAAAGAGATTTTCATATCACTCAAGGTCTTAAGTCTTGCAATATAAAATTTAGACAAAGACCAAGAGGGATTAGGTGATGGGGTGGCGCGGCCATCTAGAAGGAAGAGATGAGTTTGGTCCGTTTCGGACTCCCGTGAGTCCAAACAGATAAACTCCATTTTTGTTCCGATGTATTTATATCGATTAATTAATCTAATTGATTAATCATATCAAATACATAATGACATAATTAATTTCTCCAAGAAATAATTATATTCATGAATTAAATTAATCACCCGGTAATTTATTTAATTCATTAGTCCGTAAATTAATTTATCCAATAAATCAATTTAGACATCCAATGTCCCAAATTAGATATCCAATATCTAATATTCATAATGAGAGAATAAGCTCGATTCATTCCGTCGTCAATCCTATTACGTGACTCGGTAGGTACGTCTCAGTCAACAAAGGGAGGAACCAAAGAGTAGTAGCACCACCTAGTCAGCCTGGCGGCCTACACTGTACCCCAACTGAGAACGAATGATGGGATCATTCAAGAACCATTCTGTCGTGAATATCAGTATAGGTATAAACACTTCTTTCAAATGTCCCAATCAAGATATAGGGTCACGATCAGTTAAACCCTATCTGTACTTGACGCTATGCATGCGTTAATACAAATCAAGATCATCAAGCTCTCGTGTATCTAATACAACTAGCTTCAATGCTTTGGCCAAAGACTTATGATCTCATTTGCCAATAACCGCATAGGACATATAACCTGCTCACTAACGGGAGAAAGAATTCTATCTTGGTATTCAGTAGGACCTGCTACTTGCCCATCAACATGCACGTCGAGGTTGACCCCCGCCTTCCATTTTACAGGGTCGAACTATTCTAATGAAAATCTTGACGTCACAAGCACATCCCTACTAAATCCGCAAGTCGAAGGTTCACGAATATCTATCACAACCTTTCGATTCCGTCATTGATTGTCCTGTAGTGAAATCCATGTGACGAATCGAGGGTGAGTCGGTTCGAGTATACTAATCCAATTAGCATACCTATAATGTGTGCTCCCGCTAACCATTAGTGTTCGACAGGCACTCTCCATGTCAAAGAACATGTTATACAAGTCTTCACATAAACTTAACGCCCAGTCAAGTTTCATCGACTTGCGAACGATTAAGTATTTGAGCTATAAAGCTTTCCGGTGCCGACCTCCTTATCCAATAAGGAGTGGAACGTTTTGCTCTCAAATACACAGATTAGTTTCGATATGTATATTTACAAGTTATGAATGCCAGTAACTACCAGAAAATAAAGAAATATCTATTGCCTTATATTAATGATTTATATAATAACAAGTACAATGCCCTCACTCAACATCCTCTGAGTGGCATTCGAGGGCATACTCCTAACAATATCCCACTTGCACTCAATGCCACACACTATGGTATCTAATAACCATGTTTTCCAGATTACACTCCAAGCTAATCTGAGAATGTGGCTTGGTCAGTGGATCAGCGACGTAGTCGGATGACTCTACTCTATGCAGCACAATGTATCTCTTTGCAAACAAATTCTATTACGAGATGATACTCTCTCTCAATATGATTGGTACTGTTATGAAACCTCGGCTCCTAGGCCTGTACTACCGCTCTGTTGTTATCGTATAAAAACGAAAATTGGCAGTGCAGCACATGGTGTCACGTGAAGTTTACCCAGTAACTTCTAAATCCTTCCTTGAGAGGCCTCGGAGCCGCTTTATACTCAGCCTAACAGGTGGAACCAGCAATCGCGCTATACATGGCACTATGCCATGATACTGCTCCTCCATTAAGAGTAAATGTAGCCAGAAGTAGACAGAGAATCGTCTTTCTGTGCTTGGAAGTCTAATACAGTGAATCCCATTACATTCAGTTCTCCACCGCCGTATTTAAGAACCAGGTCACTGGTCCTTCTAAAATACTTGAGAATGTTCTTTTATGGTAGTTTAATGTTCCCAAACTAGGTTAGCCCGAAACCTACTTACCACGCTCCCAACATGCGCAATGTCAGGTCTCGTATACAATAAAGTATATATATAAGGCTACCCAATTTCCGAAGCATATGGTATATTACTCATTTCCTTGCATTGTTCCTCACTATGAGGACACATCTTCAAGGTGAGTTTTATTCCATGTCACATCGATAGGAACCCTCTTTTAGAATCTTCCATCTTAAATTGATTTAAGATCTTATCTATATAGAGGGCTTGGAAAAAAACTTATCATTCTCTTCGATCAATCCCAGTAGAGTCGAATCTCAAGAATATAGGTTTCTTCTCCCAAGTCTTTCATGGAGAACTTACTCGAAAGTCAAACTTTCACAGAACTGAGCATTCCCACATCCTTTCCTAATAGTAGAATGACATCTACAAATAGTACTAAGAATGTGATCTTGCTCCCACTAACCCTCTTGTATACACAAGGTTCCTCTTCATTTTGCACGAAGTCAAACTCTTTGACTGTCTCGTCAAAATGAAGGTCCCAACTACATGAAAACTACTACAGTCTATTTCATGGAGTCTACATCCACCATTGCTAGGTCATTGGTCGTGGGTCGGTCTCTTGTTTATCACCTGGAGCCTCGTGGAAACCCAGTTCCTCCAAGTGCATAAAACTATACCTTTCAGGTAATTGAGACACCCTACTAGACCAACGAGGTGGTTGTACTTGCGTTTCAGAATGTTCGATTCCAATTTCTTGCACAGGTGTCTCCTGAGGAGTTTCATTGTATTCTTCCAAAGAAAAATTTCTACCTGCACTGCCTTCCTGGATGAACTCTTCTTCCAAGAAGTGTACATGTAAAGCAACAAAGATCTTTCGATCTTTGGTCATGTAGAATAGATAACCCATCGTCTCAGATGGGAATCCAATAAAATGTCCCTTCGCGGACCTAGCTTCCAACTTTTCCACCTTAGTCTTCTTAACATAGGTGGGACATCCCCAAATCCTAATATGAATAAGACTTGGTTTCCTGCCCTCCCTCATCTCATGTGGAGTTTTAGGAATGGATTTGGAAGGACATCTATTCAAGATGTAAGCGGCAGTCACGAGTGAATACCCCCATAGGTAAATCGGTAAGTCAGAATAGCCTAGCATGGAACGGACTATGTCCAACAAGGTCTGGTTCCTTCTTTCTGACACACCATTTAACTGAGGAGTGCCTGGAGGTGTTAGTTGTGATACTATTCCATGTTCCTTAAGGAACTCGTCAAACTTCGCACTCATATACTTACCGCCTTGGTCCGACTGAAGTGCTTTGATATGATTTTTAGATTGTTTCTCGACTAGGGCCTTAAATTCCTGGAATTTCTCAAAGGCCTCGGATTTATGTTTCATTAAGTATACATAACCATACCTAGTATGATCGTCTGTAAACGTAATGAAGTACTGATATCCGTGATGTGCTGCTTACAAAGCACCACATACGTCGGTATGGATTAATCCCAGTTTATCAGCGGGTCTTTCAAAAGTTCCTGTGAAGGGGGACTTAGTCATTTTGCCTTTAAGGCAATTCACAAGTAGGAAAGGGATCCGATCCCAATGGACCCATAAGTCCATCTTTTTCCATCTTGTAAACCTTGGTCTGACCAACATGACCAAGTCTTAGATGCCATTTCAAAACTTGATTGGTTTCATCCCTACCATGTTTTCTAGTCATAGTATTCACAACTACTTTGTTGCTGAGATATAGATGATACAATCAATCTAAGAATGTAGCAGTACCCACTAGTTTATTTCTGAAATAAATTTTGCAGGAACCATCACCAATGAAAAATGAAAAGCCTTTTCGGTCCATGACCGGAATGGATAAAATGTTTTTATGCCTCTTGGGCAAAACAAGTACATCTTCTAACGTCAAAACAAAGCCGGATTCTAAACCCAAAAGAAGTGATCCTATGTCGGTTGCCTCGACACTATGCCCGCTTCCGACTGTGATCATAACTTCTCTAGCTCCAAGCTTCCTAATTTGTTCCAAATCCTGATTCACAGTACAAATATGAGAACTAGCACCAGAATCCAGTATCCAGGAAGTAGAAATACAGTAGCAGAACAATTTGTTTCCAAAACTAAAAGTTCTGTACCTGAAGTGCCATGAAGAATCGGACAGTCTCTTGCCCAGTGGCCCATCTCACCGCACTTGAGACATACGTCCTTATTCTTCTTGCTCTTCGGAACCATCGGGGCCTTGCCCTTGCTCTTGAAGTCCTTGACATGTGGTACAGTCTGCTTCTTGGTCTTTTTCTTCTTGTTCTTATACCTCTGAGGTCCAGAAGAAATCACAAGAGCAGACTCCTTTATCCGCATAGTCTTCATATGAGACTGAGCGGTCACAAGTTTGTTCATTAGCCCAGCTAAATTACATGCAATCTCATTGCAGTTAAAGTTCATAACAAACTGTGAGAAGGAATCGGGAAGAGACTGTAGGATAAGGTCGGTTTGAAGAGAAGCATCCATTTTAAAATCAAGAGCCTCCAATCTCTCGATCATGGATATCATTTTGAGGATGTGTTACCCAACCTTCTCACCTTCCTTCATCCTTGCACCGAACAGTTGCTTGGATATCTCATATCTAGCAGTTTTGCTGTGCTCACCATAAAGTTCAGTTAAGTGAGATAGAATCTGCCTAGCAGAAGTCACTTTCTCATGAGCTCTTTGAAGCTCATTTGACATAGAAGCTATCATGTAATCACGGACTTTTATGTCATCCTTAACCCTTTTTTTGTGGTTTTGTATCTCTTCATGATTGGCTCTAGTCCGCACAGGAGGCGCCGGAATGTCCGTCTCCAAGACGTATCCCAGTGCCTCTATAATGAGGACAATCATCAGATTACGGAGCCAATCTACGAACTTAGGTCCGATCAAGGTGTTTTTTTCGAGTAGAATTGCGAGTGGGTTCATTATCATATTAAGAGTTATGTCTGCATTAAGTATGATAGATTAATTAGTGACTCGTTTAATTATGATCTGAGTATAGAATTAAGGTCTTTTCTATTCCTATTACCCAGGTCCCACTATTTTTATCGGAATAACACACTCGCATGTGAAATCCGGAAGTATCGTTCGCTCTACTTCATAGTGGTGATCGACTTCTTTATAAATCTTAATAGAGGGCAACCGAGCAGGTTTATAGTTTATTAATTTTCATAAAGTGGTGTCCAACACCAACCCATCTAATAGATGATTCGATCTTCTTTTTCCCCTTGTTCACTCCCCTCAACCTATATGATTTCTATGGTTCGTGAACAAGTTAAGTTTATACCATCGACGCAAATCAGTTTCACAATTGAATCTTATACGGCAACCTATCAGGTTTCTAGGGATAAAATTTGCTCCAACCGAAGGCATCCAATGCGCTCCCGGTAATTTATCCATCCTCCACGAACGATTACCCTAATAACTCGGAAGCATAACACATCCAGTTTGGATTTCAATTTCCCGAAAGCTCGATGGAGGGAAGGAAAACATTGAAACCTTATAAACTTAATAATTTGTTGTGGGAGAATTATCGCTATTAATGTTACACTTTGCACATTAATTCAATTAAGCGCGTTTGTGGCATTCATACAATATGAAACAACCATTCACAACCTAGTTGCTACCAACATGTAGTTCATGGACCGTTCCTAGAATCAAAAACTTAGTAATCTAATTACAAGTCTTTGGTCTTGAATCTTCGTCTTCTCGAATGGATCTTCCTCTGGCATTCATCATTACATATAAATTTTACATTGAAAAATTGCATCCTAGATACAAATAATTCTAGTAAAATAAATAGGCTCAAAACGGCCTTTACAACCCAATCGAATAAAAACCGAACGATTCAAAACTAAGTCCATGAACAACATCCCCATTCAAAATCATACATCTAATAAATACTATATAAACGGAAAGCGTAGAGATACATTGATCAAATCAACAATTCGAATCGATCGAATCGATTCACACAACCGGTAATATGAAAAACGTTCAAATAATTCGGTCACTCACAAATATTACAATTAATCAAATTCCCTTATAAAATGAAATACCATAAATCATTTTAATCATATTAAATCCAATTTAACATGCGGGAGATTAATTTTCAAGAATACACGAAAAATCGAGCCGGGGCGAAACTGGCCTGCCACGGCCGAGACACTTCCGGCAGTTTGCCGGCCAGACACGGCTCGTGCTGAATGGCACGGTCGGGTCGTGCCGGAAGTGTCCTAGACTATCCTGCCAGACACGGCCTTGTCAAATGTAATACCCTTACTTTGTATTGACTGTTTGACTTTGCCGTTCTTCCTATTTTGTCGCTTTGTAAACTCTTTGTGATGTTGTTGATATTGTTATAGAGTTTCGTACCCTGTTTGGATCAAGATTATGTTGTTTAGACCTTGCGGAGGTGTTCTGGGTCAGAGAAATAATGTACACTAGGCCTAGGCTAACGCACGCTAATTCTCCTTGAGTAGCGCACGCTAGCTTTGAGCCGTAGCGCGCGCTAAGGGACCAGTCAGGTCAGAACCAGTAACTCATCCTGCTTTCTGGACTGGCAGTTAACGCACACTAGGAGTTTGTTAGCGCATGCTATTTGTGGTCAGTAGTGCGCGCTAACATCCGTCCGTAGCGCACGCTAACGGGCTGGTCGGCAGAGGCAGTGAGGTTGTCAGGCTGTCTGGACTATCAGGTAACGTACGCTAGGCTTTGGCTAGCGCACGCTTTAAGGGCTGCGTAGCGCACGCTAAGCTATCGCGGTAGTGCACGCTAAGACCTGAGCAGGGCAGAGGACAGTAGGTTCTGGACTCCGATTTATCGACACCATTTTCGGCTAGCGCACTCTAAAGGAAGGCGATTAACGCACGCTAACGGGGCCGACAGAAGTCACTGGACTACCCGGTAACCCCGCTAGCGCACGCTAATATTAGAGGCGTACCGTGTGCTAGACTGGGCGAGTATATATTGGACAGTTGACTTCCATTTCGTCATTTTTCTCATCTTTCTCACTTTTCCAATCGAGAGCAGCGGGTTTTAGCGATTTGGAGAGTTCGAAGACAATCCTTCTTCAGATATCAACATCTTTGGCTGGAGAACAAGGATTTAACAACATCCAATCCATTCTATCGTCTAAATCAAGGTAAAAATCCTTAGAACCCTATTTTTGGGAATTTTGGGGTTTTTTCTTATATTTGTTTGATTTATCCAGTTTGAGGCTTGAGAATCTTGAGATTATGATATATCTACCCTGTATACATGCTTTTCCTATGATTTTACGGATTGGTTTGTGCCGTGTTCAGACTTGTGAGGTTTTGGGTGATTTTCCAACCTCTAGTTGTTTACCCTTGTATTATCGTGAATCGCAGACGGGTTTCGGGAGTTTCTTCGTGAATTATGAGTATGGATTATTGATTATCATATCCCTTACGAATCGTTTAGGTACCGGAAGTGCGTTCTTAGACCTACCGAACTCATATTCTTTTCCATTTGATTTCTCGATGTCTCAAAGGCAAGTATATATTTATGATTGTACGTTCTCGACTTTGAAAGTAAGATATATGAATGGCATGTTTATTTATATCCACTCTGGGGCGGGTCGACAGGTCCCCTGAGGGTTTCGTAGCCTTTGGTGCGACTTCACAGATAATTTGGGTTAACCACTCTGGGGCGGTCCGACGGGTCCCCTGAGGGTTCCGTAGCCTTTGGTGTGGTTCCATGGTTGATCATGTATGCATTGTTGTGATGCTATGAGATTTAGTTATTCCGGAATACTAGTCTTGAAATGATGAATTGACGGTTACATTTACTTTATTGTCTAGGAGTATTGTGTTTCATATTCGATATACTTGCACTAGCTATTCGACGGCTAACCCCTTTATGGGGGAAATACTTTTTATGTATTTCAGGTTCCAGGAGAGCGGACAAGCAGGTATCGGGTCGGCATGAAGATGATGGGCAAGCGTGATACTGTGTTTTATCTCCGGTTATGTTCTGCGTTCCTCTATTCAGTGTTGTTGTACTGGAATGGTTATTGAATACTCGAGTATTGTTTTTCAGTTTCCTCGATGTTCCGGCCTGTGTTGCCGAGGTATTGATTTTGTGTTGGGATGTATTTGGATACCTTGGATATGGTTGAATACCCTTTGTATTGTCCTTCATTTCATTGTATATGGACCTTCTCGATCAAGTTTTATAGTTCCGCATATGATTAGCCTTGTGGGTCCCACGGAGGGGCTCACAGCGCTGTAATATACCCTGAATAACTTGGGGGTGTTACAGAATATGGTATCGGAGCTTAGGTTTATGGATACCTAGGCTGTCAGTCTTTTGGGTCGATTGAGTCATTGTTTATCTACAGTATCACTACTTTGCCATCATCACAGTGCATCCGGTACTTGTAAGTCCTATTACTCTTCTTGTGTTTTCTTAACCGGTTTGCTCTTAGTTTGATATTCTTGAGCATCGGTCACTTCGAGGATGTGCGATTTGGATTATACTTACATACTTTTTGTATCCTTTAGAATGTCTGCTGACAGGGGACAGCGACGAGACCGTGGTTGCGGATGCGGAAAGATATTTTCAAAATTGCTAATTGCGGTATTGATGTGTGTTTGTATTATGTTGAGACTCTATATGGGAGTCGGATGCTAGTATCATGGGAGATCATCGACTTCACACACATATAAGTATACTGTTTTGGTTATTCGCTCATGGCGACGATTGATTGCTCTCGTGATGAGTTTGGAAATTTTGGGTTGATCTGTTGTTGGTTGAGAGTTATAATTGAGGATATCGTGTATCAGGTTGTTTAATTGTGATATTGGGTATACCATATGAGAATGTTATTGAATCAAGTATATGTATTCAGCATGTCGTATATACATGTCCAGTATGTCGAGGCAATAGACAGGAACAACTGGAATTGGCTAAGTGTATCCTGATTAGCACACGCTAATAGTGAAGCATAGCGCACGCTAGTGTACAAACTTAGCGCATGCTAAAGGCTTAGACTAGCGCACGCAAGGCCATGTCAGAACTTATCCAAGTGGTTGGCAAGGTTGTCGAGAGCTTCCGGGTTTCATGCATCAACGGCATTTAGTGCGCGCGGGACATAAGTATTAGCGCACGCTAAATGTAGGACAGTAAAGGGAATCCCGGCAATCGCGGGTGCTTTCAGCATGTGGGGCACAGGCATCTTCTGGTCAGGTCCAGACTGTCGAGTCAACTATGATTAGTGCACGCTACGGGTGGATAATAGCATACGCTAATGAGACTTTTACTGTACCAAGTCAACGCTATGTTACGTACGCCATGGCAAGGATTTTACGTACGTAACACATGGCACGAAATGAGGCAGTAGCCTCCGGACCTCGATAGCGCATGCTAACAAAGTCAGTTAGTGCACGCTATGGCAAGTAACGTGCGCTATTTTGTGAGAGTAGCGCACGCATGTTCAATTGAGAAATGTTATCCATTTCGGCCTGTTCCTTCTTTTCCACCGATATAGAGAGTTCTTGGAGGATATTTTGAGGTTCTAAACACTTGTGTAATCATGGAGTTGATCGTTTTAAACAACACTAATCTTGGAATCGAATGGAAATGGATCCGACCTTGAGAATCAACCCATTTATTCGAAGAGGTAATTAATATCGTTGTTCTTGAGTTGATAATCATCATGTATATGAGTTGATAAGTATGATTATGGATGGATTAGCGAGTTATGTTGATATTATTGTTGAAGTGTAGATATTGATATGATTCATGTGGTCTTGGATGGTGTCGTTTATCTTCAAGAGATATGTTGGTTAATATCTCCAGACATTTCGACTTTGACGTTGTTGTTGATGATTAGTTCGTATGATAATAGTTTATGGAGGCATTATGATGATTCTTGGTATCCCACGGGAAGTTTGTTAAGGAAGATGATGACATGATGACTTATATGTTGGATTATGTTATGTTGTCATGAGCATGGTTAGGGAATCATAGTGTTCTTGGCAGTATTATTGCGTTTCCTAATGTTATGATGATATATGCCTTAGACTATGAGTTAGATGATGGCTTAGATGTTAAAACATTGGATTTTGTCATTTGGTCGATTGTGGACGTGATTTCTGATTAATTCATGATTTTTGAGAGACTCTAGAATTATATGAGATGATGAACATTTATAAGAAGTGTGGGTGTTTTGGATATGAATATGGAATATTCATGTCTGGAGCTGAATTACGTGTTTTGATATAATATTCGCATAGGAATACGAATATGATTACGAGTTTGATGAAATTATTATTCATCTCTGAGTTTGGAAGTCCATACATATTGAACAAATGTTCAATTCGAAGGATTGGATGGGTTGATAACCTTAGAATATGATTATCTATAATGTTGAACTAATTGGATGGTTCGAATTAATGATGATCATCGGAAAATTTTAACTATGGGTTTACAAGAAGGAACCTTGTTAATTCGTACTTAAAAATTTAGTTTGGAATCGATAACATTTAGACCCTTATTGGTTCGAATTGGTTGCTGATATGATCATCATATTTCGGCTCGTATTGTGGACAAGGATTTGTAAGTGTCTGAGTTGGATTGTTCAGACTGTGTTTAATCGAGATATTGTGGAACTGTTGAGTTTGTGATTTGGTGGTATTGATATCGATCGTTATCGAACTTGTTGATTATTAATCCTTCTTTATACAATAAGTTGTGATATATGATCGTGGATTATGACTGTTGTGATGTGGTTGGGGTTGAAGAGTTCGTATATTACTTTGGTCGGGGCTGAGGAACTCATAGACAAAAGCAACTGAATCGGTAACAGTTCGTTGTATCGATATCGAGGCAAGTTTTATACTTGTACTAGTCAATGAGATTGATGTTATCATGTATGTGCATGAATGTGTGTATCATGTCGAGACTTGGTCTCTTTGTGATTTTGTTGATATCAGGGGATTGTTTGATACGATATCCTTCGGTAAGTTATGCCAAATGTTATTGTTGTTCGTAAATGGCCGGTTCAGGGCATTACGATACTTGTTGGTCATATTGATGTCGATAGCCGGTTCGCGGTATTGATGTATCGACTGTTGTTATTGATATTGGTGCTTCGTTATTGATGTTGTATTGGCCGATTGAAGGTATTGATGTATTCAATTGTCATCTTCATTATCGGTAACCGATTAAAGGTGCCGAGACATCCCTTGAACTGTTGTTATCGGTTGGGCATTCTAAGGTAATCGTGGTATTGAATTGGGATTATCTAGTATAGTTCCCATCCGTTGTGTCGTTATTATCGATTAGCCATTCTAAGGCAGTCGAGGTATTTGATTTGGAACCGCCGAGAACGGTGCCCATCCGTGAGTTATTGTTGTCGTGTTGGCCGACTCAAGGCTGCACACTATCATTCCTGTGAACTTGGTAAATTTTGTGATCGTTGAGGGTTGAGGGTTCCAGGATTGTTGTGTTGTGATTGTTGATCGTGTTAATCGGTCCGTAGGGATTGTGATCCCAGGATGGTTGTTTTGGATATTGTTGGTCGTGTCGATCTTTCATTATCTGTGTGTTATTGTTCGCTTCGGTGAGTATTTTGAATCCATATCGGATGTGTTATCCTCTGAGTTTCGTTGTCATGTTGCATTGTGACATATCTGGAATCATATCTGCGTGCCGATTGATTATGTGTAGGATTTTTAGCCAGGCACACGATGGTCATACATGGATGTTTCCGCATTGGACAGTGCACACGAGACATAGTTCGTGAGGCTAATTAAGTATATTGTCCCACGTATATTCTGGATTCTGTATACGGGGTTGACATGTGCACGGACAAATTTCCAGATCAAGCTTATTGGTTTGGTCGTTCGTAGTCCATGTTGTATTGGATATGTCCGGCGATTTGCGACTAGTTGTTCATACGCCGAAGGGTATGTTCGACAGTCGGGGTTATTTCTTTGAGATCTATTATTGTTGATCGTTTAGAGTTTTCCTTGTTGATGGTACTCTCGGTCGCTGTTGATCCCTTGTTGATCGTGTTGGAGTTTATCATATTGATGGTATTCTCGATTATTGTGAATCTTTCGCTGGTAGCATTGGAGTTTATCATGTCGATGATATTCTCGGTTAATTTATTAGTTGATCATTGTTATTGACCGTGTGAGCGTTCGGACTGTATGTTAATGTTTCGGGACTTGTTGTCATTGTTTTGTGTATTATTGGTTTTTGTCCATATTAAGTTTTATCGGCGCAATCCGACGGACAGGAATTGGCACAGATAGTTCATTATACACTTATGAGTTATGATGATGTTTTGAGAATCCTCAGTATTGTTGGGACGTAGTACTGATGGTTGTAGTTGAATTCATTTTGTATTTTGAGAATACCCTTCAGCATGTCAAATCGTATGCCGATACTCGTCGCCTACCTTTGGAATTCGATTTTGGAGACCATGTTCTACTCCAGGGTTGTATATTTATCTTATCGCTTGTCATTACCTCCAGTGTTGAGTCTTATCCATAGCGTTTTTCATGTTTCCCAGTTGAGAAATTATGTGCTGTATCCAAGTCATGTTATTGACTATAGTGGGTTTGACGTAACCGAGGATGTTATCTTTCCAGGGAGACCAGTGAAGATTCTTGAACGTCGTGAGGAGCAGCTTCAGCACAAAACCATCCAGTTGGCTAAAGTGCAATGGTCGAGACATGGAGTCAAGGAAGCGACTTGGGAGATGGAAAAGCAGATGCGATCGGATTACCCCGACCTTTTTATTTCTTAAGTTTCGGGACGAAACTTCTTTTTAGAGAGGGGGAATGTAATACCCGTACTTTTTATTGACTGCTTGACTTTGCCGTTCTTCTTATTTTGTCGCTCTGTAAACTCTTTGTGATGTTGTCGATATTGTTATAGAGTTTCGTACCCTGTTTAGATCACGATTATGTTGTTTAGACCTTGCGGAAGTGTTATGGGTCAAAGAAATAACGCACGCTAGGCCTAGGCTAACGCATGCTAATTCTCCTTGAGTAGCGCACGCTAGCTTTGAGCCGTAGCGCGCGGTAAGAGACCGGTCAGATCAGAACCAGTAACTCATCCTGCTTTCTGGACTGGCAGTTAACGCGCGCTAGGAGTTCGTTAGCGCACGCTATTCGTGGTCAGTAACGCGCGCTAACATCCGTCCGTAGCGCATGCTAACGGGCTGGTCGGCAGAGGCAGTGAGGTTGTCAGGCTGTCTGGACTATCAGGTAACGTACGCTAGGCTTCGGCTAGCGCACGCTTTAAGGGCTGCGTAGCACACGCTAAGCTATCGCGGTAGCGCACGCTAAGACTTGAGCAGGGCAGAGGACAATAGGTTCTGAACTCCGATTTCTGGACACCATTTTCGGCTAGCGCACGCTAAAGGAAGGCGATTAGCGCACGCTAACGGGGCCGACAGAATCCACTGTACTACCCGGTGACCCTGCTAGCACAGGCTAATATTAGAACCATAGTGTGCACTAGACTGGGCGAGTATATATTGGACAGTTGACTTCCATTTCGTCATTTTTCTCATCTTTCTCACTTTTCCGATCGAGAGCAGCGGGTTTCGGCGATTTGGAGAGTTAGAGGACGATCCTTCTTAAGATATCAACATCTTTGGCTGGAGAACAAGGATTTAACAACATCTAATCCATTCTATCATCCAAATCAAGGTAAAAATCCTTAGAACCCTATTTTTGGGAATTTTGGAGTTTTTTCTTAGATTCGTTCGATTTATCCGGTTTGAGGCTTGTGAATCTTGAGATTATTATATATATACCCCGTATACATGCTTTTCCTACGATTTTACGGATTGGTTTGTGCTGTGTTCGGACTTGTGAGGGTTTGGGTGATTTTCCAACCTCTAGTTGTTTACCCTTGTATTTTCGTGAATCGTAGACGGGTTTTGGGAGTTTCTTCGTGAATTATGACTGTGGATTATTGATTATCATATCCCTTACGAATCGTTTAGGTACTGGAAGTGCATTCTTGGACCTTCTCGGTCGAGTTTTATAGTTCCGCATATGATTAGCCTTGTGGGTCCCACGGAGGGGCTCACGGCGCTGTAATATACCCTGAATAACATGGGGGTGTTACATCAAATGACACAGTCGGGTCGTCCCGATAGCCTGCCGGCCAGACACGGCCCGTGTCGCCTGACACGGTCAGGTTGTCCCGACAGCCGAGATCGGCCGGCCGGGCACGACCGTGTCGCCCGACTGGCCGGGTCACCCGGCAGCCTTTCCTCGCCGTTGTCCGAAAAGTCATCCGACGACGATTCATAGATCGATTTTCGACAGGATATCCAATATCAATATTTTCCAACTTTCATATCTTCAATATAAATCATATTTCCCAGAAATTAACGATTTATATTTAGACATAAACTTACGAAAAATACAACTATTACGAACGAAAAACATATACTATGATTATGACTATAAATGATTCCAAATCATTCACCATCTAATCAAGCATTCCAAATGCCAATATCGTATATACGATCGCAAGACCTACGCTCTGATACCACTGTTGGGATTCGGTGCCTAAAACGAAGGCCCAGCGGAAGCGGTAAAATGAAAATTAATTCGATCTGAATCCCTACGAGGATCGATCGAGCTACGTATATACGAATATAATACGAAACACAAGAGATACGAGAAAACATACCCTTGTAGTCCATTGATTAAATGGTATCCTTCTCTTGAGATATTTCCCGAGCTTTATTGTATATCCCTGCGATCCAATGTGCTTCAAGCCCTTGGATGATCCAACGTCGAAAATACAACTCCTCTACTTGCCATGCGCTGGAGAAACGAATGGTATGACGATCACCTTGCTATCCTCCTAGGATTCGGCTAGAGCTAGGATGATGAAGCTTTTGATTATAGCACTCTAAGTGTATAATCTATATCTCTCAATTTTATCTCTTGATATTTTCTCCAAGAAAACTCTCAAGAACAATGAATAAAATGAAGACTTGCAAAACCAATTTTTCCTCTCTCTCTTATCTTTAACTCACGGTTGAATGCCACACAAAGAAGTGAGAGCAAGTCTTCAATATATTCTACCTATCACCTAATCAAATCACCTTTTTAAGACAAAAAAGAGATTTTCATATCACTCAAGGTCTTAAGTCTTGCAATATAAAATTTAGACAAAGACCAAGAGGGATTAGGTGATGGAGTGGGGTGGCCATCTAGAATGAAGAGATGAATTCGGTCCATTTCAGACTCTCGTGAGTCCAAACAGATAAACTCTGTTTCCGTTCTGATGTATTTTTATCGATTAATTAATTCAATTAATTAATCATATCAAAGATAAAATGACATAATTAATTTCTCCAAGAAATAATTATATTCATGAATTAAATTAATCACCCGGTAATTTATTTAATTCATTAGGCCATAAATTAATTTATCCAATAAATCAATTTAGACATCCAATGTCCCAAATTAGATATCCAATATCTAATAATCATAATGAGAGAATAAGCTCGATTCATTCCGTCGTCAATCCTATTACGTGACTCGGTAGGTCCATCTCAGTCAGCAATGGAAGGAACCAAAGAGTAGTAGCACCACCTAGCTAGCCTAGCGGCCTACATTGTAACCCAACTGAGAACGAATGATGGGATCATTCAAGAAATGAATACCAGTATACGTATAAACCCTTCTTCCTAATGTCCCGATCAGGATATAGGGTCACGGTCAGTCAAACCCTATCTGTACTTGACGCTATGCATGCGTTAATGCAAATCGAGATCATCGAGATCTCGTGTATCTAATACAACTAGCTCCAATACTTTGGCCAAAGACTTATGATCTCATCTGCCAATAACCGCATAGGACATATAACCCGCTCACTAATGGGAGAAAGAATTCTATTTTGGTATTCAGTAGGACCTGCTATTGAGATTCGATGCCTAAAACGAAGGCCCAGCAGAAGCGGTAAAACGAAAATTAATTCGATCCGAATCCCTACGGGGATCGACCGAGCTACGTATATATAAATATATAAATGAAAAACAAGAGTTATAAGAAACTCACCCTTGAAGTCCGTTGATTAAATGGTATCCTTCTCTTGAGCTATTCCCCAAGCTTTACTTGAATTCTCTCTGAAGCACTCCAAGCACTTGAACAATCCAACGCCGAAAGCACCACGTCTCTACTTGCCATGCACCGAAGAAACGAACGGAATGACAATGCCCGATTAACCTCTAAGGTTATGGCTAGAATCAAGTGATGAAGCCTTTTATTATTGCACTCTAAGTCTATAATATATATCTCTCAATGTATCTTGAATTTCTCCAAGAAAACTCAAGAACAAGATGAAGAACAAGATGAAGACAATTGAGAAAACTATTTTCTCTCTCTCACACTCACTCTCTCTCTCTCTCTCTCTCTCTCTCTCTCTATCTCTCTCTTTTCAAATCTCACGATGGGAATGGATGAGGATAAGTGAGAGTTGTCTTCCTTTATTCTACTTCCAAATCCCACACAATCCCTTTTATCCTTATTATAAGAGATATGAAATCTATAAGGTGATTAGTCTTCACCCACCAAAGCAAGACTAAGACTAAAGGTAAGAGATCAAAAGGTGGGGCCGGCCTCTAGAAGGAATCCGACGAGTTCGGTTCATTTCGGACTCCAGAGAGTCTAAATAGATAAACTCTAATTCCATTTTGATGTATTTATATCGATTAATTAATCCAGTTAATTAATCATATTAAATACATAATAACATAATTAATTTCTCCAAGAAATAATTATATTCATGAATTCAATTAATCACCCGGAAATTTATTTAATTAATTAGGCCATAAACTAATTTATCCAATAAATATATTTAGACATCCAATGTCCCGAATTAGATATCCAATATCTAATATTCATAATGAGATATTAAGCTCGATTCATTCCGTCATCAATCCTATTGCGCGACTCAGTAGGTCCGTCTCAGTCAGCAATGGGAGGAACCAAAGAGTAGTAGCACCACCTAGCCAGCCTGGCGGCCTACACTGTACCCCAACTGAGAACGAATGATGGGATCATTCAAGAACCATTCTGTCGTGAATACCAGTAAACGTATAAACCCTTCTTTCAAATGTCCTGATCAAGTTATAGGGTCACGATTAGTCAAACCCTATCTGAACTTGACGCTATGCATGCGTTAATGCAAATCGAGCTCATTGAGCTCTCGTGTATCTAATACAACTAGCTCCAATGCTTTGGCCAAAGACTTATGATCTCATCTGCCAATAACCGCATTGGACATATAACCCGCTCACTAACGGGAGAAAGAATTCTATCTTGGTATTCAGTAGGACCTGCTACTTGCCCGTTTAAGATGCACGTCGAGGTTGAACCCCACCTTCCGGTTTATAGGGTCGAACTACTCTAATGAAAATCTTAACGTCACAAGCACATCCTTACTAAATCCTCAAGTCGAAGGTTCACGAATACCTATCACAACCTTTCGATTCCGTCATTGATTGTCCGAGAGTGAAATTCGTGTGACGAATCGAGGGTGAGTCAGTTCGAGTATACTAATCCAATTAGCATACCTATAATGTGTGCTCCCACTAACCATTAGTGTTTGACAAGCACTCTCTATGTCAAAGAACATGTCATACAAGTCTTCACATAAACTTAACACCCAGTCAAGTTTCATCGACTTGCGAACGATTAAGTATTTGAGCTATAAACCTTTCCAGTGCTGACCCCCTTATCCAATAAGGAGTGGAACGTTTTGTTCTCAATACACGAACTAGTTTCTATATGTATATTTACGAGTTAGGAATGCCAGTAACTGCCAGTAAATAAAGAAACGTCCATTGCCTTATATTAATGATTTACATAATTACAAGTACAATGCCCTCACTCAACATCCTCTGAGTGGCATTCGAGGGCATACTCCTAACAATCTCCCACTTGCACTCAATGACACACACTATGATATATAATACCCATGTTCTCCAGATGACGCTCCAAGCTAGTTTGAGAAAGTGGCTTGGTCAGTGGATCAGCGACGTTGTCGGCCGAGTCTACTCTGTGCAGCACAATGTATCCCCTGTGAACAAATTCTCTTACGAGATGATACTTCCTCTCAATATGTTTGGTGCTGTTGTAAAACCTCGGCTCCTTGGCCTGCGCTACAGCTCCGTCGTTATCACAGTACAGCGGAACAGGCAGCTCAGTACATGGTATCACTTGAGGTTCTCCCAGAAATTTCTTAATCCAGAACCCTTCCTTAGAAGCCTCCGAGGCTGCTTGATACTCAACCTAATAGGTGGAATCAGCAGTCGTGATTTGCTTGGCGCTACGCCAAGATACTGCTCCTCCATTAAGAGTAAATATGTAGCCAGAAGTAGACATGGAGTCGTCCTTCAGTCCTTGGAAGTCCGAATTAGTGAATCCCACCACCTCCAATTCTCCACTGCCATACATCAGAACCATATCTCTAGTTCTTATTAAGTACTTGAGAACGTTCTTTACGGCAGTCCAATGTTCCCTACCTGGGTTTGCCTGAAACCTACTCACCACGCTTACAGCATGCGCAATGTCAGGTCTCGTACACAGCATAGTATACATAAGACTACCCACGGCCGAACATATGGTATATTACTCATTTCCTTTCGTTGTTCCTCACTTTGAGGACACATCTTCAAGGAAAGTTTTATTCCATGTCGCATCGGTAGGAACCCTCTTTTAGAATCATCCATCTTAAATCGCTTTAAGATTTTATCTATATAGAGGGCTTGGGAAAGACCTATTGTTCTCTTCGCTCTATCCCGGTAGAGCCGAATACCAAGAATATAGGTTTCTTCTGCCAAGTCTTTCATGGAGAAATTACTCGAAAGCCAAGCTTTCACAGAACTGAGCATTCCCAGATCATTTCCTATTAGTAGAATGTCATCTACATATAGTACTAAGAATGCGATCTTGCTCCCACTAACCCTCTTGTATACACAAGGTTCTTCTTCATTTTGCACGAAGTTAAACTCTTTGACCGCCTCGTCAAAACGAAGGTTCCAACTACGCGATGCTTGCTTCATTCCATAAATGGAACGTTGAAGCTTGCACACTTTCTGAATATCGACTTCGGACACAAAGCCTTTAGGATGCTCCATATAGATTTCCTCCTCGAGAAATCCATTAAGGAAAGCCGTCTTTATGTCCATTTGCCATATCTCATAATCGTGGTAGGCAGCTATAGCAAGCATCATGCGAATAGACTTGATCATGGCTACGGGCGAGAAGGTATCGTGGTAATCGATCCCTTCTTTCTGGGTATAACCCTTTGCCACAAGCCTGGCCTTATAGGCGTCAACCTTGCCATCACCATCAGTCTTTCTCTTGTAGATCTACTTGTTTCCAATAGGCAATATGACCTTGGGGCTGTCTACTAGAGTCCAGACCTTATTGACATGCATCGAGTCTATCTCAGCTTCCATAGATTCACGCCATTTTTTGGAGTCTACATCCACCATCGCTTGGTCATAGGTCGTTGGGTCCGTCTCTTGGCTATCACTTGGAACCTCATGGAGACCCAGCTCCTCCAAGTGCACAAGCCCATACCTCTCACGTAAATGAGACACCCTACTAGACCTACGAGGTGGTTGTACTTCTGTTTCAGAAGGTTCGGTTCAAGTTTCTTACACAGGTGTCTCCCGAGGAGTTTCATTGTATTCTTCTAAAGAAATACTTCTACCTGCTCCGCCTTCTTAAATGAACTCATCTTCGAGGAAGTGTGCTTGTAAAGCAACAACGATCTTTCGATCTTCGGGCATGTAGAATAGATATCCATCGTCCCAGATGGGAATCCAATGAAACGTCCCTTCGCGGACCTAGCTTCCAACTTCTCCACCTTAGTCTTCTTGACATAGGCGGGACATCCCCAAATCCTAATATGATTAAAACTTGGTTTCCTGCCCTCCCACATCTCATGTGGAGTTTTAGGAACGGATTTGGAAGGACATATGTTCAATATGTAAGCGGCAGTCAGGAGTGCATACCCCCACAAGTAAATCGGTAAGCCAGTATAGCCCTACATGGAACGGACCATGTTCAACAAGGTCCGGTTCCTTCTTTCTGACACACCATTTAACTGAGGAGTACCTGGAGGTGTTAGTTGTGAAATTATTCCATGTTCCTTAAGGAACTCGTCAAACTCCGTACTCATATACTCGCCACCTCGGTCCGAACAAAGTGCTTTGATATGATTAGGAGTTTGTTTCTCGACTAGGGCCTTGAATTCTTGGAATTTCTCAAAGGCCTCAGATTAATGTTTCATTAAGTATACATAACCATACCTAGTATGATCATCCGTAAACATAATGAAATATTGATATCCGTCACGTGCTGCTTCCAAAGCACCACATACGTCGGTATGGATTAATCCCAGTTTATCGGCATCTCTTTCAAAAGCCCTGTGAAGGGTGAGTCGAGGGTGAGTCGGTTCGAGTATACTAATCCAATTAGTATACCTATAATGTGTGCTCCCACTAACCATTAGTGTTCGACAGGCACTCTCCATGTCAAAGAACACGTCATACAAGTCTTCACATAAACTTAACGCCCAGTTAAGTTTCATCGACTTGCGAACGATTAAGTATTTGAGCTATAAACCTTTCCAGTGCCGACCCTCTTATCCAATAAGGAGTGGAACTTTTTGCTCTCAAATACACGGACTAGTTTCTATATGTATATTTACGAGTTAGGGATGCCAGTAACTGCCAGTAAATAAAGAAACATCCATTGCCTTATATTAATGATTTACATAATTATAAGTACAATGCCCTCACTAAACATCATCTGAGTGGCATTCGAGGGCATACTCCTAACACCTGCTACTTGCCCATCAAGATGCACGTCGAGGTTGACCCTCGCCTTCCAGTTTACAGGGTCGAACTATTCTAATGAAAATCTTGACGTCACAAGCACATCCCTACTAAATCCTCAAGTCGAAGGTTCAAGAATACCTATCACAACCTTTCGATTCCGTCATTGACTGTCCCAAAGTGAAATCTGTGTGACGAATCGAGGGTGAGTCAGTTCGAGTATACTAATCCAATTAGCATACCTATAACGTGTGCTCCCGCTAACCATTAGTGTTAGACAGGCACTTTCCATGTAAAAGAACACGTTATACAAGTCTTCACATAAACTTAACGCCCAGTCAAGTTTCATCGACTTGAAAACGATTAAGTATTTGAGCTATAAACCTTTCAAGTGCCGACCTCCTTATCCAATAAGAAGTGGAACATTTTGTTCTCAAATACATGAACTAGTTAGGAATGCCAGTAACTACCAGTAAATAAAGAAACATCCATTACCTTATATTAATGATTTACATAATAACAAGTACAATGCCTTCACTCAACATCCTCTGAGTGGCATTCGAGGGCATACTCCTAACAGCTCGATCTCCGAGTACCTAAAGATAAAGCCCACGATGCGGTCAGCCACAATACTCAACAATGATATCGATCACATCATCATAAATAATTACATACCAATGTAATAACAAAGTAAGAATACTACCAATGTAATCTTACCGTCATAACCATACCAACCCACAACAATCCATAACAGATCAATCCTTACCATCATCCACATTTCGCATTTTCAAATGACGAAATGAACTTAAGAACAAACATCTGTACTGTAATCAAACAATACCAATAATCCTCAAAACATCATCATAACTCATAAGCATGAAATAATCCAATCTGTGTCAAATCTTGTCCGTCGGATTACACAATCAAATCTCAACCTGGATAAACCAATAATACCCAACATATCTGTAGATCAACTACCACAAAACAATGATAACGAGTCCCGAAACATCGACGTATAGTCCAAATGCTCATACGATCAATAGCAATGATCAACCAATACATCAACCGAGAATATCACCGACATGATAAACTCCAATACGACAAACAAAGGATCAATAGCAACCGATAATACCATCAACAAGGTAAACTCCAAACACGATCACCAGAGGATTAACAACGACCGAGAATACCATCAACAAGGTAAACTCCAAACGATCAACAAAGGATCAATCACAACCGAGAATACCATCAACAAGGTAAACTCCAAACGATTAACAATAATGGATTTCAAAGAAATAACCCCGATTGTCGAACATACCCCTCGGGCGTATGAACGACCATTCGCAAACCGTCGAACATATCCAATCATACATAGACTATGAACGACCAAACAATATGGCTCAAGATGGACATCACAGTACGCCCGATCCAGAAATATGTCAGTGCACATGTCCACCCCGTATACAGAATCCAGAATATACGTGGGACAATGTACCTAATTAGCCTCACGAACTACGTTTCGTGTGCACAGTCCAATACGGGAACATCCACGCATGACTATATATGTGCCTGGCTAAAAATCCTACACAATAACCAATCGGAACGCAGATATGATTCCAGATATGTCGCGATGCAACATGACAACGACACTTAAAGAATCACATAAGCAATAAGGATAAAAACTCACCGAAATGAACAATGACACACGGATAATAAAAGATCTACACGACCGACAATATCCAAAACAAACATCATGGGATCACAAATCCCAAAGAATGATCAACGCGATCAACAATCTCAACACTACGGTCCTGGGATCAACATCCCTCAACGAACAACCAAATACGAATCTCATTATACGAAACATTAACGTACAACAATTCATCAAAATAATTATCCTCATAACTGAACAATACTTAAATTACCTCAAAGCCGAAGACAATATCCTTTCCACGAATAAACCATCATCCCAACAATTTACATTTATAATATCATTGCTATATGAATTATAAATGAAATGAAAGCGAAACCATTCATTAAATATTATAAACTGAACAAGTATAAACTTGCCTTGATACCGAAACGACAAAGCCATTTACCAATTCCATTGCCTTTGTCTACGAGCTCCTCAGCCCCGACCAAAAGCAATCTACGAACTCTTCAGACTCAACCGCAACACAGCGGTCATAATTAGTCATCAATTATCACAACCTATTGTAATAATCGATTAACACACATTAGATAATAATCAACAACCGATATAACCAACCAATCAAACTCAACGGCTCAGCAATACCTCGATCATATACATAACCTAACAATACAACCCAAACAATTACGAACTCATAACCACAACACGATATACCACACTGTCTGCCTACTTAGCGCACGTTAAACACATAACGTAGCGTGCGCTAATGGTCACCAGTTATCGTGCGTTAAGCCAGTCAGCTAGCGTGCACTAATGACATGCAGTTGCATGCATTCCAAACATCGACTAACACCTTGCGGCTACGAATCCGAATGTAAAGAAAATTATACTCCAAGATTAACAATAACTTTTTCAAATTCAATCTCATCACCATACTCGAAATCATATTCGTATTCTTATACGAATATTATATCAAAACACATAACTTAATTCTAGGTATGAATATCCCATATTCATACCCAAAACACCAACACCTCCTGTACATAATCATCATATCATATAATTCAAGAGTTTTTCAATAATATGAAATATCTGAAATCACGTTCAAAATGACATAATCCGATGTATTTATCATCATGTTATCACTTTCTTCATCATGCAATTCACATAACCTCAAGAATCACAACAAAACCACCATGTCCATCATCATATGAAGGTTATATCAACAACAACATCTGTAACACTCCCAGATCAAACCGGGAATATTACACGCCGCAGACCCTCTCCGTCAGGATCCACCAGGCTAGACATCAAAACAACACATTACATTACATACCGACAAATCAAAATAACAAACCAATAGACCGATTTGGTCTTTCGTCACTGACTTACAAATCAAAATACATAAACTCATCCAGACTCATACCCACGCAAGGGTAAAATACTTGCAACAACGAATAATAAAACAGCGGAAAAGACAATACAATGGACTTCGACTAACTTAACCCAAAACTGGCCTTCGTGTGATTAGTATCATTCGTCTTTCATCATCCCTCGTACCGATCCTGTGTCTTGCTCCCGAAAACCTATATGTACCTGGACACAATACAGATATCCACCCCCCAATTACTCGGGGGTTAGCAAAACTCCACTGTTTTGCTAGTGCACGTATAACGTGCAAAAACGAGCCATACACAACACATTCCGAGAATACAACGAAAGACATCCCGAGATATATTTAGTTAAAAATAGTTCAAGTCTTGAAAGTAGAAACGAAGCAAGTAAGCACTTTGAAAACACTTCCAAATCTCGGGAGTTTTGAAAACATTAGAAATTAAAAAGTTCTTAATTCCTCGAAAGCCATTTAGGGTCACAACCCCAAAGTTCATTTTCCAAAATACAAATACGCTAACAAAATACGGGGTCCACGGCCCAACCATTTCGATCACAAAACACAGGGCCAACGACCCTATTATCCACTGCAATTCACTTACAAGGACACATTACACATAACACATTATTCTTATGCCATTCTAGCCAAGCACCAAGACTCGATATATAATGTCTCTCGACCCCGAGCACAAAGCATTGTGATACTCCGGACAATATCACAATTAACGAAAACATCAACATCATCCTCAAGATGAAAACTACACCTGGTAACCCGCGACCGTACCCCTTAGTATCGGCCCCCAGACGCCCCATCGAACGCTCCGGGTGGGAAACCACTTCCGCGGCCGTACCCCTTAGTATCGACCCCCAGACATCCCGTCGGACACTCCGGGTGGAAGTTCAACCACACACGCACCCAAGTCCACTTCCGTGGCCGTACCCCTTAGTATCGACCCCCAGACGTCCTGTCGAACGCTCCGAGTGGAAGGAACAACACACACACGTTCCAAAATCACAGTTGCAAACCACAAGCCTCGAAGGTCAATCACAGTATATATAGTCGAGGTACCTTACTAGAATGGCCAGTTCATCCAACATATACTCACGACCAAGTAACGATGCAATTCATGCTAGAATTTCAACGATGCAGCTAGTACCAATAACATAGTAACGAGGGAAAGTACCTATCCAACCACGCCGAACGACACAATGACACAGGATCATCAATAGGCATATGTTCCACACATATCTCATGGAAAGGTTAAACTATAAATCTACAACATCATAATCATACAAAACGATACCCCACACATACTTAGACAAGCACATTTAACAACGAAATCATACGAGTCATCTTTTAAGGAAGTATTGAAAAGCACATTCATTCCTTTGAAAGTTAATTATAGACATTCATAAATCACATATCGTAAATTACCAACTAATATATCCACAAAACACGTAATGTATGGGCAAGATACTTGCCTCGAAATCAAGTTTTGAATACTCCGACGAAAGCGGCTCATTGAATAAATTTCAAAACAGCCCAAAGCAGACCGGCCGAAATGACCCAAACAAGCCCCGAAACATTTCAATAAATGTACCCAAATGTACTTCAAACAAATGATTTAAACAGCCCCAAAAACCGACTACCTTCACGAGAAATCAATAACAACACAATCACCACGAGAATAACACCGCTACGAATCAACAACACTAAACAAAATCTCAATCGACACTAAGAAACTACAAGGGTTCAAGGGTTCGTTCCAAGAAAGCCAAAATCATGTTCCGGGTGAAACGAAATCGATAAACGAGTTACTAATCCATAGATTACAACCAATACAACAAGAATTACATGACCAATTCATCATAATCGGCCCAGAATTGAAATCAAAAGGAAAACCCCAAAATAGTTGAAAAAGGATTTTTTTGAAGAATTACCTCAATCCGACGAAGAACAATGAATTAGATGTTGTTAAACATGATCAAGACTTCAGGAATATGATGATAATCTACTCAGTGATTGAAATCCCCATCAAATCGCCCAAAAACAGAGAGAGAAGTGAAAATGGGCTGAAAAACGCGACTGTCCTATTTATACAACTGGACAAAACGGCTCAGAACACGGCCCAAATTAGAGCCGTATTCCAGCGTCGTGTTATAAATGACTTATCAAAAACGGTGCAAACAGCGTCGTATTCCAGGGCCGTATTCTGACAGTGTAGACTTTGTCATTATGACCATAACTTCCCCGTCCGGACTCCGATTGACTCGCCGTTTGAACCATTGGAAAGCTAATTTGATGCTCTATCACATTGTAAAGTTTTAGAATTTTTAGACTTTATAAGCGCCGGTAGTGATCTTACACTACAAAAAAAACAGTTTTTACCGACGCCAAAATGGCGTTGGTAAAACAGAAAATGGCGTTGGTAAAAAAATTACCGACGCCATTACCGACGGCAACACGCCGTTGGAAAAACGCTCGACGGTAATTTTTTACCAACGCCATTTACGCCATTACCGACGCCATTTACCGACGCCATTACCGACGCCATTTTGGCGTTGATAAATTTTTTTTTTTTTTTTAATTTACCGACGCCGTTTACGCCATTTACCGACGCCATTTTTGGCGTCGTTAAATTAAAAAAATTAAAAAGTCGGTCGACTCAAAGCGGGGCTCGGGCGGGTTAGGTCCGGCTCAAAGTGGTGGGTTCGGCCAGTCCAGTCGGGTCCAAGTGGTCGGGTGGGTCCAGGCGGATCGGTTCGGCTCCATTCAATTTCAAATGGTTGAGAAGGATTTTGGTTTATAAACCACCAAAAACATTGATGTTTTTTCGATGTGGGATTGTGTTAAAAAATTACCGACGCCGAAATGGCGTCGGTAATGGTGTAAACGGCGTCGGTAAATTAAAAAAAAAAAAAAATTTACCAACGCCAAAATGGCGTCGGTAATGGCGTCGGTAAATGGCGTCGGTAATGGCGTAAACGGCGTCGGTAAATTTAAAAAAAAAAAATAAATTTACCAACGCCAAGATGGCGTCGGTAAATGGGGTCGGTAAACGGCGTCGTTAATTGTAAAAAAATAAGTCTGCGAACCGGTCGTCGGCAATGGCGTCGGTAAATCGGGCGTCGGTAAATGGCGTCGGTAAATTATAAGTTTAACAACGGCGGTACGGGCGTCGGTAAATGGCGTCGGTAAATTATAAGTTTAACAACGGCGGTGCTGGCGTCGGTAAATCGCGTCGGTAAAAACTGTTTTTTTTTTTTGTAGTGTTACAAAGTCGACCAAATGCACAAAAACGATACTCCTAGACAAAACAATAATTATACAACATGCAACGAAATACTAACGGACAACACCAACGATCCAAATCGAAAAAGAACACATAACAAAGCAAGACATACTATTAGTTCGACTTACATAACGATAAGTCGTACCCGACAAACACCACAACACGGTACATCGTGCCGTACCCAACATAAGGGAAAATCTCAAGAAATTGCCAACAGAACAAAATGAACGGCGCAATCGACAAAAAATCAAAAATAACCGGAACCGAGAATCTCGGGTATTACAACATCAACATCCGAAAAATGAGGAGAAGGATTAACCCATATATCTCAATAAGACGAACAACACCATACAAAACCACACGAATCATATCAATATTCGTATATCAACAATAACATCAAGATAGTTCGGTAATCCACTCAAAATCATACTTATCAACTCATTTATGATAATCATCAACTCAAGAACACCAATATTCAATCCCAAAACGAAATCCAAAGTGAAGGTTAATTACCTCTTTAAAGAAAAGGGTCGATTATCAAGGTTGAATCCGTTTACAATCATTTCCAAGCTCTAAATGTTGATAAGGACGATCAACTCCATCATAATTCAGTATTTGGAACCTCAAGACTCTCTCTATGAACTCTATTCCAAGAACCATTATTAATTTCAAGAACAAAGCTTTGAATCCATGCTCTCCATATTAATCTTGTTAAAAAAGATCATCTCTCAGAGTTTAGGATCTTCAAGTATCCTCCCAAGGCTCTCTCTATCGAGTGAAAGGAAAGAAATGGACGAAATGCCTCTTAACACATGTCTGTCCCCTTTTATAAAGTACATTACTAGCGTGCGCTAAACCTTATATTTAGCGTGCGCTACATCCCTAGCGTGCGCTATCCTTCCTTGATAGCCTGAGCTATCGGGCAGTCCAGAGGCTACTGCCTTGCTTCGCACATCATCTTACGTACGTAATGTCCATGCAATAGCGTACGCAAACAGGCGTTGACTTGCTACAGTGAAATGCTTAGTAGCGTGCGTTATTCTCCAACAATAGCATGCACTATTCTTCGTTGACCCGATATTCTGCACCTTACCCGAAGATGCTCGGGGTCCACACGCCGAAAGTAACCTGACAAATCCAAGATTCTCTTTTGACCGATATGATGTTAGCGTGCGCTAACCATATGCATTAGCATGCGCTAGATACAGATAATAATCAACCTGGGCCTACCTGTCGGCCACCTTCCGAACCTTATCCGGAATACCTTACGTACGTTAGGGATCCTGTTTAGCGTACATAATCTACACCTCTTAGCGTGCGCTAAGTATACACCGTAGCATGCGCTAGGCATACATTGTAGCGTGCGCTAGGCTTATATTGTAGCGTGCGCTAACGTGGTTGTACTTAGCCATTTGCAACTGTTCTCGTCCATCGTCTCGATGTACCAGATGCATATATTAGAAACAAAATAATACCTTAAATTAGAAACGAGTGAGTATGTGATAGTGAATATAAGTCCACCCTATATTTTGAATGAAATTTGACTCTATAATCCAAGCAAAAATTGCTACTCCCTCTATCCCATTGAAAGCTTGGCAGATTGAGTAAATTCAATGTATTTTAAATAATGACTGATGTAAATAATGATAGAAATATATATTGATGATTAAAAGTAAAAATTATGGATGATAGATGTATGGTAAAAATAAAAAAAATAAAAAATAGATATTTGATTTGATTGTGTAAAAGTGAGCAATGTAAATCTTCTAATAGGACAAAAAAGGTAAATGTAGAGTATGTATTTTGCACTGTGCTTGGTACTCTTTTGTTAATGCAATGAATCCTGAAAGCATGTATTTATAAGTAAACCAGTGGCTTTGGTCCATTGACCATGACTTCTCCACTTTAAGTGGGAGATTCGGGTCCGATTCCCTTTGTGGAGAAGAATTTTCAAGAGGTTATAACTCTTTAATCTACGGCTAAAAAAGAGACTTCAATCGCTAGGATACACTCGAAGCTATTGTCGCAAGACTAGTTAGACGTAAGCTTGGAGCATGAGTATAAAAAATGTATATATAAGTGAGTAAAGTGCATTTTGTGTATCTGCACTTTACTCAAGACAGCACTTAAAATACTATAGTTTTAAAAACAACACTTGCAATACCGAACATTGTAACCTGTCACACTGTGGCATTCCGTCAATTTCTGATAACTCCGTTAAAAAATGAGGGGCAAATCAGATTTTTCATGAATCCATCTTAGTTTGTTTTTCTTGACATGTTTTTTCCCATTTGAAGATTTTTTCTTTTCGTGTTTTCTTCCTTCTTCTGATTATCTAGATGCGGTCTGTTCGTCTTCTTTGGAGGCATCTGAAATTCCATTTGCATCGGAAGATTTTTCCTTTTTCAGAGACTGCCTATGATTTGTAGATGGAACGATGCCGCCAGGGGGCGCCCACCCCATATGGCTCGGATAGTACGGATAGTATGGCGGTATTTGCTGAATAGGGCCTCTAAAGTTGTACATATACGGAGGGATCTGATTCATCCAAGGCGCCTGCTGCCGAATATTTGATGTTTGTTCAGGTGCTGGAAGATTAATTTCTGTGGCAGGGAAAAAGAAAAAGAAAAATTCCAAAGGAGTTACAATCCACAGGAGATGGATAATAGGTGCCAGGGGCTAATTACAAAAACAAAAAACTCGGCTAACTATTAACCCTAAATCCCCTGATCTCATTTTAAATCTAATTAGATGTGAAAAGTCTGATTTATCCCTCATTTTTTTAACGGAGTTATCAGAAATTGACGGAATGCCACAAAGTGTGACGGGTAACAATGTTCGGTATTGCAAGTGCTATTTTTAAAACTATAGTATTTCAAGTGGTGTCTTGAGTAAAGTACAAGTACACAAAAGGCATTTACTCTATATTAATAGGATTACTGTGCAAATTTCCAATAGATAGAATCCTTTCAACAATTTCAACCAGGCACATAAAATAAAATACACAATCCATGGGAAAGAAAAAAAAAAATCCACGACTTTTGGTGAAATACTACAAAAATTATGACTTTTTAACAGGGTTCAAGGAATTAGGTCCAGAACCTAAAAAGTTTTTGCAAAACTCTTAGCCATCTGATCTGACTTGGATTAAATACTGGTCAATCTGGTTAACCTTTTTGCAGCTTTTCCAAAATGTACAACCAACAACTGTATCAATAACGAGAAATACAGCATACAAGCAGGCAATAAATATTCCCTCCATAAATTCGACCGAATCCGGAGCTAAATTGTGATGAAATCTTCTTACGACACGACACTGGAAAAGTGCTTCAATGGCGGCCAAGGCCATATTCATAGTCACAGCCAGTGATAATGCAGTTGCCATTCTACCCCGGATCATAACACAAGCCTTTAGAATCGAAATAAATCCACCGCGATTTTCCATTCCAGACGAAATCGATGCTAAATTGCATACAACATAAGAATTCGCAAGAATTATGGAGTAAATTACAGCCCATATAGCTGTCAAGAATGGTGGGGGGCCGTGAGACGAAGGAAGGCCTAAAATATCAAAAAAATTGAAAAAGATGGCGAAGGGGAAAAAGCAAGTTGCATTAGCTGCAAGTATGAGTAATGAGTTACAGAATTGAGTGATGACAAGGGGAATGAAAAGTGATGTCAGGGAAGAAAATGTCACCTTCTGGTGGCCGTCAAGGGATTTGATGATCACGGATGCTCTGGCGAGGAGGAGAAAGGAAAAGGTAAAAGGAGAGACGAAAAGAAACGTGAGAATTGTTTGAGAGAGTCTGAGGTTGAGAATGGTGAAAAGTTGTGATGAAGAAAGAGGGAACATTGCTGCAAGAAAAAAAGCTTTTAGACGAGCGTCAATCATTGGGAAAGGGTCGGACGAGGAGACGAGGGATTGTGTGAGGAGATATGAGGCAGCGTAAGGGAAGGCCAAGAGCGTCGGGGTTGATGTGAAATATTGGTATTTTTGGAGGAATGTGAAGATCGATTTTCGGATGATTATGCATGTTTCAGCCATGGGATCAAGAGGTGGGGGAGTATGGATTCTTGATGTTTAGTAATGGGGCGTTGGATATGAGATTGTAGTTAATGGTGATGAAATGTGGAATTATGGGTAGTGTTTTTTGCATTGTAGTTTTTTAGTGTGTTTCTGAAGTTGGTGTTTGGTGTGTGATATGATAACCGATAATGAATGTATAGGCCAACTACTGAAAAAGGACAAACACAACAGCAGAGGTGGGGTTGCTTTTTAGCTTTGTTTTCACAGATGACTTAGTTTGGACTCTTTGTGGTTTCTGTCTTTGTGATCTCCAAACCCTTATACAATAAGTTGCTTCCCAAAAAGAGAACAAACTGTGGTATAAAACTCCACATATAGAAGAGAGAGTTTAAAGAGTAAATTTTTAGGTATATTTTCATTAATAATATAAGTGAGATTTATAGGAAAACTCCAGATAATACAATCATAAGTACATAATTATATTAGAGATATAATAGTCATTCATACTATATAAAGTAAATTGTTAAGTGATATGTCACTTTGATGTCATTTTCATCACTCCCCTTGAATGACTATTTACATAAATATCTACTGAACTACTTTGAAGAAAAACTCATTGGGAGAAAAACTTCAAAATTGATGTATTGTAGCTTATGGCAATCATATTTTGCTCCATCATAATGTTAGTAGGAAAATCCTATGGGATGCACCTAAGCAATCTATAAATCGTAAAGTTGCTCCTCCCCTCGTATAGATCATTTTTGTATGAGTATTCATGTGTCGTCCTTGTAATACCCGAGATCTTCGTTCCGGTTTCGTTGAATTTTTCTTCGGTCGAACGAATTTTTTGTCATCCGCGTCTTTGGAATCGTGTGCTTGCACTGTGGTACGTTGAGTTTTGTAGCCTGTTCGTTATTGTTTCAAATCATAGTCGGTGCATTTGCGTGATCGAGACGTCGTCGAGTATCGAGCCGGATGGTCTGGTGTTGGCTGCTGGGATCGAGTTACGGCCGTAAGACACCCGCACACGCTGGCCTGGGAGGACTCGGTTACGGCCGTAAGGGTTAACCTGTTACGGTCGCTAGGCGTGGCTGGTTACGGCCGTAATGCCTCGACAGATTTCGAGCAGTAGCCCTGGGGGCCTGGTTACGGTCGTAAGGCCGCGTCGAGTACGGCCGTAAGGCGTACTCGTTACGTACGTAAGGCAGCGGCCATTACGTACGTAAAGGGAGTTGACCGAGTTACGGCCGCAAGGCACTGCCGGTTACGGCCGTAACACTATCGGCCATATATAGGCCTGGGCGTCGGCCAGGCTTCATTTCACTTGATTTTTTCATTTTTGTGGCGGCTGGTGACGGGAGTATTCTAGGGGAGGAGTTCTTGGCCGGTTCTAATCAATTCCAAGGCATTTTGGAAGATCCTTTTCGATTATATCATCACTGAATCCTTGTTCTTCGCCGGATCGAAGTGTTTCTTCCGTAGAACCCTAGTTGTGTATTTTTTTTTGGGGGTTTCTCCGTGATTCGTTGATTTTGTCTGAGATTGATGAATTGTTCTTGGTATTCTTGTTGTATTGATCGTGATCTTTGGATTTTGTAACTCATTTATTGATTTTTATCACCCGGACCTTGATTCTCGATTTCCTTGAAGAAACCCTCGGATTCTTGTTTTTCGGGTTGATTCGGATTCCGTTTAGCGTTATTGATTAGTGGTGATATTATTTTCGTAGTTTTCGTGGAGTTGACGAGTTATTGGTTATTCTTGGAAGTTCGAGGGCTACCCGACCGTATCCGTTCGTTGTTCCATTGCTCGTGGTATCGAGGCAAGTATCTTGCCCATATGTTTCGTGTTTCGTAGGCATAATTATTTTTGAATGGTTTTATGCGCATTTCGAATGTTTAATGAACTTTAAAAAAGATCGGTATGTTCTCGATAAATGTTGTCTTTCAAAAGATAACTTGTATGTTTCGTGAATAAATGTGTTTTCGGAATACGTGTGTTAATTACGTATGTTGGAAGATGTTATAATTTCACTTAGTGAACAGAGTAGGCCGTAATCATATGCCGAGGATTGTGTATTGATGTGTGTGCTTGTTCGGCGAATATGTGCCGGGTGATATTGGTTGTTACTCCTTTGAAAAGGAGGTTGTGATGCTTAGTGTTGTTTGGCTTGATGTTTGCTTATTGTTATGTGATCATTGAAAGTGATGTGCCTCCGGGTAAGATTGTTGAATCTCCGGGATCCATACTTTCTGCTATGGGTCGGGCATGACCGTAGGGTTGTCCAATCAGGTATGTATTGCGGGGACTCCGAGGTTCGTGGCTTGTTAGCGCGATGCCGGGATAACTTATGGTTGTGGTTTGGTTGTGTGATGTATGTGTCATGTTGTCCAATCGGGTATGTCTCGTGGAGGATCCGAGGTTCGTAGCTTGTTAGTGTGATGCCGGGATAACTATGAACGTATGTATGGTTATGGTTACGTGACTGTTACGGTGACATGTGATTTGGTATGGATTCCCACTGGGTTATTCACTCAGGTATGTTTTGCGGGAGCATCTGAGGTTCGTGGCTTGGTAGCACGGGACGCGAATAACCCTTGGGAATATGATGTTATGGATAATTTGGGTCGTGGATCCTGTTTTTCATGATTTGGGTTGTGGACTCCGTGTTTCGTGATTTGGGTCGTGGACCCGTGTTTTGTGATTTGGGTCGTGGACCCAGTGTTTTTGTTATCGGAATTGTATTTTCGAAAATGATCTTTAGGCTGTGTTCCCAAGTGGTTTCGAAAGGTTTGAGAATTCTTAAATCCCAAATGTTTTTAAAACTCCAGAGACTGTAAATGTTTTTCCCAAATTGTATATCGAACTACGGTTTCCATTTTTCATTGTTTCGAACGGTTTTATTCAAGTGAATTATCTCGGGAAGTCTGTTGTTATTTAAATCTGGATGATTATTCCCGATCTTATGTTTGTAACACCCCAAACTAGGCGGATATTATAGTGCCGTAAACCCCCAACTGGGACCCACCAGGCGAATAAAAATTAATGAATTAAATAATATAATTGTAGTACCGAACCACAATATATCATCAATCACTCCGATGAGGAGTTTATTACAACACACCCAAGATAATAACCGAATACAAGTATATTTTATTTGGAGATAAAATATACAACACTGAATGAACTCAAAATCCAAACGGAAATCTGCAGCGGAAATAAAATAAGGGAAACACGGTGAATGAACGGAGTGGGGCCCCCTACTAGTATCACTGGGACTCCTCGCCGTCAACGTTCTCTTCCCGTGCCTTAGCCTTGCCATGACCTGAAAACAAAAACCCCCAACGGGGTCAGTTACACAGAACAACAATCCTCAAGAGTTGAATAATCACAATCCTGTTGAAAACATACGCAATCAAACATGCTGTATGAATCAACTAACAGTACGGCTCAAAGGATGGCGCCACACTATGCCCGGGATGGAAATGTGTCCGTGCACAAGCCACCAATGAGTATCGATCGAATACACGTGTGGTCTTGTACCTAATGAGTCTCACGAAGTAATCATCTCGTGTGCACAGTCCAATGTGAGGTCAACTACCAACACACGACTTTATATGTGCCCGACATGAAAATCCTACACATACCAACCGGCACGCCAGTATGACCCGGAATGCCACAATATAACAAAAGTGACATCGAAAATCAATAATGACTCATCGAGATGAAATGATAGTGAAATGAATGATAGCTCAATGAAATGATTGGAACAGTCGTTCCTCGTGAATGAAATGATTAATTGACAATTACAAGTCTCAATACGGTTAATACTTTATGAATGAATTATGATTATGAATGAACAACAACGAAAGGAATGGATATCCTTTTAATCGAGTAAGAATTAACTTACTCAACACCGGTGATCAACGTCCTTCCACGAACAAACATCCTAAATGAAATGTCGGTCGCTCGAACAACCTTGAATAACACAATTACCAACAATCCGTTCAACATATGGATCAAACACGAATATAACAAACTCAAAAAGTCAATACGACTAAACCAAGTTCATTGGGGCATTATATCGAATACGTTGTAACCAATCTTCGATTGTTTACAATCAATCCTCAATTATACCAATATCAGATCCCCAAGGAGTGTTTCAAACTGACAAAACATCTTCAATACAATCAAAAATCCAATATAAATATCCAAAATTGTGATTTCAACAACAACTAATCGAAAACCCCCAAATCCAACTCAATATTCAAAGTGTTCTTGAATAACCTTTCAATAATCCGATGAATATTGATACATACTCATAATCATATATATATATATATCTTCATACAACATGATTATAACGTCTAAAACATCATATCGCAACACAAAATCAAAATCCAAGAGGTTTGATGAATATTACCTTTGAAGGTCCAAGTACTTTGATTCGATGAACACGCGTTAGATCGACAATCCGAGCTTCACAACCGAATGAAAATGATGAAAAACGAGTACCCAAGTGATTGATGATGAAAATTTCTCCCACAAACCCTCTCTCTCGGAAGTAGGAGGAAGAAAAGGTGGAAATGAGGAAAATCCCGTCGGTCCACCTTATATAAGTCCCAAGGACGCACGACCAATCCGCACGACCAAGTGTCCGTGCGTCCAGTCATGCGTGAGGCTACTGCCGGCTGCTGTTCTTAGCGCATGAGCGCCGCGCACGAGCAGAACTCGTGCGGCCTGCTCGTGCGGCCCTGACTCGAATGCTGGGCATCCTGCCCAGTACAGCCGCAACACACGAGCACCACGCCCGAGCAGTTGCTCGTGTGGCCTGCTCGTGCGGCACTGACCCGGCCACTGGGTGTCCTGCCCAAACCAACCGCAACACACGAGCGCCGCGCACGAGCAGTTGCTCGTGTGGCCTGCTCGTGCGGCACTGACTCAGCCGCTGGGTCTCCTGCCCAGTCCAGTCGCAACGCACGAGCGCCGCGCACGACCAGATGCTCGTGCGGCCCTACTCGACAAGCAGTTCAGCCTACAACGAATCACCGAGTACAAAAAATCACAAAATTCGAGAAGTATGGGGGCAAAAGTATGAGAATAATAAATATTACGCCGAACGGTGAAAATAATTGAATGAGTATGAATGATGAGTGATCAATAATAAGTGAAAATTACTGAGTGATAATTACTGATTGATAATTACTGAATAAAAATGACTGAATTACAACCGGGTATTACAATATTCTTGGAGTATGATATGTATGGCTTGTCTTTGTATTTATACTTGCACTACCAAAACAGTGGAGTTTTGCTAACCCCCGAGTATTCGGGGGGTAGATGTTTGTATTACGTCCAGGTACTTGCAGGTCGCTGGGAAGCAATTCAAAGGATCGTTATGAAGGATGATGGAAGACGACGATACTAATCACATGAAGACCAGTGTCGAGTATTTGGTGAAGTCTTATTGTCTTGTTTTACCGTTGTGGTATTTTCCGTTCCATGGAAATATTGATGTATTTTAAGCCCCGAGTGAGTATGAGTTGTGAGAAAGAGAAATGTATGGTTGATGTGTATGTTGTGGTAAAAGACCAAATCAGTCTAATGCTTCATTATTAGCCATGTCGGCATGTACTGTATGTTGTGTTTTTCTGTTTTTAGCCTGGTAGATCTTCACGGAGAGGGTCTGCGGCGCTGTAATATTCCCAAATGGTTTGGGGGTGTTACAGAATATGGTATCGGAGCTTAGGTTGCGAAAACCTAGGCTGTCGGGTCGAGTTGTGTGTTGTCGGGTCTTGTCTTGTCATGTCTTGTCAGATTTTGTGTGACTGAGTCTTGTCACGACGCGTCGTCTGAGGTGTCGGTCGTGATTGGTATCGAGGTGCAGCCATCATCTTCGTGAGAACTGTGGATGTAAGTCTCCCTACTTTGTTGTGTCTTGTGTTATACGAGCTTGTGTGATTTTCGTGTTATGATGTGGAGTTAAATGTGAATTGTGAATACGTGATCCGTACTTGTTGATTCTCGTACTGTGCTGGAATGAAGAGTGGTGCCGGTGTATATGTGTGTATATATATATATATATCTTTGTATAAATCCTTTTTTTGAGGAGTAATGTTTTGGTTTGGTTACTCCATGAAAGTTTATCAGTGTGATATTTTAAAACTTCAAATGTTTTTGGGAAGTCGCGTAAATTCTCATTTTAAAACATCCTTCAAGAAAGAAAAAATGTTTGATTTTCGTATAATGACCTCGAGACCGAAAATTTTGAGAATTCAAACTACTTAAATTTTATTTTCATCTTGCATTACATATTTTCAAAATGTGAAACTTGATTTGAAAACTCAAACGAGGTCTATCAAAAAATTTACTCGAGACGTGACTTTCGCTTTCAACTTTTCGGTTTTGTGAATTTCGGTTAAAAAGGTATGTGGTAATGATGTTATTTTTACTTCGACTATAATGCTCAAAATTGTGATTAAGTGGTGGTGTGAATGCTGAGACGTTCGGTATGCACTTGTTGAGATAGTTCTCTTGACCGAGAGGTGGAGACTCGGTTTGGAATGTTATTTAACCTCTGATGGTTATTTGTGCAATGTTATAATTATGTGAACTGTCGGCGTTTGGATTCGTATGTTGTTGTTTAATTGTAACCTTCGACTTTTGGTATCATTTTGTATATGTTCATGAACGTGTTGTTGGATTAGAACAGTTAGCGCACGCTAAGTGTGGAGCTAGCACGCACTAACGTGGCATGGCTAGCGCACGCTAATTCTCTGTTGGAGCACACGCTAATCAGTCTGGACAGAAGCTCGGGACTTGCATTTTAGCCGTATGTCTAACTTTTGCCATTGTTAGACTGATCGTTTGTGACTGTATTCTATGAGTGTTGTCAAGTGATAATAATTGTTATGTGTGATTATGTGTTATGATCTTTCATTGCGATAGGTTGTTGCTTGTTAGTATGCCGAGGGGTAGAGGTCGTGGTCATAACTGTGGTGTCGATGACCACTGGGATCAGATGCGGAATCGAGATAATATTGCCGGGAATGATATTGGTATTGCTGTTGCTACTATACTGCAACAAGTAGCAGCACAGATGACTCAGTTGGCCTAGGCGGTTCAATGCAACACTGACGCGACTTAGAATGTCAGTGTAAATCAATGGCTTCGGCAAATAGTTCATATGAATCCCCCTCGATTCGCCGGCACTGCGGATGCATTGGGCTGGGACGGTTGGCTTTTCCCGTTGGGAAAGATATTTGAGGCTGTCGATTGTCCCGAAGGGCGGAAGGTACCTATCGCTCAGTACCTTCTTGACAAAGATGCCGCTAATTGGTGGGAAGCTGTTAAAACTCATGATCGTGATGTCACGTGGGCGGAGTTCCAGGAATTTATGGAAGCTGAGTTTTGTCCGAAACCGATTAGAGAGCAGAGGATTTGCGAATTTTATGTGGCAGAACTGCAAGATATATCGGTGTCGCGGGCTATCATCGATTATAGCAAACAACTCAGTTGTGTGCGAGAACCGAGGAAGAGAGGATCCTTCACTTTGACAGACGGATGAAGCTGGAGATTCGCCTGTATATGTCGGGATTCACTTGCACTTCGTTGAGAGATTATCAGGATCGAGCCTTAGCCTATGCACTAGCTACGTTATTGTCAGAACCTGTGCCCGAGTCAAAGAAGCAGAGGAAGTCCAATGACCTTAGGGGCAGTACGGGAGTTGGTGTTTCTGGTTTGCAACGTCGTAGTCTTTCTGCAGTGAAGCTCCATCGCTAGATGCATGGGGCTGAGAGTTCTAAGTCGTCTGCTTTGACTCCTGGTAAATCTAGGAGGTATTTTAACTGCAATGTGTCAGGGCATGTTCGAACGCAGTGTCCTTCTCCGCTAGTAATGTGTTACAAGTGCGGACTCGAGGGACACCGGGTTTAGTTTTGCGAGTTGGTCACCGAGCCTTCTGAGGCACGGACTTGAGCACTGATATCAGGATTAATTCTGAGGAGTCCCTGATAACTAGTTATATGTTATGATATTTCCTTGCTTTGTTGTTTCGAATTTCTGAGATAAACTTCTTTTATTCGATTTGGGTCGGATTTTGAACTTCTGTATTGATTCAACTCTATCGACTCGATTATGTTCGTTGATATTTTCTGAACTTAATATGTCCTTCATTTTTGTTGTTCAAACAAGTTGTGGTATTATTTTGGATTAATCCGCTTGTTGTTGTGATTATTTCGAATGCGATTCCATTCCTGTGAATCTTATGTGGGTGCATGTCCTATCATCCTTACTAGATCACCTTTTGTCTCGAGCCGAGGTGTGAACTTCAGAGTTATTATTTGATTCTTCTTGTTCGTCATGATTCGGACATGATTGTTCGACTGTTGTCATCTTGATCATTGTGGTTAGATCGTTTATTGTCCGGTTGTTGTTGGCCTCGTATCGTGATTTTATTTAGTGTTCAGATCACTTCGTAATTTCCTTAAGTTTGGGAAATTAACTTCATTTTCGATCTTCCAAACCTTGGGTTGTGGAAATTCGTTCTTTGATTGCTGTACTATTTGGGTTTGTCAACCGTATTGATTTTTGTTCGTTATGTTTTGTTATTGTTCTGATGTAGCGATATGAATGGTAGCAGCTACATGCCGCATGTGATTCGTTGCAAGTCGTCGGCAACGGGTAGCGTGTGTTATCTGAGATTGTTTTGCATTGATCATTTTATGTTTTAAGTTTCGGGGACGAAACTTCTTTTAAGGGGGTAGAATGTAATACCCAAGATCTTCATTCCGGTTTCGTTGAATTTTTCTTCGGTCGAATGTAATTTTTGTCGTCCGAGTCTTTGGAATCGAGTGCACTGTGGTACGTTGAGTTTCGTAGCCTATTCGTTATTGTTTCGGATCATAGTCGATGCGTTCGCGTGATCGAAATGTCGTCGAGTATCGAGCTGGATGGTCTGGTGTTGGCTGTTGGGATCGAGTTACGGATGTAAGGCCTAGCCGATTACGGCCGTAAGACACCCGCACACGCTGGCCTGGGAGGACTCGGTTACGGCCGTAAGAGTTAACTTGTTATGACCGTAAGGCTTCGTTACGGCCGCTAGGCGTGGCTGGTTACGGCCGTAACGCCTCGGTAGATTTCGAGTAGTAGCCCTGGGGGCCAGGTTACGACCATAAGGCCGCGTCGAGTACGACCGTAAGGTGTGCTTGTTACGTACGTAAGGAAGCGGCCGTTACGTACGTAAAGGGAGTTGACCGAGTTACGGCCGTAAGGCACTACCGGTTACGGCCTGGGCGTCCGCCAGGCTTCATTTCACTTCGTTTTCTCATTTTTGTGGCGGCTGGCGATGGGAGTGTTCGAGGGGAGGAGTTCTTGGCCGGTTCTAATCAATTCCAAGGCATTTTGGAAGATCCTTTTCGATTATATCATCACCGAATCCTTGTTCTTCGTCGGATCGAGGTATTTCTTCCGTAGAACCCTAGTTGTGTATTTTTTGGGGGGATTTCTCTGTGATTCGTTGATTTTGTCCGAGATTGATGAATTGTTCTTGGTATTCTTGTTGTATTGATCGTGGTCTTTAGATTTTGTAACTCATTTATCGATTTTTATCACCCGGACCTTGATTCTCGATTTCCTTGAAGAAACCCTCGGATTCTTGTTTTTCGGGTTGATTCGGATTCCGTTTAGCGTTATTGATTAGTGGTGATATTATTTTCGTAGTTTTCGTGGAGTTGACGAGTTATTGGTTATTCTTGGAAGTTCGAGGGCTACCCGACCGTATCCGTTCGTTGTTCCATTGCTCGTGGTATCGAGGCAAGTATCTTGCCCATATGTTTCGTGTTTCGTAGGCATAATTATTTTTGAATGGTTTTATGCGCATTTCGAATGTTTAATGAACTTTAAAAAAGATCGGTATGTTCTCGATAAATGTTGTCTTTCAAAAGATAACTTGTATGTTTCGTGAATAAATGTGTTTTCGGAATACGTGTGTTAATTACGTATGTTGGAAGATGTTATAATTTCACTTAGTGAACAGAGTAGGCCGTAATCATATGCCGAGGATTGTGTATTGATGTGTGTGCTTGTTCGGCGAATATGTGCCGGGTGATATTGGTTGTTACTCCTTTGAAAAGGAGGTTGTGATGCTTAGTGTTGTTTGGCTTGATGTTTGCTTATTGTTATGTGATCATTGAAAGTGATGTGCCTCCGGGTAAGATTGTTGAATCTCCGGGATCCATACTTTCTGCTATGGGTCGGGCATGACCGTAGGGTTGTCCAATCAGGTATGTATTGCGGGGACTCCGAGGTTCGTGGCTTGTTAGCGCGATGCCGGGATAACTTATGGTTGTGGTTTGGTTGTGTGATGTATGTGTCATGTTGTCCAATCGGGTATGTCTCGTGGAGGATCCGAGGTTCGTAGCTTGTTGGTGTGATGCCGGGATAACTATGAACGTATGTATGGTTATGGTTACGCGACTATTATCATGGTGACATGTGATTTGGTATGGATTCCCATTGGGTTATTCACTCGGGTATGTTCTGCGGGAGCATATGAGGTTCGTGGCTTGGTAGTACGGGACGCGAATAACCCTTGGGAATATAATGTTATGGATGATTTGGGTCGTGGACACCGTGTTTTTGTTATCGGAATTGTATTTTGGAAAATGATCTTTGGGCTGTGTTCCCAAGTGGTTTCGAAAGGCTTGAGAAGTCTTAAATCCCAAATGTTTTCAAAACTCCCGAGACTGTAAATGTTTTTCCCAAATTGTATATCGAACTACAGTTTCCATTTTTCATTATTTCGAACGGTTTTATTCAAGTGAATTATCTCGGGAAGTCTGTTGTTATTTAAGTCTGGATGATTATTCCCTATCTTATGTTCTTGGAGTATGATATGTATGGCTTGTCTTTGTATTTATACTTGCATTAGTAAAACAGTAGAGTTTTGCTAACCCCCGAGTATTCGGGGGGTGGATGTTTGTATTGCGTCCAGGTACTTGCACGTCGCTGGGAAGCAATTCACAGGATCGTTACGAAGGATGATGGAATACGACGACACTAATCACATGAAGACCATTGTCGAGTATTTGGTGAAGTCTTATTGTCTTGTTTTACCGTTGTGGTATTTTCCGTTCCACGGAAATATTGATGTATTCCTGCGTGGGTATGAGTTGTGAGAAAGAGAAATGTATGGTTGGTGTGTATGTTGTGGTAAAAGACCAAATCGGTCTAATGCTTCGTTATTAGCCATGTCGGCATGTACTGTATGTTGTGTTTTTCTGTTTTTAGCCTAGTAGATCCTCACGGAGAGGGTCTGCGGCGCTGTAATATTCCCAAATGGTTTGGGGGTTTACAGTTCCAGTAAAACCTTATAAGACAAAAAGTGAGTGAATAACATAATTTTCTTTTGTATTTACCATTTATTCCAGGGTTGTTCATTTGCTGCCTCATTAAAACCTTGTCAAGAAAATTCTCCGGGAAAAAACTTGATCGAAAGATAAAGAGTACGACTATCCCTTCTGACTTTAGTTCTTCAGGAATAGTATAAATCATTGTAGCTTTTTTTTTTATTATGCTATGAATATATCTCAACAAAACATTATTAGAAAAAAACAAATGGGAAAAATCTTTAATGAAGAGGTAAAGTACAATTTTCATGCTAATACGCCATCCCATGTCGCACCCTATTCTAGATAAAATAAGAATAACAAAACAGAAATAAATCTTCAAAATATATTGCATTCCCAAAACTGAACCAATGACTAGAACATACTTCAAAATTTAAAAATAACAAGGTTTTAAGTACTTGTCCCTAAACTGAAATATTATTTTAAGAACGGATATTGATAATGGCACTTCGAACGTTCTATTTTCAAACGCACGCACGCACGCCGCATCGATCGACCTAAAATGGTTAAATAATTAGGGTGGAGTTTCAATTCGCCCAGAGTGGAGAGTATGTTTAAATCAATACCTAAATATGTCGAGAGTTTGCATTGCCTTAGCCTTAAGTCACATCCATAACATTTTTCATGTTTCTAAATTAAGGAAGTATGTACCGGAACCGAGTCACATAATCGATTTTGGCGAAACTGAAGTAGCCAGGGATATTACGTTTGAAGAGCAACCTATAAAGATCTTGGAGCATCGTGAGAAGCAACTTAACCACAAAATCATTCCGTTGATTAAAGTGCAGTGGTCGAGGCATGGAGTTGAGGAAGTGACTTAGGAAACCGAAGATAGCATGCATGCTAACTATCTTGAGTTGTTCATCTCTTAAGTTTCGAGGCGAAACTTATTTTTAGAGGGGGAAAATATAGCACCCGATACTTTTTATTTTTAATAATTTCTATTTGTGGTATTTTTCTATTTTAGGGGATTCGCTTGTAATCGTTTAGACATTTTCAAATTATTTTGTTCTGCACTTTTTGTCTTTGAATGATCCTCGTTGGGTTTTTCGTTAATCTTTCCGTTGCGTTTTGCTCACATTTATTGTATTTGATACAAGTAAAACCCAACAGTTTCATTGTTTTCGGTCCCGTCTTCACCTGATTTTCGGTTGTCCACTTACAAATAAATGCCCAAGCTTATTTAAATATTACATGGAATATTCAGTTTATAAGACATTCAATTTCATATTTACGTTTTCAGAACTAAGATTTGTGCGTCTTAATTATCTCAGGATTTAGGCATTTAATATATCATAGTTTCATTTAACATAAATAGATCTTTAGATCAAAAGAATATTTTGGATTTGTTAGAAGTAGTTTAAAGTAAAATTATAATATGTAGACCTAATGGATTCTCAAATCAATAACCTAATTCATACTTTGAGATAATGCACTGATCATCCACTGATCTGGATAGTGCAGTCATCGTCCTCTCTCTCCGATCTGGAGTCCTCGTAACTTTTGTATCATATCAGTCGAAGTCGAACCCTGGTGTTTCAATTTTTAGCGACTCATAACTATTTTTGCTGTGTTAATTTATTTTGTGTGTTCATACTGTTACTGAAATCAGATCGATCGAGCTCATATTTTCGTAGAGTTCTGTTGCTTTGCGTTCCAGATCCGGGAAAGAATAGTGGTTTCGAGTGATCCCACTTTCGTGAGACTCTACACATGCCAGCGGCGAAACATTATTCAGCAACTTCCGGGATTTTTGTTTTGCTGCCGGTAATCTTGAGTTTGGAGCTTTCAAATTTGTGCCTCGGTGGCCATCCTGTCAAGTTTATTGTTTCTGGGGAAGGGAATCGCCCGATCCATCAGGAATTTTGAGCCTACGTTTTAACCGGTGAACCGCGAACCCTAATTCCTGTTGTGCCGGCATTGGCCTTTTCTGGCCAGCGTATCGCCGGAAAATTAATAATACAGCGCTGCATTTATTTCCTCCCCTTCAATCTAACAGTAGTATAGCATATAGCTAGCTGTATTGCAGGTTCCCTTGCCGATTTTTCAAGCTGTCCGGAATCCTCTCGAAGGCTTCCTCTTTTTCAAGTCGTCTCGAAGGCTGGTATCATTGTATTTTTTCGTTAAATTTCATTTTTTATATATATCTAATATTTACTGTGCTTTCTCTGCGTTTTTCCTGGTTAAATTGTTTTTACATTCTCATCGTATTTTCACTTTTACGACACACTACCACATTTTATTTATTCGTAATGCGTTTGTTGTTTTGTGTTGGTTGGTTGATGTCGCGTCGTTTGCTGGTTGGTAGTTGGAATTTGGGTATATTGACGGGTAAGCTTTTGGAGCTCGTGGATGTTTTGGGTAAGAGAAGGGTTGATGTGGCTTGTATACAGGAGACTAGGTGGAAGGGGGCGCAGTCCAGGGAGGCGAACGGTTATAAATTGTGGTATTCAGGCCTTGCTAACTCGAGTAATGGTGTGGGTATTCTTTTGTCTAAAGAGTTTAAGGACAACGTCGTGGAAGTGAAGAGGTGTAATGACAGGATTATGTCCGTTGTAGTGGTGGTTGGGGAGAAGGTGGTTAACGTGGTATGTGCGTATGCCCCTCATGTTGGTTTGGGTGAGCTTCTTAAGGAAGCTTTTTGGGGCTGTTTAGATGAGTTGGTCGGGTGTATTCCGGACGATCAATTTATTGTTTTGGGAGGCGATTTCAATAGGCACATTGGTGAGGGGTGGATGGTTACCATAGTGCGCATGGGGGTTTCGGCTTCGGAGTTAGGAATGCAGGAGGTTCCGCACTGTTGGAGTTTGCCTCTGCGCATGAGTTGGTAATTGCAAACTCTATTTTTCAGAAGAGAGCTGAGCACCTCATCACCTTCAGTAGTGGGGGGCACAACACCCAAATTGACTATCTTCTTTTGCGCAGTCGTGATGCTAGGGCGTGTGTGGACTGCAAGGTGTTCCGGAGCGAAGCCTGTGCTTCTCAACACCGGCTGCTGGCTATGGATTTATCCATGGGAGGTCGTGTTGTTAGAAGGGCTAGAGAAGCTAGACCTAGGATTCTCTAGAAGGATCTGAAGGGTTAGAAGGCGGCAGTATTTAAGGAGTCTCTGGCCCGCGAAGGAGGTTTTTTGCAAGGGGGCGATGCTAACCTTATGTAGACCAGCATGGGCAATGCTATTAGGAGGATGGGCGAGAAAGTGGTGGGGGTTTCTTCGGGCAGGTCTAGTGGACCTAGGGAGGCTTGGTGGTGGAATGACGAGGTCCAAAAGAAGGTTAAAGCTAAACAAGCGCTATTTAAGGAGCTTTTGTCGGGGAGGAGAGAATCTTGAAGATGGTAGCGTACAAGGTGGCGAAAAGAGAGGCTAAGAAGGCAGTAGCTAAGGCTAAAGGGGACGCTTACAAGGAGATGTACAAGCGCCTAGACACCAAAGAAGGAGCGAACGCTATTTTTAAACTAGCGAAAGCTAGGGAAAGAGGGCGGCGCGACCTGGGTCCCATTAAGTTTATTAAGGATGAATTGGGCCAAATATTAGTGAACGATGTGGCTATTAAGAAGAGGTGGAATAGGTATTTTTTTGAACTTTTCAATGAGGCTAGGGGTAGTGACTCGGTGGTGCAAGGATTTAGTCTATCTTCTGCCCGTTCGTTTAGTTCCTGTGATAGCATCAGCAAGGAGGTAGTAAAGGGTGCCCTAATAAAAATGGGTAGAACTAAGGCGGTCCGGATCAGATCCCTATTGAAGTCTGGCTTTGTCTGGGGGAAGTAGGAGTTCAGTGGCTAGTAGAGCTGTTCAACATCCTCCTCAGAGGTTCTAAGATGCCGACGGAATGGAGGCATAGTATTGTCGTGCTATTTTTCAAGAACAAAGGAGATGCTCAGAGTTGTAGTAACTATAGGGGTATTAAACTCCTCAGTCATACTATGAAACTTTGGGAAAGAGTGGTGGAATGCAGAGTTAGAAGAGAAGTTGAGATCTCAGAGAACCAATTTGGCTTCATGCCAGGGAGGTCCACGACTGAGGCCATTCATCTCGTCAGACGCCTTATGGAGAAGTTTAGAGAGCGGCGTAAGGACCTCCATATGGTGTTCATAGATCTAGAGAAAGCTTATGATAGCATTCCGCGCGATGTTATTTGGAGGAGTCTAGTAGAGAGGAGGGTGTCGTTGTCGTTCGTTAGGGCGATCCAAGACAGGTATTCCCAAGTTAGGACGTGCGTTAGGACCCCAACTGGTGACACCCAGTATTTTTCGGTTGAGATAGGGCTACACCAGGGGTCGGCGCTAAGCCCTCTTCTCTTCACTCTGATCCTTGACGTCATTTCGCGGGGGATTCAAAATGACGTCCCGTGGTGCATGCTTTTTGCTGACGACATTGTGTTAGTGGCGGAGTCGAGGAGGGAGGTGAACTCGAAGTTGGAGATATGGAGGTCTAAGTTAGAATCCCAGGGCTTGCGTGTGAGCCGGTCTAAGACAGAGTATCTCCGGTGTAACTTTAGTGGTGAGGCCAACGAGGAAGATGTAGAGGTAATGATTGCAGATCAGATCGTTCCCCGTACGGATAAGTTCAAGTATTTGGGTTCGATCATTCAGAAGGATGGTGAGTGTGAAGATGATGTCACTAATCGCATCAAGGCGGGGTGGCTAAGGTGGAGAGCAGCGACAGGGGTCCTGTGCGACAAGAAAGTCCCTCTAAAGTTGAAGGGTAAATTCTATAGAGCGGCAATCCGACCTGCAATGTTGTATGGTTCTGAATGTTGGGCGATGAAGAAGTCGCTTGAGAGCAAGTTGGAAGCGGCTGAAATGAGAATGTTACGCTAGTCGTGTGGTCGCACAATGTTAGATAGAATCTCGAACGGGGTCTTCAGGAACGCGCTAGAAGTGGCGCCCATTTCAGCGAAAGTTAGGGAAGGGAGATTGAGATGGTTTGACCACGTCCGCAGGAGGCAGGCATCTGTCCCGGTGAGGAGGATCGAGAGTTTAGTTGTTGTCGGGGAGAGGAGGAGAGGCAGACCGAGGAGGACGTGGGAGGAGCAGCTGAGATTAGATTTGAAGGCCTTAAACCATTCCGAGACCATGACTGTTGATAGGTGCGCTTGGAGGCGCCAGATCAGAGTTGTGGATTCTTTAGTTGGGAGTGGTGTTGTTGCTGAGAGCCTCAGGGTTGGGTTGTCTCGGTTAGCATTGACCTAGAGCATTGCATTTTTATATTTATTGTATATTTTATCCTATTGCCTTTTGCGTGTGGTGTATTTTTGACAGGGAGCTGGGCACGGAGTCAACCTCTCTTCTGTTTGAGCAGCGTTCATCGGGAGTGAAGTAGCCAAATTCCTCTTAGGTAAGTCCCATGTGGTAATTCATGGGCTCAGGTATGGTATTGAGTTTTTTCGTATCATATGCTTCCCTTTGTATTTTCACTCAATATGTTGTTGTGCACTAAGCTGATGGTCTTCACGGAAACAGCCTCCCTACCGTAATAGGTAGGGACATGGTCTGCGTACATCTTACCCTCCCCAGACCCTGCTCTGAGCGGGATATACTGGGTATGTTTAGTTTTTTTATACTTTGAGATAAGGTTAATAAGTTATATGCATATATATAATTGAACATGTTATGATTAGTTTATCGTTCAGTTTTTTTATTGCTAAAGTTATACATATAATTCTTCAAAATAGTAATAAAATGGGTATTCCTGTCATTTTGAGTACTTATTTCTAGGAACCATAACATGTAACATGTTTCATAATTATCGGTTCTGGTTCCATTTGGCTGCATATTAACTGGTACTAGTTTTGATCTGCTCCGGTTCTCTGATTCTCCCGATCAGTTTTCTGGTTCTTGGATTTAAAGTCCCAGCCCTACTTCTCACACCGTAATCAACGTTCTTGAGCCACCTGCCGGGTGTTGGAAATTTTGATATAAAAATACTAGAAAAACCATAATTCGATATGGTATTTATTTCGAATAGATATATTGTACGTATTTATTTGTTCATATCCAAATTCGGATGAATGAGCAATTAAATTACAAATAATAATACTTGAAATGAGATAATATTTGGTGGTTACTAGGTTGCACCCATTCGCGAATAGCCACATTTGGTGGTTAATTATGAAAAATTGGTCATACCTTTTCATGAAAAATCGCATTGGTTCATGATTAATGGTGGTTGAAGGACCACACCTCTTCATGAACGGACACATTGGTTCATGAATAAAGGTGGGAGGAAAGGTCACACAACTTCACGAAAAGTCACTTATGACTATAAATAGGCCCCTACAGTTGATGGTTAAACATTAATTCGAACACACTCATTCAAACATAGTTTCGTCTACAAATTCGAGCATTACATTCATATTAGTCTACTCGGTCCATTCATCATCCTAGTGGAAGTCTAGGAGTCTATACTCAGTCCCGAGTATCTATATTGTTCGACTGGAACTACGACCTGCGGTACAGCGTTTGGTATTCAAAGTTTTTCGTTGTATCATGGGACATTTGCTATAGACCGTCTGCACAAGTGCGGAGCAATTTTGTCTTACGAAGAGAGAATTCAATTCTCGCCTCGTCATTTACGTCATAAGTTTTCATTTTTATTATTTGTTCTCCTTATATTTATATATTTCCATTATTTCCAACACCCACAAATAACAATCGTAACACAAAATTCGAAATCAAATAGGAAACATAACAGAAAATTCGTAGGTATTTTTCTGGTCAGGTCACCCATCTTGTTTTGACGTTTTCTGGAGTTTCAACTGTTGGATCGTCATGAATTTTGGATGATAACTTCATAATGTCACTATCTAAATTCTGAACGGTGGAGATCCGATTTGTAGGTCCATAAGTTCGTGTTCAAGGGGCTGTAATGAGGCTGTTTTTTGGACTAGTTTATGTTGGAAGATGGAGTCTACTATTTATACGAGGAGGTTGCCGAAATTTTGCGGAACTGATTTCCGTCGTTGGAGGGACGAAATGCTGCTGTTTCTCACAACGTTCGACATGGCTCGATTCCTAACAGAATACCCACTTGCTGCCCAACTGGAGGTTTCTGACGACCTCAACTTCGCCAGAATGACCGTCTGGAGTAACGGTGATTTGGAATGTCCTAATCAAATTCTTTATCACCTTAGTTTTCCTATCTACGTCATGTTTACATGTTGCCACACCTCGAAGGAACTCTAGGATGCCTTGGAAGTAAGGTTCGACGTTGGAGGCATTGACCACTTCCACCAAGCCAAGAAGGCGAAGATCGATGGCCCAGACTTTGAAGACACGGAGATCCTCGTACGACCGAGGAAGCCTTGACAGGCAAGGATGCTCCCTTTTGGAGAGAAGAAATCCACAATGAGATGAATCTCCTCATGGAAGAAATGGAGGGGATCATTTGGAAGTTCTAATGGACCTACTTGAGAACGTTCCGGGCACACCCCGCTCGGCTACAAGTGGCGCCTACGAAAGAAGAGGATTCGCGACGGAACAGTCATTGGATTCAAGGCGAGTCTCTGCTAGGCTTACGCTTCCGACTCAAGGAAAGTCCTGTGTGACTTGTCCTAAACTTGTATATAGAAAGTCATGTAGGATTATCTATAATAAAGGCTTGTAAATAAATAAAGCCTTCCTTGTGTGTGTTCATTTAATGCATGTTATATATATAATCAAATATTTAGTATTTGATACATGTTCATTTAATTTGATACAATTAAATGAATGAAATTGCTTCGTCTACATTCAAGTACAAAAATAATTGATATATTTAATTCGTTGAAATTAAATGAAAACGGTTATCTTGATTAGTCTACAATAAAGTAGATAATCAAAAGTCATGTGGAATTAATGCTCATTTAATTTTAAGAATAAAATGAAGATATTAATTAACTTAGACATGTAATATTAATGCATATTTAATTTTAAGAATTAAATAGAGGCATTAATCACTCTATTATAAGAATAGAGGGAAATGCACATTTAATTTTAAAAATTAAATGAATGCATTGATCATTTAATTACAAGATTAAATGAATATATATAAAATTAATGCTCATTTAATTATGATAATGAAGGTGTTAATTACTCTATTTAAAGTTATAGAGGAAATTGATTAGTCTACTTTGAAGTAGATAATCACGGTGGAAAATACGAATATCATTTAAAAAGTGAAATGATCAAGTTGACCCCGTATTAATTACAATATTGATTAGTCTATATTAAATAGATAATCAATATGGGGAAGAGGAGTAAGTACTTTGTAAGTAAATACAAAATATTTCACTATAAATCCAAACGTTTAATTGTCAAGCAAATTAAATGATAGATGATTTATTTCAAGGAAATAATCATGCTTTTGGTGACGAGAACGTCGTTGGAAATTACAAATGTAGTTACAAATCAAGGTGAGAGCTAGTCAAACGACTAAATTGGTTTGAAAATGATATTTAATGATTTGTGTAATCCAAGACCACAAGTATCTAGACAAGATATGTAATACAAGGAAATGTGGGGGTATCTTGATGGAAAGGTCAAAATACAATTAATAAGAAAAATTTCCCTAAAGAAAGAAATTCAATATTACGACAAAGTTTATGTCGTTTAGTAGAATCATGTGTTGGAAAGTGTGACAAGGATAATAAAGAAATTTGTCTTGTAAACACTTCACACTTGAAAATTTACTAAGACGACTAAAGAACGAAAAGTTGTATAGTAGTGATTGAGAAAGTAAATATTTATCTTCGGATAATATATTTGATCGCATATGTATGTTGACAAAGAAAGGTCAAATACAATAATATGGCCATTACTTGAGATAAAATGAGGTCAAATATGCAGTAAGGAGAATGGATTGATAACCACAATCAAATGGATGTTCATAAATGACACTCAACCATGATGACTGGAGATCCCAAGAACTTGGTTCAATGAGACAACTGAGTTATGAATGTTCAAGTTGTGCACTTGAAATTTGAAATCCATTCTCGTAGCTTCTCAAGTGCAAACCTGCAGCGTGTGGTAAAGGATAAGCCTAAAAAGCTTTTAATGATTCCTATAGCCTTTAAGATGGAGTATGGCAGAATACTCTTTATAGGAGATCACCTATATAAGTAAGAAGTGTGGCCGCTTCTAAACGTTACAATACGCAAAATACTTATGAATCCAAGAATGGTCCAAGGCCAAAAATGGAACATAAGAACAAGAGATATTAGATCTATTATTGTGTGTATTATCTAGGTTTACACACAAAAGCTGACCGGTTCAAGACATCACGCTCACCGAGCAATGAGTAAATCCGATAACACTATACTAAGGAAGGTTCAAGGCTAACTACCACCTATCCTGATGTAATAACAGGTCGTCGGGACTAAGTTCATGGCATTTGTATTAATTGTCATTCATGTGGCGGATTGTTGGAAATTTTTATATGAAAAATCCTAGTAAAACAATACTTCGGCATGGTGTTTATTTCGAATAGATATATTTTACGTATTTATTTGTTCATATCCAAATTCGGATGAATGAGCAATTAAATTACAAATAATAATACTTGAAATGAGATAATGTTTGGTGGTTACTAGGTCGCACCCATTCACGAATAGCCACATTTGGTGGTTAATTATGGAAAATGGGTCACACCTTTTCATGAAAAGTCGCATTGGTTCATGATTAAAGGTGAGATGAAAGGTTACACCACTTCACGAAAAGTCACTTATGACTATAAATAGGCCCCTACAGTTGATGGTTAAACATTAATTCGAACACACTCATTCAAACATAGATTCGTCTACAAATTCGAGCATTACATTCATACTAGTCTACTCGGTTCATTCATCATCCTAGTGGAAGTCTAGGAGTCTATACTCAGTCCCGAGTATCTATATTGTTCGACCGGAACTACGACCCGCGGTGCAGCGTTTCGTATTCAAAGTTTTTCGTTGTATCATGGGGACATTGCTCTAGATCGTGTGCACAAGTGCGGAGCAATTTTGTCTTACAGAGAGAGAATCCAATTCTTGCCTTGGCATTTACATCAGGGCCGTCTATGGGCCTGTGCAAGCTGTGCTACTGCACAGGGCCCAGGCCCAATGTTAGTTTTTTTAGGGCTTCAAATAATAACGAAACTCTTATATATAGAAGTTTGTAATTATATTTTATATTTTTGGCATGGCAAAATGGTAACTAGATGCGCAGTGGATTGCACTAAAACCTGGTTCAATCCCCACATGCCACATTTAATTATTTTCTTTTTTTTTGGGTCTGTTCATGTAATTTCTTTTCTATTGACTTATTTTTTAATTTTGTTTAGGACAAGTGTTTTTTTTATAACATTACGAAAAACCGATTAAATATATTATATTATATTGCTTTTGAAATATATTTAACTAACAAATATATTGTTTTTACCAAAAATAATTGAAAAAGTATTTGAAATTTTCCAAAAAATAAGTCTAGCATTTAAAAACCAAAATTAATTAAATTTACCTTTACTTTTTAAGAATATTGTGATTGTGAGTTCTTAACCGAATTTTTATTGATGAATTAAAATAGTTTTTTTAGAAATTTAGTTTTGTTTGTAGTTATAGTATTTTTTTTTAATTAATATTTACTTCTTTTTATCTTTGATTATTGAGAATATTTGTTGATGATTTTGGTTCCCCGAAAATTCTTTGTAAAACTCCGTCACTGAGGTGCCCAATTTGATAAAAGTAGGGGGATATTTTTAAGATTTGAACAGGGCCTCTCATTTATTTGAGACAGCCCTGATTTACATCATAAGTTTCCATTTCTATTATTTATTCTCCTTGTATTTATATATTTCCATTATTTCTAACACCCACAAATAACAATCGTAAGACAAAATTCGAAATCAAATAGGAAACATAATAGAAAATTCGTAGGTATTTTTCTGGTCAGGTCAGTCATCTTGTTTTGACGTTTTTTAGAGTTTCAACCGTTGGATCTTCTTGATTTTTTGACGGTAACTTCATAATGTCACTATCTAAATTCTGAACGGTGGAGATCGGATTTGAAGTTTCATAGGTTCATGTTCAAGGGGCTGTAATGAGGCTGTTTTTTGGACTAGTTTATGTTGGAAGATGGAGTCTACTATTTATACGAGGAGGTTGCCGAAATTCTGCGGAACTGATTTCCGTCATTGGAGGGACGAAATGCTGCTGTTTCTCACAAACGTTCGACATGGCTCGATTCCTAACAGAATACCCACTTGCTGCCCAACCGGAGGTTTCTGACGACCTCAACTTCACCAGAATGACCGTCTTGAGTAACGATGAATTTGAATGTCCTAATCAAAATCTTTATCACCTTAGTTTTCCTATCTACGTCATATTTACAGGTTGCCACACCTCGAAGGAACTCTGGGATGCCTTGGAGGTAAGGTTCGACGTTGGAGGCATTGACCACTCCCACCAAGCCAAGAAGGCGAAGGTCGATGACCTAGACTTTGAAGACACGGAGATCCTTGTACGACCGAGGAAGCCTTGACAGGCAAGGATGCTCCCTTTTGGAGTGAAGAAATCCACAATGAGATGAATCTCCTCATGGAAGAAATGGAGGGGATCATTCGAAAGTTCCAATGGACCTACTTGAGAACGTTCTAGGCACAACCCCGCTCGGCTACAAGTGGCGCCTACGCAAGAAAAGGATTCGCGACGGAACAGTCATCGGATTCAAGGCGAGTCTGCTAGGCTCACGCTTCCGACTCAAGAAAAGTCCTGTGTGACTTGTCCTAAACTTGTATATAGAAAGTCGTGTAGGATTATCTATAATAAAGGCTTGTAAATAAATAAAACCTTCCTTGTATATATATATATATATATATATATACACATGATATATATAATCAAATATTTAGTATTTGATGCATGTTCATTTAATTTGATACAATTAAATGAATGAAATTGCTTCGTCTTCATTCAACTAGAGAAATAATTGATATATTTAATTCGTTGGAATTAAATGAGAACGGTTATCTTGATTAGTCTACAATAAAGTATATAATCAAAAGTCATGTGGAATTAATGCTTATTTAATTTTAAGAATTAAATGAAGATATTAATTACCTTAGAATTCCTTCAGTTGCGTTTTTGGTTGACGCTCTCCAAGTATTCCTATAACACTTTTTCGCGCAGGCATGAGTGAGTGTTTATTTACGACTTAATGAAAAATGAAGAGTCTGAATCGTTAAGTCACCTCCCCCCTCTTGTCCCATACAGACAAAAAAATAACACCCGCTACCCCTCTCCCCTTTCACGACCTATTAATTAGCAAAAAATCTGAAAAAATAATACAAACTTAAAATAATAAAACTTAAAATAATCAGATTTTTTATTATTTTTTTATGTTCATAAAAAATCTGAAAAATAATACAAACTTAAAATAATAATATAAATAATAATAATAAAAAACTAGTGTTTATTTTCATAAAAATAACAAAAAAATATTGAAAGAATATAAAAAATCTAAAAAATCTGAAAAAGTTTAAAAAAATTGGAACTAATTTATTTTTATTTAAAAAATCTGCAAAATTTAAAATTTTTTTTTGAAATTTAGGTAATTTTATTTTTAATTCTGGAATATTAATATTAAAAAATAAAAAAAATTATTTTAAATTCAGAAATTTCCTAATTTAAAAAATTCTAACTATTTAAAAAATTCGGAAATTAGTAAATTTATTCTTGCCATTTTTGAATTATATCATTTATATGGCTTAAAAACATAAACAGGAATTTATAAAAACAGCTTATAATTCATATTCAGGGGTAAATCGGTCATTTCTGTTACTCAGACAGTTTATTCAGATAAAAAAGTAAACAACAACATCAATTTACCCAGACATACATATTTACCCAGACAAACAAATTTATCCATACAGAACATAATAGAGAATTTGGTAAACAGTCCCTAAGTGTTATCTAAGGTTATGTTCTTCTATAGCGCTTCTTAAAGTGCTATCGTACTACATAACGCTTTCTCGCATAGCAATTGTAAACACGCTATGCAAGTATATAGTAGTTTTAGTTAACATTCTTAGGTAACGCTTACTAAAGAGTTAAGGTAGGGCATAACGCTTAGTAGCATAGCAGTTGAGGAAACACTATATAAGAATACCACAGTTTTGAGTTCTCCTTCTTTAATAGCGGTTCCAGAAGCGCTATGTAAGTCATAATTTTTTTTCGATTCCTGCCATTTGTAATAAAATTTTAATTTTATATTTTTCGTGCCATTCGTAAACATGATACATTCCTCAAAATTCTTAAATATAATCCAACAAACAGAGCTAGTCAAGTCAACAAATGACACAAACTAGAAACTCAAATTTCCCAAATCAAAAGTTAACTTTCATTAGTACTGAAATAGTATGTGCGTGTTAACCGCTGCCGTAAAATATTATATATCTCCACAATAAATTTAGAGACAAAAGTTGCTAAAGATAAAATGATAGCATCAAAAACTACATATTTAAAAGTTTGCCCTTGAGAAATCGGTTGTACAAGAATCCTGCCCAATTGTCCCGAAAGCGGACCATTTTATCCTGAGAATAGCACATCAGTCTGTTGGAACGAGTGAACTGTACACGATAAAATTTATAAAACTGGTGAGAAGATGTTGCTGCACTTTTTTTTTGCTAAATAAGATGTTGTACTTATTTAATAGTATAGGAAATATTACTAACTTACATTTATACTAATACTTGTTTCACCCACGTAATACATCTTCAATCAAGCATACAACATAGTGCCCCAAAAAATGCCATCATTAGCTTAGGACACGGTAAATAACAACGACATTCTAAAAATAAAGATTAATAGGACATGAATAAAATTAAAGCTATAATGTAAAATTGTGTTATGTGTATTTAATGCATCTCCAGTTTAGTTTTAATGTGTGTTTCTTTGTCTGGTTAATGAGCCAACTACATGCAAGTTATTTCACTTTTTTTAAGAGCTAGTCAATAATCCTTACTCAGACCCTATTAATATGTGCTTAGGTTCTAACCATCATGATGCCTAATAGCTTCTTTCAATTTTTAATTTAACCCCTAATAGCTCGGATCTATATAATTGTACTGCATCCCTGATGTGCTCAGGGTAATTATCTAGGATGCATAACCAACTATATTTTTTGTAACCCTCTCTCAGTACAAGAAAGATTGACCAGATGATGATTCTAATGGAAGCGATTCGAACAGTTCTTCATGGGGAAACTGGTGGCAAGCTATATTATAGAGGTCCTGGATGGGGACTGCTCAGCTGTCTCTGAGGCTGTAGTTTCGCATGTTAGAAAACAAACTACTGAGTTTCGAAGCCTATATTATACACATAAGCACCCGGACATGCACAACGCAAGCAAATGCCATCTTTGAACACTTCAATGCCATCTTTTAAGTCGTCGGCTAAAGGTCAAAGTCGTCGGCTAAATCCCTCAGTCGTCGGTTAAAAAACCGTCGGCCGATATTCGTCGGCCAACGTATAGCCGACGACTTCATCCCGTCGGCTAAAGTTTAGCCGACAACTTTTAAGATCCGTCGGCTAAACCTCTACGTTTTAGCCGACCACTTCAAGAAAATGTCGTCGGCTAAAGTCTTTTTAAAAAAAACAAATATTTACACTTTAGCCGACGACTTTGTGAAATGTCGTCGGCTAAAACCTGTTTTTTTAAAAAAAAAAATAATCTTTAGCCGACGACATTTTAAAAAATCGTCGGCTAAAACATTTTTTAAAAAAAATAACACACTTTAGCCGACGACATTTAATAAGGGCGTCGGCTAAAACATTTTTTAAAAAATAAAAAATAAACTTTAGCCGATGACTTTTACAAAGGTCGTCGGCTAAAACCTAACATAAAAAAAAATTATTCTGATTTTGGGATCCCAAAACCTGTATTTTTTGCACGTGCAATTTTTATACACCAGATCCCATTATCAACAACCATCAACGCACAACACATTCAACTAATACCATCAATAATATGCCCAACATTATATGCAACACATCGCACAACACATTCAAGAACATAAATTTCATCAACATACTAGTAGCGTCAACAAAATCACTTGCACAATTCTAACACAAATATAAATATACAAGAATATTACAACACAACAACTACAATCCACTACCAAAATCATCTAAATGTCGAAATGTAGAAGTAGAAGGATTACCACCATACCCTAGATCCTCGTCACGAGGCTGTGAAGATGGGGTCTGACCGAAGATAGAAGGCGGTGGAGCAGGTGCCTGCAGTCCAGCCTGAGTAATGGTCTGAGTCAGCGTCATCATATAGTCCATCATGGCCTGCTGCTGTCTCTGGAAACTCTCTAACCGCACTCAGTCCTCTGCTCGCTCTCCTATAACCGCGTCTGAGTCCTCCTTTCATTCTCAGCTCGAAGCTCCCTCTCCGCCCTCAACTGCTCCTCGAGATAGGCAGTCCGTGCATCCCGTCCGCGAGGGCGCTGGAAGCCGGGGGTATCTTTCAATAGACTGTTACCCTCGGCTCCCATCACCTTAGTGCGGTACCGACTACCTCCAGGAGGGTAGACGGTACCCCACACCTTAGCGCGAACATAAGGATCAGCTTGATGGATCTGTCCAATAGCAGAATCGAGGTCGGTATCCGCTAAGTCCGGATATTGCTCCCGAGCAATCTCAGCAAGCATCCTCTGAGACTCCTCCTGCACATGCTCCTAAGTTAATATGAAAATAAATATTTCAATATCAATAAGAGTATGATACAAGGGCATTTAGTTTATTACCAAAATAAAATAAAAAAAGACTTACATGCTCCTCGGGCCAGTTCGGATATGCTTTCTGAGTCACGTAGGCAAATACGTCCAACGAATCAGAAGAAGTGGCCTCGTGCGCAACTCTGGCTAACGATCGGGTACCCAAACTGTGATGGTCAGTCAGACCTGCACGATTGGTCGTGTTGGTCAAGCTAGCCGCCTTCAAAAAAATATTGCAAGAATTATAAGATTTTACAGACAATTAAAAAATGACATATATTAAAAATAGAGTTAACTACATAAAAAATTCCGATTTTTTAATATTAATTATATTCCAGAATTTAAAAAAAAAAATCAGAACTTCAAGTATTTTTTAAATTCTGATACAGTAATTTAAAAAAATCGAGTTTATATTTAGAATTCAAAAAAAAAAATAAAAACTTAAATATTATTAATTTTTATTAAATACTAGCAGTTTTTTTAATAAATAAAATAAAATAATTCAGATTTTTATTTATTCTTTGAAAAATAATATTCTAGTTTTTATTTTTTATTAATACAATTTAAAATAAGATCCAGAGTTTTTTAATTTTTTATTTCTGATTTTTAAAAAAAATACTTAACATTAATAATAATATGAATAATAATAATAATAATAATAATAGAAAAAGAAAGAATGAAATGAGGGTATTTTAGTCATACCATGAACTCCGGGTCGCGAAAATGGGCGCGTAGCCACTTCCACTCGTACTCCCGGAACTTGAATTCTTCCGGGGTAGCCTCTCGGGTATCACCCCAGGCTGTCCAGAACATGTGCACTCATTTTTCCAAGATTTGTACCTATAGCACACGTTTCACAACATATATTATTCGTAAGAAAATAAATTACGCAAACAATGTAAATACAAAATAAATTAAAATGACTTACTTGGTAGACTGCACCTCGTCACACCAAGTACGTAGTAGAGAGTCGGGAATGACAAACCACACCTATGAACAACATAAATACGCAATAACTTAAAACATCACATATTGCATTTTGAAGAACTACGTGTTGATTGAAAAACACTTATTAAATATTTATTAACTTACCGACATAGCATTGTTCAAAGCATCTTTCACGCACTGCGGCACGTCCTCCCAATCGGGCCACAAACGGGGACTCTGTCCCGAATGACAAAGCCCACATTACGGCTATATGACGCCGTAGAGTCAGAAGACATCACCGGTCGTCCGTGTCTGTCTAGAGGAATCTCGTAATGGCCATGCTTACTGATGTACGAGTCGAGCGCCAGACCCTTTGCCGGGCCACGAGTCTTCTTCTTTTTCTTCTCCTCCTCGACTACATTTTCCCCTTCTCCTTCTCCCTCTCTATCTCCTGGTACAATTTCGTCTTCGAAACCCGACAACTCCGCCAACGCATGTTGTCTGGCCAAGACTCGTAGACGTACGCCTCCTCAGGGCTAATCAATCGAACGGGAACTCGGAATCCCATCTCATCGACCTCCAGAATAGTCGGAACCATCGGAGGCATGAATAGACTTGGCGGCGGACCGTGGGGCACCGCCGACGAGGAACTCCGTACATATCCTGATATATGAGGGCTAGACGTGGGTCGGTGGATGGGAGGCATGCTAGTCTCCGTCTGCGAGGGACTCGGCCGTGGTGTCTGAAAGGATAAACGCCGCGCTAGTGTAGCGGGCTCATCTGTCGCCCTCAGAAAATCGTCAGCGTTAATGCCAGTTTCTTCTAGTATCTAGCGGGCACGAGCGCTACTCTGAGATATGTACTGAGTAGCGTGATCCGCCCTACTAGAGACTGCCGAACTCCCCCCCGAACCGGGAGTGGTCGACATTGTCAACTTCTTCCCCAACACTTTCTTTATTCTATCCATCTTCAAAAATAAAGAAACATACAGATATTAACACAATTTCGATATAGTTTCCACAGTAAATTGATAATCACACAATAGTAATTATCAATGCCATACCACGTTAATCTTTTGATTAACGCCGGCTATACAATCCCTTCCTCCTCAAACAAATTCATCAAATATTTCATCAATTCACAACTCATCAAACAATTTACGTAATTCATTACAAAATTCATCATATTTCATCCAACTAAAAACTAACAATTGTTCAAAACTAAATTAAACACAAAATATGAAAAATACTAAATTTACCAAATAATCTAAACAAATTCATCAAACAAATACTATCAATTCATCAAAAAAATGAAAATAATTACCTGGCTGTCGGACGACGGGAGGGGGCTGGGCTGGTGGGTGGACAGTGGGTGGGCGGCGGGACGGGAGCTATCGGACGGCGGGCGGTCGGTCGGGCGGGCGGCGCTGTGTTGGCGGTCGGGTTACGGGGGCTGGGGGATGGGGACGGGGGTCACGGGGTGGCGGGCGGACGGTGGGCGGGCGGCGGGACAGGAGCTTTCGGACGGCGGTCAGGCGGACTGGCGGGCGGCGGTGTGTTGGCGGGCGACCGTGTGTTGGCAGGGTTCGGGGGGCTGGGTTTTGGGGATGGGGGGCTGGGGTTGGGAGAAGAACAGAGTAAGAAAAGAAGGAGAAAAAATGTATAAATATTTAGGAGTTTAGCCGACGATAAGATCTAGGTCGTCGGCTAAAATTTTTTTAAAAAAAAATAATATAGTTTAGCCGACCACTTCCACGAAAGTCGTCGGCTAAACCCCAAGTACGACACGAGCCGTGTCGTCTAACACGGTCGGGTCAGGCATACAGTCATTTTTCACTTTCTGGGCGGGTACGACACGGGCCATGTCGTTTGACACGGTCGGGTCCAGTGGGCAGGCGTTTTCTTAGTTTAACCAAATTTTTTTTTGAAAGGGGTTTAGCCGACGACCTAGATCTTGTCGTCGGCTAAACTATATGATTTTTTTTAGAAACTTTAGCCGACGACCTTGATCTTGTCGTCCGCTAAACTATATTTTTTTTTTTTTTAGAAACTTTAGCCGACGACCTGGATCTTGTCGTCGGCTAAACTATATTATTTTTTTTAAAACTTTAGCCGACGACTTTTGTGGAAGCCGTAGGCTAAACCCCCCGATTTTTTTAATAATATTATTAATATTATGTTGATGTTTTGATTATTATTATTACTATTTTTTTCATTATATATAACGTATGAAAATAAACATCTAATTTAAATTTATGGCTCATAGTCTGAGTCATCACTACAGTCTGTCTCATTATCTGAGTTGATATCTGGCGATATATGCCTCAAGTCATCCACATTATCATCATCAGAATTTTCAAGTAATTCGTCTGTATCAACGTCAAGGTACCCGCGAGCATCACCACGGAGTCGGACGACTCGTCCTTCAGGAACATTATTCATCATAATTGTCATTGATGGTGGAATATTTGCTGCATTTGGCTCTTGATAAGCATCATCGTCATCAGTACCTGTTGTTTCTCCCAGTGTATCAGCACTATAAATATTCCTCGTTGTCACAACGTTCACTATCTTCCATGTGCCTTTCTTCACCAAGTCGTCCAAATAATACACCGACTTTGCTGATGTTGCAAATACAAAAGGATCACTTTCATACCATGAAGTGGAAGTGTCAACGGATAACAGCCCGTAGTCGTCTTGCATATCGGTTCCAAGACTGGTGTCGTACCATCGACACTTAAACAAGTAAATTGTCATGCCTTACCCGTAAATTAGTTCTACCACTTCTATAAGAACACCGTAATATCCACCATCTATCATAACCCCATAATTTTGACATCTTCTTTTTTGGTCTCTCTCAAGGCATACGAATGTGACACCGTTAACTTTGGCCATCGAGTAAATTCTTGACATAACCGGCTTCATAGAAAGAAGCATAAGTTCACGCGATCAGTTAGGGTGTCCGTCATCTTGTATATGGCTCATCTGTCGTAAATAAACTTTTTATGTAAAAAAATATCTCAAGTCCAAAATCAATAGCAACTGAATGTATACGTACCCATTCTCCAAAATAGTCGACAAAAGTGTCATTACGGAATCTAGTGTCACCTCGCACCATATCGCATGACAAGTGGATGTCTTTCCAGTACTGAACTTCTGGACAATTGAGCAATATCCACTAATGTGCAATTCGTGACTCGTACGGGTCTAATTGTCTTCCTGGCAACCTCCCATAGACATCAACATCAGTGGAGATGATAGAAAGATTGAATTGTCTTTCATCTGCTGGAATAGAGCGGGAAGGGGGCTCGAAGGTGCCCAAATACAACTTGATATACATAATACACTCCGACGCAAGGTAAGATTCTGCAATCATTCCGGTGCAGACTTATTGGCCACGGAGTCTTTGTAATCACAGAGTTTCCTGTAATATTGTCATTGTGTTAGAAATCATATTTAATTTGACAATTATATATATATATATATATATATATATTACAAAATTATGTTACCTTTCAACCGGGTACATCCACGTGTAGTGCACTGGACCAGTGAGCAATAAATGCCGGGGAAGGTGGATCATGAGGTGAGGCATCAGGTCAAAAAAGTTTGGAGGAAATATTCGCTCAAACTTGCACAAGATATAGATGATCTCATCTTGCATTTGACGCAAATCAGATCTCTTCACTTCTCTCGTACATAATTTCTGTAAAAATCTTGACAATAAAACACATGGCTCGATCACTTGTTTTGGTAAGTACGGTCGAATAAATACTGGAAATAGGCGTTGGAGTAGGATATGACAATCATGACTCTTCAAACCAGTTAACTTGTTCTCCCTGAAATTAACGCATCTTCCTATATTTCCGGCATACCCGGTAGGATACCTATGTTGGAACATTTTGTTCCATACATAAATTAAAAGTGTTTGGATGATTAAAGTCGATAAACAAAACAAAACAATGAAAAGGAGAAACCAAAAATCGAAGAAAACAAAGACTCAAAATAGTGTTCTATGCAATTAGCTTAACGTACGTAACGAAGCCTGCTTAGCGTACGTAACATTGCTAGGATAACATACGTAAACCAAAGTGTTTAACGTACGTAACACATGTTCAAACCAAGTGAACGTTGGAGGAGTCAAATTCAGAAAAGCGGCAATGGACATATGATGTCAGCAATGACATAAGGCTTAACGTACGTAATGGATGATATGCTAACGTACGTAACTAGTATGACGAAAGTCCCTGGACTAGATTGTGAAGAGGCTAACGTACGTAACCCATGGTGGTTAACTTACGTAATGAAGCTTACGTACGTAATGTGGAAGAGATAGCGTACGTAATGATGGACCTGGCAGCTAACGGCTAGTTTGATGATGGAGCCTATAAATACCATTCTATGGTATTATTTCAAGCACAACAACTTCAAGCATACGAGATAATCAACTGAGATTCATATTGATATTATTGTTGTTGTAATATTGAGCTTAAATCGAGTGATTGAGTGTTATATACAAAATCATACACGACTGGTAAAAGAAAAGATATGATTAGATTCAGTGTTATGAGGATCAAGGATCCGGCATTATTAGAATCGCAATCGCTATCAAGTGAGGTTTATCTAGTACCCATAGAAAGCTAGAGAGGTTGATTCCTTGACCTACGAAAAGGAAAACGGTTTAACTTGGACCGACACAAAGACAAGTACGAGTGGTTTATCATGGACCAATAGAAGACGTGATTGTAAACGGTTATTCCTCGACCGATAGAAGAGAGGCGTTAGAGGTTTTATCTTGAACCTATAGAAAAAGATACAGAGAGAGGACGTAGGCTCGTTTATAGTCGAACCTCTATAAATCCGTGTGTCGTTTATCTTCCGCAATTTTATTTACTCTTCCGCAACACGGCGCAATATCCGATCCCGTACCCAACAATTGGTATCGGAGCGGTACTCCAATACACTTCTTAACATCCGAGGAGAAAAGATCCAATGACGTTTCAATTTGCTCCTGTCGAAGGCCTTGCTCTCAACCGACCACCTTTCTTTGATGGCTCAAATTATTTGACATGGAAGAAAAAGATGTCGATCTTTATTCATGCATACGATATAGAGATTTGGAAGATTATTTGCCTTAGCCAAAAAATTCCTCTCAAATCCGACGGTACACTCAAATCTTTCGAAGAATACGACGATGCCGATTGGAAAAATGACCATCTAAATTGTAAGGCTACTCAACTCTTATTTTGTGCCTTAAATCCGGAAGAGGTCAATCGAATCTCATCGTGTGAGAGTGCGAAAGAAATATGGAAAATTCTAGAAATCACACACGAAGGAACGACTCAAGTCAAGGAGACGAAAATCAATATGCTTCTCCATGACTACGAGTTATTCATGATGAAAGGTGACGAGTCCATCACCAACATGCTCGACCGATTCTCGGTTATCACTAATGGACTTGCTTCGTTCGGAAAACCATTGTCTAGTAGTGAAAAAGTCAAAAAAATATTACGATCACTACCTAGCGAGTGGGACGGCACCGTGACCGCGATTATGGAATCTAAAGATCTCAACACGCTTGATTTTAGCGCCCTCGTTGGTTCGCTAATTAATTATGAGATCGTGTTAAAATCACAAAGTGTCAAGCTGAAACCAAAGAAACGATCGTTAGCCATGAAGGCTAAGATATCGAGAAAGAAAGAAGAAATCCCGGTGGAAGAAAGTGACGAAGAAGCGGCATATTATGCCAAAAACATTAATAAGTTCCAAAATTTATTAAACCAGAGGAAGAAGGACATCTCGAGCGAAGCTAAGAAGTTCAACAATTCTTGTAGACTATGTGGAAAAACAGGCCACTTCGCTAAACATTGCCGTGCTAAACCCAAACAGGAGGTCCTCGTGGCAACATGGAGCGATGAAGACGAAGACGACGAATTTATTGATCAAAATAATCTCGCTCTCATGGCCTGAAGTTCGTTCGACGACAGCGACGTCGAAATCCAAGTAAGTACATCCTCCCGTGATGAACTTTTTGATGCATTTGAATTATTGCATATGGATTTTCAAAACGCTTTATCCGAAATCAAATCCCTTACGTCTAAAATTAAATCTTTCAAAATTGAAAATTCCAAAATTTTCGAGAAGGGAAAATTTGTTGAAACCGATCATTCAAAGTGTATTGAAAATGAAAATATTTTGAAGGATGATCTCGCTAAAATTTAAACCGAGCTTAAATCTTTGACAAAGAAATTCTCGTGCGGAAACGAGAAATTTGAACAAATGCTTGGTGTTCAAAAGTTTACTTTGAATAAAGAGGGGTTAGGATTCAAAACACGCTTGAAAAACGAATCTGTTAATTTCAAAATACCCCATTGCGAAAAGTGTTTAAAAATTGGGCATCATATTTCAAATTGTAAAAGCCCTAGACGAACGATGAAAATTAAGAAAATTTGGGTTCCTAAAGGAACAATTATTTCAAATATCGTTTATGTCTTGAAACAAAAACCAACTATCGATTGGATCCCCAAAAATTAAATTTGATATTTTACAAAGGGGGAGATAATACTTTCAGGGGGAGCATATTTTTTTTGAAAAACAGGGTATAAACTCCATCATATTCATGCATATTTTACATTTATTGCATATTTTTCTTCAACTGGTATTTTATTGCACTTTTTTGATGAATGTTAGGCGTATTTTTATGCGCTTATTTATCATTATTTTATGTCCATCTTGAGTCTAGTTCAGCATAAATGAGCTTTTAATGCACTATTCTTATATGTTTTGCAGGAAATCGGAGTTTGGAAGCCAAAACGATGAAAAACGGGCGAAAACAGCAGTTTTTGGTCATTAGCCGCGGCACAAACCAAGTGAGCCGCGACACACAAAGGCAACCAGCGAGCGTTGAGCACACTGTACTGTGAGCCGCGGCACAGCATAAGTGTGCCGCGGCCCAGAAGGAAAAAGGCGAGAAGGAAACAGGCACTGGAGGATAGGGGCCGCGGCACATATTAAGTGAGCCGCGGCCCACCAGGCGGTCTTACTGAATATTCTGCATTTATGGGCCGTTTTGGAGCCTGTTCTCGACCTAATCACACGGACGCATTTTGGAGGCTGAGGATTGCTATAAATATGCATTGAAGGGCTGAAGAAAAGGGGGAGGAATCATCATCTAAGGGGAGATCGATAGGAAGACACTAGCGGAGCAGAAAGGAGGAGATTTGTGGGCGACTACAAGACCACGGATCCCTACGGTTTTTATTAGTTTTTCTGCCTCTTAGTTTTTAGATCTATTCGAGTAGGATTATGATTGTAGCCGATTTCATGACGGTGTGATTTACTTATTATTATTTCAATTCATTCGTTATTATATTGAATTGGATTTTTCTTACTGTTCTTAATGCTTTTTAATTGTCTGGCCAACAGTTGAATTGTTTTGAATGTCTTTATGGATTCGGGAGATGAAATTTAGGCATAGTTCTTGTGAGACGAATCATAATTTTCGTGAGATAGGGATATACTCATGGGAATTGTGAAGCCTTTTTATTGTGGGAATTCTTGAACTGTTTTAGCTATTAATTATCTAATTCGAATAGGGATATATCGAGTTAATAATTCATAGTATTTTCTATCGACCTTGGGAAAGGCTTTAGAATAATTTAGGAATTCCTGGCTTACAATCAATTGAATAAAGGTGAATTGAATTGAATAAAAATTATTCCTGATTGTTTGAGGTAAAAATCATAATCCTACAACCTTATTATTAGTATCTTTATTTTCTATTTAATTTTCTATAATTAGTTTAGATATAATTCTATATAATTGTTCTTCAAATAAAATTGTGAGTTGACTATATTTTGGTACTTAGTGAAATCAGTCCTCGGGGGAACGATATCTTACTTATCACTTTATTACTTGTTGACACCGTGCACTTTCGGCATAGTGTGAGGGATTTCCTCACAACAATGAATACAAAAAGAGGAAGAGATAGGAGAATGGAGAAATAAGTCGAAAATGGGATTAACCTTGAAAGGGGGAGAAAAATCGAAAATGACAGAAAAAGAAAAATGAGGAGACTTCGAAAAAGACGATGAATAAAAAAAAATGAAAAGAAAAGGAGAAAACAAAAGGAGTCGAAAAACAAATGGGAGAAGAACTAACGAAACGGACAAAGTCGAAAACTTTGGTCTGTACACATATACATATATTTGTATTTTTGCAGGCAAATCCCATTGACGAAGTTTTGTTTTGTAATCATCAAAAAGAGGGAGATTGTTAGAACATTTTGTTCCATACATAAATTAAAAGTGTTTTGATGATTAAAGTCGATAAACAAAACAAAACAACGAAAAGGCGAAGCCAAGAATCGAAGAAAATGAAGACTCATAATGGTGTTCTGTGCAAGCTTAACGTACGTAACGAAGCCTTCTTAGCGTATGTAACATTGCTAGGATAACGTACATAAACCGAAGTGTTTAACGTACGTAACACATGTTCAAACCAAGTGAACGTTGGAGGAGTCAAAGTCAGAAAAGCGGCAACGGACATATGATGTCAGCAATGACATAAGGCTTAACGTACGTAATGGATGATATGCTAACGTACGTAACCAAAATGACGAAAGTCCCTGGACTAGATTGTGAAGAGGCTAACGTACGTAACCCATGGTGGTTAACATACGTAATGAAGCTTACGTACGTAATGTGGAAGAGATAGCGTATGTAATGATGGACCTGGCATCTAACGGCTAGTTTGATGATGGAGCCTATAAATACCATTCTATGGTATTATTTCAAGCACAACAACTTCAAGCATACGAGATAATCATCTGAGATTCATATTGATATTATTATTGTTGTAATATTGAGCTTACATTGAGTGATTGAGTCTTATACACAAAATCATACACGAGTGGTAAAAGAAAAGATACAATTGGATTCGGTGTTATTAGGATCAAGGATCCGGCATTATTAGAATCGCAATCGCTATCAAGTGAGGTTTATCTTGTACCCATAGAAAGCTAGAGAGGTTGATTCCTTGACCTACAAAAAGGAGGTTTAACTTGGACCGACACAAAGACAAGTACGAGTGGTTTATCACGGACCAATAGAAGACATGATTGTAAACGGTTATTCCTTGATCGATAGAAAAGAGGCGTTAGAGGTTTTTATCTTGAACCTATAGAAAAAGATACAGAGAGAGGACGTAGGCTCATTTATAGCCGAACCTCTATAAATCCATGTGTCGTTTATCTTCCGCAATTTTATTTACGCTTCCGCAACACGGCGCAATATCCAATCCCGTACCCAACAACCTAGCAGTCTTTATCCACCAAAATGTCTCAGTTTTCTGCTCGATAGTGATGGTGTAAGCTGCCTTAGGCATTTTTTGTTTTCCCTTTACGGTCTTCAACCACAAATGTTTTCTTATGCTCATTTCTTCCCAACCTTTGCGTGCTTTTGGCCCGTATTTGGTCTTTCCCTCCCAACCTATGATTGTCCCAACCACACTTTCGCAAACATTCTTTTCAATGTGCATGACATCCAAGAAGTTCCTTATCAGTAACTTGGACCAGTAAGGCAATTCCCAAAATATACTTTTGTGCGACCAATACTTATACCTGTCGGGTCTTTCAGGGGTTGTTGCAATCACATCTGGGTGGTTGCTAAGCTGACCAAAATCGTACTCATTAAGAATCGATAGTATTTCATCACCTGTCCATTGTTATGGTGGCTCGCCCATTTCTACAGTGCCATCAAATGCTGTAGCATCCATACGCCACTCATGTTCCCTCTCAAGCCATATCCGATGACGCATTCGGATAACTTTCCTACAGTGGTACCTAGCACAATCTGCATTCAAACACACTTGACAAACTCTATATCCGCTAATAACAGATCCAAACAACATTCCATATGCAGGAAAATCACTAATAGTGCCGATACACATGGCGTGCAAGTAGAACATCTCGGACGAATGACTGTCGTACGTGGGATGACCTTGCTCCCACAACAATTTCAGCTCCTCTATCAAAGGTCTCATATACATATCGATACACTTTCCCAGATATCCCGGCCCCGGGACTAACAAGGTCAACATATTATACTCTTTCCGCATACACATCCACGAAGGAAGATTGTAAGGAATCACTACAACAGGCCATATGGTATATGAAAGACTCATGTTACCAAAAGGGTTGAAACCATCAGATGCAATCCCGAGCCTCACATTTCGGATATCTGAAGAAAAATTCGGATACTCCCTATCTATATGCTTCCACGCCTCTCCATCCGAAGGGTGTATCATAGTATCCTTGTCATTAGTGCGCGACTCGGCGTGCCATCTCATTGCTTTTGCCGTGTGAGGAGACATAAAAAGCCGTTCCAACCTGTCCTTCAATGGAAAATACCAAAGTAACTTCACCGGTTTCTCTTTTCCAGAAAGAGTGATCCTATATCTCTATGTATCACATACAGGACATCTCGTGAGGTCTTCATTAGGATGCCCCCAGAATAGAACACAATCATACATGCAGACGTGGATCTTAATGTAGGAAAGACCAAGATCTTTCAAAATTCATCTCATTTTGGTATATGTGTTAGGAAGATGATGACCCTGTGGAAGCATATTACTCGTAAGCTCCATGTAATCATCCACAGACTTGATGGATGATCTGTTTTTCACCTTTAATCTCATCGTTTCGATGACACAATCAAGAACAGTCATGTTACACCCTGGGTATAGAGGGGTCTGTTGGAGTTAAATTAGCTTGTTGTACCTGTAAAGCCCAGCAGTATTGCAAGGCATCGGTCTACGGGCTCGTGGAATTGGCTCAGTTGGTACAAATGTCTCGGAATAACCAAACACATCATCAATCAACCTCCTCTTCGGATCGGTGAACCCGTCGTTACCACTAAATTGTCCGTGATCATACGGAATAACAGAATTCGGTGCTTCACCGTGATATATCCAACATATATATTTACTCCAAAAACCATTCTTCTTTAGGTGTTCCCAGACCTCATCAAATGGAAAATGATACATATCACTGCGACATCTATATTTATTACACGGACAGTAGTGCAACGTATTACCACTATTCTGCTCTTTTACAAATCTCATAAATTGCTTCATCCCATCCATTACACTTGGATCCCATTTTCGTAACCCAATCCAACTCTTGTCCATCCTTAAATGTATAAATTTTCCAATATTAATCCAACTAACTAATATTGTTCAAATTATAAATGAAATACAACAAACAATTAATCATAATGATTATCACCATAAAACTTAATCGTTATACATAAAAGCTTTCGAATCTACAACATGAATGATACAAAGTTTCGAAATTACAATAAAAAATACAATAAAATACCTTAATTAATAGAAATGGTGATTATAGCAACCGGTATAAACCTTCGTCACTCCAGCTAGCACAACTCAAAGTAGCAACACAAACTCAAAAAATACACAAAGGGGTTTCCAAGAACCGGGTTGATCTTTTTCGCAAGGTCGCAATACTTAAAGTAGCAACTCAAAAGCTTTTTTTGGGAATAACTGACAGGGTCGGGAATAGAAAGGTGTTTTTTAGCGGGGAGAGGGGCAAGATTGGTTTGGTGTTCCATGGATTATATATAATTTTAAATTCGAGGTTTAGCCGATGACTTGATATAGGTCGTCGGCTAAACCCCTTTTTTTTCGAAAGGGGCTTAGCGGATGACCTAGATCTGGGTCGTCGGCTAAACCCTATTTTTTTTTTGGAAAAGGGTTTAGCCGACGACTCAGATCATGTCATCGGCTAAACCGTTAGAAAGGTCATCGGCTAAAGTTTAACACTTTAGCTGACGATATAGCCGACGACACAGATCAAGTCGTCGGCTAAAACTGTTTAGCCGATGCCAGTTCGGGTCGTCGGCTAAAGTGCAAAGTTTAGCCGACGACAATTCAAAGTCGTCGGCCGTTTTTTTGAGGGTCGTCGGCTAAAGTGTGAATTTTGGTAGTGTATAGAAAGAGCACGTCGCTCTTCAACTTCACCATTGAATGCCATCGTCATTTTTCGATACCGATTATTCAAATCCAGCCACTGCCTATTGTAGTGTTGCCATATTTTAACCAGAATCGGCGGTTCTGGACCGGATCGGCCCGTGGTCAACGGTCCGGGTCGGAACTGTTGACCACGGGCTAGTTCCATAACCGGAACCGCTATGCAGCATGGGCGAGTTAAGGGTCGCATTTTTCTAGGCCCGTGAACCGGCGGGCCGAATCGGCGGTTCTGGCACGACAGACGATGTTGCAGGCGGACGCAGGGCTAGACTGTAGGCTAGGCACGACAGTCGATGTTATTTACGCCCAAACCGGCGGTTTTCCGCCCAAAACCGGCGGTTTTCCCAATTTTTTTTTCAAATTCAAATTTTTCCCAACTCCCACCCAATTTTATCTATAAATACCCCTTTCTTCCACTTTTAAAATCACCTCATTGTGTTAACAATATTCTAAACTCTCTTCTCTTCTACTTCTAATTCTCCTCCATTCTTTAAAATATAAATTCCTCTTCTTGCTCTATAATTCTACTAAATACTATCTACTAAGACTACTATACTATATACTAAATACTATCTACTATAATATAATATATATACTATCTACTATATTATATACTAAACACTATCTACTATAATATAATATATACTATCTACTATAATTATAATATATACTATCTACTATATATATATACACTATCCACGATACTATATATAAGTACTATCTACTATACTATATATATATACTATCTACTATACTATATATAAATACTATCTACTGTGTGTATATATATATATATATATATATATATATATATATATATATATTGTTAGGCGTATTTTTAGGCGCTTTTATATCATTATTTTATATCCGTCTTGAGCCTAAATCAGCATAAATGAGCTTTTAATGCATTATTTTTATATGTTTTGCAGGAAATCGGAGTCCGGAAGCCAAAACGATGAAAAACGGGCGAAAATAGCATTTTTTGGTCATGAGCCGGCACACCCCAAGTGAACCGCGGCACACGAAGACAACGAATGATGTGCACATCAGATCGTGCCGCAAAGACACACCAAGTGAGCCGCGGCACAGAAAGCGCAAAAAGATGCTGTAAGTATGCTGAAGTTGATCATGAGCCGCGGATGTACATCAGCGATTGGGCCGCGGGAGATGAAATGAGGAGTTGGGCCGCATGACTTTTTCTTTGGTGGGCTGGAAAAGAAGGAAAATTGACTGGAGGGATAAAAAAAAAGAATGAGATAAAAGGCAGAGGAGGAGAACAGATGTGAGAGAGGTTTTTCGGCGGAAGAAATAAAGGAGAAAAGAAGGTGTAGATTTGTGGGGCAACGACAACACCACGGATCCCTACGGTTTTTCTGCATCTTAGTTTTTAGATCTATTCAAGTAGGATTTTGATTGTAGCCAATTTCATGACGGTTTGATTATTTATTATTATTTCGATTTACTCGTTATTCTATTGAATTGGATTCTTCTTACTGTTCTTAATGCTTTTTAATTGTCTGGCCAACAGTTAATTTGTTTTGAATGTCTTTATGGATTCGGGAGATGAAATTTAGGCATAGTTCTTGTTAGACGAATCATAATTTTCGTGAGATAGGGATATACTCATGCGAATTGTGAAGCCTGTTATTGTGGGAATTCTTGAACTGTTTTAGCTATTAATTATCTGATTCGAATAGGGATATATCGAGTTAGTAATTCGTAGTATTTTCTATCGACCTTGGGAAAGGCTTTAGAATAATTTAGGAATTCCTGGCTTACAATCAATTGAATAACAGTGAATTGAATCGAATAAATATCATTCCCGATTGTTTGAGGTGAAAATCATAATCCTACCCCTTATTATTATTATTATTATTATTATTAGTACTATTATTTACTTTCTGCAATTAGTTTAGATATAAACTCTATTTAATTGTTCTTCAAATAAAATTGTGAGTTGACTAAATTTTGGTACTTAGTGAAATCAGTCTTCGAGGGAACGATACTTTACTTATCACTTTATTACTTGTTGACACCGTGCACTTGCGGCATATTGTGAGGTATTTTCCCACAACAAGTTTTTGGCGCCGTTGCCGGGGATTGAAATTTTCTAATATCGATTTAAGTATTTCTAGTCTTAATTTGAACATTTTATTTTTATTTTTGTGTATTTAATTTCGCTTATTTGTTTTTCCTTTCGGGACCTTTCGTGTAGTGCATGAGAAAACTCGGTAACGAAGGCCTACTACCTTTGGATACCGAGCTCGAGCGCACTCTAAGAAGGAACAAGAAGGAGAAAAGAGAGTTGCAGACGACGGTCAACATGGCCGAGAATATCGAAGTCCAAGGAGGAGATAACCATGTGCGGCAAGTTCAACCGGAACTAGCTCTTCGAGATTATGCCATGCCGCAGATCAATGCTAATTTTTCGGGAATTCGGCGTCCCACTATCCAAGCCAATAATTTTGAGATCAAGCCTGCTATTATTCAGATGGTGCAGGCAAGCCAATTCTGTGGACTGCCGAATGACGACCCGAATGCTCATATTGCTTCTTTCCTTGAGATATGCGACACGTTCAAGATTAATGGTGTCACCGACGATGCCATCTGATTGAGGCTTTTCCCTTTCTCTTTGAGGGATAAAGCGAAATTTTGGTTAAATTCCTTACCGCCGGGGTCGATTACAACATGGGGAGAGTTAGCGCAAGCCTTCCTTGCCAAATTCTTCCCACCTTCTAAGACGGCGAGATTACGAAACGAGATCACCATGTTCGGTCAGTATGACATGGAATCGCTCCACGAGGCGTGGGAGCGATATAAAGATTTGCTACGAAGATGCCCTCATCACGGCCTTCCTGATTGGCTTCAGATTCAGACGTTCTATAATGGTTTGAGTGCTTCTACACGCACTCTCGTGGATGCGGCCGCTGGTGGGGACTTGATGGGAAAGACTAAGGCCGAGGCACACTCACTTTTAGAAGCTATGGCCGCAAACGCATATCAATGGCCATCGGAAAGATTGACACCGAAGAGAGTTATGGAAGTTTCAAGTAATGATCCGATTTCCACCTTGTCAGCTCAAGTCGCCGCTTTGACCCAACAGCTCCAAGCATTTTCGCACGCACCTTCCCCCGTTACCATAGAGACATGCAATTGGTGTAACGGATCACACCCGAGCGCGGAGTGTCAAGTTAGAAACCCGTTCGAGCAACATCAGATGGAGCAGGATCAATTCATGGGAAATGGGAATCGGCAGAATAACCCGTACTCCAACACTTATAATCCGGGGTGGCGCAATCATCCCAACTTTTCGTGGAGAAACGGACAGAACTCAAACCAGCCCCCGATCGCTCAGAATCAATAGCAGCCCCCTCCCGCTCCAAAAGTTTCTCTTGAGGAAGCACTTGCAAAATTGGCGGCGAATACGAGTCAATTTATGACCCGTACTGAAGCGACATTGCAAAATCATTCCGCTTCCATTCGAAACTTGGAGGTACAGTTGGGCCAAATTGCTAATGTGTTGACAGCTCGCCCGGAGGGAGCATTGCCGAGTACAACAGAGACAGATCCTAGAGAGAGTCTAAACGCAATCAGCTTGAGAAGCGGGAAAGAGGTGCTGGATCAGCCCGAGCGGTGTGAAAAGAAGAAGGAAATTGAGGAAAAGAATGATTTAGAGCCAGAGGAGTCGCAAGATTTGAAACCTTCAATAACGCTGCCGGATAAACCGAAGACATGTGTGCCCCCCGTCCCGTTTCCGCAGAGATTACAACAGAAAAAGGCGGACAAACAATTCTCTAAGTTCCTTGACGTGTTCAAAAAGCTTCACATTAACATTCCGTTCGCCGACGCGTTGGAACAGATGCCGAGTTACGTTAAGTTCATGAAAGAGATATTGTCGAAGAAAAGAAAACTCGAGGAGTTTGAAACTGTAGCCTTGACGGAGGAATGCAGCGCAATTCTTCAAAAGAAGCTCCCACCAAAATTGAAAGATCCGGGAAGCTTCAACATACCGTGCACCATGGGGAATCGCTCTTTTAATAAGGCACTGTGCGATCTCGGTGCTAGTATTAACCTCATGCCTTTGTCCATTTTAAGAAGCTGGATATTGGGGAAGCCAGGCCGACAACAATCTCCTTACAATTGGCGGATTGATCGATTAAGTATCCGAGGGGAGTGATTGAGCATGTATTAGTCAAAGTTGATAAGTTCATCTTTCCGGCCGATTTCATCGTACTAGACATAGAGGAAGATGAAGATATTCCAATCATCTTGGGACGACCATTTTTAGCGACGGGCCGAACCCTTATAGACGTGGAAAAAGGGGAGTTAACTCTGAGGGTCCAAGACGAGCAATTTACTTTTCAAGTATTCAAATCGTTTCCATGTCCCGGAAGTGTTGATAAAAGGTCACAAATTGAAAGTGTAGATGTCGTTGAAAGAGGAAAGCACCAAAAAAATCGTCGGTTGGAAAATTCAGATGTTGTGTTAAATGGTCCAATTTTTAAGAAGGATGTAGAACAAGTAGCATTTCTCGAGCATGCGGACAAATCTGCTGCAGTCTTGGGTGCGTTCATGAAGGAGGAGAGTAAGCCGGAAGCCCAGCGGACATATAGTCATGGAAAAAACGGGTGTTTCGGGAAATTGTTCACGTCGAAACCTTTCCGCAAACAACATTTGATGACCGAACCGAAAGTCGAATCGCTAACGACCAATGGTCATAATTTTAACAAATATATGAACGGTTCGATGAACGGGGCGGAAACCAAATGGAGTTTGCGAAAAGCGAACTAATGTTTTCCAATAGGTCCGGCTGAAGACTATAAACTTAGCGCTTCTCGGGAGGCAACCCGAGTTCTTAGTTGTAGATTTTTGCGTTTCTCTATTTTTCTTGCATTCTTTTTTTTATTTTTATTCATTTTTGTGCTTCAATTTGCTTCTGCCTCTCACTTTTAACGTGTTCTTCTCACAATTATGTGCAGACAAGTCCCAGGGAAGAAAATGAAGTGTGAGCCGCGGCACAAGTATTGTGAGCCGCGGCACACACAAATCGAAGGAGATGAGTTAAACCCACTGTACCTTGTGCCGCGGCACGGCATAAATGAGCCGCGGCACACTTGAGCACTGAGCCGCGGCACACGAAATCTGTGCCGCGGCACACGACGAAACGAGCAAATAGGTAAAGGATCGACCTGGCCGCGGCTCACTTGAGCTGTGCCGCGGCACACAATAAGGAATTCGAAGGGGCCAGGTACCTTATAACTCTCAATCGGCCGAACACCCGGGTACGTTTTCTTCTCCTGTTCATTTCCCTCCCCAGCGCGCGAATCGGCCGAAGCAATCTTCCAATTTTTTTCTTGCGATTTCTTCTTGCACTCTTCACAAAACCAAAAGGTATGCTCCAATCTTTAATCTCTACTTGTTTATGGTTTAGATTTGAAGTTGTTTATGCTTTGGATGGATTGAACATGTTATTTTCCTTCAAAAAGTTCTAGGATGGTTTAGGGGATAACATAGTAGTTTTAATCGAATTTTCATGGTTCAATCGGAATATGAATGAATTAAGTGCGTTGTGTTGATGATGAATGAATTGTGTTTCTGTTCTTGGGGGTTGAATCGAGCTATAGCCATGTTTATTCTTCAAGTAAACTCGTGCCCTTAAGGTGTTTGATAAAATGTCTAAGTGAAAAATTTTCTTTGTTAAAGCAATCTTTTGAATCTTCGTACAACGTGTTCGTTCTGAATTTACAGCAAGCCCAACCCTTACGTCCAGTTTAGACTTTTAAGTCCAATTTCATCCTTCTCTCACGAATGTGCTATTTTGTTAAATTCGGGATTTCTAGCTGGACATCCATAGCCGAGTGTAGATCATTGTTATTATTGTTTGCATAAATAAACCCTCGTGTTGTACTTTTCAGGACTGATTATGGCGAGAACAAAGAAACTGAGCAAGAGAGCTAGGACCCAGTCATCCCCCACTCGAGGGGAGACCTCTCGTAGTCGGGCCGAGTTGGAGGGGCACCAGTTTTCGGACCCTGAAATTCACAAGATCTTCAATGAAAAGATCTGGCCACGACCGCTTATTCCAGAGAGGGGATTTACTCCAGCTCCTCAGGACGGGGAATTGCTTACCATGATTGATGAGATGGGGTGGGCCAGATTTGCTGCACCCCCCGAGCCAGCGGTTATCTCGATTGTGCAGGAGTTCTACGCCAGTGCACTACTGAAGCACATTCGGGAAGGGCATACATTGCCGTCATTAGAGTCTCGGACTCAGGTCGATGTCCGAGGGGTTACAGTTGATTTCTCCACGGCTGCTATTCGGAGCCTGTTTGGGATTCCGGTGGTTGATGAGTCGGCCTATGACCGAGTGATGACCAGCCTCACGAAGGAGGCCCTGCTCGAGACCATTGCACAGCCCGATTTCGACTGGGAGCAGCGCGCACAGGGTTCTTCCACTTTCCACTTCAAGAGCTCGCGCCTCAGCCGGCTCGGGCGTGCCTGACTTTATTTTATCTGCGCACGCATTGACCCCACCTTCCAGATCCGTACTGTCTTTCTCTCCTGCGCCCGGACACTTTATGCTATCACTTCCGGGCTGCGTTTCGATGTGGCCCCCATCCTGGTCCGATCTATCTTCCAGTGTATCCAGGGGGGCCAAGACGGGGTTGAAGCACCCCTCTCTCATCTGCGCTTTGTGCCGGCAATGGCCGACGTGGCTGCACGACGAGCCGATGCTTGCCCCCTGTGCCCCGATCGACCACCGCTTCATATCACTCTTTGTCCAGTGGGGAGGAGCGCCGCGCACGCCTGGGAGAGGATTTCTGCTAGAGGAGGCCCACGAGGGATACCCCGAGCCTCTTTTGCTGACACATGGAGATGCCGGCCCGCCGCCCGACAGAGCGAGGTTGCAGGAGTTGTTTGATGGGCTGAGGGAGGACCTGAGGAGAGAGAGAGGAGCTGAGAGAGGAGACGAGGAGAGTGAGATAGGATATGAGAGAGGAGACGAGGAGAGAGAGAGAGATGAGATGAGGAGAGAGAGGGAGAGTTTGATGTCTGCCATGCGAGAGGAGCAGCGGACGGAGCGGGAGAGCGTTATTGCTGCCGTCAGAGCCGAGATGCGAGAGCAGGCCCGCCGGGCCAGCCGACGAGAGGCGAGGCGTCTGGCTGCGAGGGATGCTTATCATCAGAAGCACCTTGCCGCATGGACGGCCCATATCATGCATCCCGACGGGCCATTTATTGCACCCGACCGGCCAGCCACACCACCCTCCTCACCGGATGATGCCGGCACCAGCTCGTGAGCGGACTGGAGGGGAGTACTTGACCTTTTACTTTTATTGCATATCATATTTCGTCCATTGAGGTCAATATACGTCCTAAGTTGGGGGGGGGATTTACTTTCAGTTGCTACATTCATTGCTGTACTTTATTTTGTTGCACTTTCGTAATTTTTTTTCGATAGCCTTGCTTGTCTTAATTTTTCTCTATTCGTGAATTTTTTTCGTGCTTCTATTTGTGTGATACTGATGTTACGACACTGTTTTTCTCTCTGAAGAAACGGTCGAGTTCTAGTCGCGTTGTAGTCAGTAATTTATGTTCTGCTTAGTATTCATTTAGGTCCGAATTTTTTTCGTGATTGTAGAGGTCTTGGCAGATAAGAGAGGATACATACTTGTTTTAAAATCACCGTCGATACGTTTGGTTACATTTTCCGGATAGTGAGTTGTACTGTTTCATTAGTCGTGTTGGCACTTAGATTGAGTTTAGAGTCGATCAGTTTTTCCCAAAAGTCGAGATAATGTTGTTCTATGAGGGGAAGTCTAGTAACCGGGGGTATTCGCGTGACCCGTTGTTTACTCTCGCGTAAAACTGTAATACCCACGATTTTCGTTCCGGTTATTTTGGATTTTTCTTGGATGTTTCCCGGTTGTTGAGTTCCGGTATTATTTTCTCGACAACTGATTTTGGCGTTTAAGACCATAGGTGGTGATTTGTTATCCGTTGCTTTCATTTCGGACCAATGATGTTGTCCCCGAGTATTTTGTCGTGTTCGTTCCGTGCGATTTCAGAAAATCGAGTCGTCGAATCATGGTGGTCGGACACTGGCCGGACGGTTGGGGACGGTGGCCGGCCGCAGTAATCGCCGGGCGAGTGCCGCAGCTGCCGGGCGATGGACAGAACCGCGTAGCGCACGCTACGCCCGAAAGTAGCGCACGCCACGGCCAGAGGCGCGCACGCTATGGCCGCTGTTGGCGCGCGCTAGTCGGCCGAGGCGGTAAGGGCGTAAAGGTTCGATCGGGAGGATCGGCAGTAGCGCACGCCATCGCCGGACATCGCGCACGCCACGGCCGGAAGGTTGCGCACGCTTACTCGCCGAGCCAGAAGTCTCTGGATTGTGGGTCGGGCCGACAGCACGTGTTCGGGCCGCATGATGGCGGGCCCGGCCGAACATTCTCGACCATGACCGCCCGCTAGCGCACGCTAGCTCGGCAGCCTAGCGCACGCTAGGCCGCACCGAGATAAATATGACCGAGCAATCTTGTTTGCACTCATTTTTCATTTTCTCCCTTTCTCTTCCGCGGCCGGATTCTTGGAGGTGACGAAGGCATGTTATTATACAACTAATCCACGAAGTTTGGGAGCCGATAACATCGATTAATCACTCCTTAACATCCTTCAATCCAAATAATCAAGGTTAGTTTTCCTAACATCATAGTTGTGGGAAAAATTGGGGATTTTGTGGATTTCGTCCGTGTGATTCGCTATAACTTAGAATAGTGATGGATTGATGATTATTAAGTTGTTTTATATCGAATCCCTTGTTTTTCCACGGTTGGATTGCCGAGGATTCGCTGCTTTATTGAGTTTCAAATCGACACCTTGAAAGTGTTCGATAAAATGTCACTAAGGGGATTCGGGCGTTCTACAATTATCCTTCCTTGTTCGATCGTCGATTTATTCATGGTATGATGTTGGGGTCAGGTTCCTTGCGAAGAACTCGAGCCGAACCCTTCCGTCGCCGCTTTCCGATCGGTGGTGTTACCGCTGCTTCACGGAGAGTTGTGGGCATTCGAGGTTTTCCTTAATCCACGTTTGTCGGAGTGTGCGGTGTCAACTACCGAGGCAAGTATCTTGCCCATACACTTCGTATTCCGTATACATAATAAATTGGTGATTGTCTATGTGGAGAATTGAATGTTATTTAACTTTCAAAAGAATCAATATATATGTATAAGTATATTCCCGATAAAGGTCTTCTTCAAATTAACTTGAGTGTTCAAGAACGAATGTGTCATTCTGAGAATGGGTACTAGTATTGTATGTTGTGCCCGGTTTTCGTGGTACTGTTAGATGACTGTCATCACGATGATGTGTGATGTTGTGTGATTTTCCATTGGGTTTTTCACTCGGGGATGTCTCAAGGAGGCTCCGAGGTCCGTGGCTTACTAGCACGGGATGCGAATAACCCTTGGGAGGATGTCGATGTGAGTATTTGGGTCTTGGACCCTGTGATTTGTGATTGGAATTGTATTTTGTAAATAACCTTGGGTTGTGTCCCAAAATGGGTTCCGTAAGGCTGTGAATTCTTTAAAACATTTTACTTGTTGTTTACCTCGTTTCACTCCTACCTTTCATAGTTTGTAGATTATATTGTTAATCTTGCATGTGTCCGATTGGGGAGGCCATTCTGGTGAGTACTCTGAGTATATGGTTTATAGTCCTTTGCATTGGAAGTCGGATATTACTTCTGAGTGTGAGAGTTATATTTGTTCACTCCGAGAGGGCCTGACGGGGCCGAGGAGGGTTCCGCTTATGACGGTTCCGCGAACATTTGGGTAAGCCACTCCGAGAAGGCCCGACGGGGTCGAGGAGGGATTCGCGTATTGTCGGATCCACGGTTAACCAGGAGTATTTTTAACCTTGTGACTTGATGCATTTTGTGATATGTCCGGAGTATCACGATGTTTTGACTTGCCATAATGTTTGGGATGTAAAACATATTCATCAGAGGTGCTTGGACTAGAATGGATTATGGATGGTGTGTTGTGTGTAATTGGTCCACTGTTGTGAATTGATGTATGGCTATAGGTATCGTGATTATTTTCCAATCAAAAACTCCCGGGATTCGGAGTTGTTTTCAAAGTGCTTACTTGTTCAATTCTACTTCCAAGACTTGAACTATTTTAACTAAATGAAACATCTCGGGAAGTCTTTCTAAATTAATCCTGTTATTGTATTCCCAGAATATGATATGTATGGCTTGTATTTATATTTTATACTTGCACTAGCAAAACAGTGGAGTTTTGCTAACCCCCGAGTATTCGGGGGGTGGATGTCTGTATTGCGTCCAGGTATTTGCAGGTTGCTGGGGAGCGAATCACAGGATCGATACGAAGGATGATGGAAGACGACGATACTAATCACATGAAGACCAATCGTTGAGTATGTTGAATAGTCTTGTTGGTTGTTTCTACGATGTATTGTTATCCCGATTTATGGGAGCGTTATGGTATTCCAGCCCCTGCGCGGGTATGAGTTTTGGGAAAGAATCATGTATGTAATGTTGTGTGTTGTGATAAAAGACCAAATCGGTTTAATGGTCCTTTACGTAGCCATGTCGGCATGTGAAGTGATGCATTGTATTGTATTTAGCCTGGTAGATCCTCGCGGAGAGGGTCTGCGGCGCTGTAATATTCCCGAGTGGTTTGGGGGTGTTACAGAATATGGTATCAGAGCTTAGGTTGCGGAAACCTAGGCAGTCGGGTCCAGTCAGGTATTGTCGTGTCTTGTCCTGTCAGATTGTGTTTGTCTAAGTCGTGTCGCGACGCGTCGTCTGGAATGTCGGTCGTGATTAGTATCATGGTGCAGCCATCATCTTCGTGCGACCTGTGGATGTAAGTCTCCCTACTATATTGTGCCTTGTGATATACGAACTTGTATGATTTTGTATTATGATGTGGAGTTTAAAGGTGATTTGTGATTATGTGGCCTATGTTGTTTGGTCCTCGTATGATGCTAGGATGAAAGTGGTACCAACGTATATGTATATATACACACATCCTGATATAAGTCGTTTTTACAAGAATAATGGCCTTGATGTGGTTACGCAAGGAAGAATTCATCAATGTGATATTTTAAAACTTTACATGTTTTGCGGAGTCACGTATATTTTGTTTTAAAACATCCTCCAAAGGGAGGAAAAAGTTTGATTTTCGTATTATGACCTCAAGGCCAAATTTTTTTTTAAGAAGTCAAACTACCGATATTTTATTTTCATTTTGTATTATAAGTTTTCAAAACACGTTTTTTGAACCCAAGTGAAGTTTACAAAATGTAGACAAGACGTGACTCTCGTTTTCAACTTATCGGTTTTATGGTCATAGTCGAGAAAGACGTGATGATGTTCTTGTTGTTCGGGCGGTGTTGCCGCTTTAGACTAAAACAGTGATGTGAATGCTAAGTCGTTCGGTATGAGTTAAGACAGCTCTCTTTATTAATAGACGAGATTTCGATTTTTGATGGCAGTTGTCCTTTGATGGTTGTTCGCGAAGTGTTGTAAGCATGTGAATCGATGGCATTTAGATTCATATGATGCCGTTGTTCATTTGTAACTATCGGTTTTAGTAATGTCGTATATATGTTCGTAATCACGTGTTGAACTCGAGCTGTTAGCGCACGCTAAGTACAAGCTAGCGCGCGCTAATGTGGCATGAGTAGCGCACGCTAATATTGTTGTAACACGCGCTAATGCAGCATGAATAGCGCACGCTAAATAATGGTTGTAGCGTGCGCTAGTTCGCTGGGACTGAGGATGTGGAACCGCATTTTTGCCGTTAGGTCTAACTTTCTGCAGTCAGTCGTCTGTGACTGTATTCTATGTGTGTTGTCTAGTGATGACAACTGTTTTGTGTGAACGTGTGTTGTGACCTTTCATTCGCGCTAAGTGATAATTGATTTTGTTCGGTGAGTTGATAAATTCTGTCTGATGTATGTGTGTGTTCGAAAATGTTTTCCTGAAACTTTCATAAGTTTGTGCAAGTTGTGGGAATCAATTTTTTTTTAATCTAATTTGACATTTCGATTAATTCGGCGGCTTCGTATGAACTTTGAAAACTGTTTGAAATTTGCGAGCCGGCCTAGGATTCTCAAATAAAACCTCGACGGTATTGAAAGAGTTGTTTTAAAATACCTTGAACATCTTGTAAAATGTTACCGTCATTGATTCTTGTGTAGTGTTGGGAGAATTTTCAGAAATGACTTTAACATACTACTGTATTTTCGAATAATTCGAGTACATGATTTACAAAAATCTTTCACATCATAAAATATTTTTTTAAAAAACCAGTACGATTTCCTTTTCAAAAATATATAGTGAAAGATAAAAAGAAATCTCACTCGGTGTAAAGTTCAAACTCGGATTTGGAAATGTTAGAGTATGTAAGAATGGTTTGATGATCTTTCATGGTGAACTTGTTGTTTGTTAACGGTGATGATGATGCGTAGAGGCATGACGATTTTGATAACGCCGGTTACACAGAAACATTATTTTGGCAAATGATTTCAAATGAAACGGTTAGAGTATGATGTTTACAAGTTTTGATGAAACAACCCGAAGTACTAAAAGTACTTTTAAAGTTTATTTCTAATAGCATTCAAATCCAAGGATTTTCAAAAGATTTTCTTTAAAGGGATACCTCATGGATTTTCTTTCCGAGTTGTTACTGGTTACCTTATGTGATATGTCATGCTAAGTTGGTACTTTAGCATATTTAATTTTGCGAAGTGGTGCAATCGTATTGAGTGAGAATCCGCTTAGTATGCCGAGGGACAGAGGACGCGACCGTGACCACAGTACAGTTGGTTATGGAGATTAGATGCGGGACCAAGAGGATATGGCCGAAGGTTGATATTCAAGCACTTCGTTTTCGTTATTTAAGTTTCGGGATGAAACCTCTTTTATAGGCGATATGATGTAATACCCACATTTTTTTCTCTTCTTCTCAAGCTTCCGCTTCGTCGACCGTATTGAGGCGATTGGGTTTGTTAATGCTTCTGACCTTATGTTGTTTCTCACATTTCTCATTCGAGCGAGTTCTGACATTGTTCCGAATTGATGTGCATATCGTTGTGATCTTTCCAAGTTCGGATCGATTTCTTGTGAACCGTGACACCTCGTGCTTCCTATAAGTTATTGATGTCTTGATTTGAGGTATGAACTTCAAAGGTTATCGTTGTTGTTCGATCATTGTTATTCGTTCATCGTTGTCCAATCATTATCGTTTGACCTCGAAATCGTGATTATTGTACATCTGGGCCATTTTGTGATTTCCATAAGTGTTGGGAAATTTTCTTCATACTCGATCTTCCAAATCATGAGTTACCGGAATTTCATACCTTTCAGCGTTGGAATCGTGACTTGATTTTTGTATTGCTTGGTTTTATCAACCGCAATGATTCATGCTCGTTGCTTTTCATAAGCATTCTTGCGTATTGAATCGGATCGTAGTGGCTTTATACTGCATGGAGTTCTGGTGTGTTGTCGAGGTTCGCCTTGCTTTTGTTTTAAGTTTCGGGACGAAACTTATTTTTAGGGGGGTAGAATGTAATACCCACGATTTTCGTTCCGGTTATTTTGGATTTTTCTTGGATGTTTCCCGGTTGTCGAGTTCCGGTATTATTTTCTCGACAACTGATTTTGGCGTTTAAGACCATAGGTGGTGATTTGTTATCCGTTGCTTTCATTTCGGACCAATGATGTTGTCCCCGAGTATTTTGTCGTGTTCGTTCCGTGCGATTTCGGAAAATCGAGTCGTCGAATCATGGTGGTCGAACACTGGCCGGACGGTTGGGGACGGTCCGCAGTAATCGCCGGGCGAGTGCAGACTGCCGGGCGAGTGCCGGCTGGCCGGCGACAGCGACAGAACCGCGTAGCGCACGCTACGTCCGGAAAGTAGCGCACGCTACGGCCGGGAGGCGCACGCTATGGCCGGCCGGGCTGCGCGCGCTAGTCGGCCGAGGCGAAGGCGTAAAGGTTCGATCGGGAGGATCGGCAGTGCGCACGCCATCGCCGGACATCGCGCACGCCACGGCCGGAAGGTTGCGACGCTACCGCCGAGCCAGAAGTCTCTCGGATTGTGGTCGGGCCGACAGCCGCACGTGTTCGGCGCATGATGGCGGGCCCGGCCGAACATTCTCGACCATGACCGCCGCTAGCGCACGCTAGCTCGGCAGCCTAGCGCACGCTAGGCCGCACTGATATAAATATGACCGAGCGATCTTGTTGCACTCATTTTCATTTTCTCCCTTTCTCTTCCGCGGCCGGATTCTTGGAGGTGACGAAGGCATGTTATTATACAACTAATCCACGAAGTTTGGGAGCGATAACATCGATTAATCACTCCTTAACATCCTTCAATCCAAATAATCAAGGTTAGTTTTTCTAAAATCATAGTTTTGGGAAAAATTGGGGATTTTGTGGATTTCGTCCGTTTGATTCGCTATAACTTAGAATAGTGATGGATTGATGATTATTAAGTTGTTTTATATCGAATCCCTTGTTTTTCCACGGTTGGATTGCCGAGGATTCGCTGCTTTATTGAGTTTCAAATCGACACCTTGAAAGTGTTCGATAAAATGTCACAAAGGGGATTCGGGCGTTCTACGATTATCCTTCCTTGTTCGATCGTCGATTTATTCATGGTATGATGTTGGGGTCAGGTTCCTTGCGAAGAACTCGAGCCGGAACCCTTCCGTTCGCCGTTTTCCGATCGGTGATGTTACCGCCGTTCACGGAGAGTTGTGGGCATTCGAGGTTTTCCGGTTAATCCACGTCGTCGGAGTGTGCGGTGTCAACTACCGAGGCAAGTATCTTGCCCATACACTTCGTATTCCGTATACATAATAAATTGGTGATTGTCTATGTGGAGAATTGAATGTTATTTAACTTTCAAAAGAATCAATATATATGTATAAGTATATTCCCGATAAAGGTCTTCTTCAAATTAACTTGAGTGTTCAAGAACGAATGTGTCATTCGAGAATGGGTACTAGTATTGTATGTTGTGCCCGGTTTTCGTGTGGTACTTGTTAGATGACCTGTCATCACGATGATGTGTGATGTTGTGTGATTTTCCATTGGGTTTTTCACTCGGGGATGTCTCAAGGAGGCTCCGAGGTCCGTGGCTTACTAGCACGGGATGCGAATAACCCTTGGGAGGATGTCGATGTGAGTATTTGGGTCTTGACCCCGTGATTTGTGATTGGAATTGTATTTTGTAAATAACCTTGGGTTGTGTCCCAAAATGGGTTCCGTAAGGCCGTGAATTCTTTAAAACATTTTACTTGTTGTTTACCTCGTTTCACTCCTACCTTTCATAGTTTGTAGATTATATTGTTAATCTTGCATGTGTCCGATTGGGAGGCCATTCTGGTGAGTACTCTGAGTATATGGTTTATAGTCCTTTGCATTGGAAGTCGGATATTACTTCGAGTGTGAGAGTTATATTTGTTCACTCCGAGAGGCTGATTTGGGGCCGAGGAGGGTTCCGCTTATGACGGTTCCGCGAACATTTGGGTAAGCCACTCCGAGAGGGCCCGACGGGGTCGAGGAGGGATTCGCGTATTGTCGGATTCACGGTTAACCAGGAGTATTTTTAACCTTGTGACTTGATGCATTTTGTGATATGTCCGGAGTATCACGATGTTTTGACTTGCCATAATGTTTGGGATGTAAAACATATTCATCAGAGGTGGTTGGACTAGAATGGCTTATGGATGGTGTGTTGTGTGTAATTGGTCCACTGTTGTGAATTGATGTATGGCTATAGGTATCGTGATTATTTTCCAATCAAAAACTCCCGGGATTCGGAGGTTTTTTCAAAGTGCTTACTTGTTCAATTCTACTTCCAAGACTTGAACTATTTTAACTAAATGAAACATCTCGGGAAGTCTTTCTAAATTAATCAAGTTATTGTATTCCCAGAATATGATATGTATGGCTTGTATTTATATTTTATACTTGCACTAGCAAAACAAAGGAGTTTGCTAACCCCAGTATTCGGGGTGGATGTCTCAGACATTGCGTCCGTGTATTTGCGAGTGTTGCCGGGAGCGAATCACAGGATCGATACGAAGGATGATGGAAGACGACGATACTAATCACATGAAGACCAATCGTTGAGTATGTTGAATAGTCTTGTTGGTTGTTTCTACGATGTATTGTTATCCCGATTTATGGGAGCGTTATGGTATTCCAGCCCCTGCGCGGGTATGAGTTTTGGGAAAGAATCATGTATGTAATGTTGTGTGTTGTGATAAAAGACCAAATCGGTTTAATGGTCCTTTACGTAGCCATGTCGGCATGTGAAGTGATGCATTGTATTGTATTTAGCCTGGTAGATCCTCGCGGAGAGGGTCTGCGGCGCTGTAATATTCCCGAGTGGTTTGGGGGTGTTACAAAAACGACGACCCTGATTAAACTAGTGATTTAGAGGTTTCACATGTGCCAATGATAGGGAGCCTAGTAACCGGGGGTATTCGCGTGACCCGTTGTTTACTCTCGCGTAAAACAATGACCTTGATTCGGACATGCAGAAATTATATATTCGAGTTGTTTCTCCGCTGTAGACGGGAACTTAGTAACTAGAAGCATCCATGTGCCCCATGAGTGTCTTTTACGTCAAACGGTTTCCCAATACATGAGAATGGAAGTTCCACCCTAGGATTATCCCGATGAAACATCCCGAGATCCTAACACGTGATTAACCGTGGAACCGCACCAAAGGCAACGGAACCCTCAAAGGCCCCGTCGGACCCTCCCAGAGTGGTTAAGCCAAAATATTCGCAGAACCGCACCAAAGGCAATGGAACCCTCAGAGGACCCATCGGTCTATCCCATAGTGAATATATACAATCATACAATTCATATACCTTACTTTCAAAGTTGAGAACGTACAATCATAAACATATACTTGCCTTTGAGATGTCGAGAATCAGAAGGAAAAGAATACAAGTTCGGTAAGTCCAAGAACGCACTTCTGGCACCTAAACGATTTGTAAGGAATACGATAATTAATAATCCATACTCAAATCACAAGAAGAAACTCCCGAAACCCGCATACGATTCACAAAACTCCAAGGATAATCACCTAGAGGTTTGGAAATCATCCAAACCCCACATCTGGCGCTAGCGTGCGCTACGCAATGTCGATAGCGTGCGTTAACTCACGTCTAGCGTGCACTAACTGCTAGTCCAGAGAGCATAATTCAACTACTGCCTCTGCCAGACTCAACCCATTAGCCCACGCTACTGGCGAAGCTAGTACGCGCTACTCGACATGAATATCATGCGTTAGCTCATGCCTAGCATGCGCACAATGCCAGTCCAGAGAGCAGAACTCGGCTATTGCCACTGCCCAGCTCAGACCATTAGCGCGCGCTACTGACGAAGCTAGCACGCGCTACCAAACAGAATTAGCGTGCATTAGCTCATGCCTAGCATGCGCTATCTGCTCCATCTAATAACATCGCTACAAGGTTCAATCGATACGAACAAGTTTCGAAGGGTACGAAACTCTAGAATTAACAACATCTCGATAAGTTCTTATAAGAGTGACAAAAGTTAAGGAACATCAAAGCCAATAATTCAATAAAAAGTACGGGTATCACATTCTCCCACTCTAAAAGGAAGTTTCGTCCCGAAACTTAAGAAATAAAAAGTTCAGGGTATCCCGATCACATCGTCTCTTATTTCCCAAGTCGCCTCCTCGACTCCATTTCTTGGCCATTGCACCTTAACTAATGGAATAGTTTTGTGTCGAAGATGCTTCTCACGACGTTCAAGGATTTTCTCCGCTCTCTCTGGAAAGGTAACATCCTCGGCTACGTCAATCTCACTATAGTCGATAATATGACTTGGATCTGGCACGTACTTTCTCAAATGAGAAACGTGAAAAATGTTATGGACATGACTCAAATCTGGAGGCAACGCCAAGCGATAAGCTAAATCTCCAACTTTGTCCAGAATTTCAAACTGTACGATTTACTGCAGACTAAGTTTACCCTTCTTCCCAAAACGGAAAACTCCTTTGGTCAGCGACACCTTGAGTAGGACATGGTCTCCCACTTCGAATTCCAAAGGTTGACGGTGAGTATCCGCATAATATTTCTGACGGCTCTGGGCAGTCAACAACCGGTCTCGAATAATAGAAATATTTTCCTTAGTCTCCATCAACATATCCGGTTCCGTTCTGACTAGCTTTGAAGCCTCATCCCAACATAATGGTGATCTACACCGCCTATCATAAAGTGCTTCGAAGGTGCCATTTTGATCGACGCATGCCAACTATTATTGTAGGCAAACTCGATCAACGGCAAATGAAGTTCCCAATCGTTACTCTAGTCTAGGGCACAAGCCCGCAACATATCCTCCAAAGTCTGAATCATCTACTCAGTTTGACCATCTGACTGAGGATGAAAAGACGTGCTTAATCTCAACTCGGTGCCCAAAGCCTGATGGACGGTTTGTCAAAAATGCGATACGAAGTGACCATCTCGATCTAAAACAATAGTTTTATGGGCACCATGCAATCTCACAATCTCAGCTATAAAAGTTCGAGCCAATCTCTCCGGTCCCCAAGTATCCTTAATACACAGGAAGTGAGCAGAATTGGTTAACCGAGCGACGATTACCCAAATCATATTCATTCTAGTTCTCGGCATCCCAATGATAAAATCCATAGAGATGTCTTCCCATTTCCACTCGGGAATGGGAAGTGGCTTCGACAACCCCACCGGTCATTGATGCTCAGTCTTGACTTGTTGACACGTCAAGCATCGTAATACAAACTTTGTGACATATTTCTTCATATTATTCCACCAAAAATTTCGCTTCTGGTCCTTGTACATCTTACTCGTTCCGGGGTGGATTGAGTAAGGCGTAGCATGGGATTCTCGGAGAATTCTCTGGCTCAACTCCAGATCATTCAGTACACAAATTCTGCCCTAAAATCTCAAAATACTATCCTCGTGGACCATAAAACCAGGGGATTTTCCTTTAGTCACATCTTCCTTCAGTTGAGAGATCATCGGGTCACTCCATTGTTTTCCTTTAATGTCATCACCTAAGGACGAAGTAATCTCGAGAGTACACAACTGTCCCTGCACTCTCTAAAGACAAACTTCTATCCCTTGCTCGATTAGATCCTGACGGATCTTCGTCTCGGATGTAAGAACTTCAAGTATCTGAAGCGATGCTGATTTGCGGATTAAAGCGTCCGCGACGACATTGGCCTTCCCCGGATGGTAAAGAATTTCCAAATCATAATCCTTGATCAATTCCAACCAACATCGCTGCCTCATATTCAACTCTTTCTGACTGAAAATATACTTCAAACTCTTGTGATCGGTATAAATCCAACACGGAGAGCCATACAAATAATGACGCTATACCTCAAGTGCGAAAACAATTGCGGCCAATTCCAAATCATGAGTAGGATAGTTCATAACATACGGCTTCAACTGCCGTGCTGCAAAAGCTATCATTTTATCATGCTGCATAAGCACACATCCAAGCCCTTGTTCTGAAGCGTCGCTATAAACTGCAAATCCTTCACTACCCTGTGGTAAGGCTAAAATCGGTGCTGAGGTCAAACGTCTCTTCAGCTCATCGAAGCTCTGCTATCTCGCAGTAGTCTAGACAAACTTTTCTGTCTTATGAAGTAATTGCATAAGTGGCCGAGCGAGTTTCGAGAACCCCTCGACAAACCGGCAGTAATACCCAGCAAGACCCAAAAAGCTACGAACTTCCTTAACATTATTAGGCGGCGCCCAATCTAGCACTGCCTTAATCTTCTACGGGTCTACACGAACCCCTTCGGCCGAAACCAGATGGCCAAGAAACATAACTTCCTTCAGCCAAAACTCACATTTCGACAATTTCGCATAGGGGTGTTCGGCTCTCAAAACATCTAGTATCAAACGCAAGTGCTGGGCATGCTCCTCCTTATCCCGAGAATAAATCATGATGTTATCAATAAAGACGACCACATATCTGTCAAGGTATTCGATGAATATCTTGTTCATCAGTTGCATGAATACTGCCAGTGCATTAGTCAATCCAAAAGACATGACCATAAATTCATAATGTCCGTATCTCATCTGAAATGCAATTTTCATAATATCGGACTCTTTCACCCGGATCTGGTAGTATCCTAATCTCAAATCAATTTTTGACTGCGGCTCCCTGCAACTGATCGAATAAATCATCTCTACAAGGCAATGGATACTTGTTCTTGATGGTCACTTTGTTTAGATCATGGTAATCAATGCATAAACGTAGTGAACCATCCTTCTTCCTCACAAAAAGAATAGGCGCGCCCCAGGGCGAAGCGCTCGGTCTAATATACCCTTTCTCCAATAGTTCCCCCAATTGGTTCTTCAATTATTGCATCTCGGAAGGTGCCCATACGATAAGGCGCCTTAGAAATTGGAGCCGTGTTAGGCTCTAAATCCACAAAAAATTCTATCTCTCGATCTGGCGGTAATCCCAGAAGATCGTCTGGATACTCATTAACAACTGAAATCAAAGAGAAATCGACTTCATTCCCTTCCGACTTCAAAGCATAACACCAATAGCCCGTGCAACCTTTATTCAAGAGTTTTATGGCCTTCATGGCGCTGATAAGCAACTTAGGTTAGCCCGATTTACTCCCCATGAACGAGTACTCGGAACCATCTTTGGTCATCATAGTGATAACCTTACTGCAGTAATTCATAATCGTTCAGTGACTGTTAAGCCAGTCTTCACCGAGGATCACATCCTCACCCTCGATATCAACCACAATTACATTCGATAACCAATCAATACCGGCTATGCTCACTGGAAAATATCTAATCTCCCGATTCCCCATGATTCTATCCCTGTTAGACAGTTTCACAATGAAAGGATCGCAAGCAGTCATACAATTTATATTCAAACGGCGTACACACTCCAAGGAGATGAAAGAATGTGTAGCACCTGAATCAAAAAGTACACAAACTGTATGACATAGGATATGAATGGTACCTGAGGCCACCGCCACATCGGGTTCAAGTGCTCGACGCATCTCAAAGACTCGTGAGTGTGCTGAACCGATGCTAGAATCTCCCCCTCTAGCGTTCTGACTCCGTCCCCAACCTCTGCCGTAACTCTGCTGCGACTAACTAACTGATTGTCGTTGATTCATACTCTGATCTATAAGCGCTGGGGCAGAAGCCCGAGTGTCCAAAGTCTGATCTTTTTCGGGGCAATAAACTTCCATGTGTCCCATCTGACCACAAGTGTGACACTTCAGAGGTGGGAAATTGCACTCCAGAATGTGGTCTGGACGACTATAATTAAAATAGGTTACCGGGCGAGTTGAGGTGCCCGGAGCAGAATGAAAACTCCTGTTCCCTTTAAAAGAACATGACGACTGCCTGACAGAATGGTTAGCCACCTGAGGTATCTGGAAATTGCCACCTTTAGAGCCAGAAAAATTACCAGCGGTCTTTTGCTTCTTCGGCTCTCCTATGGTATCATTGTTGGGACTTAACATCTCATATGCCAAAGCCCTGTCTCGGTATTCCTTCAGAGTAGTGCAAGCAAACCCGGCGATGTAATGCCGTAAATCCATATTCATCTGATTATCGAAGTAGCGGATCTTGTCACATTCATCCCGCACTTGATTCTTCACATAGATCAGCTGTTGGTTGTATTCCACTATCTCCTGCGAGACTGGAATGTTTTGCGGCTTAGCCTCGAAAAAGGCTCAGATTCTGCCTTCTTGCATTGTCCAAGGACAAAACTCAGCCTCCAGTAGCTCTTTAAATTCGTCCCAAGTAACAACACACACTACTACAGAATACCTTTCAATGACGTTGAAAAAATGTCATAAAATGGTTTCCATGACATTTTATCCCCGTTATCTACATTGTCGTCTATACTGGTGTCATGGAAAGTGTTTGAATCAATGACGTCTAAACAACGTCGTATATACCTTTTAATGACAATCCTGTGGCGTCATAAATATTAGACGCATGACGTCCGTAAATTGTCATGAAATATTTTCAATGATGCTTGTATTTCGTCATTTCAAGTCGCTATTATAATGTTAATGAACGTCATTGAATGTTTAGTATGACAATTTTCAATAGTCATCTATTTATTATTTCATGACTGTTATATATCATCATCAATTGTGGGATCAATGACGTTGGGAAACTGTCGTTATAAACCTTTAGATGACAGTAGTTAATCATCATAAATATATTAAGCATGACGTTTCGAAACTATCATAAAATGTTTGCAATGACGCTTGTATTTTGTCATTCTAAGTTGCTATTACCATGTTTAAAAGGCGTCATAAACTATTTCTATGACGTTTTCGAACATTGATTATAATGCTTATAATGACACTTTTCTGTAGTCATATATGTTTTGATGATGGCTTTCTAACATCATGCTAACATATTCAATGTCATTTTGTTACTGTCATAAAACAAAAAAAAAATATGAAAAAAAATTACAATTTCCTAGATTTTAATTATATTTAAAACTAATATAGAATAAATTCATCATCACATATGAAGTCAATATCCGAACTACCAAACTAAGAACAGACAATAAGAACTACCAAACTAAGTACATCCAACCAATCTAAATAGACCTTAAGTTATTGGAACAAGCCAATAACAACCAAATACAAAGCTCTACACTTACACTGTTAACAAAAGAAATGCAACAACATCCATATCATACACGCACTATGACATAAGTTTATAAGCAGAAGAGAACATAAGTTTATAAATACTCAAGTGTGAGGGATAATGTATTTGATTGGCCACATAATGGTGCTTCCAACTGCATCTCCCATAGAATAAAATTCGGGCTAGGAATGATAGAATTCAGCTCTAGGATTGACTGCTTCCTCAATGTCGACTCTGTAACAGTCAGGTCCAAGCTTGTATCCATGCACTTTGCTTGTTGGATCCACTGCTGATATTTTTCCTCTAGCCACAATTTCATATGTGCCCTCCCAATCGAGTAACATGCAGCGCTAAGATACGCCAAGGGTACTCCCTTGTACCGACTACAACAACCAAAAGCATGTTGGGTACCAAATCGGATATTTGCGCCGTTTTATGCGGAAGCGAAAATAAAATTGCGGGAAATAAATCACAAGGATTTATAGAGGTTCGGCTATTAATGAAGCCTACGTCCTCTCTCGGTGTATCTTTTTCTTAGGATTAAGATCAAATCCTCTACGCCTCTCTTCTATCGGTCGAGGGATTACCGTTACAAGCTCGTCTTCTATCGGTCCGAGTAAACCGTTTTTCCTTTTCTATTGGATAAGGAATCAACCACTCTAGCTTTCTATGGGTACTAGATAAACCTCACTTAGATATCGATTGCGATTCTAACAATGCCGGATACTTGATCCTAATAACACCGAATCCAATCGTATCTTTTCTTTTACCTCTCGTGTATAATGTTGAATGTATAAACACTCAAACTACCAAAATAAGCTCAATATTACAAAAACAATGTAAGTATATGATTCTCAGATGTATGACTTGTTTGCTTGAAGTTGTTGTGCTCAAACAATACCATAGGGATGGTATTTATAGACAATTTCCACAGACTAGCCGTTGCTGGCTGTTTTGACTTGCTAGCGTGCGCTAGCCTTCTTTTGTAGCGTGCGCTAGATATTTCCAGTTTCAGTCCAGTAGCTTCATTTCTTCTTTAGCGTACGTTATGCTTCTTCCTTACGTACGTAACCTCACTTACTTAGCGTACGTTAACCATGATTGAGTAGCGTGCGTTAACGAAATATATCCGTTGCCTTTACTTGTCAAACTATCCGTTTGATGCTTGACTTTGACTTGCTTTTCCCAACGTTCGGATTGACTAGATTCAAACAACTTAGCGTGCGCTAATCATACTTTGTAGCGTGCGCTAATGATGACTTCATTGCATACGTTTTGCTGTGTTTGAATTCCTTCACAACGGTAACAGGACTTCGATAGCGTGCGTTAATAATGATGTGTAGCGTGCGCTATCTCAACAGTTTACATCACTGCAGCTTACTTCAAAACTTGGCTGGAATGCAGCTTACTCCGCGTTAGCGTGCGCTAACGAATATGCCTTAGCGTGCGCTAATGCAGTCCAGATTGCAACTTTTTGCGTCTTCGTCTGCTTCGTTGTTTTGCTTTGCCTCGATGTTGTTTTGTTGTTTAGCAACTTTAATCATCAAAACATAAATTAAATAATGTGTGGAATAAATATTCCAACAAAGCACAGTCACAACTCGAATGGTGCCCCCTTTCAAACAAAATGAGATATAACATCAAGAAAATAATTAAAGGGGGATATAAGCAAAACTTTTTTTGGTGGAATAATGAAGTTAAGCAAGAGATAAAGACCAAACTGTTAGGAGTATGCCCTCGAATGCCACTCAGAGGTTGTTGAGTGAGGGCATTGTACTTGTAATTATGTAAACCATTTACATAAGGCAAATGATTGTTTCTTTATTTACTGGTAGTTACTGGCATTCCTAACTCGTAAATAAACATATAGAAACTAGTCCGTGTATTTGAGAGCAAAACGTTCCACTCCTTATTGGATAAGGGGTCGCACCTGGAAAGGTTTATAGCTCAAATACTTAATCGTCATAAGTCGATGAAACTTGACCGGGCGTTAAGTTTATGTAAAGACTTGTATGACGTGTTCTTTGACATGGAGAGTGCCTGTCGAACACTACTGGTTAGTGGGAGCACACGTTATTGGAATGCTAATTAGATTAGTATAATCGAACCGACTCACCCTCGATTCGTCACATGGATTTCACTCCGGACATACCAATGACGGAATCGAAAGGTTGTGATAGGTATTCGTGAACCTTCGACTTGAGGATTTAGTAGGGATGTGCTTGTGACGTCAAGATTTTCATTAGAGTAGTTCGACCTCGTAAACCTAAGGCGGGGTCAACCTCGACGTGCATCTTGACGACGGCAAGTAGCAGTCCCATCAATACCAAGATAGAATTCTTTCTCCCGTTAGTGAGCGGGTTAGATGTCCTATGCGGTTATTGGCGCGATGAGATCAAGTCTTTGGCCAAAGCATTGGAGCCAGTTGTATTAGATACACGACTACCGATGATCTCGATTTGCATTAACGCATGCATAGCGTCAAGCATGTATAGGGTTTGACCGACCGTGACCCTAAAACTTGATCGGGACATTTGAAAGAAGGGTTTATACGCCATCGGTATTCACGATGTAATGGTTCTTGAATGATCCCAATCATTCGTTCTCGCTGGGGTACAGCAGTAGCCGCCAGTCGGCTAGGTGGTGCTACTACTCTTTGGTTCCTCCCATTGCCGAGTGAAACGGACCTACCGAGTCGCGCATTAGGATTGACGACGGAATGAATCGAGCTTAATCTCTCATTATAAATATTAGATATCGATATCTAATTTGGGACATCGATGTTTAAATCGATTTATCGGATAAATTGATTTACGGCTTAATGGATTAAATATATCACTGGGTGATTAATTTAATTCATGAATATAATTATTTCTTGGAGAAAGTAATTATGTTATTTTGTATTTGATATGTTTAATTAATTGGATTAATTAATCGATACAAATACATCGTAACGGAATCGTAGTTTATCTGTTTGGACTCACGGAGTCCGAAACGAACCGAACTCATCCGCTTTCGCATGGTAGCCACCCCCTAATTTCCACCCACTTTCCTCTTGTCTTGTTGTTTTCATTTTATATGAAAAAGATGACTTTGGGGCTTAGATTCTCATAATAATGAGATGTATCATGTGAGTGGAAATAGAATAAAGAGAGGAAGACTTCTCACCTCACTTCACTTTGATTCCAACGTGAGCTTTGAGTGTAGAGAGAGAGAAAAGACTTCTCCAAGTCTTTTTCATCATCTTCCTCTTTATTCATCAAGTTCTTGATTTTTCTTGGAAGAAAATTGAGAAATAAAAGAGAGATTGTGAGTTATACACTTAGAGTGTTATAATTTCATATTGCAAGCTTCATCACTTAGCTCTAGCCGTATCCTCGGAGGATAGCAAGGTGATTGTCGTTCCGGTTGTTTCTCCGGCGCGTGGCAAGTAGAGACGCGGTACTTTCGGCGTTGGATCGTTCAAGAGCTTGGGGAATAGCTCAAGAGAAGGTTACCATTTAATCAACGGACTTCGAGGGTTAGTTTCTTACGACTCTTGCTTTTCGTTTATATATTCGTATATACGTAGCTCGATCGATTCTCGTAGGGATTCGGATCGAATTAATTTTCGTTTCACCGCTTCCGCTGGGCCTTCGTTTTAGGCACCGAATCCCAACAGTGGTATCGGAGCGTAGGTCTTGCGATCGTATATACGATATTGGCATTTGGAATGCTTGATTAGATGGTGAATGATTTGGAATCATTTTAGTCATAATCGTGGTATATATTTTTACGTTCGTTGTAGTTATATTTTTCGTAAGTTTATGTCTAAATATAAATCTTAATTTCTTGGAAATATGATTTATATTGAAGATATGAATGTTGAAAAATATTGATATTGGATATCCGGTCGAAAATCGAGCTCCGAATCGTCGTCGGACGACTTTTCGGACAAAGGGCAGGATGCTGCCAGGGTGACTCGGCCGTGTCTGGTGACACGGGCCGTGTCAGGCAGCCCCCAGGCCACTGCCAGGCAGACCCGACCGTGTCAGGAGACACGGGCCGTGCCTGGCCGGTAGCTGCCGAGCATGACTCGGCCATGCCAGGCCAGTCGGCCGGAAGGCTGCCGGCAGTGACTCGGCCATGGCAGGCCATTTTCGCCCCGGCTCGATTTTTCCGTGTATTCTTGAAAATTAATCTCCCGCATGTTAAATTGGATTTAATATGATTAAAATGATTTATGGTATTTCATTTTATAAGGGAAATTTGATTAATTGGAATATTTATGGTCGACCGAATTATTTTGAACGTTATTATATTACCGATTGTGTGAATCGATTGGATCGGTTCGTATTGTTGATTGGATCAATGTATCTCTACGCTTTCCATTTATTTAGTATTTATTGAATGAATGCTTTTGAATGGGGATGTGGTTCGTGGACTTAGTTTTTGAATCGTTCGTTTTATTCGATTGGGTTGTAAAGGCCGTTTTGAGCCTATTTATTTTACTAGAAAAATTTGTATCTAGGATGCAATTTTCAATGTAAAATTTATATGTAATGACGAAGACCGGAGGAAGATCCATTTCGAGAAGACGAAGATTCAAGACGAAGACTTGTAATTAGATTACGGAGTTTTTGTTTTCAGAACGGTCCATGAACCACATGTTGGTAGCAACTTGGTTGTGATTGGTTGTTTCATATTGTATGAATGCCACAAACGCGCTTAAACGATTAATGTGCAAAGTGTAACGTTAATCGCGATAATTCTCCCACAACAAATAATTAAGTTTATAAGGTTTCAAGGTTTTCCTTCCCTCCGTCGAGTTTTCGAAATTGAAATCCAAACCGGATGTGCTATGCTTCCGAGTTATCGGGGTAGTCGTTCGGGAGGACGGATAAATTACCGGGAGCGCATTGGATGCCTTCGGTTGGAGCAAATTTTATCCCTAGAAACCTGATAGGTTAGGATAAGATTCAATTGTGAAACCGATTTGCGTCGATGGTATAAACTTAACTTGTTCGCGAACCATAGAAACCGTATAGGTTGAGGGGAGTGAATAAGGGGAAAAAGAAGATCGAATCATCCATTAGATGGGTTGGTGTTGGACACCACTTTATGAAAATTAATAGACTAGAAACCTGTTCGTTGCCCTCTATTAAGATTTATAAAGAACTCGATCACCACTATGAAGTAGAGCGACGATACTTCCTGATTTCACATGGGAGTGTGTTATTCCGATAAAAATAGTGGGAGCCGGTAACAAGAATAGAAAAGACCTTAAATTCTATACTCGAACATAATTGAATGAGTCACTAATTAACTGTTATACTTAATGCGCATAAATCTCAATATGACAATGAATCCACTCGCAATTCTACTCGAAAAGAACACCTTAATGGGACCTAACTTTGTGGATTGGCTCCGCATCGATGATTGTCCTCGGATAGAGGCACTGGGATACGTCTTGGAGACGGACATTCCGGCGCCTCCTATGCGGACTCGAGCCAATCAGAAGAGATTGAAAACCACGAAAAGTGGGTTAAGGATGACGTGAAAGTCCGTGCTTATATGATGGCTTCCATGTCTAATGAGCTTCAGAGAGCTCATGAGAAAATGACTTCGCTAGGCATTCTATCTCACTTAACCGAGCTTTATGGTGAGCACAGCAGAATCGCTAGATATGAGATATCCAAGCAACTGCTCGGTGCAAGGATGAAAGAAGGTGAGAAGGTTGGGGAACACGTCCTCAAAATGATATCCATGATCGAGAGATTGGAGGCTCTTGATTTTAAAATGGATACTTCTCCAAACCGACCTTATCCTACGCCTCTCCCCGATTCCTTCTCACGCTTTGTTATGAACTTCAACCGCAATGAGATTGCATGTAACTTAGCCGGGCTAATGAACAACCGGTGACCGCTCGGTCTCGATGAAGACCCCGCGGATGAAGGAGTCTCGCACTTGTGATTTCTTCTTGACTTCGGAATTCTAAGAATAAGAAGAAAAAGACCAAGAAGCGGACTTGACCACAAGCTAAGGACCTTAAGGGAAAGGGCAAGGCCCCGATGGTTCCAAAGTACAAGAAGAATAAGGATACTTGTCTCAAGTGCGGTGAGTCGGGCCACCGGGCTAGAGACTGTCCGATTCTTCATGGCACTTCGTGCATGTAACTTTTAGTTTTGGAAACAAATTGTTCACATCGTATTTTCTACTTCTGGATACCGGATTCTCGTGCTAGTTCTCATATTTGTACCGTGAATCGGGATCTGGAACAAAGTAGGAAGCTTGGAGCCGGAGAAGTTATGATCACATTCGGAAGCGGGCATAGTGTCGAGGCAACCGACATAGGATCACTTCTTTTGGGTTTAGAATCCGGCTTTGTTTTGACTTTAGAAGATGTACTTGTTTTGCCCAAGGGGCACAAAACATTGTATCCATTCCGGTCATGGACCGAAAAGGCTTTTCATTTTTCATTGGTGATGGTTCCTGCAAAATTTATTTTAGAAATAAACTAGTGGGTACCGCTACATTGTTGAATGGATTGTATCATCTAAATCTCAGCAACAAAGTAGTTGTGAATACTATGACTAGAAAACGTGGTAGGGATGAAACCAATCAAGTTTTGAAATGGCATCTTAGACTTGGTCATGTTGGTCGACCAAGGTTTACAAGATGGAAAAAGATGGACTTATGGGTCCATTGGGATCGGATCCCTTTCCTACTTGTGAATCTTGCCTTAAAGGCAAAATGACTAAGTCCCCCTTCACAGGACTTTTGAAAGAGCCACGATAAATCGGGATTAATCCATACCGACGTATGTGGTGCTTTAGAAGCGAGACGTGACGGATATCAATATTTCATTACGCTTACGAGATGATCATACTAGGTATGGTTATGTATACTTAATGAAACATAAATCCGAGGCCTTTGAAAAATTCCAGAATTCAAGGCCCTAGTCGAGAAACAAACCGGTAATCATATCAAAGCACTTCGGTCGGACCGAGGTGGCGAGTATATGAGTACGGAGTTTGACGAGTTCCTTAAGGAACATGGAATAGTTTCACAACTAACACCTCCAGTACTCCTCGCTTAAATGGTGTGTCGTAAAGAAGGAACCGACCCCGTTGAACATGGTCCGTTCCATGCCGGGCTATACCGACTTGCCGATTTACTGTGGGGTATGCACTCGACGCCGCGTATATCTTGAACAGATGTCCTTCCAAATCCGTTTCCTAAAACTCCACATGAGATGTGGGAAGGAAGGAAACCAAGTCTTAATCACATTAGGATTTGGGGATGTCCCGCCTATGTCAAGAAGACTAAGGTGGAAAAGTTGGAAGCTAGGTCTGCGAAGGACGTTTCATAGGATTCCCGTCTGGGACGATGGGATATCTATTCTACATGCCCGAAGATCGAAGGATCGTTGTTGCTTTACAAGCACACTTCCCGAAGATGAGTTCATTCAGAAGGCGGAGCGAGTAGAAGTATTTCTTTAGAAGAATACAATGAAACTCCTCGAGAGACACCTGTGCAAGAAACTGAACCGAACTTTCAAACACAAGTACAACCACCTCGTAGGTCTAGTAGGGTGTCTCATTTACCTGAGAGGTATGGGCTTGTGCACTTGGAGGAGCTGGGTCTCCATGAGGTTCCAAGTGATAGCCAAGAGACCGACCCAACGACCTATGACCAAGCGATGGTGGATGTAGACTCCGCGAAATGGCGTGAAGCTATGGAAGCTGAGATAGACTCGATGCATGTCAATCAGGTCTGGACTCTAGTAGACCGCCCCAAGGGCATAGTGCCTATTGGGAACAAGTGGATCTACAAGAGAAAGACTGATGGTGATGGCAAGGTTGACGCCTATAAGGCCAGGCTAGTGGCAAAGGGTTATACCCAGAAAGAAGGGATCGATTACCACGATACCTTCTCCCCCGTAGCCATGATCAAGTCTATTCGCATGATGCTTGCTATAGCTGCCTACCACGATTATGAGATATGGCAAATGGACGTAAAGACGGCTTTCCTTAATGGATTCCTCGAGGAGAAAATCTATATGGAGCAGCCTAAAGGCTTTGTGTCTAAAGTCGATATTCAGAAAGTGTGCAAGCTTCAGCATTCCATTTATGGACTGAAGCAAGCGTCGCGTAGTTGGAACCTTCGTTTTGACGAGACGGTCAAAGAGTTTGACTTCGTGCAAAATGAAGAGGAACCTTGTGTATACAAGAGGGTTAGTGGGAGCAAGATCGCATTCTTAGTACTATATGTGGATGATATTCTACTAATAGGAAATGATGTGGGATTGCTCAGTTCTGTAAAAGCTTGGCTTTCGAGTAATTTCTCCATGAAAGACTTGGGAGAAGCAACCTATATTCTTGGAATTCGACTCTACCAGGATAGAGTGAAGAGAACAATAGGCCTTTCCCAAGCCCTCTATATAGATAAGATCTTAAAGCGATTTAAGATGGATGATTCTAAAAGAGGGTTCCTACCGATGCAACATGGAATAAAACTCTCCTTGAAGATGTGTCCTCAAAGTGAGGAACAACGAAAGGAAATGAGTAATACACAATATGCTTCGGCCGTGGGTAGCCTTATGTATGCTATGTTGTGTACAAGACCTGACATCGCGCATGCTGTAAGCGTGGTGAGTAGGTTTCAGGCAAACCCAGGTAGGGAACATTGGACTGCCGTAAAGAACGTTCTCAAGTACTTGAGAAGGACTAGAGATATGGTTCTGATGTATGGTGGTGGAGAATTGGATGTGGTGGGATTCACTGATTCGGACTTCCAAGGACTGAAGGACGACTCGATGTCCACTTCTGGCTACATATTTACTCTTAATGGAGGAGCAGTATCTTGGCGTAGTGCCAAGCAAAGCGCGACTGCTGATTCCACCGTCAGCCGAGTATCAAGCGGCCTCGGAGGCTTCCAAGGAAGGGTTCTGGATTAAGAAGTTTCGGGAGAACTTCAAGTGATACCATGTCTTGAGCCGCTGTCTACTGCATCGCGACAACGACGGAGTCAGAGCGCAGCCAAGGAGCCGAGGTTTCACAACAGCACCAAACATATTGAGAGGAAGTATCATCTCGTAAGAGAATTTGTTCGCAAGGGATACATCAGGCCGCATAGAGTAGACTCGGCCGACAACGTCGCCGATCCACCGACTAAGCCACTATCTCGGACTAGCTTGGAGCGTCATCTCGGAGAACATGGGTATTAGATACCATAGTGTGTGGCATTGAGTGCAAGTGGGAGATTGTTAGAGTATGCCCTCGAATGCCACTCGGAGGTTGTTGAGTGAGGGCATTGTACTTGTAATTATGTAAACCATTTACATAAGGCAAATGATTGTTTCTTTATTTACCGGTAGTTACCGGCATTCCTAACTCGTAAATAAACATATAGAAACTAGTCCGTGTATTTGAGAGCAAAACGCTCCACTCCTTATTGGATAAGGGGTCGCACCGGAAAGGTTTATAGCTCAAATACTTAATCGTCGCAAGTCGATGAAACTTGACTAGGCGTTAAGTTTATGTAAAGACTTGTATGACGTGTTCTTTGACATGGAGAGTGCCTGTCGAACACTAATGGTTAGTGGGAGCACACGTTATAGGTATGCTAATTAGATTAGTATACTCGAACCGACTCACCCTCGATTCGTCACATGGATTTCACTCCGACAGTCAATGACGGAATCGAAAGGTTGTGATAGGTATTCGTGAACCTTCGACTTGAGGATTTAGTAGGGATGTGCTTGTGACGTCAAGATTTTCATTAGAGTAGTTCGACCCGTAAACCTAAGGCGGGGTCAACTCGACGTGCATCTTGACGGGCAAGTAGCAGTGTCCCATCAATACCAAGATAGAATTCTTTCTCCCGTTAGTGAGCGGGTTAGATGTCCTATGCGGTTATCGCATGAGATCAAGTCTTTGGCCAAAGCATTGGAGCCATTGTATTAGATACACGATACCGATGATCTCGATTTGCATTAACGCATGCATAGCGTCAAGCATGATAGGGTTTGACTGACCGTGACCCTAAAACTTGATCGGGACATTTGAAAGAAGGGTTTATACGCCATTGGTATTCACGATGAATGGTTCTTGAATGATCCCAATCATTCGTTCTCGATGGGTACAGTGTAGCCGCCAGTCAAGCTAGGTGGTGCTACTACTCTTTGGTTCCTCCCATTGCCGATCGAGACGGACCTACCGAGTCGCGCATTAGGATTGACGACGGAATGAATCGAGCTTAATCTCTCATTATAAATATTAGATATTGGATATCTAATTTGGGACATCGATGTTTAAATCGATTTATCGGATAAATTGATTTACGGCTTAATGGATTAAATATATCACCGGGTGATTAATTTAATTCATGAATATAATTATTTCTTGGAGAAATTAATTATGTTATTTTGTATTTGATATGTTTAATTAATTGGATTAATTAATCGATACAAATACATCGTAACGGAATCGTAGTTTATCCGTTTGGACTCACGGAGTCCGAAACGAACCGAACTCATCCGCTTCGCATGGTAGCCACCCCTAATTTCCACCCACTTTCCTCTTGTCTTGTTGTTTTCATTTTATATGAAAAAGATGACTTTGGGGCTTAGATTCTCATAATAATGAGATGTATCATGTGAGTGGAAATAGAATAAAGAGAGGAAGACTTCTCACCTCACTTCACTTTGATTCCAACGTGAGCTTTGAGTGTAGAGAGAGAGAAAAGACTTCTCCAAGTCTTTTTCATCATCTTCCTCTTTATTCATCAAGTTCTTGATTTTTCTTGGAAGAAAATTGAGAAATAAAAGAGAGATTGTGAGTTATACACTTAGAGTGTTATAATTTCATATTGCAAGCTTCATCACTTAGCTCTAGCCGTATCCTCGGAGGATAGCAAGGTGATTGTCGTTCCGGTTGTTTCTCCGGCGCGTGGCAAGTAGAGACGCGGTACTTTCGGCGTTGGATCGTTCAAGAGCTTGGGGAATAGCTCAAGAGAAGGTTACCATTTAATCAACGGACTTCGAGGGTTAGTTTCTTACGACTCTTGCTTTTCGTTTATATATTCGTATATACGTAGCTCGATCGATTCTCGTAGGGATTCGGATCGAATTAATTTTCGTTTCACCGCTTCCGCTGGGCCTTCGTTTTAGGCACCGAATCCCAACACAAACGTGAATGTTATAAGGTATTGGGTAAATGCTCGAGCGATGAGAATTATGAGAAGTACAAGAAAGCTCGAACAGAACTAAAAAGGCAGTGACAAATGCCTGATCAAAGGTCAATCAAGAATTATATGTAAGATTAGATAAAAAAGAAGGGGAAAAAGATATCTACAAACTTGCTCAAATGAGAGAGAAGAAGACGCGAGATATTGGAAAAGTTAAATGTGTAAAAGATACTGACCAAAAAGTTTAGGTTCAAGATAAAGAGATAAAAGAGAGATGGAGGTTATACTTTGATACCCTATTCAATGGCCATCAAGAACAAGATATTGGGAATTTAAACATCCCCTCAAGTATGGTTAACCGAGAGTTTAAGAGGAGAATTCAAAAGGGTGAAGTGACAATTACATTGAAGAAGATGGGTTCAAAGAAAGCAGAAGGACCAGATAGTATACCTATTGAAGTTTGGAGGTGTTTGGGGGAGAGAGGGATCGAATGGGTAACTATGCTTTTCAATAAGATTTGGAGAAGCAATAAGATGCCATCAGCATGGAGGAAAAGTATTTCGTCCCTTTGTATAAGAACAAAGGTGATGTTCAAGATTGTTCTAATTATCGTGGAATTAAACTAATGAGTCGTACCATGAAGTTGTGGGAATGAGTGATTGAACAAAGGATCAGGAAATGTGTGAAGATAACAGAAAATCAGTTTGGATTTATGCCTGGAAGATCGACCATGGAAGCAATTTATCTTATCCGGCAGTTGATGGAACATTATCGAGATAAAAAGAAAGATCTACATATGGTTTTTATTGATTTAGAGAAGGCATATGATAAAGTACCAAGAGAAGTACTTTGGTGGGCCTTAGCAAAGAAGGGTGTATCGCGGAAATATATTAACATTATAAAGGACATGTATGAGGGAGCTAGTACAAGTGTACGTACTAATGTTGGGAGGACAGAAGAATTCCCTATTATGATTGGGGTGCATCAAGGATCGGCTCTTAGTCCTTTTCTCTTTGCCATAGTCATGGACGAATTGACAACAGAAATTCAAAATGACGTTCCGTGGTGTATGATGTTCGCAGATGATATTGTGTTGATTGATGAAACGAAGGTTGGAGTGCAATAGAAATTGGAACTTTGGAGGGATACTTTGGAAGCTCGAGGCTTTAGGCTGAGCAGAAGTAAGACTGAATATATGGAGTGTAGGTTTAGCGAAAATAGTGATAGAGAGGCGGGGACGATCACATTTGATGGGAAAGTTGTTCATGGATCCACTTTCTTTCGGTATCTTGGATATATTATCCAAAAGGATGGAGAGCTAGATGGCAATGTGGCTCACAGAATAAAGGCCGGGTGGTTGAAGTGGAAGAGTGCCACAGGGGTTTTATGTGATCCTGACATGGCTCATAGATTAAAGGGTAAATTTTACCGCACGGCAATTAGGCCTGCACTGTTATATGGCTCCGAGTGTTGGACTGTAAAACAGTGTCACGTTCAAAAGATGAATGTGGCGGAGATGCGTATGCTACGATGGATGTGTGGTCATACAAAAAAGGATCGGCTCATAAATGAGGTGAATAGAGAGAAGGTAAGAGTTGCGGCTATAGAAGACAAGATGATGGAGAATCGATTACGATGGTTTGGTCATGTGAGAAAAAGACCTGTTGATGCCCCAGTGAGGAGGCTAGAAAGTTGGGGAACAAGTAATGTTGTGAAAGGTAGAGGAAGACCCAAGAAAACTTGGATAAAGATGATTGAAAATGATATGCGGTTTCTTGGACTTGGAGAAAGTATGGCGATAGAGAGGCAAATGTGGCGGGAAAGAATACGGATGGTGGATGAAATCTGATTCACTTTTTTTTTTTCTGTATCTTTATTCCTATTTTCTTTTATTTCATGTTATCTGTTAATTTATTTTTCAGGTTTTTTTATTTTTTTTTAACATTCATTCTCTTTTTTTTATTTGTTTTTTCTCTACTTTTTTCCCTCTTTTTCTCCTTTTATGTTATTTATGTAACGATCATTGACGGTTTCAAAGTTTGATTCATGTTAGCCGACCCCAAATTATTTTGGGACTAAGGCTTAGATGTTGTTGTAGATGTTGTTGTAGTAGCTTAGATAACTATCAAATCAAAAAAACAACTATAGGCAACTAATGCCTCTCAACGGTCAATCTGCTTATGCTTTACAGATTAGAATCTATCATTGAAACAAGAAATAGATTGGCAATATTGACTTTAGGAAGAAAATTTCGAGCAGAGCCTATCAAATTATTGCCTACTATAGCTGCTATATCCTCCAACACCTGATGAACCATAACCAAAATGAGAGATGGGAAATTTACAACTTATATCAAGTAAATTTACATTTGAAAATAAAACAAAATGAGAGATGGGAAATTTCATTTTTGCTGCTGCGAGGCCTGAGTATGTTTATAAAACACCAAAGGTGCTCCCTTGTACCGACTGAATATGTTTATAAAACACCAAGGGTGCTCCCTGAACATGCAGCGCTGAGATACGCCAAGGGTGCTCCCTGAACATGCACCACTGAAATCACAGTCACAACTCACAGGCCTGAATATGTTTATAAACTAACCCCAAGTTATACACAACAAAACTTACGTTATTCATAAGAAATTTCAAGAAAATACTACCAAAGCAAAATAGACCTTAGTCATAGCAACACACTATCTTTCCATACATACACTACGCCATAAATGGCCTTCGGCAACCACATAACTGTGTTACCTTAGACCCAATTTTCTGTTGCCACAGACCCAAAATGGGCAAAGGTAACATTTTACCTAAGTTGCTCTGTGAGCAGTAGCCTTTGGACTCAAAGGCAACATGTGAATCATCCTAAGCTAACATATGATTATTTGTTACCTAAGGACTCTACAGCAACATCCTAAGGACCCTACAGCAACATCATATTCGTGTTGCAATAGACTTTATAATTTTGTAAAATATATAGCCAATTTAGTGGGTCCCACATGTGGGGCCCATTTTGTGGGCCCCATCGATCGACCCAGGTGGAACCCACTTAGTGGGATCACCTATATTACCAATTGCAACACACTAGGTGTTATAGCCGTTACCAATGAAAGACATTTGCAACATATATATAGTGCCTAAGGTAACACCTTCATTTTAACAAAATAAAAATGTAAATTTTAAATTTAGCATTTTCCATTAAAAAAACCAACAAACCAATTCACAGAAACCAACTACATAATCCCATCATAAAAAAACAACTATATCCAATCACAAAACCAATCAACTACATCACCAACTACATATATACAAGTACTAGAAGAAAATAACTTGGTCATTTTTAACCAATTACATCAGTGGACGTCTAAGACTAATATACAAAAAGACTCTACACACTTAAACAATTAGCCAAAGATTAGCCAATTTGCCCGAGTTGGTGTCCATTCACAAACTTCACCTTCTTTGAAGTAGAGAGCTGCAGAATGAAACAAGAAAGAAGAGTCAATAATTAATGATAGGTTACTAAGTTTCCAAATAAGCAGCCTGTTAACAACTATCAGAAAAATAAGGTCTCTAAACTAGTTGTTCTAAACCAGAAACAATTTGCCAAGTTGTTCTCTTTTTTAAGATCACCTGCTACTGTTGCAGCAATGACCTAACAAGTAAAACATTTTAGAATTTAGAAGAACATATATTTTATGAGAACATATAACAGCATATGATATGCAGAATCTTCATGAGCAAAAATAACTTACCAAGTTATCTAGATGTCCAGGATCTGCATTTTGATCATTTGGTTAAATATCCTGTTCATCCCTTAATACTACCTGCACAACAAACATTCACCAATTAGAGAAACTATACTATAATACAAAAAGAAAATGGGTTGGTTTTCATCGAAATAAGGGCCTGTTGACACAATCCCATTAGTTAAAGAATGAATAATGTTTATTTTCTAAAATTTTCATAAGCAATCGCATTTCTGGGTAACAGTGTTTTTCCCTAGAAAAAAAATTAAAGATCTCTAACCAATTGCACCATAGCATTCTTTTCCTTCAGGAGGGTCAATATTGGCTACCCATAGAAACTTACCTTCTTGGTAAACGTCGAATGACAGCATCATCAAGGTCAAATGGCCTATTTGTAGCACCAAGGATAAGAATCCTCTGACTATCTTTTGACCTCAAGCCATCCCAAGCCGCCATAAACTCATTACGCATTCTCTTAGTTGCCTCATGCTCGAAAGCACCACCACGAGCACCAAGCAAGTCATTGTCGACTCCGCACCCACATACATGGCATATAAATATATAGAAAATGTAAATGAAGCCAAAATAGAACCATCTCCCGGCAGAAATAAAAATTGAAAAAAAAGGAAGAAAAAATCAATTGTGTGTGATCACTTGTGAAAAACCATCAAGCTTTTGTGAGGCCCCTAAATATTGCTCTAGGCGACAAATTATGTCTTTTTATTTGAGCACATATTAATTATTTATCTTAATTTTCATCATTCGTTTCTTATGCATTCATTACTTTTGAGTCCAGGTCTATATAGCAAAATGAACCTGGGCCAAAGATATAGGTATTGTCTTGTAAGCCATAAGTAGAATCAACTTTAAGCATAAACAAGGCTTTTTCCAGATTTGGAACAATATGCCTCCAAGCACACTTGCTAGCAGACGAGAAGAGGTCTCAGGAGACATAATGGAGGAAGTCTCACCTCATCCACAAAAATAATCACGGGAGTAAGCTTGCTAGCAAATGAGAAGAGTGCTCTAGTGAGTTTTTCAAAGATCCCCAAACCACTATATCAAAGAAGAAAACGTAAAAATGTCGTCAATGTGACCGTAATTGAATGGTAGAATCATTTAGGAAAAAAGAATGTAAAGGGGATATCGCTTGAGCTTGATATCAACACTATTTACGCTAATAAAAAAATTACAATAATAAGCAAATTATAAGAACACCAAAATTTTGATCTTTATTGCGTATGAATGCAATGCGCTAGGAGGTTTCTCAACATTTTTAGTAATGGACACAATTCTCATAGCAACTTATGTTGGCAAGGAACACCATAGAGAATCCCCTTTCACAAGCAATTTCATCGTAGTCATAAACAAGTCCAAGAACAAAATTTCATTAAAGAACAACATAAACATGGATAAAGATTGTACGTACGTACTACACTTGCCAATAATAAGGCATCTCTGCATCAAAACAAAAATAATTTGGAATTGGAGGAATCAATCATAATCACCGATGTTGCAAAAGGTGAGTTAACCAGATTAAACAAGATTTAACAAAGACAGACATAAATAAAACCGCAAACCAGACATACCGTGGAATATTGTCCAAATAAAAAGCCATGGTAGCAATCCAATAGAAATAAACTGTCTTCTCTCTTTAAAACACTTGACTAACTTGATCCATATTACTCAAATCAATTCACCAAAGGCATAATGACCATCATTTTGTCAAATTTAGTTCTTTAGTGAATAAAATTAAGAAGAGTCATTCTCCGAACATCAGTACAAGTTGTGTTAGTTAATAAAGATAACTACACCAAGCAATATGACAACATGACTTTATTAATGAGTTACCATCAGCTAATCTTTAAGAGCAAGGTTTACATCATAATCTAAATCCAAAAAGGAAAAATATTGACAACATTAAAATATCTGAAGGACACATAATTTCATTTGCCTTAGATGTAAGTGTTGAGCCGAATGCTAATGAAATTAGCCCTGCCTTCCATTGCAAGTGCCTTTGCAAGAAGCTTTTTCCCGCTCCAGGATATCCCTTGCAAGGTGACAAGTAAAAGTATGTTAACAATTTGCGTGAAGTGATATAATTGAAAATTTGCATGCAATGTACACAACAAATTAGTTAACCTCAGCAAATTTCCACGAGAGAAAAGCTCGGACCTCGCATAGGAGAATTACGAGTTCGTTTAGTGCTTTCTTTACGTCTTCAAGGGCACCAATTCGCCACCGCCGCCAAAACCAAAGAAAAAAAGCACCTAAACATAAAAAAAACACCTATATCAAGACCTAAAGTGCTGCAAAAACGCAGCTTTTAACCAAAAAAACGCACATATAGTGCACCACAAACACATCAAATAAGAACAGAGAACAAAAGCATAATTAGATTAAATTGAACCCAAAACAAAACCATGTTCAGAGCAGATACCAAAATCAAAATCATAAACAAGAACACGAACCTATCAAAATGAGAGAATGAAGAACATGAACATGAATACCTTGATAGTGCAGAAACAAAAAAAAAATCAGCTGCGAGTTAAGAAGAATCAGGGCATGAAAAACAAGAACAAGAGAGCAAAACATCGTTTAAGAAGATTGTACAAAACAGATACCAAAATCAGTTCGAATCAGTGTTGAATCAAGAAATATTCGAGCATCGTCTAAGAAAATTGTGCAGAAAAAAAAAACTATTGCTGGGTCACGACGGACCTCGCCAGGTTCGTAATCGCTGCCACCACCTCCACCACCAACTGCCGCCGCTCTGGCAAGAACCACATCGAGGTTTCCAGAGAATCGAACCAGAAGTCGTTTGGTCAGGACCCATCGGTGACCCAACCTGAAATTGAAAAAAAAAAGATTTGAGTATAAAAAATCAATAACCCTTAAACTCGGCCCGAACTCATGGCCAAACACAAAGTTTAGGCCCGAACCTTACCTGGAATAGCTGCTGCCACCGTTCCGGCCACTAGAACCTCCGACCCACAGCTCTCGGCACACCATCGGTCGCCGTGAGCAAATTGCTCGAACCATCACGCCGCAGCACATCACGGACAGGATCTCTGCCGCCATTTTCTTTTGGATTTGCCGAGGGTCGTGTGTGTGTGTGTGTGTGATATTCTGTAAAAAAAATTGTCTTCGGCCGAGAGAAGTTTAGAGATAGAGAGAAGAGGAGAGAGAGAGAGAGGCGCGAGGTAGAGAAGTGAGAAGTGAGGGAGGACAGCGGCCGATCGGTGAGGGTTTATATACCCAGAGTTTTGTGTCAAGATCAATTAAGTCTCTTATTTCTACATTTATTCAATTTCACCCATACATCTTTTAATTATTACAATTAACCCCCAACTAGGTTTATATTCCTTCAATTTTAGTCCTCACGTTAGTCCTCTCAATCCCCAATCAACTTTTTAGTAATTAAAGTCCAGCCCTATTTTACACCCAACTCTTCAATTAATATTAATAAACAATTTTAGTTTATGCATTAGATCTTATTTTCAGTTGTTATATAATAATAAATTATAAGGGTTATAATTATTATTATTGTATGTAGATATTAACAAGGAATTATTATTGATAGAATAATCATTTAATGGCTTTCCATGAGATTGTACATTATTGTGATATGTGTGATTTCCACGAGCTGAATGAAGCTCAGCCCCACTTATATTGATCCCGCAGGTTAAACCGAGCCGGATGGACGAAAAAGCGAGCCGAGAGGGCATATGATGATATTTATTAAAACGATGCTTTTCTTTATGTCTCATGTTTTTGAAATATTATTTGGGGAAAATCTTGATTAGAAATATTAATTTATAAATTTATTTCCGCCGCAATTATTACCTCTTATCTATGTCATGTCGTTGCTTTAATTAATGGGCATTTATTTTAGTCAGCGTAGTGACTCGACATTATTTTTATTAAAATTTGTTATTATATGTAGACATTAAATCTGTTATTTTAATTATTTTGTAATTATTCATAGTTATTACAAGTTTTTATTTTTTTAATAAATTTTTTATTTATTTAAATTAAAATTTATTAATTTTCAAATACTACTTTATTTTAAAACCTTTTCAATTTAAATTTATTAAAAATATTTTATTATTTATAAAAAATATATATAATTCATTATTTGATAGAATAATTTTTTTATAAAAATAGATTCAATGTTTTATTAAGATTAATTATTTTTAAAGTTAAAAATTTATTAAATCATTAATTTTATATAAAATTCAAAATTTTGTTTATTAATACTCTAAGGTAACACATCTCATGGTGTTACTGAGAGTTACACCTTTTATAGCTAGAGTAACATATATTTCAGGATTTGGTAACACCATAACCCGAACGTTGTGGTAGGTCCAAAATTTCATAGCTATGGTAACATCCAAGAAGGTAACACTCCCCCCTAAGTGTTGTAGAAAGCCATCTATGGCGTAGTGATAGCAAAAAAGATCTCAGATATAATTATAAACTTACCTTAGAATTTCCAGTCATAGGGCTATGGTTAATTATTTCTTCACCATTATCAGGTACATCCTAAATTGTAAATACACACGCACATAAGTATTTATAGATTAACAACTAATTAAGTTTTCAATGATCTGGAATAATGCACCAGTAATTTAGCAACTTACTTGTACTTTATCAGGACTGCTTGTGCGCTTACTTCCACCATCACCTCTACAACCATGCCCACTGCCCCCAGGAATAGTAGCACTTTGACTCTTTCAAAACAATAACAAACGATTTCATCATAGATGAACCAAAAAATAAAAATCGAGGATCAGGGGAGTTATAATTCCAGAAACTTGGCATAAGAGATTGGTTCATGAATCTTGCACAAAACTCAAGCATATTTATTTTTTCCAGAATAATAGTGACAATTTTGGTGATTTTGTGATTCGTATGAGGGCTAAACAGATGAAACTACCTTTTTCACTTAAATCTATTAAAATGAGTTCATGCTTTAAATTATTACATCATTTGGGGAAGCTATAAACATGCTTTTTTCTGGGTGTGCACTGTTTTCTCTCCATAGTTGATGGTTTTAGTTGTTGTGTATGAGTATTTTTTTATGCATGATGATTAAATTTGAAGTCACCGGTTGACTAATTTTTGTAACATGGTAGAGAATATATCTGAAGAAAGGCCTACACCCATTGGAAAGGATAATGAAAATGAATTTCAGTCCAGTGAAATATTAGAATCCTATGCCGTTCTTGGAAATGGGCCAACAAACATCTCAAGCGCCTTGAGGACTTCGACATAGATGTGCCAGCATCATTAAATCATTATCAGCCCTACCGATTTGGGAACATCGGGTTACATCCATAATCTAATTATAGTCATATAATAATTTTTCTAACGCTATAAGGCTTATCTTTCGGCCATCACTTCATGGGATGAGGCTAACTATTTTTACCCAGCTGTCAGAGATCTCTATAAAATTGTTAAACCACAAAACTTACCAAGTTAAAAATGAAGTCCTCTAGAATCTTAGTCCACGCACAGTATGTTGCATAAATAGAAGAGCAAGCAGGAAAACTGGTTTAATAACTTAAAAGGTTAAAAAATGAAAAAGTGTTGACTAATCATTTGAATTGTATGACAAATTGTCAAGATAATCATATCTAACTAATAATGTGCGAATTATATGGAACAGAAGACACGGAAAGAAATAACTTCTGAATAAAGTTGGAAACTTATTTTCATATATACGGGAATTATGTGATCAGTTTCATATTTTTTCTTCATCTTGCTAATCAAGTGTTTGTTATCTTTATGAGAATAGTGATGTAGTGTATCCATACATGTGGTCTTGGTCATCTGTGTTTGCTTTTAACTCAAAATTCTTAAATTTAGTGCATACCATATTTGGTATACAACTATACAAGACACAAATAAACAACTTTCGTCTTTTGACCAACTTGAAATTAGGTCTTTAGCCCCTTCAAAACAACTCTACAAAACAGATCAATAAATCTAAAAATATAAAATGCTACTGCGCATACTATACTTAAACATTTTTAATAAATCGAACAATGCTTCTTAAATCACAAAATTTGGCATAATTCAACTTAAATATCAAGTCAATTTCTCATAAAAATTTCATCTCCAAAACCATTTTATAACATATAAAACGAATTAAAACAATCTCAAGCAGAAGCTGTAAAATTTCAGTTACGCAAACCTTTACTAAAACGGTCATAACTTTTGACTCGTTTACTATTTTGATGCAAGGTTTTCGCGTAGACAAACTAAAAACCAAATTCTACAACTTATCTCACGAAATCATAGTCAAAACAAGGGAATGACAGTCTCGAAACACTGCTGGAACAATAGTACTCCTCATCGACTTTTAACATCAATATGTAATAATGTAAATTATACTTAAACATTTTTAATAAATCAAATAATGCTTATTAAATGACAAAATTTGGCATATTTCAACTTCAATATCAAGTCAATCTCTCATAAAAATTTAATCTCCAAAACCATTTTATAACATATAAAACAAATTGAAACAAACTCAAGCAAAAGCACTGAAATTTCAGTTTCGCAAACCTTCACTAAAACGCTCATAACTTTGGACTCGTTTGCTATTTTGACGCAAGGTTTTCGCGAAGACAAACTAGAAACCAAATTCTACAACTTATCTCACGGTATAATAGTCAAAACAAGGGATTAACAGCCTTGAAACATTACTGCAACAACCGTACAGTAGGTAGCTAAACTGCTCATCGACTTCTAACATCAATATGTAATAATGTAAATTATACTTAAAAAAATTTAATCAATCGAACACTGCTTCTTAAATCACAAAATTTGGCAGATTTCAACTTCAATATCAAGTCAATATCTCATAAAAATTTAATCTCCAAAACCATTTTATAACATATAGAATTGAAACAAACTCAAACAGAAGCACTGAAATTTCAATTTCACATACCTTCACTAAAACGGTCATAACTTTTGACTCGTTTGCTATTGTGATGCAAGGTTTTCACGTAGAAAAACTAGAAACCAAATTCTACAACTTATATCACGGAATCATAGTTAAAACAAGGGACTAATAGCCTCGAAACACTACTGCAACAACAGTACTGCTCATCAACTTCTAACATCAATATGTAATAATGTAAATTATACTTAAACATTTTTAATAAATCGAACAATGCTTCTTAAATCACAAAATTTGTCAGATTTCAACTTCTATATCAATTCAATCTCTCATAAAAATTTAATCTCCAAAACCATTTTATAACATATAGAATTGAAACAAACTCAAGGAGAAGCACTGAAATTTCAGTTTCGCAAACCTTCACTAAAACAGTGATAACTTTTGACTCGTTTGCTATTTTGACACAAGGTTTTTGCGTAAACAAACTAGAAATCAGATTCTACAACTTATCGCATGGAATTATATTCAAAACAAGGGACTAACAGCCTCGAAACACTGCTGCAACAACAGTACTGCTCATCGACTTATAACATCAATATGTAATAATATAAACTCTACTTAAACATTTTCAATAAATCCAACAATGCTTCTTAAATCACAAAATTTGGCAGATTTCAACTTCAATATCAATCCAATCTCTCATAAAAATTTAATCTCCAAAACCATTTTATAAAATATGAAACGAATTAAAAAAAACTCAAGCAAAAGCACTGAAATTTCAGTTTCGCAAACCTTCACTAAAACGGTCATAACTTTGGACTCGTTTGCTATTTTGATGCAAGGTTTTTGTGTAAACAAATTGGAAACCAAATTCTACAACTTATCTCATGGAATCATAGTCAAAACAAGGGACTAACAGCCTCGAAACACTGCTGCAACAACAGTACTGCTCATCGACTTCTAACATCAATATGTAATAATATAAATTATACTTAAACATTTTTAATAAATCGGAAAACACTTCTTAAATCACAAAATTTGGCAAATTTTAACTTAAATATCAAGTAAATCTCTCATAAAAATTTAATCTCAAAAACCATTTTATATCATATAAAACAAATTGAAACAAACTCAAGCAAAAGCAGTGAAATTTTAGTTTCGTAAGCCTTCAATAAAATGGTCATAACTTTTGACTTGTTCGCTATTTTGACGGAAAATTTTCGCATAGACAAACTAGAAACCAAATTCTACAACTTATCTCACGGAATCATAGTCAAAACAAGGGATTAACAGCCTCGAAACACTGCTGCAACAACAGTACAGTAGGTAGCTAAACTGTTCATCGACTTCTAACATCAATATGTAATAATGTAAATTATACTTAAACATTTCTAATAAATTGAACACTGCTTCTTAAATCACAAAATTTGGCAAATTTCAACTTCAATATGAAGTCAATCTCTCATAAAAATTTAATCTCCAAAACCATTTTATAACATAGAGAATTGAAACAAACTCATGCAGAAGCACTGAAATTTCAGTTTCGCAAACCCTCACTAAAATGGTGATAACTTTTGACTCGTTTGCTATTTTGATGCAAGGTTTTTGCGTAAACAAACTGGAAACCAAATTCTACAACTTATCTCACGGAATCATAGTCAAAACAAGGGATTAACAACCTCGAAACACTGCTGCAACAACAGTAATGCTCATCAACTTCTAACGTCAATATGTAATAATGTAAATTATACTTAAAATTTTTAAATAAATTGAACAATGCTTCTTAAATCAAAAAATTTGGCAGATTACAGCTTCAATATCAAGTCAATATCTCATAAAAATTTAATCTCCAAAACCATTTTATAACATATAAAACGAATTGAAACAAACTCAAGCAAAAGCACTGAAATTTCAGTTTCACAAACCTTCACTAAAACGGTCATAACTTTTGACTCGTTTGCTATTTTGACACAAGGTTTTCACGTAGACAAACTAGAAACCAAATTTTACAACTTATCTCATGGAATCATAGTCAAAACAAGGGATTAATAGCCTCGAAACACTACTGCAATAACAGTACAGTAGGTAGCTAAACTGCTCATCGACTTCTAACATCAATATGTAATAATGTAAATTATACTTAAAAATTTTTAATAAATTGAACACTGCTTCTTAAATCACAAAATTTCGTAGATTTCAACTTCAATATCAAATTAATCTCTCATAAAAATTTAATCTCCAAAACCATTTTATAACATATAGAATTGAAACAAACTCAAGCAGAAGCACTGAAATTTCAGTTTCGCATACCTTCACTAAAACGGTCATAACTTTTGACTCGTTTGCTATTGTGATGCAAGGTTTTCACGTAGACAAACTAGAAACCAAATTATACAACTTATATCACGGAATCATAGTCAAAACAAGGGATTAACAGCCTCGAAACACTACTGCAACAACAGTACTGCTCATCAACTTCTAACATAAATATGTAATAATGTAAATTATACTTAAACATTTTTAATAAATCGAACAATACTTCTTAAATCACAAAATTTGGCAGATTTCAACTTAAATATCAAGTCAATCTCTCATAAAAAATTAATCTCCAAAACCATTTTATAACATATAAAAAAATTAAACAAACTCAAGCAAAAGTACTGAAATTTCAGTTTCGCAAACCTTCACTAAAATGGTCATAACTTTTGACTCGTTTGCTATTTTGACGGAAGGTTTTCGCATAGACAAACTAGAAACTAAATTATACAACTTATCTCACGGAATCATAGTCAAAACAAGGTATTAACAGCCTCGAAACACTGTTGCAACAACAGTACAGTATGTAGCTAAACTGCTCATCGACTTCTAACATCAATATGTAATAATGTAAATTATACTTAAACATTTTTAATAAATCGAACACTGCTTCTTAAATCACAAAATTTGGCATATTTCAACTTCAATATCAAGTCAATCTCTCATAAAAATTTAATCTGCAAAACCATTTTATAACATATAGAATTGAAACAAACTAAAGCGTATAATCAAATTTCGCCGCAAACCTTCACTAAAACGGTCATAACTTTTGACTCGTTTGCTATTTTGACGTAAGGTTTTCGCATAAACAAACTAGAAACCAAATTTTACAACTTATCTCACGGAATCATAGACAAAACAAGGGACTAACAGCCTCGAAACACTTCTGCAACAACAGTACTGCTCATCGACTTCTAACATTAATATGTAATAATATAAATTATACTTAAAAAATTTTAATAAATCGAACAATGCTTGTTAAATCACAAAATTTGGCATATTTCAACATAAATATCAAATCAATCTCTCATAAAAATTAAATCTCCAAAACCATTTTATAACATATAAAACGAATTGAAAGAAACTCAAGCAAAAGCACTGAAATTTCAGTTTCGCAAACCGTCACTAAAATGGTCATAACTTTTGACTCGTTTGCTATTTTGATGCAAGGTTTTCGCATAGACAAACTAGAAACCAAATTCTACAACTTATCTCACGGAATCATAGTCAAAACAAGGGATTGACAGCCTTGAAATAGTGCTGCAACAACAGTACTGCTCATCAACTTCTAACATCAATATGTAATAATGTAAATTATAACATTTTTAATAAATCGAACAATGCTTATTAAATCATAAAATTTGGCATATTTCAACTTCAATATCAAGTAAATCTCTCATAAAATTTTAATTTTCAAAACCATTTTATTGTAACACCCCCAATCCACTCAGGGATATTACACGCCGTAGACCCTCTCCTCGAGGATCTACCAGGCTGGTAACAACATTTAACATCTCGACAATGACTTCAAGGCTAAAATGACTCAGTAGACCGATTTGGTCTTTCAATAAAAATATACAACTCAATTACAATACATGCCCACGCAGGGGTCGAAGACAACACGCTCCCGTACAACGGGAAAAGAATACTGCAGCGGAAATAAAATACAACTAAGCCGAAGACATCATACGGATCCTCGTGTGATTAGTATCATTCATCTTTCATCATCCTTCGTGCCGAACCTGTGCTATGCTCCAAAACCTGAATGCAAAAATAGACATCCACCCCCCGAATACTCGGGGGTTAGCAAAACTCCACTGTTTTGCTATTGAAAGTACAAAGTGCAATACGAGCCATACAATTCACATTCCACGAATAACAATAACCAGGAAATCCTCAAAGATTCAAACGTAACGAAAAGTACTTCCCGAGGTATGAGTTTGGGTAAAACATTTCAAAACCGAAAGATCACAAATCAAGGGAAAACAATTTATAAAACGGTTTAAAATGCCATCGAGAGTTTTAATAGAAACAATTTAGGATTATCAAATCCTTATCTTTCCAAAATCAATAGGGGTCACAGCCCAAAGGTTTTATTTTTCACAAATGAAACCAACAACAATACACAAGGTTAAAACCCACGTCACGCGTCCTCGAAGGACATAAAATACACACGCACCAGTGAAGTTTCACTCGTGAATCCAGGGCGAAACCATTGGACTCCCTCCGTGGCCCCGTCGAACCCTCCCGAGGTGAGCAAACACATTCACAAAACATACACACGCACTCGTGAAGTTTTTACTCGTGAACCCAGAGTGAAGTCATAGATTCCCCCGAGGCCCGGTCGGACCGTCCCAGGGTGAGTAAAATACATTCACTAAACATACACACGCAGTGGTGAAGTTTCACTCGTGAATCCAGGGCGAAACCATTGGACTCCCTCCGTGGCCCCGTCGAACCCTCCTGAGGTGAGCGAACACATTCACAAAACATACACGCACAGGCATCGCCTAGGACCAGGACGCCACCATGAATCCCACCCGAGGCCTCGAAGGACCCTCCCGAGCTGGCTAGCGAAACAATCAAACACAGGCATCGGCTAGGACCAGGACGCCACCATGAATCCCACCCGAGGCCTCGAAGGACCCTCTCGAGCTGGCTAGCGAATCAATCATGCACAAATAACATATCACACCAAGGATATCCAAATAATTCACCGAGAGGCATCAAACACTTAGAAAAACACCACGTCAAACCACAATGCACCGAAATGAAACAATATACGTCCACACGCAAACACCAAGTGCATCATCAACACCAAACATATCCATAGGATTCACATAGTCACCTACAACCCACACAATTTACAAAACACACGCGTTTTGAAAGTGAGCCTTTAACGAGGCTAGCCGAATCTTTTGAAAAACTCGTTTCAAACAATCAAACAAACACATAAGGACGATCACCAATTATCATATTCACAAAACAAGAATAGTATCGACAAGGTACTTGCCTCGAATAAGAACAACGCGGACAATCGACCGGAGTAAGTTGACACGAACCGACTACGAACCCGCCGACTCCACCGATCGCCAACTCGCGTTCATAAACTACGAAGGACAATAACAATAATGAAATGAATTCCCTAACACGACTTAAGGCCGTTGAACTTAAAGAACGAATGACGAAAGTTCAAGTGTTTTCCCCAAAACGGCCAAGAACACGATTCGTCTCGTCAAAACCCGAAAATGGAATTCCAAGTTGAAATATGGATATACAATCCATAGAATATGTTTAACAACATCATTTAACCATAATTGATCCATCAGAAATGGATGAAAAATGAGATCGAGAACAAATCCCCCAAAAAGTCAATTTGAAGGAAATCAAGAAATATACTTCGATTCAGCGAAGAACAATGGATTAAATGATGTTAAACACAAGAATACTACCAATATTAATCGTATCCATCATGAATTAATCAATAATACGGAACGAATCGGACAAAAACGCAAAAACCCCCAAATTCACGAAATTAGGGTTCCAAGGAAGATTACCTTGATTCGCTGGATCAAAGGATGATAACGGATGATTGATTGATGATATGAACTCAAGAACTTCATAGATTTGTTGTTAAACAACATGGATCCATGGTAAGATCACCTCCAGCCGCGGAAGAGAAGGAGAAGAAGGAGAAAAATGGCCAAAAACCCGTGTGCAGGGCCATAAATAGGCTGCACAGTGTGCCGCGGCCCAGCGGGAGTGTGCCGCGGCACAGGCCCAAAAATGGCTCCCAGTGGTCGGCAGTGTGCCACGGCCCGGCCGGCGTGTGCCGCGGCACCCGGTACAGTCGGTTTGGCCGAAAAATGCATGTGTGCCGCGGCCCTGCCGGCATGTGCCGCGGCCCGCGGTACGGCCTGCTCGGCCAGAAGCTGCCGAGCACTACCGGCCGTGACTCGCCCAGAAGCTGCCGAGCACTACCGGCCGTGACTCGGCCAAGGCGGCACTGGGCCTGATTGCCCGGCCATGACTCGGCCGGGGCCAACTCCGACGGCCCGAACGACCCCGAAACCCGAACCTAAATACGAATCAATGATACGGTTACGACGTACTCGCAAAGACGAATCTAAGAGTTAAGAGAACACACAATTCCGACCACCCGAAGGCTCGGAATTCGACAACGGAAGTAATTACCCAAAACTTTGGGAAATTACGAAAATGGCCCAAAACGTCCGAAAATCACGATACGCGATCGAAACACCAACCCAAAGCTCGCAACACGAATAATAACATCAAATGAACTTACGAGAAACTCAAAACAACAGTTTCGGACGAGATTCGCAAGAATCGAACTCAAGTGCGGAAAAGTCGCTAAAAAGCTCGGAACTCAACAAAACGATACCAAAACGAACTCGGATGACAAAAAGTGCAGAATTAATCATTCTCGGAATGACGAAATGGTCATGAGAGAGTCGTCAAAACAGACTTCCACTGAAAAAAAAGAAAATTACCGAAATTCGAAATTGCGGATATTACATTCTACCCTCCTTAAAAGAAGTTTCGTCCCGAAACTTAAAACAAGTAGGGGGAAGCAATATACCCGCCAGGAAAACTCGACGAGATACACAAAAACAGAAAACTCGCGCCCAACGGCGAAACGCTGCAAGAAAACGCATACGGCGTGTAAACACGCTCCACGACGACCAACACAACGTCGCCGTTAGGGATATAATAAAACCAACAAGTGACAAACGTCATCAAATGTATAATACCATCAAGTCAATTATCCGAACAATCACAAAACACAATAAACGAAAATCAATACGATTGACCAACCCAACGGTACAACAATCAAAACGCGAGCCAATCGCTGAACAAATACGGAATTCCACCGCCCAAGGGTTGGAAGATCAAAAATGAGACTAATTTCCCGAACTTAAGGGAATTAGGAAGGAGCCTGAATGCTCAACAATCACGAAACGAGGACAAAAACCGAAAAACAAACGACCGAGACAACAAAAATCGAACAATCATGTCCGAAATACGAAGGATAATAAAATTCAAACAACAACTCTCAGGATGATATGGTGAGAACAACGAGACATGCATTCCCATAAGATCCACAAGAAAGGGAATAGCGATTGAAAAGTCACAACGACAAACGAGTTATTCCGAAACAATACCACACTCGTTCGATCAACAAAAGCAAAGGGCAGGACAAACTCAGAAAATGTCAACGAACATAAACGAGTCGACAGAGTCGAGAATACAGAAGTTCAAAATCCGATCTGTTGTTGCCCAAAATATTTATCCGAAGATTAATACTGCTAGAAGACAGACAACAAACAACAATTTGCGGGAGCACTTCCGAGAGAAGATAAATAATACAAGACTTACCGGGTTTGTTAGGCCCGAGCTTGAATGCTCTCGCGAGATGTTATTAATACAAATATTCGTGGATACTGTAATACCCGAGATTCTGTTATGTAATTGGAACCTGTGATATTGTAATAATTGTACTTTTGTATGAGTACTATTCTCCGTATTTCATAATCCGATGCCTTCGAGCATATAATTTCGTGTATGTGATTCAAAGGATGAAATTATGTGCATGTAGCGCACGCTACAGGCTAAGGGTAGCGTACGCTAACATGGTTTTATAGCGCACGCTACCGAGTGTAAGTAGCGCACGCTATGCCTGGTCAGACAGATTGAGACGTGCGGTAGGTGAGATCTGGCCGGGGGACCCCTGTCGGATCCTGTCGGATGTACCTGGACGGCTTTCGGGAAAAGCCGGGTCAACGCCTTAGCGCACGCTACAGGAATATGCGTAGCGTACGCTAAGTGCCGAGTCTGATTTAGGCGTGAGCCGTTAGCGCACGCTACGAACAGGGTGTAGCGCGCGCTAATAACCATTTATTATAAATAGGACAGCATCCTATTCGTGATTTCAGTCCTTTCTTCCCCCATAACCCGAACTCTTGCACTTGTAACATAACTCCATTCGTCTCAAACACTCCATATCAACCTCCTAGTTCGAGATTGAAGATCATATATCATTGGAGATTGGTGTTCAAGCCTTGGGTGTTGGATTGCTTCATTTTTTGTTCTTCACTACTTTGAGGTAGGTGATTCTTCACCAATGATTAGTAATGTTCATGAGGAAGTTTGAATCATGTTTGGATAGCTAGTATCTCGATTTTATCGGTCATCACATGTTAGAAGGATACTTTTGACGTATCGGTACTAGATGACGAATGAACCTTTGAACCATCTTATTATAAGGACTCCTAAGCATGTTTAAATCGATTTATGATCAAGTAATCGGATATTACCCAGTTGATACGTTGTATACGTTGGAATCATGTGTTTTGGAACGTAAGACGATGGAATTTAGATTATTTCTTGAAGATCGTAGAGGAATTGTGATATCAAGATAACTATCCGTATATTTGTATCTCATGATCATAGAAATCCTCCGAAACCTTATTAGCATGATATGCCCGAGGATAACTTGTAATATCACCATAGGATTCATGAGTCCTTCATCATTTCAACCTTGATTTTCGGTTTGCGGTATTACGCCATGCAAGAGTAGCGCACGCTAACATGTGTGAGTTAACGTGCGCTATCGAGGTTCGGTTTCGCCGCAGGCGTCGTAGCGTGCGTTATGAGGCAATGAGTCGATCGCCGGTTGTGGCTAGCGCCACGCTAGTCTTATACGATAGCGTCGCTAACGATTCAGCTTAGCGCCGCGTTACGTATAGTACGTGCGCGCTAAGCAATCCAGCGACTTGTTTAGTTTGAGCTTTTGGCCGTAGGTCGAATTGTTAAACCATTTGTTCGACTCGAGATGATTTGTATATCGTTCCTTTTGTTAAGGTTCGAGCTTGTTACGTTGATCGGAGGGGGCGGCCTTCGAGTGCGTCGAGAGCATTGAAGTATATCATTCTTGCCATCTTCGAGGCAAGTATCGTGATATGTTAATATCGGTATTTTTGGAATATACGTATGATTATGCATGTTGTTGAACATGATATTTACTTCGTTGATTTGTCGTGATATTCGTTGTATATTGTTTATATGTTCATGTTGATGAACATATTGATTTGGCATATGTGTATGCATGAGTTGTGTTTGTATACGTTGTACGATCTATGCTGAGGGCGCTGGATCGGATGTCCACCTCGTGTTGATCCGACGGGATCATATTGGGATCTAGGCTGAGGGCGCTGGATCATTGGACGGGTTATTTCCACCTCGTGTTGGTCCGACGGGATCATCTTGGGATCTATCCGAGGCGCTGGATCATTGGAATACCCATGCTGTGTAATGGAATCTTGTAGATTCGCATTGTCGGGTTCCTAGCGGAAGCCCGTGTGATATGTCTTGTTGTGTATTGTTGATGCATATTCGAATTGTTTAAATACGATACTTGTACTAGCATTGTTTTGCTAACCCCTTCGGGGTGGACATTTGTTTTGATGTCCGTAGCCAAGGAGCAGGAAAGCGACATGCAAGACGTGGCGACGAAGGGGTTGATGATGTTTATTGTTATTGGAGATTTGTTGTCTTGGTTTGGTTTTACGTACTCGTACGTGTGTCCTTTGATATTAATTCGATATGGTTGTATTAATTACCGTTGAATCGGTTATGCGTTTTCATAAACTCGAATTTTCGCAGATTGACGCCTTATATTCACTTTCCTTTTTAATTAGCCTTGTAAATCCTTATTTAAAGGGTTTACGGCGTTATAATTATTCGAATATCTCGGGGTGTTACGAATATGGTATCGGAGCTAAGATTTATGGATATCTTGGCGATCGGGTTTTGTTTGGGTGCATTAACGTTATTTGATTTACGGGTCGTTTGTAACATTACCGTTTCACCAAGTCGTCATGTGGACCGTGGTTGTAAGTCTCTTAATCTCTTATACTACCGTTTTACTTAACTACTGTTTTGTGAGTATTGACGGACTTTATTTCAAAAATTTTGTTCTGTATATTGAGAAATTACGTTTACAGTATGTTTAGAGGAGGTCGAGGACGCGGACGCGGTCGTGGACGCGGACGTGGTAACGTGAGACATGAGGATTTCGCAACTACCCCAGAAATATCTGCAAGTCTAACCGATTCCCATTCTGTAGGCCAGCAAGCAACAGCGAATGATGACGCAAATACGAACATGCCGGGAGTGCTTCAACAGGTGGTGGCGCAGATAAACCAGTTCGCCCAGGTCGTTGATCGCATGCAGACAGCGATGGGACAGCAGCACCATGAGGATAACCGGGGAGACAGATGGCTTGCTGGGGTGGTTAAATTGCACCCGCCAAAATTTGACGGATCTGCTGAGGCACTTACTTGGGATCACTAGCTCAAGGAGTTGGAGAAGATATTCGCGGGTCTTAATTGTCCCGAGGACCTAAGGTTCCCATTGCCCAAGATTTCCCGACCGGGAGGCCTTTGATCGGTGGGAGGCCATTCGACCCGAGAATCATAATGCGGATTGGACGGAATTCAAACAAATGATGGAAGCACAGATTGTCCTCGTCCGGTTAGAGAGGCGAAGATCCGAGAGTTTTTCTCACCACAGAGTTCGGAGGCATCGTGATGGATGTAATTAAAACTTTTAATCATCACCGACTTGTGTGCGACATTTGGTCGAACGGAGGCGTAAAAGATTTTTCATTTTGATATGCGGATGAAGCCGGAAATTCAGCAAGACATGTCCGGTTCGAGTGTACTACGTTGCGACAGATTCAAGACAAAGCGCCGCCTACGACATGAAAGAGGCGGCGGTGGAGAAATCGGTAGAGGCAAAGAAGGTAGTGACCGGCACTTTGCGTAAAACAAGAGTGGTGGGGCCCGCAAGGGCCGTCTTCCTTTATTCGGCTAGAAACCTCCACATCCTTCTAAAGGCGGAAAGAAGTTCCTGACAAGATCACGGTTTCGTACGCATCAAGGAAATGCTACAATTGTGGTCGAAAGGCATATTCGACGAGATTGCCCCGCATCTTCCGTGACTTGTTACGATTGTGGGCAAGAAGGGCACCGTGCGGCCTTGTGGAGCCGCTACTAGATCTTGGCACCCGCACTCCGGCAAGGTTCCTAAGGAGATGAGTGTGAACCAGACACGCAGAGTGGATTTCAGCAGCAGCCGGGAAGAGAGAGACATCCAAGGCCGGGTCCGTTCCGCGCCTGCACGAAATGAGGAGATCTCGACGATCGAACACCGCCGTTGCATCAGTACGATTCAGATCCTTTTGCAACCAGTTAGTGTCTTGTTCGATTCGGGAGCTACGCATTCTTTTATATCTTTGAACTGTATTAATCGTTTGAACATCTCGTGCTTGTATAATTGTGAACCTTATGTTGTGGGGTTACCGAGCGGAGATAAAATTGTGGGAACACTAGAAGCTAGGGATTTCCAAGATCTATAGAAGGGAGAGATTGGCCATCGAATCTTATTGTAGTTGACATATGCGGTGACGATTTAATTCTCGGAGATGATTGGCTCAACCGCTATGGAGCTGTGTTGAATTACCGAGAGAGAGTCATTTCCATTATTGCTGATGACGGATCTGAACACTTATTCCGAGGATGGAGACCGGAAGCTCGGGAAATTGATCAAGGCAATTAAAGCCGAAATTATCAAGCAGGATGTCACGGACTTTGGTGCTATGCCATGAGGAAAGAGGAAGGAATAGAGCTCTGTCTATTTCAGATTGTGAATGAGTTCTCGATGTATTTCTGACGAGCTACCCGGTTACCCCGCAAAGAGAAGTGGAATTCACCATCGAATTAGAGCCCGGAGCAACCCCTATTTCCAGGGCACCATACCGCATGGCGCCAACCGAGATGTATGAACTCAAGAAGCAACTGGAGGAATTGTTGGAAGGGCTATATTCAACCGAGTGTTTCCCCTTGGGAGCGCCTGTTCTCTTTGTCCTAAGAAAGACGGATCCCTCCGACCGTGTATTGATTACAGGAGCTTAACAAGATGACGATCAAGAATAAGTATCCTATACCTCGGATCGACGACTTGTTTGATCAACTGCAAGGGGCGAGGGTATTCTCGAAGATTGACTTGCGATCAGGATACCACCAATTGAGAATTAAGGAATCGGACATACCGAAATCTGCTTTCAGATCCCGGTACGGGCATTATGAATTTGTGGTGATGCCATTCGGACTTACCAATGCTCCTGCGGTATTCATGCAATTGATGAATCGGGTATTCTTGGAATACTTGGATAGATTTGTGGTCGTTTTCATTGACGACATTTTGATTTATTCAAGGGACACAGAGGAGCATGCTGATCATTTACGTGTGGTTTTGAGCATCTTGAGAAAGGAACAGCTATATGCGAAATTTGCTAAATGCGAGTTCTGGCTTAAGGAAGTAACCTTCCTTGGGCATGTGATATCCGCCGATGGAGTTCAGGTGGACCCGAAGAAAGTCGAAGCAATCTTGGAATGGGAAGCTCCTAAGAACGTGAAGGAAGTCCGAAGCTTCTTAGGACTAGCAGGATATTATCGCCGCTTTGTAGAGGGATTTTCCAAAATTGCTCGTCCGCTCACTCACCATTACGAAAACTCAAAAGTTCACGTGGAATGAGAAATGCCAGTGGTTTTGATGAACTTAAAAAGAGATCGACGACACCTATTTTAGCGCCGGAAGGAACTGATGGATTCATGGTATACAACACGCTTCAAAACGGGTTTGGGTTGTGTGTTGATGCGAAGGATAAAGTAATTGCTTATGCTTCTCGGCAATTGAAACCGTCACGGGTTAATTATCCGACGCATGATCCGGAGCTAGCAAATGTGGTCTTTGCCTTGAAAATTTGGAGACATTATCTCAGACGGCACTCATTGTCGATCTTTATGGATCATAAGAGCCTCAAATACATTTTCAAATAAGGAATTAAACATGAGGCGAGAAGGTGGTGGAATTGATCAAGGATTACGACTTAGAGATTCTCTATCATCCGGGAAAGCAAATGTAGTAGCCGATGCATTGAGCCGTAAACTGCTTTCTCTTCGAGTGTTGGAAGCACTTACATCCCAAACCAAGATTCAACGAACCGATCCGCGAAGGGATTGAAGTATGGGCACCAGAATCCAAGGGCGACTTTATGTGATGGAACCGACTTCATCACTAGTCGAGAAGATCAAGTCCAAGCGGTTGGACGATTCTCCGATCCTTCGATTATGTGATGAAGTAAAGAAAGGAAAAGCCCGTGATTCGTGATACAAGATGATGGAGTTCGAGATTTGAGAATCGACTTTGCGTTCGAAGATGATGATTTGAGACGGACTATTCCGAAAGAAGCTCATAGCGCGCCCTATTCTATTCACCCGGGCAGCAGTAAGATGTATAAGGATCTTAAACAAAACTTCTGGTGGGGGAATATGAAGAAGGACGTAGCAGAGTACGTTTCGAAGTGTTTGACTTGTCAACAGGTTAAGATTGAACATCAGCGACCTGCCGGGATGTTAAAGCCGCTTCCGATCCCTGAATGGAAGTGGGAGGACATTTCGATGGATTTCATCACCAGTATGCCAAGGACTAGATCGGGAATGAACATGATTTGGGTTATAGTTGATCGACTAACCAAGTCAGCTCATTTCCTAGGGATCAAAGATACTTGGGGACCCGAAAGATTGGCGCGAGTATTTATTGCGGAGGTAGTCAGATTGCATGGGACGCCAAAGACCATTGTTTCGGATCGAGATGGTCGTTTCGTGTCGCACTTCTGGAAAGCAGTTCACAAGGCTTTGGGGACTGAGCTCAATTTTAGCACAGCTTATCATCCCCAAACAGACGGTCAGTCCGAAAGGACTATCCAAACTGTGGAAGACATGCTTAGAGCCTGTGCGTTGGATTGGTCAACTGATTGGGAAGTTCACTTGCCCTTGATCGAATTCACTTACAATAATAGTTGGCATGCTTCTATTAGAATGGCACCATTTGAAGCTTTGTACGGGAGGAGATGCCGATCACCCCTGTGTTGGGATGATTCTTCGGATTTGATCGGGACGGAACCAGAATTGATTGTTCAGACTCAAGAGAAGATAGCTGTGATTCGAGAAAGACTGCTGATCGCCCGCAGTCGAAGTCTTATGCAGATGTACGTCGTCGCCCTCTAGAGTTCGGCTGGGACCACGTACTATTGAAGGTGTCTCCTACACGAGGGATTTTCCGTTTCGGAGAAGAGGTAAGCTTAGTCCAAGATATATCGGACCATTTGAGATCCTAGAGAGTTGGGGATTTAGCGTACAGTTGGCCTTACCGCCATCGCTAAGTCATGTTCACAATGTGTTTCACGTATCCCAACTACGGAAGTATATACCGGACCCGATCACGTTATTGATTTCGACGAGATCGAGATAGCTAATGATGGCACCTTCAAGAAAGACCAATCAAGATACTTGAAAGCCGGATCAAACAATTGAGGAATAAACCAATACATTTGGTTAAAGTACAATGGTCACGACATGGAGTCGAAGAGGCCACTTGGGAAACGGAGGACGGTATGAAGGCTAAATATCCGGAGTTGTTTTCATCCTAAGTTTCGGGACGAAACTTCTTTTAGGGAGGAAGGATGTAATACCCGAGATTCGTTATGTAATCGAACCGGTGATATTGTAATAATTGTACTTTTGTATGAGTACTATTCTCCGTATTTCATAATCCGATGCCTTCGAGCATATAATTTCGTGTATGTGATTCAAAGGATGAAATTCTGCATGTAGCGCACGCTACAAGGCTAAGGGTAGCGACGCTAACATGGTTTTATAGCGCACGCTACCGAGTGTAAGTAGCGCATGCTATGCGTGGTCGGCCAGTTGAGACGCGTGCGGTAGGTGAGATCCGCCGGGGACTCGCCGGATCTCGCCGGATGTACTGGACGGCTTTCGGGAAAAGCCGGGTCAACGCCTTAGCGCACGCTACAGAATATGCGTAGCGTACGCTAAGTGCCGAGTACAGCTTAGATCGTGAGCCGTTAGCGCACGCTACGAACAGGTGTAGCGCGCGCTAATAACCATTTATTATAAATAGGACAGCATCCTATTCGTGATTTCAGTCCTTTCTTCCCCATAACCCGAACTCTTGCACTTGTAACATAACTCCATTCGTCTCAAACACTCCATATCAACCTCCTAGTTCGAGATTGAAGATCATATATCATTGGAGATTGGTGTTCAAGCCTTGGGTGTTGGATTGCTTCATTTTTGTTCTTCACTACTTTGAGGTAGGTGATTCTTCACCAATGATTAGTAATGTTCATGAGGAAGTTTGAATCATGTTTGGATAGCTAGTATCTCGTTTTTATCGGTCATCACATGTTAGAAGGATACTTTTGACGTATCGGTACTAGATGACGAATGAACCTTTGAACCATCTTATTATAAGGACTCCTAAGCATGTTTAAATCGATTTATGATCAAGTAATCGGATATTACCCAGTTGATACGTTGTATACGTTGGAATCATATGTTTTGGAACGTAAGACGATGGAATTTAGATTATTTCTTGAAGATCGTAGAGGAATTGTGATATCAAGATAACTATCCGTATATTTGTATCTCATGATCATAGAAATCCTCCAGAAACCTTATTAGCATGATATGCCCGAGGATAACTTGTAATATCACCATAGGATTCATGAGTCCTTCATCATTTCAACCCAGTTTCGGTTTGCAGTATTCTGCCATGCAAGAGTAGCGCACGCTAACATGTGTGAGTTAACGTGCGCTATCGAGGTTCGGTTTTCGCACAGAACGTACGTAGCGTACGTTATGAGGCAGCCGAGTCAGACTGCCAGTTTGTGGCTAGCGCACGCTAGTCTTATACGATAGCGTACGCTAACAGTTCAGCTTAGCGCACGTTACGTATAGTACGTAGCGCGCGCTAAGCAATCCAGACAGCTTGTTTAGTTTGAGCTTTTCGGCCGTAGGTCGAATTGTTAGGCCATTTGTTCGACTCGAGATGATTTGTATATCGTTCCTTTTGTTAAGGTTCGAGCTTGTTACGTTGATCGGAGGGGGCGGCCTTCGAGTGCGTCGAGAGCATTGAAGTATATCATTCTTGCCATCTTCGAGGCAAGTATCGTGATATGTTAATATCGGTATTTTTGGAATATACGTATGATTATGCATGTTGTTGAACATGATATTTACTTCGTTGATTTGTCGTGATATTCGTTGTATATTGTTTATATGTTCATGTTGATGAACATATTGATTTGGCATATGTGTATGCATGAGTTGTGTTTGTATACGTTGTACGATCTATGCTGAGGGCGCTGGATCGGATGTCCACCTCGTGTTGATCCGACGGGATCATCTTGGGATCTAGGCTGAGGGCGCTGGATCATTGGACGGGTTATTTCCACCTCGTGTTGGTCCGACGGGATCATCTTGGGATCTATGCTGAGGGCGCTGGATCATTGGAATACCCATGCTGTGTAATGGAATCTTGTAGATTCGCATTGTCGGGTTCCGGTAGCGGAAGCCCGTGTGATATGTATTGTTGTGTATTGTTGATGCATATTCGAATTGTTTAAATACGATACTTGTACTAGCATTGTTTTGCTAACCCCTTCGGGGTGGACATTTGTTTTGATGTCCGGGTAGCCAAGGAGCAGGGAAAGCGACCACGATCGACGTGACGACGAAGGGGTTCAGTGATGTTTATTGTTATTGGAGATTTGTTGTCTTGGTTTGGTTTCTGTACTCGTGTACGTGTGTCCTTTGATATTAATTCGATATGGTTGTATTAATTACCGTTGAATCAGTTGTACGTTTTCATAAACTCGAATTTTCGCAGTATTGACGTCTTATATTCACTTTCCTTTTTAATTAGCCTTGTAAATCCTTATTTAAAGGGTTTACGGCGCTGTAATTATTCCGAATATCTCGGGGTGTTACAGATACAAGTATTAATGTGAGAAATCTAGATACAATGAGTGTAAAGACTCTGTTAATCCGGCTCTTGAGCGAAGCTCAGTGTTCTTCGTCCCTGCTGATCGTCTGCTTGTATGAGAGAGGCCGGGAGAAGAAGTACCGAATGATAGCTGTTGCCAAGAGTTGGAGAGAGCCAAGTGCTGATTATTGATTCTGTAAGGTATACTGAAATCGCGATAATGCAGAGAGTTGGCCGAGTGCAGGGTGCCTTGAATATATAGGGGCAGCCGGGTCTTGTCTTCTGGCGGGCGATCGCCTTCCGGCCATTATAATAATGGGGCGATCGTCTGCCGGACAATATTATAATGGGGCGATCACCCGGGCTGTCGGGCTAAAGTCCAAGGAAGAGGCTGGCAGTCTGCCTAAAGTCCAAAGCTACAAATGCACGCCACTGGCGGTCCAATGAAGAGCCAGCACGCGTCCGGAGTCAGTGTCACATGCGGCCCTACTGACAACTTTCGGCGGGCCTGTCGGCTGGTGGACGGATGCTGACAGGCTGTGGTCAATGATCCGTGATATGCGGATCTTGTCTCGGCCCTTGCACATGGTGTCTGTCCTGAGGCTCGGCCTTTGCCGACTGGATGGCCATCGACGCTGATCGCCATGAGGCGGTCGTCTCTAGCTGGTCATCAGAGGTCGCCATGGGCCAGTTGCCGAGGGTCGGCATTGGTCGGTCACCAAGGGTCGGTCGGCAAGTGCCGAGAGATGATCGTCCGCTTGTCGGTCGCCAGGAGTCGGTCGCCGAGTACCGAGAGACGATCGTATTTGATGTCGATCGCTCGGCACCGGGACTTGTCCTGGGACCTTCGGTTGGCCGATTTAGCTTGTCCGCTGGGTAAAGGCTCAGCCGCCCGTCGCCGGCTCAGCTCGCCTTGGCTGCTCGGCGATGGCCAGGTCGCCCGATCTCCTGAGGCGATCGCCGGTCGGAGAGTGTAATTCTTGACACAACAATTGCCCCCCAGCTTGCTCCTATGTTGAAGACATGGGGCGAGGTGGTTCTTGCTGGGGCTCGTGTAAGATGAGGACGGGCGATCTTGCTGAGCTGACTTAGGATTCGGACTTGGGCTATCATGGTCGATTGGCTAGCTATCTTTCGGTCTTGTACCTGCAAAAAACAACATTGGCCGATCCCCCTTGGAATCTTGATGGTTTCGCTTGTTTGAGGAATCGTTTATAGTCGTGCAATTCGATGGACCGACTCCATGACCGTGTCTTGGTGCGCGGAGACATTGAGTGTCTCGTGACTCACTTTATTATGAGGGTCCTCTGTTAGGCTGCGCCTCGCCTCGTTTTTAAATGAAGGGCGTGCGGTCTCGGTCTAGAGGAGTCCTTGTGCGGGGCAGCGTCGGATGAATCAACTCCACGCCCGCGGCTTGTTTAGCTCTGCTTCCACCTCGGCCCGCCATGGAGATGACGAACCTCGACGGTGTACGTTGAGACGGGGGTAATGGCACGTGTCCACTGATTAATTTTGGAGAGCCCTCAGACTACGCCGGCCTCGTATTTAAACGAAGGGCGGGCGATCTCGGCCGAAAGGGACCTTGCATGGCCGAAGCAGCCGGTTCCATCGACTGCCAGGACCATGGCTTTATGATGTGTGGTGGAGGCGATCGCGAGCCTTAGTCCCTCATGTTAAATGGTGTACTGTAGGTGGCGAGCGAGTCCTCCGGCTCTGCTGGATAGTAGCGATCGGGCTGGGAGACTGGAGGTCGTCGCGCGGGCGCCGATCGCTCTACTCCTAGGCTCAGAAGAAGCCTTTGCCTAGACAGGAAATCTGCGGCTCTAGCCTGGAAGGCTGCGTAGGTCATCGGTTGGGTCTTCGTGAGATGCCTGAACATAGGCGAAAAGCCCTGAAATCCTCCTAGGACCGCGTAGAGGGCGGTCTCATCGCTTACGGGCTCGCCGTTGAGGATGATCACGTCTACCCGGTCGATGTAGTCCGAGTCGGACTCTTCTTCTCCCTGCTTGATTTGCATCATGCGAAGGGGACCTTCAGGCCGGACGACTCTGGTGGCGAAGTACTCCGTGAAGACGTGCGCCAGCTCGTTAAAAGAGCCAATGGACCGAGGTGGCAATAAGGTGTACCACCGGTGGGCGAGGTCGTCCAGTGTCAGAGGGAACATTCGGCATCTGGTCGCGTCAGATGCCCCACACCCGTTCATGTAGATGTTGAACTTGTTCAGCTGTGTTTGGGGGTCCGATCGCCCATCGTACACGGGTGTTTGAGGAGGAGCGATCTTGTGCTGCACCGGGGCGAGCTCCATGTCGATCGCGAGCGGCTCGCTTGGCTTGGCGATCGTCTTCATGGTGCTTGCCCTGGATTGCAGGAGCGCCTTCATGTCGTCGATCTGACGTTGCATCGCAGCCATCGCCGTGGCTCGGTCGCTTGTTGATCGGCTTTGGGAGCGGGAGCTGAGGCGATCGTGTACCGATCTCCGGACTCCGCTGCTGCCGACCTCGGCAATTTGGCGAGGGGGAGCCAGACAGCTGGGCTGCCTTCTGGGAGCCGGGTAGGCTGAGCTCCTGGTGACGGACTCAAACTCCGTCGTCTCGTAGCTGGGGCCGGACTGCCCCGGTCGCCAGGTCGGGTCACTGCCCAGGCGATCGAAGACAGAGGTGCCCCGGCTGGCGAGCGCCTCTTCTTGCGGACGAGAGCCTCCTAGCGATCACTCGGCCAGTAACGCCTTGAGCTTCCGCTTGGACTTTCGGCGGCCGGTCGAGGGGCTGATAGCAGGAGGCGCGTCGAGAGCACTCCGTCGCTCCTATAGGACGGCCATGACCTTGTCGATCTGTTCCTTGGTTCGGAGCTGATCGAGCGAGAGGCTTGGGCCGCCGTCCAGGGATGGGATCGAGCGTCTCTGACCGCTGCGGCTGCCTTCCACCATCGCCTGCGGCTCAGACTGGGACGGAACGGGGGGTCTGGCCGGCTCGTCAGCGGCTTTCTTCGACGCGGAGGCGGAAGACATGACTTCTGAAAGATTTCTTCGAAGTGCAGTGAGTGTCACTTCAAGTATCTGCCCCGAGAACAGTGAGTGTTCTTCGGGACTGTAGGTATAAAAATTTGAGGGTTAGATGCCCTTCCTCTAGCGCTAATTGTTGTTGCCCAAAATATTTATCCGAAGATTAATACTGTTGGAAGACGGACAACAAACAACAATTTGCGGGAGCACTTCCGAGAGAAGATAAATAATACAAGATTTGCCGGGTTTGTTAGGCCCGGGCTTGAATGCTCTCGCGAGATGTAATTAATACAAATATTCGTGGATACAAGTATTAATGTGAGAAATCTAGATACAATGAGTGTAAAAAGACTCTGTTAATCCGGCTCTTGAGCGAAGCTGAGTGTTCTTCGTCCCTGCCGATCGTCTGCTTGTATGAGAGAGGCCGGGAGAAGAAGTACCGAATGATAGCTGTTGCCAAGAGTTGGAGATAGCCAAGTGCTGAGTATTGATTCTGTAAGGTATACTGAAATCGCGATAATGTAGAGAGTTGGCCGAGTGCAGGGTGCCTTGTATATATATGGGCAGCCGGGTCTTGTCTTCTGGCGGGCGATCACCTTCCGGCCATTATAATAATGGGGCGATCGTCTGCCGGCCAATATTATAATAGGGCGATCACCCGGGCTGTCGGGCTAAAGTCCAAGGAAGAGGCTGACAGTCTCCCTAAAGTCCAAAGCTACAGCCGGCTGCCAGCTGGGCGGTCCAATGAAGAGCCAGCACGCATCCGGAGTCAGTGTCACATGCGGCCCTACTGACAACTTTCGGCGGGCCTGCCGGCTGGTGGACGGATGCTGACAGGCTGTGGTCAATGATCCGTGATATGCAGATCTTGTCTCGGCCCTTGCACGTGGTGTCTGTCCTGAGGCTCGACCTTTGCCGACTGGATGGCCATCGACGCTGATCGACATGAGGCGGTCGTCTCTAGCTGGTCATCAGAGGTCGCCATCGGCCAGTTGCCGAGGGTCGGCATTGGTCGGTCACCAAGGGTCGGTCGGCAAGTGCCGAGAGATGATCGTCCGCTTGATGAAAGAACTACTAGAACTAGATGATGTCACTTCCGAACAAGGTTCACAAGAATCGAACCGAACTCGAAAAAGTCACAACGATAACCAGATCGACCCACAACAAGATCAAAGTTCGTTCGGACGATGAAACCGAAATACAGAACAAGCTCAGAAAGTAACAACGAACACGAGTGAGTCAATAGACTGGAGAAAGAGAAAATACAGAAGTCAAAATAGTACGGGTATTACCTCCGACCTCGTCCACGAAATTCACAAAAACGGGAGCAAGGTAATAAGACATTAAACAACCGACACATAATGGAATAATCACCGATGCACACGGTCGTACCAAACAAACTCTAACAGTTCGCACACGAGCGATAACTCAGAAATCACTACGGGGCGACAATATTCAACACTAACATCCCGCCTCTCAGAGGGGGCTAACACAAAAAATGTGTGGAAAACGACTCAACGCTCTCACCACCAATTCGATCATACTCGGGAGCAAACATCAAAATGACAACGCGAACATCACACATACATACCCAGCCCTCAAACGGGAATGGATAGGTTTTAAAAACGAAAACCTCATTTTGAAAATAATTTAGAAGAACACCGGTTGATCTTGAGTATCACCTTTCAAAAAGTACAAACGTGAAACATTGTTATCGAGACTTTGGAGAACCATTTCGCATTTGATTAAAATGAGGACACTTACTCTTAGTGGAAACTTTCAGAAATTAGATCCTCGGGTCTAAATAAAAGTGTTTCTAAAACATTGAAAATATCTCAAAACATTTTGGTCCTCGAGGTAGAAATTTTTTGAAATATATTGTGGCACCTTGGATGTACCATAAGAAAATAACTCATTTGAAAAGTACGTCTCGAAATTTATTTTTCTAAGATACTCAAGGTTTTTAAAGATAATTCAATGGGCTATAATGCCCAAAAATTTCAGATAATTACACGGAACATTATAGCGCCGTGGGTCCCGCGCCGGAACCCACCAGGCTAAAAACCATTTACAAAACGCCAAAAAGGTCGATGACGGTAATATTTCAAAACTCACAAAAGCCATTTATAAAATACTAAATACCGTCATAAGAATTTCACCAAAACGATCAAGGCCATAATGCCAAAAACTCGGTTAAGGGAATCGTTTTTTGAAATAAAACTCAGTCGGTAAAATACCGAAAGTCATTACAAAAGAACTCACGCAGCGGATAAAAGAAATACAGTTCGACATGCACAATCCAGCAACACTACTCCTCATATGAACAAAATATTAGAGTCAAATAACCACATTTCACGAAATCAAAATCCATAAGAGGATTCCGTCACTGAACAAACAATCATAAAAATAGCTCGTGTTACACGAGGCACAACACAAGAATACTACCAAGATTAATCATATCCATCATGAATTAATCAATAATACGGAACGAATCGGACAAAAACGCAAAACCCCCCAAATTCACGAAATTAGGGTTCCAAGGAAGATTACCTTGATTCGCTGGATCAAAGGATGATAACGAATGATTGATTGATGATATGAACTCAAGAACTTCATGGATTTGTTGTTAAACAACATGGCTCCATGGTAAGATCACCCCCAGCCGCGGAAGAGAAGGAGAAGAAGGAGAAAAATGGCCAAAAACCCGTGTGCAGGGCCATAAATAGGCTGCACAGTGTGCCGCGGCCCAGCGGGAGTGTGCCGCGGCACAGGCCCAAAAATCCGCGGCCCGGCCGGCGTGTACCGCGGCACCCGGTACAGTCGGTTTGGCCAAAAAATGCACGAGTGTGCCGCGGCCCTGCCGGCATGTGCCGCGGCCCACGCAGACGGCCGCCGGCCGAGCCGCCGAGCACTACCGGCCGTGACTTGCCCGAAGCCGCCGAGCACTACCGCCGTGACTCGCCGGCCGGCCCGGCCTGCATTGCCCGGCCATGACTCGGCCGGGGCCAACTCCGACGGCCCGAACGACCCCGAAACCCGAACCTGAATACGAATCGATGATACGATTACGACGTACTCGCAAAGACGAATCTAAGAGCTAAGAGAATACAGAATTCCGACCACCCGAAGGCTCGGAATTCGACAACGGAAGTAATTACCCAAAACTTTGGGAAATTACGAAAATGGCCCAAAATGTCCGAAAATCACGATACGCGATCGAAACACCAACCCAAAGCTCGCAACACGAATAATAACATCAAATGAACTTACGAGAAACTCGAAACAACAGTTTCGGACGAGATTCGCAAGAATCGAACTCAAGTACGGAAAAGTCGCTAAAAATCTCGGAACTCAACAAAACGATACCGAAACGTACTCGGATGACAAAAAGTGCAGAATTAATCATTCTCGGAATGACGAAATGGTCATGAGATAGTCGTCAGAACAGAGTTCCTCCGAAAAAAAAGAAAATTACCGAAATTCGAAATTGCGGATATTACATTCTACCCTCCTTAAAAGAAGTTTCGTCCCGAAACTTAAAACAAGTAGGGGGAAGCAATATACCCGCCAGGAAAACTCGACGAGATACACAAAAACAGAAAACTCGCGCCCAAGGGCGAAACGCTGCAAGAAAACGCATACGGCGTGAAAACACGCTCCACGACGACCAACACAACGTCGCCGTTAGGGATATAATAAAACCAACAAGTGACAAGCGTCATCAAATGGATAATACCATCAAGTCAATTATCCAAACAATGACAAAACACAACGAACGAAAATCAATACGATTGACCAACCCAACGGTACATCAATCAAAACGCGAGCCAATCGCTGAACAAATACGGAATTCCACCACCCAAGGGTTGGAAGATCGAAAACGAGACTAATTTCCCGAACTTAAGGGAATTAGGAAGGATCCTGAATGCTCAACAATCACGAAACGAGGACAAAAACCGAACAAACAAAAATCGAACAATCATGTCCGAAACACGAAGGATAATAAAATTCAAACAACAACTCTCAGGATGATCTGGTGAGAACAACGAGACATGCATTCCCATAAGATCCACAGGAAAAAGGGAATAGCGATAGAAAAGTCACAACGACAAACGAGTTATTCCGAAACAATACCACACTCGTTCGATCAACAAAAGCAAAGGGCAGGACAAACTCAGAAAATGTCAACGAACATAAACGAGTCGACAGAGTCGAGAATACAGAAGTTCAAAATCCGATCCACTACGAATAAAAGAACTACTAGAACTAGATGATGTCACTTCCGAACAAGGTTCACAAGAATCGAACCGAACTCGAAAAAGTTACAACGATAACCAGATCGACCCATAACTATAATACCCGAGATTTCGGATATGTATTTGGAACTTGTGATATTGTAATTATTGTACTTTTGTCTGAGTATTATTCTCCGTATTTCATAATCCGATGTTGTCGAGCGTATGATTTCGTGTATGTGATTTAAAGATTGTAATTCTGCACATATAGCGCACGCTATCGGCTATGTGTAGCGTACGCTAACATGGATTCATAGCGCACGCTACAAAGGAACAGTAGCGCACGCTATGCATGGTCAATTTGATTGAGACGTGCGGTAGGTGAGATCTGGCCGGGGGACCCTTGTCGGATCGTGTCGGGATGAACCTGGACGGCTTTCGGGAAAATCCGAGTCAACGCCTTAGCGCACGCTACAGGCATGTGCATAGCGCGCGCTAAGTATTGAGTACAGTTAAGTCAGTGAGCCGTTAGCGCACGCTACGAGCAGGGACTAGCGCGCGCTAATGGCCATTTCTTATAAATAGGACAACATCCTATTCGTGATTTCAGTTCCTTTTTCTCCCATACCCGAATTCTTACACTTAGAACATAACTTCCTTCATCCTAAACACTTCATATCAACATCCTAGCTCGTGATTGAAGATCGTATATCGTTGGAGATTGGTGTTCAAGCCTTCGGTGTTGGATTGCTTCGATTTCCTCCGTGTTCTTCACCACTTTGAGGTAGGTGATTCTTCACCGATATTAGTAATGTTCTTAAGGACGTTGATCATGTTTTGATAACCAGTTATTTCATTTATAAACGGTCATCACATGTTAGAAGGATACTTTTGACGTATCGGCACTATATATCGTAGGAACCCGTGAACCATTTTTAGTATATGGACTCCTAAGTATTTTCAAACCGATTCGTGATCAGTAGACGGATACTACCCAGTTGTTACGTTTTACACATTGGAATCATGCGTAAGACGAACGGAACTTAGAATATTTTCTTGAGGATCGAAGATGAATTATGATGTTGAGATGATTATCCGTGTATTTGTATCTTATAATCATAGAACTTCCACAAACCTTATTAGCATGATATGCTTAGGGATGACTTGTTTTATCGCCATAGGATTCATGAGTTCTTCACAATTCAACCCGGTTTTCTGTCAGTAGTAATCTGCCATGCACGATTAGCGCACGCTAACATACGTTAGTTAACGTGCGCTATCGGGGATAAGTTAACGCACGATACGTACGTAACGTGCGTTATGTTATCAGCCGATTCAAACTGTCAGTCCGTGGCTAGCGCACGCTAGTATTATACGATAGCGTACGCTAACAGGCCGGCTTAGCGCACGTTACGTAGAATACGTAGCGCACGCTAAGCAGTCCAGGCAGATTGTTTATTTTGAGCTTTTCGGCCGTAGACCGAATTGTTAGGCCATCGTTCGACTTGAGATGATTTGTATATCATTCCTTTTGTTAAGGTTCGAGCTTGTTACATTGATCGAACGAGGCGGTCTTCGAGTGTGTTGAGATCATTGAAGTGTTTCGTTCTTGCCATTTTCGAGGCAAGTATCATATGTCGAGTTCGATTTATATTGAAACTTTGATCATGCTTGTGGTTTTGTTCATGATGTTGAATATGAGATGTATTTCTGAAATTTCTCGTGGTATTCGTTGTTATTTGTTCGTATTGATGAACATATTGAAATGCATATATGTATGCATAGTTGATTGATTTATGGTATAAATGATCCTAGGGGATCATGAGGATCTATGCTGAGGGCGCTGGATCGAATGTCCACCATGCGTTGGTCCGACGGGATCATCATGGGGATCTATGCTGAGGGCGCTGGATCACTGGATGGGTTTTCCACCATGCGTTGGTCCGACGGGATCATCATGGGGATCTATACCAAGGGCGCTGGATCGCTGGATTACCCTGTACTGTGTTGATGGAATCGTGAGGATTCGCATCGTTGGAATCCAGTGACGGAAGTCCGTTTGCATGTTTTATGATGCATTGATGATTTATGTATTACGATACTTGTACTAGCATTGTTTTGCTAACCCCTTCGGGGGTGGACATTGTTTTGATGTTCAGGTAGCCGAGGAGCGGGGACGCAACCACGATCGGCTGTGACGATGAAATGGCTCAGTGATGTGGTTGATGTTTATTGTTATTGTGATTTGTCTTCTTGGTCTATTTAGTACTCGAGTACGTCTGTTTTAAAAATGTCTTTTCGATATGGTTGTATAAGTTAACTCATTTGATCGGTTGAATCAAATCTGTATTTGAACTTCAGTTGTACGATTGGTTTATATTTACAATCCTTTTAAAATTAGCCTTGTAAATCCTTACCTAAAGGTTTTACGGCGCTGTAATTATTCCGAATATCTCGGGGTGTTACAGAATATGGTATCGGAGCTAAGATTCATGGATATCTTGGAAGTCGGGTTAGTTGGGTCAGTTTACGTTATTTGATTATTGGTCGTTCGTAACATCACTGCTGAGCCAGCATCGTCGTGTGGACCGTGGTTGTAAGTTCCTAAATCTCAAATACTACCGTTTGAGTATTTATGTTTACAGTATGTTGAGAGGAGGTCGTGGACGCGGACGCGGTCGTGGACGCGGACGTGGAAATGCGAGACAAGAAGAGTCGGTATCTACCCCAGAAGTAACCGCTAGTCGAACGGATTCCCATTCCGGGGGACAGTAGGGATCGGCAAATAATAATGCAGATCCTAACGTGCCGGGAGTGCTTCAGCAGGTGGTTGCCCAGATAAACCAGTTTGCTCAAGTTGTGGATCGCATGCAGACGGCGATGGGACAGCAGCATAACGTGGATAATCGAGGAGATAAATGGCTTACCGAAGTGATCAAATTGCATCCTCCGAAATTTGACGGTTCTGCTGAGACGCTTTCTTGGGATCACTGGCTGAAAGAATTAGAAAAGACTTTTGCAGGGATTAACTGTCCCAATGATAGGAAGGTTCTGGTCGCCCAGTATCTCCTGACCGGGGAGGCTTTCGACTGGTAGGAGGCCATTCGACCGGAGGAGCACAATGTTGACTGGACGGAATTCAAATTGATGATGGAGGCGCAGTATTGTCCTCGCCCAGTTAGAGAAGCCCGAGTTCGGGAGTTTTTCTCACCACAAAATTCAGAAGCATCTGTGACGGACGTGATTAAGACCTTTAATCACCAGCTGACTTATGTGCGCCACTTGGTCAGGACCGAGGCGGAAAGGATTTTCCATTTTGACATGCGAATGAAGCCGGAAATTCAGCAATATATGTCCGGATTTGAATGTACCACCTTGCGACAGTATCAGGACAAGGCGTTGGCCTATGATATGAAGGAGGCAACAGTAGAGAAATCGATGGAAGCAAATAAACAGAAGGTGTCTGGCAACTTCACGGAGAATAAGAGTAGCGGGCCTCGCAGGGGTTAGTCCTCTTTTCATTCATCCAGGAGACCTCCGCATCCTTCTCGAGGTGGAAAGAAGTTCCAGGCAGCACCAACTGTTTCAGACGCAGGGAAGAAGTGTTATAACTGTGGCAAAGCGGGACATGTTCGACGTGATTGTTTCGCGCCTGCTGTGACCTATTTCGAGTGTGGACAGGAAGGACATCGCGCAACATTTTGTGGGAATGTGACCCGATCTTTTGGTACTCGCACTCCAGCTCCAGTTCCGAAGGAGACGAGTGTGAACCAGACGCAGCAGAGTGGATTTCAGCAGCAGAACGTTGGGAAGAGAGAGACATCCAGTGCTGGGTCCGTTCCTCCGCGCCTGTACGAAATGAGGAAATCTGACGATCAGAACACTGCTGTTGCATCAGGTACAATTTAGATCCTTTTGCAACCAGTTAGTGTTTTATTCGATTCCGGAGCTACACATTCTTTTGTATCTTTGAACTTTGTAAATCGTTTGAAAATCTCGTGCTTATCTGATTGTGAACCATATGTTGTGGGTTTGCCGAGTGGAGAGAGAATTGTGGGAACCCTAGAAGCTAGGGATTTTCCAGTAACTATAGGAGGGAGAGATTGGCTATCGAACCTTATTGTGGTTGACATCTACGGTGACGATTTAATTCTCGGAGACGATTGGCTCAACCGTTATGGAGCTATTCTGAATTACCGAAACAGAGTTATTTCTATCATTGCTGATGATGGATATGAACACTTTTTCCAAGGATGGAGACCGGGAAGCTCGGGAAAATTGATCAAGGCAATGAAAGCCATGAAATTACTGAAGCAGGGATGTCATGGACTTTGGTGCTATGCCATGAGGAAAGAGGAAAGAATAGAGCTCTCATCGATTCCAGTTGCGAATGAATTCTCCGACGTATTTCCTGACGAACTACCTGGGTTACCTCCGCAGAGAGAAGTGGAATTCACCATCGAATTAGAGCCTGGAGCAGCCCCTATTTCCAGAGCACCATACCGCATGACACCAACCGAGATGTATGAACTCAAGAAGCAACTGGAGGAATTGTCACAGAAGGGTTATATTCAACCTAGCGTTTCTCCTTGGGGAGCGCCCATTCTCTTTGTCCCGAAGAAAGACGGATCCCTCCGACTGTGTATTGATTACAGGGAGCTTAACAAAATGATGATCAAGAATAAGTATCCTATACCTCGGATCGACGACTTATTTGATCAACTGCAAGGGGAAAGGGTATTCTAGAAGATTGACTTGCGATCAGGATACCACAAGTTGAGAATTAAGGAATCGGATATACCGAAATCTGCTTTCAGATCCCGGTACGGGCATTATAAATTCGTAGTAATGCCGTTTGGGCTTACCAATGCTCCTGCGGTATTCATGCAATTAATGAATCAGGTATTCTTGGAATACTTGGATAAATTTGTGGTTGTCTTCATTGATGACATCTTGATATATTCGAAGGACGCAGGGGAGCATGCCGAGCATTTGCGTGTGGTTTTGAGCACTTTGAGGAAGGAACAGCTGTATGCAAAGCTTTCTAAATGCGAGTTCTGGCTTAGGGAAGTAACTTTCCTTGGGCATGTGATATCAGCTGATGGAGTTCAGGTGGACCCGAAGAAAGTCGAAGCAATCTTGGAATGGGAAGCTCCTAGTAACGTGAAAGAAGTCCGAAGTTTCCTAGGACTTGCCGGGTATTATCGCCGCTTTGTAGAGGGATTTTCCAAAATTGCTCGTCCGCTCACTCACCAATTAAGGTAAAACTCAAAAGTTTAAGTGGGATGAGAAATGCCAGGCTGGTTTTGATGAACTTAAGAAGAGACTGACGACAGCACCTATTTTAGCATTGCCAGATGGAACTGATGGATTCATGGTTTACAGCGACGCTTCAAATCAGGGTCTGGGATGCTTGTTGATGCAAAAGGGTAAGGTAATTGCCTATGCGTCTCGGCAGTTGAAACCGTATGAAGTAAATTACCCGACTCATGATCTGGAGTTAGCAGCTGTAGTTTTGCACTGAAAATTTGGAGACATTATTTGTACGGTACTCATTGTCAGATCTTTACAGATCATAAGAGCCTCAAGTACATTTTCAGTCAGAAAGAATTAAACATGAGGCAGAGAAGGTGGCTGGAATTGATCAAGGATTACGACTTGGAGATTCTCTATCATCCGGGGAAAGCAAACGTAGTAGCCGATGCCTTGAGCCGAAAACCTGTTTCTCTTCGAGTGTTGGAAGCACTTACATCCCAAAACAGTATTCAACGGGAACTGATCCGCGAGGGGATTGAAGTATGGGCACCAGGAATTCAAGGGTAACTATATGTGATGGAACTGACTTCATCACTAGTCGAGGAGATCAAGTCTAAGCAGTTGGACGATTCTCTGATCCTTCGGTTATGTGATGAAGTAAAGAAAGGAAAAGCCCCAGGATTCGTGATACAAGACGATGGAGTTCTGAGATTTCAAAGTCGACTTTGCGTTCCCGATGATGATGATTTGAGACGGACTATTCTGAAGGAAGCTCACAGCGCGCCCTATTCTATTCATCCGGGCAGCAGTAAGATGTATAAGGATTTAAAACAAAACTTCTGGTGGGGGAATATGAAGAAGGACGTAGCAGATTATGTTTCGAGGTGTTTGACGTGTCAACAGGTTAAGATTGAATATCAGCGACCTGCCGGAATGTTAAATCCGCTTCCGATCCCCGAATGGAAGTGGGAGGATATCTCGATGGATTTCATCACCAGTATGCCAAGGACTAGAACGGGAATGAACATGATTTGGGTTATTGTTGATCGACTAACCAAGTCGGCTCATTTCCTAGGAATTAAAGATACATGGGGACCCGAAAGATTGGTGCGAGTATTTATTGCGGAGATAGTCAGATTGCATGGGATGCCGAAGACCATTATTTCGGATCGAGATGGTCGCTTCGTGTCGCACTTCTGGAAAGCAGTTCACAAGGCTTTGGGGACTGAGCTCAACTTTAGCACGACTTATCATCCCCAAATGGACGGTCAGTCCGAAAGGACTATACAAACGGTAGAAGACATGCTTAGAGCTTGTGCATTAGATTGGTCAACTGATTGGAAAGTTCACTTGCCCTTGATCGAGTTCACCTATAATAATAGTTGGCATGCTTCTATTAAGATGGCACCATTTGAAGCTTTGTACGGGAGAAGATGTCGATCACCCCTGTGTTGGGATGATTCTTCGAATTTGATCGGGACGTAACCGGAATTGATAATTCAGACTCAAGAGAAGATAGATTTGATTCGAGAAAGACTGCTGACTGCCCAGAGTCGACAAAAGTCTTACGCAGACGTACGTCGTCGTCCTCTAGAGTTCGACGCTGGGGACCATGTGCTATTGAAGGTGTCTCCTTCACGAGGGATTTTCCGTTTTGGGAAGAGAGCAAGCTTAGTCTTAGATATATCGGACCATTTGAGATCCTCGAGAGAGTTGGAGATTTAGCATACAGGTTGGCCTTACCGCCATTGCTGAGTCACGTTCACAAGGTGTTTCACGTATCCCAACTGCGGAAGTATGTACCGGACCCCAGTCATGTCATTAATTTCGACGAGATCGAGATAGCTAATGATGGCACCTTCGAAGAGAGACCAATCAAGATACTTGAGAGTCGGATCAAACAATTGAGGAATAAACCAATACACTTGGTTAAAGTACAATGGTCACGACACGGAGTCGAAGAGGCCACTTGGGAAATGGAAGACAGTATGAAGACTAAATATCCGGAGTTGTTTTCATCTTAAGTTTCAGGACGAAACTTCTTTTTAGGGAGGAAGGATGTAATACCCGAGATTTCGGATATGTATTTGGAACTTGTGATATTGTAATTATTGTACTTTTGTCTGAGTATTATTCTCCGTATTTCATAATCTGATGTTGTCGAGCGTATGATTTCGTGTATGTGATTTAAAGATTGTAATTCTGCGCATGTAGCGCACGCTATCGGCTATGTGTAGCGTACGCTAACATGGATTCATAGCGCACGCTACAAAGGAACAGTAGCGCACGCTATGCGTGGTCAATTTGATTGAGACGTGCGGTAGGTGAGATCTGGCCAGGGGACCCTTGTCGGATCGTGTCGGGATGAATCTGGACAGCTTTCGGGAAAAGCCGAGTCAATGCCTTAGCGTACGCTACAGGCATGTGCATAGCGCGTGCTAAGTATTGAGTACAGTTAAGTCAGTGAGCCGTTAGCGCACGCTACGAGCAGGGACTAGCGCGCGCTAATGGCCATTTCTTATAAATAGGACAACATCCTATTCGTGATTTCAGTTCCTTTTTCTCCCATACTCGAATTCTTACACTTAGAACATAACTTCCTTCATCCTAAACACTTCATATCAACATCCTAGCTCGTGATTGAAGATCGTATATCGTTGGAGATTGGTGTTTAAGCCTTCGGTGTTGGATTGCTTCGATTTCCTCCGTGTTCTTCACCACTTTGAGGTAGGTGATTCTTCACCGATATTAGTAATCTTCTTAAGGACGTTGATCATGTTTTGATAACCAGTTATTTCATTTATAAACGGTCATCACATGTTAGAAGGATACTTTTGACGTATCGGCACTATATATCGTAGGAACCCTTGAACCGTTTTTAGTATATGGACTCCTAAGTATTTTCAAACCGATTCGTGATCAGTAGACAAATACTACCCAGTTGTTACGTTTTACACATTGGAATCATGCGTAAGACGAACGGAACTTAGAATATTTTCTTGAGGATCGAAGATGAATTATGATGTTAAGATGATTATCCATGTATTTGTATCTTATAATCATAGAACTTCCACAAACCTTATTAGCATGATATGCATGAGGATGACTTGTTTGATCGCCATAGGATTCATGAGTTCTTCACAATTCAACCCAGTTTTCTGTCAGTAGTAATCTGCCATGCACGATTAGCGCACGCTAACATACGTTAGTTAACGTGCGCTATCGGGATAAGTTAACGCACGATACGTACGTAACGTACGTTATGTTATCAGCCGATTCAAATTGTCAGTCCGTGGCTAGCGCATGCTAGTCTTATACGATAGCGTACGCTAACAGGCCGGCTTAGCGCACGTTACGTAGAGTACGTAGCGCACGCTAAGCAGTCCAGGCAGATTGTTTATTTTGAGCTTTTCGGCTGTAGACCGAATTGTTAGGCCATCGTTCGACTTGAGATGATTTGTATATCATTCCTTTTGTTAAGGTTCGAGCTTGTTACATTGAGCGAAGGAGGCGACCTTCGAGTGTGTTGAGATCATTGAAGTGTTTCGTTCTTGCCATTTTCGAGGCAAGTATCATATGTCGAGTTCGATTTATATTGAAACTTTGATCATGCTTGTGGTTTTGTTCATGATGTTGAATATGAGATGTATTTCTGAAATTTCTCGTGGTATTCGTTGTTATTTGTTCGTATTGATGAACATATTGAAATGCATATATATATGCATAGTTGATTGATTTATGGTATAAATGATCCGAGGGGATCATGAGGATCTATGCTGAGGGCGCTGGATCGAATGTCCACCATGCGTTGGTCCGACGGGATCATCATGGGGATCTATGCTGAGGGTGCTGGATCGCTGGATGGGTTTTCCACCATGCGTTGGTCCGACGGGATCATCATGGGGATCTATACCAAGGGCGCTGGATCGCTGGATTACCCTGTACTGTGTTGATGGAATCGTGAGGATTCGCATCGTTGGATTCCGGTGACGGAAGTCCGTTTGCATGTTTTATGATGCATTGATGATTTATGTATTACGATACTTGTACTAGCATTCTTTTGCTAACCCCTTCGGGGGTGGACATTGTTTTGATGTTCAGGTAGCCGAGGAGCGGGGACGCAACCACAGTACCGACAAGACGATGAAATGGCTCAGTGATGTGGTTGATGTTTATTGTTATTGTGATTTGTCTTCTTGGTCTATTTAGTACTCGAGTACGTCTGTTTTAAAAATGTCTTTTCGATATGGTTGTATAAGTTAACTCATTTGATCGGTTGAATCAAATCTGTATTTGAACTTCAGTTGTACGATTGGTTTATATTTACAATCCTTTTAAAATTAGCCTTGTAAATCCTTACCTAAAGGGTTTACGGCGCTGTAATTATTATGAATATCTCGGGGTGTTACAACAACAAGATCACAGTCCGTTCGGACGATGATACCGAAATACAGAACAAGCTCAGAAAGTAACAACGAACACGAGCGAGTCGATAGACTGGAGAAAGAGAAAATACAGAAGTCAAAATAGTACGGGTATTACCTCCGACCTCGTCCATGAAATTCACAATAACGGGAGAAAGATAATAAGAAATTAAACAACCGACACATAATGGAATAATCACCGATGCACATGGTCGTACCAAACAAGCTCTAACAGTTCGCACACGAGCAATAACTCAGAAATCACTACGGGGCGACAATATTCAACACTAACATCCCGCCTCTCACAGGGGGCTAACACAAAAAATGTGTGGAAAACGACTCAACGCTCTCACCACCAATTCGATCATACTCGGGAGCAAACATCAAAATGACAACGCGAACATCACACATACATACCCAGCCCTCAAACGGGAATGGATAGGTTTTAAAAACGAAAACCTTATTTTGAAAATAATTTAGAAGAACACCGGTTGATCTTGAGTATCACCTTTCAAAAAGTACAAACGTGAAACATTGTTATCGAGACTTTGGAGAACCATTTCGCATTTGATAAAAATGAGGACACTTACTCTTAGTGGAAACTTTCAGAAACTCGATCCTCGGGTCTAAATAAAAGTGTTTCTAAAACATTGAAAATATCTCAAAACATTTTGGTCCTCGAGGTAGAAAATTTTTGAAATATATTGTGGCACCTTGGATGTACCATAAGAAAATAACTCATTTTGAAAAGTACGTCTCGAAATTTATTTTTCTAAGATACTCAAGGTTTTTAAAGATAATTCAATGGGCTATAATGCCCACAAATTTCAGATAATTACACGGAACATTATAGCGCCGTGGGTCCCGCGCCGGAACCCACCAGGCTAAAAACCATTTACAAAACGCCAAAAAGGTCGATGACGGTAATATTTCAAAACTCACAAAAGCCATTTATAAAATACTAAATACCGTCATAAGAATTTCACCAAAACGATCAAGGCCATAATGCCAAAAACTCGGTTAAGGGAATCGATTTTTGAAATAAAACTCAGTCGGTAAAATACCGAAAGTCATTACAAAAGAACTCACGCAGCGGATAAAAGAAATACAGTTCGACATGCACAATCCAGCAACACTACTCCTCATATGAACAAAATATTAGAGTCAAATAACCACATTTCACGAAATCAAAATCCATAAGAGGATTCCGTCACTGAACAAACAATCATAAAAATAGCTCGTGTCACACGAGGCACAACACAAAGAAGGGAGACTTACTTCCACAGGTCGCACGAAGATGATGATCACCCCACGATACTAATCACGACCAACACACTCAGACGACGCGTCGCGACACGACTCAGTCAGATAAAATCCGACGAAACAAGACTCAAACAACACGACTTGACCCGACAGCCTAGGTTTTCCTCAACCTGTCTCCGATACCATTTATGTAACACCCCCAATTCACTCAGGGATATTACACGCCGTAGACCCTCTCCTCGAGGAACCACATTATATTACCAAGTACTCCGATGAGGAGTTTAAGTACAACACACCAGGACTAAACCGAATACTAGTATATTTCATATGGAGATAAAATACACCACCCTGAACAATTAAACATCTCAAACGGAATTTGCAGCGGAAAATACAAATGACGGAATAACTGAAATGGCTGAAATGACTGAAACAAACGAAATGACAAGGGCCCCCTTCTAGTATATGCATACCATTAAAACCATATTCCATTTTGACTACAAATCTTTATACGACAATTCGAAAAGCTTAACGGTTGATATCAACACCTTTACATCAATCAATATTATCATGCTGAAGTTGTTTAACATTCCATCTATACTAGATAAATCCTTCCATGATCCATCCCTTAGATTTATCTATCAATAATGATGTTAAAGTCAAGTCCATGATTGCTATGAAGTCATCATGACTGAAATGACTGAAACAAACGAAATGACAAGGCCCCCCTTCAAGGATATGCATACCATTAAAACCATATTCCATTTTGACTACAAATCTTTATACGACAATTCGAAAAGCTTAACGGTTGATATCAACACCTTTACATCAATCAATATTATCATGCTGAAGTTGTTTAACATTCCATCTATACTAGATAAATCCTTCCATGATCCATCCCTTAGATTTATCTATCAATAATGATGTTAAAGTCAAGTCCATGATTGCTATGAAGTCATCTACTAGATTCGGATTACCAATGATAGAAGCTTCCTTTACTTTGTTCAATGTAATAAGATTTCGAATCATGATGATCATAATCAAGGTACTTAAGGTTTAATCATCTCAATATTCCAAACATGATATACTTTGGATAATTCATCTATGAAAATCCATATCTTGTTAACATGATCATCCAAATCGTTAGAATCCAACTCTAAGTCTGGAGATAGATTGAACATACCTTCTTATGATGAAAATCACTGAATCGTAAGGTAGAATCCGACTCCGGTTGGTTGTATGCCACTCCAAGGTGCTATTCCACTTCAATGATTATTCCCAAATGATAACCAATATATAAACACCAACAAGATGTGTTCTAAGTGTATAGAAGTATTATTACAGCTCTCTGGTCTCTCAGGAATGAAGAATGGACGAGTAAAATGTAAGCCAAAACGGGTTGTTGTCCCATTTATAATATTCTGCATTTTAACAAGTTAGCGCACGCTACTAAGCATTCCTTAGCGTGCGCTAGTAATGGTTGACTTCAGAATTGTCCGGGCTCGTCCGCGGGAATCTTATCCGGACCCATGTCCCGGCTGGCGCATGTGCTAGCCGTCCCGCTCAATAATTGAGTTCTTAGCGCACGCAACTCCTACCTGCATAGCGTGCGCTAATAGTAGCCCGATAGCGCGCGTTAAGATACATTCTTAGCGTGCGCTATCACGAGTTTGCATGAGAAATTTTTCATGCTTCTATACTTATGTACAATGATATCAATGCAAGAAATATCATACTCCAATAATCAAAACCACCAATCCGAATAATACAGGGTTTGAATACAGATGAAATACACCGTAATAAATCCGGATATTACATACTCTCCTACTAAAAAGGAGTTTCGTCCCGAAACTCAAGACGAAAATAACTCGGGATATCTAGACTTCATATCAGCTTCCGTTTCCCAGGTGGCTTCTTCCATTCCGTGACGTGACCACTGAACTTTGACCAAAACGATTAGTTTGTTCCTCAGCTGCTTAACTCGACTCTCGAGTATCTTGACTGGTCTTTCTTCAAACGTCCCATCCTGCGCGACTTCGATCTCGCCGAAATCAATGATATGACTGGGATCTGGTATATACCTCCGTAACTGGGATACGTGGAACACGTTATGAACATGGCACAACGACGGCGGCAATGCCAATCTGTATGCCAACTCCCCAACTCTCTCGAGGATCTCAAATTTTCCGATATATCTCGGACTCAGCTTTCCTTTCCTTCCGAAACGAAAGATTCCACGAGTAGGAGAAACCTTCAAAAGTACGTGATCTCCAGTACTGAACTCCAATGGGCGACGGCGTATGTCTGCGTAAGATTTCTGGCGTCTCTGGGCGGTCAACAGCCTTTCACGAATCAAGGCTATCTTCTCTCGAGTCTGCACGATCAACTCTTGTTCTGTTCCGATCAAGTCTGACGAATCGTCCCAACATAGTAGCGATCTACATCTCCTTCCGTATAATGCCTCAAACGGTGCCATCTTAATGGAAGCATGCCAACTATTGTTGTAGGTAAATTCAATCAACGGTAGGTGAACTTCCCAATCGTTTGACCAATCTAAGGCACAGGCCAATCGTTTGCGTACGCTAAAAATCACTCATAGCGTGCGCTATAAATTAATCCAGTGCAGTCCAGTAGCCACTGGACTCAACCTGATCCGTCCTTAGCGCGCGCTACAGCAATTATTAGCGTGCGCTACTACAACCCACTAGCGCGCGCTACTTACCATTCGTAGCGTGCGCTACTTATAACTCACCTGCAGTCCAGTACCTTCTGGACTGCAGCCAGGGTAACATTAGCGTGCGCTAATGCTGAGTGGTAAAGTGCGCTACCTGTACTCAATTAGCATGCGCTAGAAAGAGTACGTAGCGTGCGCTACTCCTCACGCACAGCCTACAATGAAAAACGACAAAGATGATAAACACGGCACGAAACTCCAATTAGATTAGTGATGAATGACGATTGATACACGGTACAATTACTCTGAATGATGAATACCATGATTGAATATGAGTGACAAATGATCATTAATGAGTGAAATTACTGAATGACAATTACTGAATGATAAATACTGAATGATAATAACTGAATTGCAACCGGGTATTACACTCTCGAGATGGCTAGTGAAACAAATCACACACATCTCACAGTTGGATCAATCGCTTGTTGCATCCTGGCCACATGATCGCATGCCATGTGCCACCATAGATTATCTCAGGCTCTCACGGTTGGATCAATCACTTGTTGCATCCTGACCACATGATCACGTGCCATGTGTCACCGTAGACCTTCAACCATATCCATGTAACACCCCCGATATATTCAGGAATATTACAGCGCCGTAAATCCTTTACATAAGGATTTACAAGGCTGGAGAATTGAACAAACATTAAAAGGTACTAACGAATGGAGATAACGGAATTAAGATACAGCAGTTCTTACCAAATACTGAAAGTACAAATGTTCAACAGGAACTCAATAATTCATCACCAAATTCAAATCCATCACAAATGACTTCGTACTCGAGTACTTATTGAAATAACGAATAAACAACAGATAAATAAACCCGGCCAAAACATCACTCTGCACCCTCGTCGTCATGCAGCTCCAGTGGTTGTTTTCCCGCTCTCCTGGACCCTGAACATAAACAAAATGTTCACCCCCGAAGGGGTTAGCACAACGATGCTAGTACAAGTACCACAACATATTATTCATATCTCAGGAAGAATAATAACGTAAACGACAAAAAAAATACCAACGAGTCTTCTCCTACGAGAAACTCAAAAATGACATATACAACTGATAATCACAACATGATATCATAACATACACATGGTAATTCCGACGATCCAGCGTTCACTGCCTAGAACCCACGATGATCCTGTCAGACCAACCCGTGGTGGAAAAACCCGTCCGATGATCCAGCGCACGCTAGCATAGATCCCCCGATGATCCCGTCGGACCAACACGAGGTGGACATACAAAAACGACATAAATGCACGACAATATGTATAACATCAATACATAAAACAAATAAAGTACTTGCCTCGATTTGAAGACAAGAACAATACTTCCACGAAAACGAACACTCGAAGGTCGTCCTCCTCAATCAATCACGCAACAAGATCAAACCTTAACAAAAGAAATGATATAGGATTTATCTCACGTCGTACGAATGTTTAACAATTCGATTTACGGCCAAAAGTTCATAAAATGAAATCTGCCTGGACTGCTTAGCGCACGCTAAGTACTCTGTATAGCGTGCGTTAAGTCTGCTCGATAGCGCACGCAAACAACAAAGCCTAGCGTACGCTAACTATGCATGGTCAGTACTTCACTGATCAGTCGACTGACTCGCCTGATGGCCTAGCGTACGTTACATACCAAATGTAGCGTACGCTAGCTCGTGCTCGATAGCGCACGTTAATCTATATAGCTTAGCGTGCGCTATCTATGCATGGCAGTTTATTGCTGAGCAGTAAACTATTCTCGCCATGATCGAAACAATGAAATCTTCCGCGATAATTCATGTTACCTCCATGAATATCATGTTCATACTCTTATGAGTGATTTTACGGATAACAACAACTTCGGATTCAAGGATATGCATACCATTATAACACCATATTCCATTTCATCTACAAATCTTCATACGACAATTCGAAAAGCTTAGCGGTTGATATCAACACCTTTATATCACTCAATATTATCATGCTGAAGTTGTTAAACGTTCCATCTATACTAGATAAATTTTCCCATGATCAATCCTTTAGATTTATCCAACAATAATGATGTTAAAGTCAAGTCCAAGATTGCTATGAAGTCATCTACTAGATTCAGATTACCAATGATAGAAGCTTCCTTTACTTTGTTCAATGTAATAAGATTTCGAATCATGATGATCATAATCAAGGTACTAAAGGCTTAATCATCTCAACATTCCAAACATGATATACTTTGGATAATTCACTTATGAAAATCAATATCTCATTACTATGATCATCCAATTCTTTAGAATCCAACTCTAAGTCTGGAGATAGATTGAACATACCTTAATATGATGAAAATCACTGAACCGTAAGGTAGAATCCGACTTCGGTTGGTTGTATGCCACTCCGAGGTGCTATTCCACTTTAATGAATACTCCCAAGTGATAACCAATATACAAACACCAACAAGATGTTTTCTAAGTGTGTAGGAGGATTATTTCAGCTCTCTGAACTCTCAAGGATGAAGAATGGGCGAAAGAAATGAAAGCAAAAATGGTTGTTGTCCCATTTATAATATTCTGCATTTTAACAAGTTAGCGCACGCTACTAAGCATTCCTTAGCGTGCCCTAATAATGGTTGACTTCAGAATTGTCCGGGCTCGTCCGCGGGAATCTTATCTGGACCCATGTCCCGGCTTGCGCATGTGCTAGCCGTCCCGCTCAATAATTGAGTTCTTAGCGCACGTAACTCCTATCTGCATAGCGTGCGCTAATAGTAGCCCGATAGCGCGCGTTAAGCTACATTCTTAGCGTGCGCTATCACGAGTTTGCATTAGAAATTTTGCATGTTTCTATACTTGTGTACAATGATATCAATGCAAGAAATATCATACTCCAATAATCAAAATCACAAATCCGAATAATACAGGGTTTGAATACAGATGAAATACACCGTAATAAATACGGATATTACATACTCTCCTACTAAAAAGGAGTTTCGTCCCGAAACTCAAGACAAAAATAATTCGGGATATCTGGACTTCATATCAGCTTCCGTTTCCCAGGTGGCTTCTTCCATTCCGTGACGTGACCATTGAACTTTGACCAAAACGATTGGTTTGTTCCTCAGCTTCTTAACTCGACTCTTGAGTATCTTGACTGGTCTTTCTTCAAACGTCCCATCCTGCGTGACTTCGATCTCGCCGAAATCAATGATATGACTGGGATCTGGTATATACCTCCATAACTGGGATACGTGGAACACGTTATGAACATGGCACAATGACGGCGGCAATGCCAATCTGTATGCCAACTCCCCAACTCTCTCGAGGATCTCAAATGGTCCGATATATCTCGGACTCAGCTTTCCTTTCCTTCCGAAACGAAAGATTCCCCGAGTAGGAGAAACCTTCAAAAGTACGTGATCTCCAGTACTGAACTCCAATGGGTGACAGCGTACGTCTGCGTAAGATTTCTGGCGACTCTGGGCGGTCAACAGCCTTTCACGAATCAAGGCTATTTTCTCTCGAGTCTGCACGATCAACTCTGGTTCTATTCTGATCAAGTCTGACGAATCGTCCCAGCATAGGGGCGATCTGCATCTCCTTCCGTATAATGCCTCAAACGGTGCCATCTTAATGGAAGCATGCCAGCTATTGTTGTAGGTAAATTCAATCAACGGTAGATGAACTTCCCAATCGTTTGACCAATCTAAGGCACAGGCCCTTAACATGTCTTCCACCGTTTGTATAGTTCTCTCAGATTGTCCGTCGATCATGGGTGATAAGTCAGATCAAGTTCAATTCAGTCCCCAAGGCCTTATGAACTGCTTTCCAAAAGTGAGACACAAAACAGCCATCTCGATCAGAAACAATGGTCTTCGGCGTACCATGAAATCGAACTATCTCCGAAATAAATACTCGTGCCAACCTCTCTGGTCCCCACGTGTCCTTAATGCCAAGAAAATGATCTGATTTGGTTAAACGATCAACTATCACCCAAATCATGTTCATTCCTGTCCTGGTTTTCGGCATATTAGTGATAAAGTCCATCGATATGTCTTCCCACTTCCATTCAGGAATCGGGAGTGGCTTCAACATTCCGGAAGGCCGTTGATGCTCGATCTTAACCTGTTGACAAGTCAAGCATTTCGAAACATAGTCCGCTACATCTTTCTTCATGTTGCCCCACCAGAAATTCTGCTTCAAGTCCTTATACATTTTACTGGTGCCCGGGTGGATAGAATAGGGCGAACTGTGAGCTTCCTTCATAATCGTCTGTTTCAGAACATCATCATTGGGAACACAGAGTCGGTTCTGAAATCTCAAAACTCCATCATCATGAATTATGAATCCGGGGGCCTTTCTTTTGATCACTTCATCATGTAACCGAATCATCAGAGGATCATCTGCCTGTATAGATTTGATTCCTTCGGTTAATGATGAAGTTATCTCCATCACGCACAGTTGTCCTTGGACTCTTTGTAACCATACCTCAATTCCTTCACGAATCATCTCTCGTCGAAAGCTAAGTTGGGAGGTCAGCGTCTCCAGCATCTGAATAGAAACAGGCTTGCGGCTAAGTGCATCGGCCACTACATTTGCTTTGCCTGGATGATACAAAATCTCCAAGTCATAGTCCTTGATCAGTTCTAACCATCTTCTTTGCCGCATGTTCAACTCTTTCTGACTGAATATGTACTTGAGACTCTTATGATCTGTAAAGATCTGACAGTGAGTCCCGTACAGATAATGCCTCCAGATCTTCAAAGCAAAAACTACTGCTGCAAGCTCCAAATCATGTGTTGGGTAATTCACTTCATAAGGTTTCAGCTGTCGCGACGCATAAACGATCACCTTATCATTTTGCATCAATACGCACCCAAGTCCTTGGTTCGAAGCATCACTATAAACTATAAATCCTCCAGTTCCCTGTGGAAGTGATAGAATCGGTGCCGTCGTCAGTCTATTCTTTAACTCATCAAAGCTAATCTGACACAATTCATTCCACTCAAACTTTTGAGTTTTCTGCAGGAGTCGAGTAAGTGGGCGGGAGATTTTAGAAAACCCTTCCACGAATCGACGATAATATCCAGCAAGTCCTAAGAAGCTTCGGACCTCTTTCATTTTCTTTGGAGGCTTCCAATCCATAATTGCTTCGATCTTCTGAGGATCTACTCGGACTCCTTTAGCTGACACCACATGGCCGAGGAACATTACTTCCTTTAGCCAGAATTCACACTTAGAAAGTTTGGCGTACAATTGCTCGTTTCTCAAAAGTTCCAATACAATCCGCAAATGCTGCGCATGTTCCCCCGGACTCTTAGAATACACCAGTATGTCATCAATGAACACGACCACAAATTTGTCCAAAAATTCAATGAACACACGGTTCATCAATTGCATAAATACAGCAGGTGCGTTAGTGAGACCAAACAGCATCACTACAAACTCATAATGTCCGTAACGAGTTCTGAACGCTGATTTCGGAACATCAGATTCCTTAATCCTCAGCTGATGATATCCTGATCTCAGATCGATTTTAGAAAATCGATCAATCCGTGACAACGGATACTTGTTCTTAATCGTCAGCTGTTGCCCCTTGCAACTGGTCAAACAGATCATCAATCCGTGACAACGGATACTTGTTCTTAATCGTCATCTTGTTCAGCTCTCGATAGTCAATACACAGTCGGAGCGATCCATCCTTCTTTCGGACAAAAAGAACTGGCGCTCTCTAAGGTGAGACGCTTGGATGAATATAGCCCTTGTCCAGTAACTCCTCCAGTTGCTTTTTCAGTTCGTACATCTCAGTAGGTGCCATACGATACGGCGCCTTAGAAATTGGTGTAGCTCCGGGTTCCAGCTCAATGGTAAATTCTACATCCCTTCATGTAGGTAGTCCAGGTAACTCGTCAGGAAATACATCTGGAAATTCGTTCACAACAGGAATGGATGAAAGTTCCACAATTTCGTCTTCTTTCTTCATTGCATCACACCAGTACCCGATACAGCCCTGTTTCAACAATCTGACAGCTTTCATCGCTTTGATCAATTTTCCTGAGCTTCCCGGTTTCCACCCCTCGAACAATATTTTGGAACCATCGTCAGCGATCAGCGAGATATTCCTCCTTCGGTAGTTCACAATTGCTCCATATCGATTAAGCCAATCGTCTCCGAGTATCAGGTCGTCTCCTTGCATTTCTATCATGATCAGATTTGAGAGCCACTCTCTGCCTCCAAATGATACATGGAAATTTCTAGTTTCTAAATATCCGACAATCCTCTCTCCACTTGGTAAACCAACAACATAAGGTTCACAAGTATGAAAACCGGAAATATTCAAACAATATACACAAGACAAAGATATAAAAGAATGCGTAGCTCCTGTATCGAATAAAACGCTAACTGGCTGGGAAAGGATCTGGACAGTACCTGATGCGACAGCAGCATCCTGATCGTCTGTCCTCCTCATCTCGTACAGATGTGGGGGAGCGGATCCGGCACTCGATGTCCCCTTTCGGTCCCATTGTCCTCTGCCTCGTCCGCGGCCAAAATTCTGAGGCATCTGAACACTTTGCTGCATCTGTTGGATACTGGCTTTCTTCTGGACTGGCTGTGGTGTACGGGCTCTAAAAGACTTTGCAGCATCTTCACAAAACACTGCCCGATGTCCCTCTCGTCCACAATCAAAACAAGTCACGGCGGGAAGGGGGCAATTCCGTCGATAGTGCCCCGTCTGGGCGCAGTTAAAGCATTTCCTGGTAACATCAGTAATAGTCGATGTCGTTCCGAAGTTCCTTCCGCTCCAAACTGGGTGCGGAGGTTTCTTGAAAGAGTGAAAGGATGACTGGGCCTTACGGGGCCCGCTGTTCTTGTGCTCTGTAAAAGTACCAGAGACTTTCTGTTTCTTAGATTCCGAAAATTTCTCCATGGCTGCTTCCTTGATCTCATACGCCAACGCCTTATCTTGGTATTGACGGAGTGTGGTACATTCAAATCCGGACATGTACCTCTGGATTTCTGGTTTCATTCTCATATCGAAATGGATCATCATTTCTGCATCTGTTCTGACCAGATGTCGAATAAATGCCAGCTGTTGGTTAAACGTCTTAATCGCCTGGGATACTGGCACATCAGAAGGCTGAACGGAGAAAAACTCCCGAACTTTGGCTTCCCTCACAGGACGAGGGCAATACTGAGCTTCCATCATCAATCTAAACTCTGTCCAATCGGCATCATGGTCTACAGGCCGGATGGCTTCCCACCATTCGAACGCTTCTCCTATCATAAAATATTGAGCGATAGAGGCTCTCCAGTCGTCTGGGAAGTTAATTCCGGCAAATATTTTCTCCAGTTCCTTCAAACAATGGTCGCAGGTGGGAGTCTCAGAAATACCCTTGAATTTGGGTGGTTGCATCTTCGCCACCTCTTGCAGCCACCGGTCACCTTGATTTCCCATGTCTGGGATCCCTTGCTATCTTTCTCCTTGCTGTAGTCCCACCGCCACTTGCATTCGGTCCACGACTTGGGCGAACTGAGTCATCTGGTTCACCAATTGACGAAGGATCTCTAGTACAGCAGGATCTGGTTCGTTATTAATAGATTTTTGCAGCTCGCCTGAGCTATGACTGGCCTGATTAGAAGGCGACGCCTCCCTTTCAGCATTTCTTCGTTCGCATCCACGACTGCGACCACGTCCACGTCCGCCTCTCAACATACTGTAAGCATAAATACTCAATATACAGGAAACAACATCGTTCTAATATTCGAGTATAAAGAGACACAATCATGTAAAGAACGAGATAGAGTTTAGGAACTTACAACCACCGTTCGCATGAAGACGTAGGCAGTGCAGTGATGTCATTCACGGCCGGTTACCTCAAAAGACATAAATGACCCCTATTTTAACCCAACGGCCAAGATATCCATAATCTTAGCTCCGATACCATATTCTGTAACACCCCCGATATATTCAGGAATATTACAGCGCCGTAAATCCTTTACATAAGGATTTACAAGGCTGAAGAATTGAACAAACATTAAAAGGTACTAACGAATGGAGATAACGGAATTAAGATACAACAGTTCTTACCAAATACTGAAAGTACAAATGTTCAACAGGAACTCAATAATACATCACCAAATTCAAATCCATCACAAATGACTTCGTACTCGAGTACTTATTGAAATAACGAATAAACAACAGATAAATAAACCCGGCCAAAACATCACTCTGCACCCTCGTCGTCATGCAGCTCCAGTGGTTGTTTTCCCGCTCTCCTGGATCCTGAACATAAACAAAATGTTCACCCCCGAAGGGGTTACCGCAAAGATGCTAGTACAAGTACCACAACATATTATTCATATCTAACGAAGAATAATAACGTAAACGACAAAAAAAATACCAACGAGTCTTCTCCTACGAGAAACTCAAAAATGACATATACAACTGATAATCACAACATGATATCATAACATACACATGGTAATTCCGAAGATCCAGCGTTCACTGCCTAGAACCCACGATGATCCCGTCAGACCAACCCGTGGTGGAAAAACCCGTCCGATGATCCAGCGCACGCTAGCATAGATCCCCCGATGATCCCGTCGGACCAACACGAGGTGGACATACAACAACGACATACATGCACGACAATATGTATAACATCAATACATAAAACAAATAAAGTACTTGCCTCGATTTGAAGACAAGAACAATACTTCCACGAAAACGAACACTCGAAGGTCGTCCTCCTCAATCAATCACGCAACAAGATCAAACCTTAACAAAAGAAATGATATAGGATTTATCTCACGCCGCATTTAATGTTTAACAATTCGATTTACGGCCAAAAGTTCATAAAATGAAATCTGCCTAGACTGCTTAGCGCACGCTAAGTACTCTGTATAGCGTGCGTTAAGTCTGCTCGATAGCGCACGCAAACAACAAAGCCTAGCGTACGCTAACTATGCATGGTTAGTACTTCACTGATCAGTCGACTGACTCGCCTGATGGCCTAGCATACGTTATGTACCAAACGTAGCGTACGCTAACTCGTGCTCGATAGCGCACGTTAATCTATATAGCTTAGCGTGTGCTATCTGTGCATGGCAGTTTACTGCTGAGCAGTAAACTGTTCTCGCCATGATCGAAACAATGAAATCTTCCGCGATAATTCATGTTACCTCCATGAATATCATGTTCATACTCTTACGGATAACAACAACTTCGGATTCAAGGATATGCATACCATTATAACACCATATTCCATTTTGTCTACAAATCTTCATACGACAATTCGAAAAGCTTAACGGTTGATATCAACACCTTTATATCACTCAATATTATCATGCTGAAGTTGTTAAACGTTCCATCTATACTAGATAAATTTTCCCATGATCAATCCTTTAGATTTATCCAACAATAATGATGTTAAAGTCAAGTCCAAGATTGCTATGAAGTCATCTACTAGATTCGGATTACCAATGATAGAAGCTTCCTTTACTTTGTTCAATGTAATAAGATTTCGAATCATGATGATCATAATCAAGGTACTAAAGGCTTAATCATCTCAACATTCCAAACATGATATACTTTGGATAATTCACTTATGAAAATCAATATCTCATTACTATGATCATCCAATTCTTTAGAATCCAACTCTAAGTCTGGAGATAGATTGAACATACCTTAATATGATGAAAATCACTGAACCGTAAGGTAGAATCCGACTTCGGTTGGTTGTATGCCACTACGAGGTGCTATTCCACTTCAATGAATACTCCCAAGTGATAACCAATATACAAACACCAACAAGATGTGTTCTAAGTGTGTAGGATGATTATTTCAGCTCTCTGAACTCTCAAGGATGAAGAATGGGCGAAAGAAATGAAAGCCAAAACAGTTGTTGTCCCATTTATAATATTCTGCATTTTAACAAGTTAGCGCACGCTACTAAGCATTCCTTAGCGTGCGCTAATAATGGTTGACTTCAGAATTGTCCGGGCTCGTCCGCGGGAATCTTATCCGGACCCATGTCCCGGCTGGCGCATGTGCTAGCCGTCCCGCTCAATAATTGAGTTCTTAGCGCACGTAACTCCTATCTGCATAGCGTGTGCTAATAGTAGCCCGATAGCGCGCATTAAGCTACATTCTTAGCGTGCGCTATCACGAGTTTGCATGAGAAATTTTGCATGTTTCTATACTTGTGTACAATGATATCAATGCAAGAAATATCATACTCCAATAATCAAAATCACAAATCCGAATAATACAGGGTTTGAATACAGATGAAATACACCGTAATAAATTCGGATATTACAATCCACACATTCACACAAATAACATATCACATCAAGGATATTCAAACAATTCGCCCAGAGGCATAAAACACTTAGCAAAACACCACGTCAATCCACAACGCACCGAAATGAAATAATATACGTCCAAACGCAATACCAAGTGCAACATCAACACCAAACATATCCATAGAATTCGTATAGTTATTCACAAAACACACGCGTTTTGAAAGCAAGCCTTTAACAAGACTAAACCGAATCTTTTGAAAGTTCAATTCAAATGACCAAGCAACCACATTTAGATGATCACTAATTATCATATCCATAAAACAAGAATAGTATGGACAAGGTACTTGCCTCGAATAAGAACAACGCAGAGAATCGACCGAAATAGATTGGCACGAACCGACTACGAACTCGCCGACTCCACCGAACGACAATCAACAACAAAGAACTACGAACGAAAACAATAACAACGAAAATGAACTCCAAAGTACGACCCAAAGCCGCTAAATTCAAAGAACAAATGACGAAGGTTCAAGGATTTCCCCCAAAACGGCCAAGAACACGATTCCTTCCGTCAAATCACGAAAACGGAATTCCAAGTTGAAATATGGATATACAATCCATAGAATATGTTTAACAACATCATTTAACCATAATCGATCCATCTAAAACGGATGAAAAACGAGATCGAGGACAAATCCCCCAAAAAGTCAATTCGAAGGAAATCAAGAAATATACTTCGATTTGACGAAGAACAACGGATTAAATGATATTAAACACAAGAATACTACCAAAATTAATCATACCCATCATGTATTAATCAACAACACGGAACGAATCGGACAAAAACGCAAAAACCCCAAATTTTCCCAAAATAGGGTTCTAGGAAATCTCACCTTGATTCGCTGGATCAAAGGAGGTTATGGAGGGATTAATCGATGATATGAACTCCCAATCTTCGTGGATTAGTTGCTTGACAACATGTCTCCTGGATCGCCAAGTCTCCAGCCGCGGAGAGGAAAAGATGGAAATGAAAAATGGGTGAAAATATGGCTACTCTGTCATATTTATACAGGCATGGCCTAGCGTGCGCTACACCTTCCGGACTAGCGCGCGCTAACGGGCAGCCTCGGCCGATAACCCTCGGCCGTGGCCTGCAAGGCCCTGCATCAAGACTCAATCCCGGCCGGATCTCGCCTCGCCCGATCAAGGAGAAGGCGCGGCTGGGACGCTTAGCGTGCGCTTAGCCGATCTGTCTGTAACCCTGCGATCGAATCGCCTTGGCCAGGTAACGTACGCTAGCCGGCCGACAGCGTGCGCTACGCCTGCCGACTAGCGCGCGCTACCTGCCGATCCTTCCTGATTCCAGAACCCCAGAAACCCCACTGTCCGGCCCGATAGCGTGCGTTGGTCGACCAAGCTAGCGTGCGCTATACCTGCCGAGCTAGCGCGCGCAGACTTCCGGCCGTAGCGTACGCTACGCCGGTTCCTGCCACACTCGTCCGGCCGGTACCCGCAATCATCCGGCCAGAACCCACAACCGTCCGGCCAGTCCCGCAACCGTCCGGCCGCCCCCGCAACTGCCGTGGCTCGGCGACTCGATTTCAAAACGTTTTAACGAACACGACGAAAAGTTCGCGGACAACATCAACGACCCGGAATGAAAACATAATACCATAATTAGTCATACGCGACCAAGAAACGGGTCGAGACAACAATTACAGATACGGATACCCGTAACTTTCAAGAAATTATAAAATGGCCCAAAACGCCCGGAAATCACGATACGTGATCGAATAACCAAACCGAAGTTCACAACACATCTAACAAAGTTAAACGGACTTACGGGAAACTCGAAACAGCAGTTTCCAATGAGATTCGCAAGAACCGAACTCAAGTGCGGAAAAGTCGTCAAAAAGCACGGAACTCAACAAAACGACTCCGAAACAAACTCGGATGTCAAAAAGTGTAGAATTAATCATTCTCAGAATGACGAAACGGTCATGAGCGAGTCGTCAAAACGGACTTCGGCCGAAAAAAGAAATTTACCGAAAATCGAAAATTGCGGATATTACATTCTACCCTCCTTAAAAGAAGTTTCGTCCCGAAACTTAAAATAAGTAGGGAGGAGCAACATCCTGCCAGAAAACACTCAACGAGATACACAAGAACCGAAACTCGTGCCAACGACGGAACGCCACAAGCAACGCAAAGAGACATACAACGTGGAAACACGCCCCACGATGACCAACACAACGCCACCGGTAGAAACATAATAAAATCAACAAGTGACAAGCGTCATCAAACAGACAATACAATCGAGTCGATTATCCAGACAATCACAAAACACAACGAACGAAAATCAATAGGATTGACCAACCCACAGGTACATCAATCAAAACGCGAGCCAACCGCTGAACAAATACGGAATTCCACCGCCCAAAGGTTGGAAGATTGAAAACGAGACTAACTTCCCGAACTTAAGGGAATAAGGAAGGAGCCTGAACGCTCAACAATCACGAAACGAGAACAAAACCAAACAAACAAACGATCGAGACAACAAAAATCGAACAATCATGTCCGAAACACGAAGGATAATAAAATTTAAACAACAGCTCCCAGGACGATCTGGTGAGAACTATAAGACATGCATTCCCATAAGATCCACCGAAAAAGGAATAGCGATTGAAAAGTCACAACGACAAACGAGTTATTCCGAAATAATACCACACTCATTCGATCAACAAAAGCAAGGGGCAGGACAAGCCCAGAAATGTCAACGAACATAAACGAGTCGACAGAGTCGAAAACACAAGAGTTCCAAATCCGATCCACTTCGAATAAAAGAACTAATAGAACCAGATGATGTCACTCCCGAACAAGCTTCACAAGAATCGAACCGAACTCGAAAAGTCACAGCGATAACCAGATCGACCCACAACAAGATCACAGTTCGTTCGGACGATGAAACCGAAATACAGAACAAGTTCAGGAAGTACCAACGAACACGAGCGAGTCGATAGAATTGAGAAAGAGAAAATGCAGAAGCCAAAAATAATACGGGTATTAAATTCGACCTCTTATAAAAGAAATGTCATCCCCGCAGCTCACAACAACGAAAACAAGTTAACCACACAAAAAGCAACCGACAGAAAAATCTCCACTGGGCCTCTCAGAGCCGATCCTGATAACTGTGCTGAAGCGCGAACTCCGAAAGTCTCGGTAGCCAATTCGCAAAACTGAATTCGGTGTCCCTCGAGTCTGCACTCGAAATGTGTTACCGACGAGAAGGACAATTTACACGTGCATGCCCCAGCACATCACGGTTGAAACGTCTCGGCTCGGCATACCGAAAATACAAAATGCTAGATATAATGGGGCATAACGTCGCAAAATAACATAGAATAGATGCCAACTCAGCACAACAAAGAATCATAACACATATCATATACAACGATTTCCATCGTAAAGTAATACACACACAAACAATACAGCAACGACGGTATCGTTCGGCAACCTTAACGGCCCGAACAATAACTAGCACATAATTACAAACATCGTGAAACAATCACATATGTACACAAACGTACAAACGCAAGCTTTAACAGCTCACATAGGTGCGATAACACGCAAGTCACCACGAAATGACAACATTAAAGATCGTCATCACACCTTCCACAAAGGGACAACAAAAACATATGCATGGCGAACGACTCAATGTTCACACCACCAATTCCATCATACTCGGGAGCTAACATTCTAACAACAATGTGAATATCATACACACATTCCTGGACTACAAACAGGAATGATAGGTTTTAAGAACGAAAACCACCTTTTGGAAACAGTTTGGAAACACCAGTTGATCTTGAGTATCATTTTACAAAAAGTTGAACAAACCTCATTTTCGAGACTTTGAAAATCATCTTGCGTTTGAACAAAAATGAGGACACCTTCTCTTAGTGAAAAAAATTTCAGAATATTCGACCCTCGGGTCTAAGTAAAAGTGTTTATAAAACATTGAAAGTATCTCAAAACATTTTGGGTCCTCGAGGTAGAAGAATTTTGAAACATATTGTGGCACCTTGGATGTACCACGAGAGAATAATTCATTTTAAAAGTATGTCTCGAAATTTATTTTCAAAGATACTCAAGGTTTTCAAAGATAATTCAATGGGCTAGAATGCCCAAAAACTTTAGGTAATTACGCAAAACATTATAGCGCCGTGGGTCCCGCGCCGGAACTCACCAGGCTAAAAACCATTTACAACGTTAAAAAGGCCGATGACGGTAATATTTCAAAAACTCCCAAAAGCCATTTACAAAATACTAAGTACCGTCACAAGAATTTTGCCAAAACGATCAAGGCCATAACGCCAAAAACTCGGTTAAAGGAATCGGTTTTCGAAATCAAACTCAATTGGCAAAAGGCCGAAAGCCATTTGAAAGAACTCACGCAGCGGGAAAAAAAATTACAGTCCAAGATACACAATCCAGGACACTACTCCTCATATGAACGAAATATGAGAGTCAAATAACCACATATCAAGAAATCAAAATCCATAAGAGGATTCCGTCACTAATCAAATAATCATAAAAATAGATCGTGTCACACGAGGCACAACACAAAGAAGGGAGACTTACATCCACAGGTCGCACGAAGATGATGATCGCCCACGATACTAATCACGCCCAACAAACTCAGACGACGCGTCACGACACGACTCCGTCAGATAAAATCCGAAGAAACAAAACTCAACAGACACTACTGACCCGACAGCCTAGGTTTCCACAACCTAAGCTCCGATACCATTTATGTAACACCCCAAATCCACTCAGGGATATTACACGCCGTAGACCCTCTCCTCGAGGATCTACCAAGCTGATAACTAAATCAAACATCTAAACATCTCCTTTAAGGCTAAAATGGCTCAGTAGACCGACTTGGTCTTTCAATAGTAACATACAACTCAATTCCAAACACATACCCACGCAGGGGTCAAAATACAATAAACTCCCGTACAACGGGGAAAAGATACTGCAGCGGAAAAGAAAATACAACTAGACCAATATGACATCAACGGATCCTCGTGTGATTAGTATCGTTCATCTTTCATCATCCTTCGTGCCGACCTTGTGCTATGCTCCAAAACCTGAATGCAAAAATAGACATCCACCCCCCGAATGCTCGGGGGTTAGCAAAACTCCACTGTTTTGCTAGTGCAAGAACAAAGTGCAAATACGAGCCATACAATTCACATTCCACGAATAACAATAACCAGGAATCCTCAAAAAATCCAAACGTAACGAAAAGCACTTCCCGAGGCAAGAGTTTGGTAAAATATTCTAAAACCGAAAGGTCACAAATCAAGGGAAAATAATTTATAAAACCGTTTAAATGCCATCGAGAGTTTTGATAGAAAACAACTTAGGATTTTCAAATCCTTATATTTCCAAAAATCAACAGGGTCACAGCCCAAAGGTTTTGTTTTCACAAATAGGAAACCACCAACAATTTACAGGGTCCGAGCCCAACATCACGTGTCCTCAACGGACATAAAATCAACGAAACATAATCACGCACACGCATCGCCTAGGACCGGGACGCTACCACAGACATCCCACCCGAGGCCTCGAAGGACCTCCCAAGCTGGCTAGCGAAACAAATCACACACATCTCACGGTTGGATCAATCGCTTATTGCATCCTGGCCACATGATCGCATGCCATGTGCCACCGTAGATTATCTCAGGCTCTCACGGTTGGATCAATCACTTGTTGCATCCTGACCACATGATCACGTGCCATGTGTCACCGTAGACCTTCAACCATATCCACACATTCACACAAATAACATATCACATCAAAGATATTCAAACAATTCGCCCAGAGGCATCAAACACTTAGCAAAACACCACGTCAATCCACAACGCACCGAAATGAAATAATATACGTCCAAACGCAATACCAAGTGCAACATCAACACCAAACATATCCATAGAATTCGTATAGTTATTCACAAACTACACCATTCACAAAACACACGCGTTTTGAAAGCAAGCCTTTAACAAGACTAAACCGAATCTTTTGAAAGTTCAATTCAAATGACCAAGCAACCACATTTAGATGATCACTAATTATCATATCCATAAAACAAGAATAGTATGGACAAGGTACTTGCCTCGAATAAGAACAACGCAGAGAATCGACCGAAATAGATTGGCACGAACCGACTACGAACTCGCCGACTCCACCGAACGACAATCAACAACAAAGAACTACGAACGAAAACAATAACAACGAAAATGAATTCCAAAGTACGACCCAAAGCCGCTAAATTCAAAGAACAAATGACGAAGGTTCAAGGATTTCCCCCAAAACGGCCAAGAACACGATTCCTTCCGTCAAATCACGAAAACGGAATTCCAAGTTGAAATATGGATATACAATCCATAGAATATGTTTAACAACATCATTTAACCATAATCGATCCATCGAAAACGGATGAAAAACGAGATCGAGGACAAATCCCCCAAAAAGTCAATTCGAAGGAAATCAAGAAATATACATCGATTCGACGAAGAACAACGGATTAAATGATGTTAAACACAAGAATACTACCAATATTAATCATACCCATCGTGTATTAATCAACAACACGGAACGAATCGGACAAAAACGCAAAAACCCCAAATTTTCCCAAAATAGGGTTCTAGGAAATCTCACCTTGATTCGCTGGATCAAAGGAGGTTACGGAGGGATTAATCGATGATATGAACTCCCAGTCTTCGTGGATTAGTTGCTTGACAACATGTCTCCTGGATCGCCAAGTCTCCAGCCGCGGAGAGGAAAAGATGGAAATGAAAAACGGTGAAAATATGGCTACTCTGTCATATTTATACAGGCACGGCCTAGCGTGCGCTACACCTTCCGGACTAGCGCGCGCTAACGGGCTCGGCCGATAACCCTCGTCTGTGGACCGCAAGGCCCTGGTACTGAAGACTCCATCTGCCGGCCGGATCCTGCCTGCCCGACCGCGATAGCGCGCGCTGCGCGGATGCTAGCGTGCGCTAGCCGATCTGTCTAGAACCCTCTGGACTGAACTGCCCGGCCAGGTAACGTACGCTAGCAGGCCGACAGCGTGCGCTACGCCTGCCGACTAGCGCGCGCTACGCTCGGCGTACCGTGCGCTACCTGCCGATCCTTCCTGATTCCAGAACCCCAGAAACCCCACTGTCCGGCCCGATAGCGTGTGTTGGTCGACCAAGCTAGCTAGCGCTATACCTGCTGAGCTAGCGCGCGCAGACTTCCGGCCGTAGCATACGCTACGCCGGTTCCTGCCGCACTTGTCCGGCCGGTACCCGCAGTCATCCGGCCAGAACCCACAACCGTCCGGCCAGTCCCGCAACCGTCCGGCCAGTCCCGCAACCGTCAGGGCTCGACGACTCGATTTCCGAAAACGTACGGAACGAACACGACGAAAAGTTCGCGGACAACATAAACGACCCGGAATGAAAACATAATACCATAATTAGTCATACGCGACCAAGAAACGGGTCGAGACAATAATTACAGATACGGATACCCATAACTTTCAAGAAATTACAAAATGGCCCAAAACGCCCGGAAATCACGATACGTGATCTAATAACCAAACCGAAGTTCACAACACGTCTAACAAAGTTAAACGGACTTATGGGAAACTCGAAACAGCAGTTTCGAACGAGATTCGCAAGAACCGAACTCAAGTGCGGAAAAGTCGTTGAAAAGCACGGAACTCAACAAAACGACTCCGAAACGAACTCGGATGTCAAAAAGTGTATAATTAATCATTCTCAGAATGACGAAACGGTCATGAGCGAGTCGTCAAAACGGACTTCGGCCGAAAAAAGAAATTTACCGAAAATCGAAAATTGCGGATATTACAAATCCCACCCGAGGCCTCGAAGGACCCTCCCGAGCTGGCTAGCGAAACAATCAAGCACCGGCATCGCCTAGGACCAGGACGCCACCATGAATCCCACCCGAGGCCTCGAAGGACCCTCCCGAGCTGGCTAGCGAATCAATCATGCACAAATAACATATCACACCAAGGATATCCAAATAATTCACCGAGAGGCATCAAACACTTAGCAAAACACCTCGTCAAACCACAGTGCACCGAAATGAAACAATATACGTCCACACGCAAACACCAAGTGCATCATCAACACCAAACATATCCATAGGATTCACATAGTCACCTACAACCCACACAATTTACAAAACACACGCGTTTTGAAAGTGAGCCTTTAACGAGGCTAGCCGAATCTTTTGAAAAACTCGTTTCAAACAATCAAACAAACACATAAGGATGATCACAAATTATCATATTTACAAAACAAGAATAGTATGGACAAGGTACTTGCCTTGAATAAGAACAACGCGGACAATCGACCAGAGTAAGTTGACACGAACCGACTACGAACCCGCCGAATCCACCGATCGCCAACTCGCGTTCATAAACTACGAAGGACAATAAAAATAATGAAATGAATTCCCTAACACGACTTAAGGCCGTTGAACTCAAAGAACGAATGACGAAAGTTCAAGTGTTTTCCCCAAAACGGCCAAGAACACGATTCGTCTCGTCAAAACCCGAAAACGGAATTCCAAGTTGAAATATGGATATACAATCCATAGAATATGTTTAACAACATCATTTAACCATAATTGATCCATCAGAAATGGATGAAAAATGAGATCAAGAACAAATCCCCCAAAAAGTCAATTTGAAGGAAATCAAGAAATATACTTCGATTCGACGAAGAACAATGGATTAAATGATGTTAAACACAATAATACTACCAAGATTAATCATATCCATCATGAATTAATCAATAATATGGAACGAATCAGACAAAAACGCAAAAACCCCCAAATTCACGAAATTAGGGTTCCAAGGAAGATTACCTTGATTCGCTGGATCAAAGGATGATAACGGATGATTTATTGATGATATGAACTCAAGAACTTCACGGATTTGTTGTTAAACAACATGGCTCCATGGTAAGATCACCCCCAGCCGCGGAAGAGAAGGAGAAGAAGGAGAAAAATGGCCAAAAACCCGTGTGCAGGGCCATAAATAGGCTGCACAGTGCCGCGGCCCAGCGGGATTATGCCGCGGCACAGGCCCAAAAATGGCTCCCAGTGGTCGGCAGTGTGCCGCGGCCCGGCCGGCGTGTGCCGCGGCACCCGGTACAGTCGGTTTGGCCGAAAAATGCACGAGTGTGCCGCGGCCCACGGTACGGCCTGCTCGGCCAGAAGCTGCCGAGCACTACCGGCCTTGACTCGCCCAGAAGCTGCCGAGCACTACCGTTCGTGACTCGGCCAGTGCCGGCCTGGGCCCAGATTGCCCGGCCATGACTCGGCCGGGGCCAACTCCGACGGCCCGAACGACCCCGAAACCCGAACCTGAATACGAATCGATGATACGGTTACGACGTACTCGCAAAGACGAATCTAAGAGCTAAGAGAACACACAATTCCGACCACCCGAAGGCTCAGAATTCGACAACTGAAGTAATTACCCAAAACTTTGGGAAATTACGAAAATAGCTCAAAACGTCCGAAAATCACGATACGCGATCGAAACACCAACCCAAAGCTTGCAACACGAATAATAACATCAAATGAACTTACGAGAAACTCGAAACAACAGTTTCGGACGAGATTCGCAAGAATCGAACTCCAGTGCGGAAAAGTCGCTTAAAAGCTCGGAACTCAACAAAATGATACCGAAACGAACTTGGATGACAAAAAATGCAGAATTAATCATTCTCGGAATGACGAAATGGTCATGAGCGTGTCGTCAAAATAGACTTCCGCCGAAAAAAAGAAAATTACCGAAATTCGAAATTGCGGATATTACATTTATAACATATAAAACGAATTGAAACAAACTCAAGCAGAAGCACTGAAATTTCAGTTTCGCAAACCTTCACTAAAAAGGTCATAACTTTTGACTCGTTTGCTATTTTGACCCAAGGTTTTCGCGTAGACAAACTAGAAACCAAATTCTACAACTTATCTCACGGAATCATAGTCAAAACAAGGGATTAATAGCCTTGAAACACTGCTGCAACAACAGTTAAAATGCAATAAGGATTCAAACTACCTGGCCGGTCCGAAGTTGAAGCATTTGGAGTGTGCTGTACAACTGTGGTGCGGCGACGGCGTGCAACGTGAAGTGCAGGTGCGGTGGGACTGGCCCGACTGGGAGAAGCGGCGATGGATCCCTTTTTTTTGCCCGAATTGGTAGAGAATTTTTTTTTCGTGAGGACTGACGAGGAGCAGATCAGAGGGGGTAGGGTTTTTTTGCGCGATGACAGCAGGAGGGACAGAAGGCTTTTTGCACACCTTTTTGTTTTTTATTATTGACATTTATATTCTATAAAATTTGTTATTTGTCATACATATATATTCCATAATCATATTCTGTAAATAGACCACAAGCCTTAAAAAATAAAAAATAAATAGACACTAATTTGGTATCGGCTTAAAATTGATAAAATAAATATTAAGTTTAAAATTTTAATTTTTTTGATAATGATATTTATTGTTAATTTTTTTTGGATATATTCATGTGTTAGCATTAAAAGATAAAATTAATCAAACTTATTTTGATGTTCAATTCACCAATTTTATAAAAAAAATATCAACGATCCAAAAATCATAACCATCCAGAAATTTAAGTCATCCAGATATTTTAGTTCAAATTTAACAAACGGCCCCTTGTTTTTTTAAGTCATCCAGATATTTTGGTTCGGATTTCACAAATGAACCCTAATTAAGTAGATCCGTTTCGAGTTTTTTTCAGAGGGCGTGGGCTGGGCCTATTATAAATATTAACTAAACGTCAAATAAAGTGGGCCCTAGTTTTTTTTAAATATTTGGAGGTCTGTGGCAAGAAGATGCACAGTACAAAGACGGCTTTGGTGCATGCACAAACAGAGTTTTTTTCCAAGTGATTTGTTGTTCAGTTTTGCTACCTACTGTATCAAGTGGGTTGGGAAGTGTCAAAAGGCTTAAACCTAAAAGACTAAGTTTTTTGATGAAATATTTTCGCGGTATTTGGTCAATTTTTTTTCATGAAGGAAACAAATTGTCATCACCCAAATGGTATTTCATGACAGTTGAAAATTGTCATTGAAATTTATTACATAACAATTGTAAAATGTCATGATATAACGAAATCATGACGTTTCTAAAACATTATTGATAACTTATACAATTGATGACAAAACTAAAACGTCATGAAAACCCGAATCAAGCATGACGTTGGTAAAACGTCATACAATCGCTCCATATTTTAGATCCATGACGTTTGTTGTCCTAAACGTCATGGAAGCCTCATACAATGACGTTTATCTCAAAACGTCATAAAATTAATGTCATTAAAGTGTATATCTCTAGTAGTGACAATCTCATGGTTTAACAGCTTTCCACCAAGTCGCAGCTTCTTTAGTAAGAAAGTACTGAGCAATAGGTACCTTCCTCGTTTCGGAGCAATCAACAGCCTCGAACACTTTTTCCAACTCGAAGAGCCAATTCTACCAATCATTCGGGTCGGTAGCACCGCTAAACTGCGGAGGATGCATACAGACCACATTTTGGAGCAAAACATCCGCTGCCGGATAAGAATTATTCAGCTGGACAGCTTGGGCTAGGATAGTCATATGATTTGCCAATTGTTGAAGAACATTCGTAGCCCCAATATCTGCATTATTCCCTTGACCGGTCGACTGGTCCTGTTGACTCTCGGTATCGGGATGCACCGAGTTAGATAAACTAGGGGTAGTCGACCCCGAAATAGAACTGAGGGAAGCGGCCGCTCCACGTCCTTGTCTGCGTCCACGACCGCGGCCTCGCCTCTGTCCCCTGTAAGCAGACATTCTGAAGGACACACAAAGTACGTAAGTACAATTCAAATCGCATGTCATCGAAGTGACCGATTCCCAAGAATACCAAATTAAAAGCGAAACGATTAGGAAGAATACAAGAAGAGTAAAAGGACTTACTAGTCCCGGTCGCACTGTGATGATGGCAAAGTGGTGATACTGTAGACAAACGATGACTCAATCGACCCAAAAGACCTACAGCCTAGGTATGCATAAACCTAAGCTCTGATACCATATTCTGTAACACCCCCAAGTTATTCAGGGTATATTACAGCTCCGTGAGCCCCGTCGTGGGACCCACAAGGCTATTCACACGCGGAACCATAAACTTTGACCGATAAGGTCCAAGCATAATCCAATGGAGGACAATAAAGTTGGCACTCAAGACAATATTCAATAAAACCGAATACAATACATCAAGAATCAATCCCATGGCAACATAGGCCAAAACATCACGAAAACCAGAAACAATACTCGAGTACTCATAACCATTTCGATTACAACATTACTGAATGGATGAAGTACAAAGTATAACTAGTGACAAGACACAGCATCACACTTGCCTATCATCTTCATGCCGACCCGGTACATGACTATCTGCTCTCCTGTATCCTGAAATACATGAAAAGTATTTCCCCCGAAAAGGGGTTAGCCGTCCAATAGCTAGTACAAGTATATTGAATATGAAACACAATACTTCTCGACAATAAAGTAAATACAATCATCATTCCATCAAGCTCAAGACTAGTATTCTGGAATAACTAAATCTCATAGCACTTCATTTCAATACATACGTGATTAACCTTGGAAATGCACCAAAGGCAACGGAACCCTCATAGGCCCCGTCGGACCCTCCCAGAGTGGTTAACTCAAAATACCGTCAGAGGACCCGTCGGTCCGTCCTAGAGTGAATATATACAATCCTACAATTCATATACCTTTCTTTCAAATTTGAGAACGTACAATCATAAACATATACTTGCCTTTGAGACATCGAGAATCGTAAGGAAAAAAATACAAGTTCGGTAGGTCCAAGAACGCACTTCCGGAACCTAAACGATTCGTAAGGAATACGATAATTAATAATCCATTCTAAATCACACGAAGAACTCCCGAAACCCGCCTACGATTAATAAAACTGCAAGGATAATTACCTAGAGGTTTGGAAATCAACCAAATGCTCTCAAGTCCGAACAAAGTACATAACCATCCATATAATCGTAGGGCAAATGCGGGTACGGGGTAGATACAACATAATCTCAAAGATCTCAAGATCCAAAACGGATAAATCGGACAAATCTAATAAAATTCCCAAAAAATTAGCCAAACTAGGGTTCTAAGAAATTTACCTTGATTTGGAAGATAGAAACGGATTAGATGTTGTATAATCTTTGTTATTCCACCTAAGATGATGATAGATGATGAGTAGCCGCCCCAAATAGCCTCAGAATTTCCCCTCTCGTGCCCTCTCGTCGGTAAGTGAAAAATAGGAGAAAAAGTGACGAATAACAGGGATGACCGCCCTTATATACTAGGCCTATTTAGCGTGCACTAAAACTCAAGGTTAGCGTGCGCTAATGAGGTCACCTGGTAATCCAGTGGCTTCTGACCTGTGTCGTTAGCGTGCATTAGGCAACGTTGATAGCGTGCGTTAACTCACGCCTAGCGTGTGCTAACTGCTAGTCTAGAGAGCAGAATTCAGCTACTGCCTCTGCCAGACTCAACCCATTAGCGCGCGCTACTGGCGAAGCTAGCGCGTGCTACTCAACATGAATAGCGTGCGTTAACTCACGCCTAGCGTGCGCGAAATGTCAGTCCAGAGAGCAGAACTCAGCTATTGCCACTGCAAAACTCAGACCATTAGCGGGCGCTACTGGCGAAGCTAGCGCACGCTACCAAATATAATTAGCATGCATTAGCTCATGCCTAGTGTGCGCTACTTGCTCCATCTAATACATCCACGCAAGGTTCAATCGATGCGAACATGTACCGAAGGGTACGAAACTCTAGAATTAACAACATCTCGATAAGTGCTTACAAGAGCGGCAAAAGTGAAGGAACGCCAAAGCTAATAATTCAATAAAAAGTACGGGTATTACATGGTGGACTTGTCTTAGACGAAAGAAGAAGCAACATGGATCCTCGAAACATGGAGTCCACCATGTTGCTTGATGATTGGTCCAAAACCGAGTTGCGAGCTCAAGAGAACCAATGGGATCAAGCCAATGAGAGCCCAAACATTTCATACACCGAGTCCAAAAGATCTGAAGTCGAGGCCAACGACTAGGTAAGTTAAGGTAAGAGAACTATGTGGGCTTTGATTCTTCATTATTCAATGAAGATACGCAGGCCACTCAATTTTAATATTTGTACTCCCTTCGTCCCAACTAGCTTGAGGTGTTTGATTTCTTTCTGGTCAAACAAACATTTTATAAAAATTATAAAAACATTTCAAATTTTTATTTCAAAAAACATTTCAAGTTTTTATTTCAAAAAAAAAACATTTCAAAAAAAAAAAATTCAAGCTAGTTGAGATGGAGAGACTATTAAAATTGAGATCAAGCCCTTTATTTATTCATTCTTTTTTCCCCTTATAAAAAAAGATTGTATCATTGTAACATTGTAATATTTCTTTCATTAGTTAGTATTAATTAGTTTACTTATTCAATTTTAAAGATTGTATCATTGTAACATTTCTTTTATATAGTGAATTAGTTAGTATTAGTTAGTTTACTTATTCAATTTTAAAGATTGTATCATTGTAACATTTCTTTTGTACGTAGATAAAATCATAGAAATCAATGAAGATATTAATTTTTATGCATTATTTTGATTGTAAATTTTTTGAACTATTTTTACTTTATTGTATTTCAAATTTTCAATATTTCAAATTTTCAACACAAGTAATTTAATTTAAAAAAAAGTCATAAAAAATATTATAAATTACTATAAATTACATAAAAAACACAACATAAAGAATTTCTAAACTTCTATTATCTATAAGTTATTATATTTTTATTAAATTAACTTAATTAATTTCAAAATTTCAATACTTATAAATTAAAAATTTAGAAATTTCAACACAAATCATTTAATTTAGAAAAAAAAGAAGATATAGACAATATTACAAATTATTATAAATTACATAAAAAAACACAACAAAAATAATTTCAACATTCGAAATTTCAACACAACTACACAATTCATTTAATTTCATACAAAAAAAACAAAGAACCGCCGGTTCAGCTCGGGAACCGCCGGTTTTCGGCCCGGCCATGAGCCGCCAGTTTCGGGCCCGGGAACCGGCCCTTCAACAGAATACCCGGGCCGGTTCTGGTTCACCTCTTCTGGTGAACCGGAACCGCCGGTTCGGGCCCAGAACCGACGGTTCACCGCCTGGTGGCAACACTAGCCTATTGTTAGGAAAATGTCCTCGAATGCCTCTCAGAGGATGTACGAGAGAGGGCATTGTACTTGTAATTATGTAGATTCTTATCGGAAGGCAATTGCTTGTTTCTTTATTTACTGGTAGTCATTGGCCTTCCTGACTCGTATCCAATAAGGAGTTTAATATATATATATATATATATATATATATATATATATATATTAAACTCCTTATTGGATAAGGGAATAAGTACTGAAAAAGTTTATGGCTCAAATACTTAATCGTTCGTAAGTCGATGAAACTTGACTGGGCGTTAAGTTTATGTGAAGACTTGTATGACATGTTCTTTGACTTGGAGAGTGTGTCGTCACTAATGGTTAGTGGGAGCACACGTTGTAGGTATGCTAATGGGATTAGTATACTCGAACCGTCTCACCCTGGATTCGTCATACGAGTTTCACTCTGAGACAGTCAATAACAGAATCGAAAGATTGTGATAGGTATTCGTGACCCTTCGACTTGATGATTTAGTAGAGGTGTGCTTATGACGTTAAGATTTTCATTAGAGTAGTTCGACCTAGAAAATCAAAAGCTGAGGGTCAACCCTCGACATGCATCTTGACGGGCAAGTAACAGTTTCTACCAAATACTAAGATAGGATTCTTTCTCCTGTAAGTGAACAGGTATATCTCATATGCAGTTATTGGCAGATGAGAGCATAAATCTTTGACCAAAGCATTAGAGCCAGTTGTATTGGATGCACAAGAGCTCAGTGATCCCGTTTTTCACTAACTCAGGCATAGCATCAAATACAGATAGGGTTTCACTGACCATGACCCCATGATTTGATCGGGTCATATGAAAGATAGGTTTATACATATACTGGTATTCACGACAGAATGGTTCTTGAATGATCCTCTATGATTAGTTCTCAGTAAGGTTATATTGTAGGCTGCCAGGCTGGCTAGTTAGAGCTATAACTCTTTGGTTCCTCTCACTGCTTGCTGAGACGGACCTACCGAGTCGCGTATTAGGGAAACGAGGGTTTAATTTGAGCTTATTCTCTCTTAATAAATTTTACACATTAGATGTCTAATTTAATTTATTGGATAAATTAAGTCGGTTCGGTGAATTAAATAAATTATTGGATAATTAATTTAATTCATAAATAATTATTTTTTGGAGAAATAATATTTGAATATAATTAATTAATTGTATTAAATTTATTTGAGACGTACTAAAGTGTATCTATCAGACTAGATACACGACGGTCTGTTTTACGGACCAAAATGAACCAACTTTTCCATTATTCCTTCTAGGCCGCCCCCTTCATTATTTATCATCATATTTTGTTTTTTATTAGATATGATGAGATAATATGGGGTTGAGGAAATATACACTTGGTGTATATTTTTGTTAATTATTTTGGCATGATGTTTAGACTTTTCTTAATATATCTGCACCACCATTATCATCCTTCAATTCACCACATGCTACGGCCAACACAAGCAAGAAGGAGAGAGAGAGAGAGAGAGAGAGAGAGAGTTTATTCTTCATTTTCTACATCTTTTTCTTAGAGAACAATTGAGAAGAAAAATTGAGAGAAAAATATATTTATACTTGAGGGGTTCGGTTTATTATTATTTTTATTTTCACTGCGCCTTCAGTTTAGGCATCGAATTCCAACAGTGGTATCGGAGCGAGGTCTTGCGATTGTATATACGATATTTAGCATTTGAATGCTTGATTAAATATTTTGTGATTTGGAATCATAACCGTTTAATTCGTTGTTTTTAATTGCTCGTCGAAAATTTATTTTTTTATGATTTTATGTTACTATATAAATCTAAATTTTATTTATTAAAACTGATTTATATGTTAATATTCAAATTAAAAAAATATAATTTTTGAAATCGGGATGAAAAACGAGCCGGAATAGTCGGCAGACTGTAGAATGGGTTGCTTTAAAGTCAGCTGGGCAATGTGGATTAGGTCGCTGCATCAAGTGTGCAAATGCCGAGAGGGTCGCTCTCTCTCCATGGCCCGGGCAGTCAAGGCCACGGAAGGGCTCTCGTGGGCATTTTTGTTTTGACTCCGATTTATTTTATATTTCATTATATATTAATTTCCAGTAATTTAAATTGGATTTAATTTGACTGAATAAATTACTTGGTATTTTTATTTTGAGGAAATTAATAGTCTTGAAATATTTAAAATCATCCGGATCATATGAACGAATTAAAATTACTGTTTGTGAATTAGTTGGATTAATTCTATTAAATAGTTAGTTTTATATATTGATTGGATCAGTATATTAAATTACTTTTTTAATATAAAATCTATTTGTTTAGTATTTATTGGATGAATGCTTGTGAATGGTGATATAGTTCATGGACCTAGATTTGAATCGTTTATTTTATTCGATTGTGTTGTAAAGGCTGTTTCGAGCTATTTATTCTACTAGAAAAAATTATATTATATGATACAATTCTTCAATGTAAAATTTATATGTAATGAGGAGACCTGAGGAAAATCTGTTCGAGAAGACGAAGATTCAAGACTCAAGACATGTAATTAGATTACAATGTTTTTGTTCTAGGAACGGTCCATGAATTACATATTGGTAGTGTAACACCCCTGATATATTCAGGAATATTACAGCGCCGTAACTCCTTTACATCAGGATTTACAAGGCTAAAGAATTGAAAAGGCATTAACAGGTACCAACGAATGAAAATAACGAAATTAAGATACAACAGCTTCGACCAAATCCGAAAATACAAATGTTCAATGTAAATTATTAATACATCATCAAATTCAAATTCATCAAAAGCGACTACGTACGAGTACTTATTGAAATAACTAACAAACAAATGCACAAGTAAACCCGCCGTAACATCACTCGCACCCCCGTCGTCATGCGGCTCCAAAGGGTTGTTTCCCGCTCTCCGGATCCCGAACATAAACAAAATGTTCACCCCGAAGGGGTTAGCACAACGATGCTAGTACAAGTACCACAACGTATTATTCAACATCTCACGCAATAATAATACGTAATTGACAAAACACCAACGAGTCTTCTCCTACGAAACTCAATAAATAACATACATAATCGATAATCACAACATGATATCATAACATACACATGGTAATTCCGACGATCCAGCTCATCGCCTAGAATCCACGATGATCCTGGACCAACCCGTGGTGGAAAACTCGTCCGATGATCCAGCCAGACGCTAGCATAGATCCCCGATGATCCCGCTGCACCAACACGAGGTGGACATACAATAACGACATACATGCACGACTATATGTATAACAACAATACATAAAACAAATAAGGTACTTGCCTCGATTCGAAGACAAGAACGAAACTTCCACGAAAACGAAACACTCGAAGGTCGCCCCTTCAATCAATCACGTTGCTAAGCTCGGACCTTAACAAAAAAGTAATATAGATTTCATTTACAGTCGTACGAACATCTAACAATCGAAATCACGGTCGGAAGTTCATAAAATGTAACCTAATCAGTCGAGTCAAAAGTCACCTCGCTGATTAGCCGAGTCAAAAGTCAACATTGCTGATCAGCCAAGTCAGAAGTCAACCTTGCTGATCAGCTGTGTCTATTTTATTCGTCCCGTCGAGACGATCGTTTTAAAAAAAAATTCATCTGAATCCGAGTTCGTATGAAGAAGTTATGACCGTTCGAAGGATAATTAAATAGACGGATCATATTGTGCCATGTGTCAACACCCGATTGGACCGGAAATTCAACCTCGCTGATCAGCCGAGTCAGAAGTCAACCTCGCTGATCAGCCGAGTCAGAAGTCAACCTCGCTGATCAGCCTACTTGACTCGCCTAGTTGATGACAGTAGGGTACTGGGTAGAAAACTGAACATACGAAATTCTCAGGTGAAGTTGGGTGATCCAAGATTGATGTGTTAGATTCCAATATCATAATTATATCCAGAAAACATCTAACAAATCCAACTTATATGGAAGGATATAACCTCTGATGATTTATTCATAAGTATAAACATCCCAATTTCTAAAACATGTTGATGCTTGGATGATTTTATCAGTGGAACTCAATATCTTGACAGCATACATCTATCATATCCTTGATAACACGAATCCAAGTAGGAATTAGTATTAACATACCTTAATATGAAGAAAACACCAAGACAATAAGTAGAATCCAACTCCGGTTGCTTGCTTGCCAGATCAAGATGTTTCTCCACTTTCAATGATCAATCACCAGTGACACCCAATCTTCAAAGATCACAAAAGGGGTGGTCTAAATGTGTTTAAGAGGTAGGGAAAACCCTCTGGACTTTCAGGGAACTAAGAACAGGTGAAGGAAGATGAAAACCAAATGAAATGAGGTGATGTCCTTTATAAAATGTTTCTGGACCCCTGTGCTCAATAATTTCCTACGCTAGATTCCAAAGTCAGTCTGTGCTTAATAATTAAAAGCTCCCAGACTATGTCCGGCCTCCACCCAACTCCATAATTGATTACTTTACTTATAATATGCAGCCATACTCAATAATTTGTATTATTGAGTATTTGTATGAGACAAGTAATATGCTGCCATACTCATGCATGAAAATACAAATACGGTAAATACCATATTCCACTTATTGATATCACAATTCCAACTAATACAGGGTTCAAATATAGGTGAAATACTCGGTAATTAATCCGGATATTACATACTCTCCTACTAAAAAGGAATTTCGTTCCGAAACTCAAGACGAAAATAATCCTGGATATATGGACTTCATACTTTCTTCTGTTTCCCAAGTGGCTTCTTCCACTCCGTGGCGCGACCACTGAACTTTGACCAATGCGATCGGTTTGTTTCTCAACTGCTAAACTCGACTCTTGAGTATCCTGATCGGTTTCTCTTCAAACGTGCCATCTTAAGCGACTTCGATCTCGCCGAAATCAATGACATGACTAGGATCTGGTATATACTTTCGTAATTGGGATACGTGGAACACGTTATGAACATGGCTCAATGACGGCGGTAATGCCAATCTGTATGCCAACTCTCCAACTCTCTCAAGGATTTCGAACGGTCTGATATATCTCGGACTCAGTTTTTCCCTTCTTCCAAAACGGAAAATTCCCCGAGTAGGAGAAACCTTTAAAAGTACGTGGTCTCCAGTACTGAACTCCAAAGGGCGACGACGTATGTCTGCGTAAGATTTCTGGCGACTCTGGGCGGTCAACAGCCTTTCACGAATCAAGGCTATCTTCTCTCGAGTCTGTACGATCAACTCTGGTTCTATCCCGATTAAGTCTGATGAATCGTCCCAACACAGGGGCGATCTACATCTCCTCCCATATAATGCCTCAAACGGTGCCATCTTAATGGAAGCATGCCAACTATTGTTGTAGGTAAATTTAATCAACGGTAGATGAATTTCCCAATCGTTTGACCAATCTAAGGCACAGGCCCTTAGCATGTATTCCACCATTTGAATGGTCCTCTCGGATTGTCCGTCAGTCTATGGGTGATAAGCTATACTGAAGTTCAATTCTGTCCCCAAGTCCTTATGAACTGCTTTCCAAAAATGAGACACAAAACGGCCGTCTCGATCAGAAACAATGGTCTTCGGCGTTCCATGCAATCGAACTATCTTCGAAATAAATACTCGTGCCAACCATTCTGGTCCCCACGTGTCCTTAATGCTTAGAAAATGAGCTGATTTGGTTAAACGATCAACTATCATCCAAATCATGTTCATTCCAGTCTTGGTTCTCGGCATACTAGTGACAAAGTCCATCGATATGTCCTCCCACTTCCATTCAGGAATCGGGAGTGGTTTCAACATTCCGGCAGGTCGTTGATGCTCGATCTTAACCTGCTGACAAGTCAAGCATTTCGAAACGTAGTCTGCTACATCTTTCTTCATGTTGCCCCACCAGAAATTCTGCTTCAAGTTCTTATACATCTTACTGGTGCCCGGGTGGATAGAATAGGGCGAACTGTGAGCTTCCTTCAGAATCGTCTGTTTCAGAACATCGACATCGGGAACGCAGAGTCGGTTCTGAAATTTCAAAACTCCATCATCATGAATTACAAATCGGAGGGCTTTCCCCTTGATCACTTCATCACGTAACCGAATCATCAGAGGATCATCTGGCTGTCTAGATTTGATTTCTTCGGTTAATAATGAAGTTATTTCCATCATGCACAGTTGTCCTTGGACTCTTTGTAACCATACTTCAATTCCTTCTCGAATAATCTCTCGTTGAAGGATAAGTTGGGAGGTCAGAGTCTCCAGCATCTGAATAGAAACAGGCTTGCGGCTGAGTGCGTCGGCCACTACATTCGATTTGCCTGGATGATACAAAATCTCCAAGTCGTAGTCCTTAATCAGCTCTAACCATCTCCTTTGCCGCATGTTCAACTCTTTCTGACTGAAGATGTATTTGAGACTCTTGTGATCCGTAAAGATCTGACAGTGAGTTCCGTATAGATAATGCCTCCAGATCTTCAAAGCAAAAACTACTGTCGCTAGCTCCAAATCATGTGTTGGGTAATTAACTTCATAAGGTTTCAGCTGTCGCGACGCGTTAGCGATCACCTTGTCATTCTACATTAATACGCATCCGAGTCCTTGGTTCGAAGCATCACTGTAAACTATAAATCCTCCTGTTCCCTGTGGAAGTGATAGAATTGGTGCCGTCGTCAATCTCTTCTTCAATTCATCAAAGCTAACCTGACACAACTCATTCCACTCAAACTTTTGAGTTTTCTGCAGGAGTCGAGTAAGTGGGTGGGAAATTTTGGAAAACCCTTCCACAAACCGACGATAATACCCAGCAAGTCCTAAGAAACTTCGGACTTCTTTCACGTTCTTAGGAGGCTTCCAATCCAAAACTGCTTCAATCTTCTGAGGATCTACTTGGACTCCTTTAGCTGATACCACATGACCGAGGAACATTACTTCCTTTAGCCAGAATTCACACTTAGAGAGTTTGGCGTACAGTTGCTCGCTTCTTAAAAGTTCTAATACAATCCGCAAATGTTGTGCATGCTCTTCCGGGTTCTTCGAATACACTAGAATGTCATCAATGAACACGACCACAAATTTATCCAAATATTCGATGAACACTCGGTTCATCAACTGCATGAATACAGCAGGTGCATTAGTGAGACCAAACGGCATCACTACAAACTCATAGTGTCCGTAGCGAGTTCTGAACGCTGATTTCGGAACATCTGATTCTTTAATCCTTAGCTGATGATATCCTGATCTCAAATCAATTTTAGAGAATATTGTTGCTCCTTGCATAGGGTCAAATAAATTATCAATCCGTGGCAACGGATATTTGTTCTTAATCGTCATCTTGTTCAGCTCTCGATAGTCGATACACAGTCGAAGTGATCCATCCTTCTTTCGGACAAAAAGAACCGGCGCTCCCCAGGGTGAAACGCCTGGCTGAATATAGCCTTTGTCCAGTAACTCCTCCAGTTGCTTTTTCAGTTCATACATCTCAGTAGGTGCCATACGATACGGCGCCTTAGAAATTGGTGTAGCTTCGGGTACCAGTTCAATGGTAAATTCTACATCCCTTCGTGGAGGTAGTCCAGGTAACTCGTCAAGAAATACATCTAGAAATTCGTTCACAATAGGAATGGATGAAAGTTCCACAATTTTGTCTTCTTTCTTCATTTCATAACACCAGTATCCGGTACAGCCCTGTTTCAACAATTTGACAGCTTTCATCGCTTTGATCAACTTTCCTGAGCTTCCCGGTTTCCATCCCTCAAACAGTATTTCGGAACCATCGTCAGCGATCAGCGAGATATTCCTCCTTTGGTAGTTTACAATAGCTCCATATCGATTAAGCCAATCGTCTCCGAGTATCAGATCGTCCCTTTGCATTTCTATTACAATCAGATTTGAGAGCCACTCTCTGCCTCCAAATGATACAGGGAAATCTCTAGTTTCTAAGTTTCCAACAATCCTCTCTCCACTTGGTAAACCAACAACATAAGGTTCACAATTATAAAAACCAGAAACATTCAAACGATTTACACAAGACAAGGATATAAAAGAATGCGTAGCTCCTGTATCGAATAAAACGCTAGCTGGCTGGGAAAGGATCTGGACAGTACCTGATGCAACAAAGCAAAGATCTTGATCGCCTCTGCTCTCTCATCTCGCATGCACGTAGGGGAACAGATCCGGCACTCGATGTACCCTTTCCATCCCACTGTCCTTTGCCTCGCCCGCGGCCAAAATTCTGAGGCATCTGAACACTTTGCTGCGTTTGTTGGATACTGGCTTCCTTCTGGACTGGCTGTGGTGTACGGGCTCTAAAATACGTTGCAGCTTCTTCACAGAACACCGCACGATGTCCCTCTCGACCACAATCAAAACAAATCACGGCAGGTAGGGGGCAATTCCGTCGATAGTGCCCCGTCTGGGCGCAGTTAAAGCATTTCCTGATAACATCAGTCATAGTTGATGTCGCTCCGAAGTTTTTTCCGCTCCTAACTGGGTGCGAAGGTTTCTTGAAAGAATGAAAAGATGACTGGGCCTTGCGGGGCCTGCTTTTCTTGTGCTCTATAAAAGTACCAGAGACTTTATGCTTCTTGGATTCTGAAAATTTCTCCATAGCTGCTTCCTTGATCTCATACGCCAATGCCTTATCCTGGTATTGACGGAGTGTGGCACATTCAAAACTGGACATGTACCTCTGGATTTCTGGTTTCATTCTCATATCAAAATGGATCATCATTTCTGCATTTGTTCTGACCAGATGTCGAACAAATGCCAGCTGCTGGTTAAACGTCTTAATTGCCTGAGATACTGGCACATCTGAAGGCTGAGCGGAGAAAAACTCCCGAACCTTAGCTTCCTTCACAGGACGAGGGCGATCGAGCTTCCATCATCAATTTAAACTCTTTCCAATCAGCATCATGGTCTATAGGCCGGATGGCTTCCCACCATTCGGACGCTTCCCCTATCAGAAAGTATTGAGCGATAGAGGCTCTCAGGTCATCTGGGCACTTAATTCCGGCAAAGATTTTCTCCAATTCCTTCAACCAATGGTCCCAGGTGGGAGTCTCATAAATACCGTCGAATTTGGGTGGTTGCATCTTCGCCACCTCTTGCAGCCACCGGTCACCTCGATTTCCCATGTCCGGGATTCCTTGCTGTCTCTCTCCCTGCTGTAGTCCCACCGCCACTTGCATTCGGTCCACGACCTGGGCGAACTGAGTCATCTGGTTCACCACCTGACGAAGGATTTCTGGTACAGCAGGTTCCGGTTCGTTATTGATAGATCTCGATGGCTCGCCTGAGCTATGACTGGCCTGATTAGAAGGCGATGCTTCCCTTTCAGCATTCCTTCGTCCGCGTCCGCGACCGCAACCACGTCCACGCCCGCCTCTCAACATACTGTAAGCATAATTACTCAATATACAGGAAACAATATCGTTCAAATGCTCAAGTATAAGGAAATGTAACATGCAAAGGACGAGATAGAGTTTAGGAACTTACTACCACCGCCCGCATGACGACGTAGGCAGTACAGTGATGTTATTCGCGGCCGGTTACCTCAAAAGACATAAACGACCCCTATTTTAACCCAACGGCCAAGATATCCATAATCTTAGCTCCGATACCATATTCTGTAACACCCCTGATATATTCAGGAATATTACAGCGCCGTAAATCCTTTACATCAGGATTTACAAGGCTAAAGAGTTGAAAAGGCATTAACAGGTACCAACGAATGAAAATAACAAAATTAAGATACAACAGTTCTGACCAAATACTGAAAATACAAATGTTGAACAAAAATTATTAATACATCATCAAATTCAAATTCATCAAAAGCGACTACGTACTCGAGTACTTATTGAAATAACTAACAAACAACAGACAAGTAAACCCGGCCAGAACATCACTCTGCACCCCCGTCGTCATGCATCTCCAGTGGTTGTTTCCCCGCTCTCCTGGATCCTGAACATAAACAAAATGTTCACCCCCGAAGGGGTTAGCACAACGATGCTAGTACAAGTACCACAACGTATTATTCAACATCTCACGCAGAATAATAATACGTAATTAACAAAAATACCAACGAGTCTTCTCCTACGAGAAACTCAATAAATAACATACATAACTGATAACCACAACATGATATCATAACATACACATGGTAATTCCGACGATCCAGCGTTCACTGCCTAGAATCCACGATGATCCCGTCAGACCAACCCGTGGTGGAAAAACCTGTCCGATGATCCAGCGTACGCTAGCATAGATCCCCCGATGATCCCGTCAGACCAACACGAGGTGGACATACAATAACGACATACATGCACGACAATATGTATAACAACAATACATAAAACAAATAAGGTACTTGCCTCAATTCGAAGACAAGAACGAAACTTCCACGAAAACGAAACACTCGAAGGTCGCCCCTTCAATCAATCACGTTGCTAAGCTCGGACCTTAACAAAATAAGTAATATAGATTTCATTTACAGTCGTACGAACATCTAACAATCCAAATCACCGTCGGAAGTTCATAAAATGTAACCTAATCAATCGAGTCAAAAGTCACCTCGCTGATTAGCCGAGTCAAAAGTCAACATTGCTGATCAGCCGAGTCAGAAGTCAACCTCACTGATCAGCTGAGTCTATTTTATTTGTCCCGTCGAGACGATCGTTTTAAAAAAAAAATCATCTGAATCCGAGTTCGTATGAAGAAGTTATGACCGTTCGAAGGACAATTCAATAGACGGATCATATTGTGCCACGTGTCAACACCCGATTAGACCGGAAATTCAACCTCCCTGATCAGCCGAGTCAGAAGTCAACCTCGCTGATCAGCCGAGTCAAAAGTCAACCTCGCTGATCAGCCTACTTGACTCGCCTAGTTGATGAAAGTAGGGTACTGGGTAGAAAACTGAACATACGAAATTCTCAGGTGAAGTTGGGTGATCCAAGATTGATGTGTTAGATTCCAATATCATCATTATATCCAGAAAACATATAACAAATCCAACTTATATGGAAGGATGTAACCTCTGATGATTTATTCATAAGTATAAACATCCCAATTTCTAAAACATGATGATGCTTGGATGATTTTATCAGTGGAACTCAATATCTTGACAGCATACTTCTATCATATCCTTGATAACACGAATCCAAGTAGGAATTAGTATTAACATACCTTAAGATGAAGAAAACACCGAGACAATAAGTAGAATCCAACTACGGTTGCTTGCTTGCCAGATCAAGATGTTTCTCCACTTTTAATGATCAATCACCAGTGACACCCAATCTTCAAAGATCACAAAAGGGGTGGTCTAAATGTGTTTAAGAGGTAGGGAAAACCCTCTGGACTTTCAGGGAACTAAGAACAGGTGAAGGAAGATGAAAACCAAATGAAATGAGGTGTTGTCCTTTATAAAATGTTTCGACCCCGTGCTCAATAATTTCCTACGCTAGATTCCAAAAGTCTGTGCTTAATAATTAAAACTGTCCAGGACTATGTGCTGGCCTCCACCCAACTCCATAATTGATTACTTTACTTATAATATGCAGCCATACTCAATAATTTGTATTATTGAGTATTTGTATGAGACAAGTAATATGCTGCCATACTCATGCATGAAAATACAAATACGGTAAATACCATATTCCACTTATTGATATCACAATTCCAACTAATACAGGGTTCAAATACAGGTGAAATACTCGGTAATTAATCCGGATATTACAGGTAGCAACTAGGTTGTGAATGTTTATTCATATGGTATGAATGCCCACAAACGCGCTTAAATAAATTAATGTGCAAAGTGTAACATTAATTGCGAAAATTCTCCCACGACAAAATATTAAGTTTAAAAGGTTTCAAAGTGTTTTGTTCCCTCCACCGAGCTCTCGGAAAATTGAAATCCAAACCGGATGTGTTATGCTTCCGATTTATCGGGGTAGTCGTCCGGGGAGGATCGATAAATTGCAGGAGTGCATTGTATGCCTTCGGTTGGAACAAATTTTATCCCTAGAAACATGTTCCGTTGCCGGATAAGATTAAATTGTGAAATTAATCAGCGTCTATGGTATCAACTTAACTTTTTCACGAACTATAGAAACCGTATAGGTTGAGGCGAGTGAACAAGGGGAAAAAGAGGATCGAATCATCCATTAGATGGGTTGGTGTTGGACACCACTTTACAAATATTAATAGACCATAAACCTGTTTGGTTGCCCTCTATTAAAATTTATAAAGAACTCCATAACCAGTATGAAGTAAAGTGAACTAATACTTCCGGATTTCACTAGGGAGTGTGTCAATCCGACAAAAATAGTGGGAGCTGGGTTAAATGAATAGAAAAGTCCTTAATTCTAAACTTAGAATATAATCAAATGAGTCACCAATCAATCCGCCATACTTAATGTAGATAAACAAAATATCAACTCTCAAAATGACAATGAACCCACTCACAATTCTACTCGAGAAGAACATCTTAACCGGGCCAAACTTTGTGGACTGGCTCCGCAATCTGATGATTGTCCTCAGTATGGAGGCGTTGGGATATGTCTTGGAGGCGGAACTCTGGAGGCTCTGGTGCGGATCAGGGCCAGACATGAAGATGTTGAAAACCATGAAAAGTGGGTTAAGGATGACATTACAAACTGTGGCTATATGATGGGCTCTATGTCTAATGAGCTTCAGAGAGCTCATGAGAAAATGGCTTCTGCTAGGAAGATCTTATCTCACTTAACTGAGCTTCATGGTAAGCACAATCGAACTGCTAGATATGAGATATCTGAGCAATTCTTCAGTGCCAGGATGAAGGAGGCTCTTGATTTTAGGATGCATGCTTCTCTCCAAATTGACCTTATCCTGCAATCTCTTTCTGAATCCTTCTCTCAGTTTGTTATGAATTTCAACTGCGATGAAATTGCTTGCAATTTAGCAGGGTTGATGAACAAACTTCTGACCGCTCAGTCTCAGATGAAGACTCCGCGGGTGAAGGAATCTGCCCTTGTGATTTCTTCTGGATCTCGGAGGTCCAAGAATAAGAAGAAAAAGACCAAGAAGCAGATGGACTCACAAGGTAAGGCTTTTAAGGGTAAGGGCAAGGCCCCGATGGTTCCTATGAGCAAGAAGGTGAGGACGGACGCATGTCTCAAATGCGGTGAGGTGGGCCACTGGGCAAGAAACTGTCCGATCCTTTATGGCGCTTTAGGTACGGAACTTATAGTTTTGGAAACGAATTGTGCTGCTACTGTATTTTCTAATTGTTAGATACTAGATTCATGTTTTAGTTCTCAAATTTGTACCATGAATCAAGATCGGGAACAAAATAGGAAGCTTGGAGCTGGGAAAGTGATGATTACTGTCAGAAGCGGGCCTAGTGTCGCAGCAAATGATATATGATCACTTCTTTTGGATTTAGAACTTGGCTTTGTTTTAACGTTAAATGATGTACTTATTTTGACCAAGGGGCATAAAAATATTTTATTTATTCTGGTCATGGATCGAAAAGGCTTTTCATTTTTCATTGGTAATAGCACTTGCAAAAATTATTTTGGAAATAAATTAGTAGACACTGCTACTTTGTTAAATGGATTGTATCATCTAAACCTAAGTAACAAAGTTGTTGTGAACACTATGACTAGGAAGAGTGGTAGGGATAAAACTAATCAAGCTTTGAAATGTCATTTTAGACTTAGTCATGTTGGTTAGACGAAGGTTTATAAAATAGAAAAGGATGGACTTACGGGCCCATTGGTATTGGACCCATTGCCAACTTGTGAATCTTGCCTTAAAGGCAAAATGACTAAGTCCCTCTTCACAGGGACTTTTGAAAGAGCCGCTGATAAAATTGGATTAGTTCATACCGACATGCGTGGTGCTTTAGAAGCAGCACGTGACATATATTAGTATTTTATTACGTTCACGGATGATCATACTAGGTATGGTTATGTGTACTTAATAAAACATAAATCCGAGGTTTCGAGAAATTCAACGAATTTAATGCCCTAGTCGAAAAGCAAACTGGTAATCCTATCAAAGAACTTTAGTCGGATCAAGGTGGCGACTATATGAGTACCGAGTTTGACGAGTTCCTAAAGGAGCACGAAATAGTGTCACAACTTACACCTCCAGGAACTCAGTTACATGGTGTGTCTAAAAGAAGGAACCGAACATTGTTGGACATAGTTTGTTCCATGCTTAGATACACCGACTTACCTATTTACTTGTGGGGTTATGCGCTCCTTACTGATGTCCTTTCAAGTCCGTTTCTAAGACTCCACATGAGATGTGGGAGGGTAAGAAACCAAGTCTTAATCATATTATGATTTGGGAATGTGCCGCCTATGTCAAGAAGACTAAGGTAGAGAAGTTGGAAGCAAGGTCTATGAAGGGACGTTTCATTGGATTCCCATTTGGTATGATGGGTTATCTATTATACATGCCCGAAGATCCAAAGATCATCGTTGCTTTTCAAACACACTTCCTGGAAGATGAGTTCATTCAGGAAGGTGGAGCAGGTAGAAGTATTTCTTTGGAAGAATATAATGAAACTCCTCAGGAGACACCTGTACAAGAAGTTGGAACCGAACCTTCTGAAACACAAGTACAACCACCTCGCCTGGTCTAGTAGGGTGTCTCATTTACTTGAGAGGTAGGGCTTATGCACTTGGAGGAACTGGGTCTCCATGAGGTTCCAGGTGATAGCCAAGAGACCGACCCCACGAACTATGACCAAGCATGGTGGATGTACACTTCGCGAAATGGTGGGAAGCTATGGAAGCTGGGATAGACTCGTGCATGCCAATCAGGTGTGGACACTAGTAGACCGCCCCAAGGATATTATGCCCATTGGGAATAAATGGATCTACAAGAGAAAGACTGATGGGGGTGGCAAGGTTGACACGTATAAGGCCAGGCTTGTGGCAAAGGTTTATATCCAGAAAGAAGGGATCGATACCATGATACCTTCTCGCCCATTGCTATGATCAAGTCTATTCGAATGATGCTTGTTACAGCGGCCTACCACGATTATGAGATATGGCAGATGGACGTAAAGACAGCTTTCCTTAATGGATTCCTCGAGAGGAGATATATATTGAGCAGCCTAAAGGTTTTGTGTCTGAGGACGATATTCATAAGGTGTGCAAGCTTCAGCATTCTATTTATGAACTAAAGCAGGCTTTTTGCGTAGTTGGAACCTTCATTTTGACGAGGTTGTCGAAGAGTTTGACTTTGTGCAGAATGAAGAGGAACCTTATGTATACATGAGGTTTAGTGGGAGCAAGATCGCATTCCTAGTACTATATGTAGATGATATTATACTAATAGAAAACGATGTGGGAATGATCAATTATGTGAAAGCTTGGGTTTCGAGTAGGTTCTCCATGAAAGACTTGGGAGAAGCTACCTATATTCTTGGGATTCGGATCTACCGGGATAGAATAAAGAGAATAATAGGTCTTTCCCAAGCCCTTTACATAGATAAAATCTTAAAGTAGTTTAAGATGTATGAATCTAAAAGAGGTTCCTTCCGATGCGACATGGAATAAAACTCACCTCGAAGATGTGTCCTCAAAATGAGGAACAACGAAAGGAAATGAGTACTATACCATATGCTTCGACCATGGGTGGCCTTATGTATGCTATGTGTGTACGAGACCTGACATTGCACACAATGTAAGTGTGGTAAGTAGGTTTCACGCAAACCCAAGAAAGGAACATTGGACCGCCGTAAAGAATGTTCTCAAGTACTTAAGAAGGACTTGAGATCTGGTTCAAATGTATGGTGGTGGAGAACTGAATGTGACGGGCTTAACTGATTCAGACTTCCAAGGACATAAAGATGACTCGCTGTCTACTTCTAGCTACATATTTACTCTTATGGAGGAGGAGTATCTAGGCGAAGCGCCAAGCAAAGCATGACTGCTGATTCCATCTGTCAAGCTGAGTATCAAGCGGCCTCGAAGGCCTCTAAGGAAGGGTGTTACATTAAGAAGTTTCTAGGTGAACTTTAAGTGATACCATGTGCTGAGCTACCTGTTCCAATTTTATGCGATAATGACGGAGCTGTAGCACAGGCCAAGGAGCCGAGGTTTCATAACAGTACAAAATAGATTGAGAGAAAATTTCATCTCGTGAGAGAATTTGTTCGCAAATGATACATTGTGCTGCATAGAGTAGACTCGGAAGACAATGTCGCTGATCCACTGACGAAGCCATTTTCTCAGATAAGCTTGGAGTGTCATCTGGAGAACATGAGTATTAGATACCATAGTGCATGGCATTGAGTGCAAATGGGAGATTGTTAGGAATATGCCCTCAAATTCCATTTAGAGGATGTACGAGAGAGGGCATTATACTTGTAATTATGTAAATTCTTATCGGAAGGCAATTGTTTGTTTCTTTATTTACTTGTAGTCACTGGCATTCATGACTCGTATCTATATATATATATATATAGTGTGGGGTTATTCTAAAAAGGGTCTTATAATAAAAAGTGTAGGAAGGATTGTGGGAGTGACATGTGTCATCCCCATTCCACATCATATGACATGTGTCACCCCCCCACCCCCCACCCCGAAATTTTTTTTTTTCCCGAAATTTTTTTTTTCCCGCCAATTTTATTTTTTTGGGGCCAAATTTTTTTTTCCCGCCAAAATTTTATAACTATGATGCACCATTTTATTTTGGTGCATCACAGTTATAAAAATTAGTTATAACTATGATGCACCAAATTTCATAACGGTGATGCACCTGGGTTTTAATGCATCATAGTTATAAGTTTACTGCATTATAGTTATAAGAAATTGCATCATCCTACGTTTTCTGAATCATATATATATATATATATATATATATATATATATATGTAACTGCAGTATAGTTATAAGTTATAAGTAGCTGCATCATGTATGTAACTACATTATAGTTATAAGAAACTGCATCATCCTAAGTTTTCTGCATCATATATGTATGTAACTGCATTATAGTTATAAGAAACTGCATCATCCTAAGTTTCTCTGCATCATATATGTATGTAACTGCATTATAGTTATAAGTAAGTGAATCATGTATGTAACTGCATTATAATTATAGGAAACTGCATCATCCTAAGTTTCTCTGCATCATATATGTATGTAATTGCTTCAAAATTAAATATGATTCTTTTTTATACAAGTACTACACTTTTTTTATATCATTAGTGCATCACACTAATAAGTTTTGGTGTGTCTTTATTATAAGTTACTGCATCATAGTTTATAGTTAAGTGCATCAACTATGATGCAGTAACTTATACCCTTAATGCATTAAAATCATAATTGTGATGCAGTAACCTTATAACTGTGATGCACTTATAAATTTTGGCGGGAAAAAAAAAATTTTTTTGCCCCCAAAAAAAAATTTTTTTTGGCAGGAAAAAAAAAAATTTCGCGGGGGGTGGGGGGGTGGGGTGGGTGGGTAGGGTGGGGTGGGTGGGTGGGGTGGGTGGGGGTGACACATGTCATATGATGTGGAATGGGAATGACACATGTCATATGATGTGGAATGGGAATGACACATGTCACTCCTAGAATCCTTCCTACACTTTTTATTATAAGACCCTTTTTAGAATAACTCAAACATATATATATATATATATATATATATATATATATATATATATATATATAAACTAGTCCATGTATAAGAGCAAACATTCCACTCCTTATTGGATAAGGGAATCGGCAGTGGAAAAGTTTATGGCTGAAATACTTAATCGTTCGTAAGTCGATGAAACTTGACCGGGCATTAAGTTTATGTGAAGACTTGTATGACGTACTTGCAGAGTGCATGTCGTCACTAATGGTTAATGAGAGCACACGTTGTAGGTATGCTAATGGGATTAGTATACTCGAACCGACTCACCCTCGATTCGTCACACGGATTTCACTCCGGGACAGTCAACGAAGGAATCAAAACGTTGTGATAGGTATTCATGAACCTTCGACTTGAGGATTTAGTAGAGGTGTGCTTGTGACGTTAAGATTTTCACTAGAGTAGTTCGACCCAGAAAACCGGAAGGTGAGGGTCATCCTCGACATGCATCTTGACGGGCAAGTAGCAGGTTCTACCAAATACCAAGATAGGATTCTTTCTCCTCTAAGTGAACAGGTATATGTCATATGCAATTATTGGCAGATGAGATCGTAAGTCTTTGGCCAAAGTATTGGAGCTAGTTGTATTGGATACACAAGCTCTCAGTTATCTCGTTTTGCACTAACTCATGCATAGAATCAAATACAAGTAGGATTTGACCTATCGTGACCCTATGATTTGATCGGGACATATGAAAGATAGGTTTATACGTTTATTGGTATTTGTTCTCAGTAAGGTTAAAGTATAGGCTGGCTAGGTAGTGTTATAACTCTTTGGTTCCTCTCATTGCCTACTCAGACAGACCTACCGAGTCGCGCATTAGGGAGACGACGGATTAATTTGACCTTATTCTCTCTTAATAAATTTTAGACATTAGACGTGATTAAGACTTTTAATCACCAGTTGACTTATGTGCGCCACTTGGTCAGGACCGAGGCGGAGAGGATTTTGCGGATGAAGCCGGAGATTCAGCAATATATGTCCGGATTTGAATGTACCACCTTGCGACAGTATCAGGACAAAGCACTGGCCTATGATATGAAAGAGGCGGCAGTAGAAAAGTTAACAGAAGCGAAGAAGCAGAAAGTGTCTGGAAACTTCACGGAGAATAAGAGTAGTGGGCCTCGCAGGGGCCAGTCCTCATTTCATTCATCCAGGAGGCCTCCGCATCCTTCTCGAGGTGGAAAGAAGTTCCGGGCAGCACCGACCTTTTCAGACGCAGGGAAGAAATGTTATAACTGTGTCAAAGCGGGGCATGTTCGACGTGACTGTTTCGCACCTGCTGTGACCTGTTTTGAGTGTAGATATGAAGGACATCGCGCAACATTTTGTGGAAATGCGACTCGATCTTTTGGTACTCGCACTTCTGCACCGGTCCCGAAGGACACTAGTGTAAACCAGACGCAGCAAAGTGGTTTCCAGCAGCAGAATGTTGGGAAAAGAGAGGCATCCAGCGCTGGGTCCATTCCTCCGCATATTTACGAGATGAAGAAGTCAGACGATCAGAACACGACTGTTGCATCAGGTACAATTCAGATCCTTTTGCAACCAGTTAGTGTCTTATTCGATTCAGGAGCTACGCATTCTTTCATATCTTTGAACTGTGTTAATCGTTTGAAAATCTCATGCTTGTATGATTGTGAACCTTATGTTGTGGGATTACCGAGCGGAGAGAAACTTGTGGGAACCCTAGAAACTAGAGATTTTCCAATGACTATAGGAGGGAGAGATTGGCTATCAAATCTTATTGTAGTCGACATCCAAGGTGACGATTTAATTCTCGGAGACGATTGGCTCAATCGGTATGGGGCTATTCTGAATTATCGAAAGAGAGTCATTTCTATCATTTCTGATGACGGGTCTGAACATTTATTTAAGGGTTGGTGACCGGGAAACTCCGGAAAATTGATCAAAGCGATGAAAGCAGCGAGATTGCTAAAGCAGGGTTGTTACGGATTTTGTTGTTATGCCATGAAGAAAGAGGAAGGAGTAGAGCTCTCATCTATTCCAGTTGTGAATGAATTCTTAGATGTATTCCCTGACGAACTACCTGGGTTACCTCCACAGAGAGAAGTGGAGTTCACTATCGAATTAAAGCCTGGAACCGCTCCTATTTCTAAGGCACCATACCGTATGGCGCCAACCGAGATGTATGAATTAAAGAAACATCTTGAAGAATTATTGCAGAAGGGTTACATTCAACCTAGCGTTTCTCCTTTGGGAGCACCCGTTCTCTTTGTCCGGAAGAAAGATGGATCCCTTCGATTATGTATTGATTACAGGGAGCTAAACAAGGTGACGATCAAGAACAGGTATCCTATACCTCGGATCGACGACTTTTTTGATCAACTGGAAAGGGCAAGGGTATTCTCGAAGATTGACTTACGATCAGGATACCATCAATTGATAATTAAGGAATCAGACATACCGAAATCTGCTTTCAGATCCCGGTACGGACATTATGAATTCGTGGTGATGCCATTTAGACTTACCAATGCTCCTACGGTATTTATGCAATTGATGAATTGGGTATTCTTAGAATACATGGAAAAATTTGTGGTAGTCTTCATCGATGACATCTTGATCTATTCGAGAGGCATAGAGGAGCATGCAGAGCATTTGCGTGTGGTTTTGAGCACCTTGAGGAATGAACAGCTTTATGCGAAGTTTTCCAAATGCAAGTTCTGGCTTAGGGAAGTGACCTTTCTTGGGCATGTAATATCAGCTGACGGAGTTTAGGTGGACTCGAAGAAAGTCGAGGCAATCTTGGAATGGGAATCTCCTAATAATGTGAAAGAAGTCCGGAGTTTCTTGGGACTTGCCGGATATTATCGCCGTTTTGTAGAGGGATTTTCAAAAATTGCTCGTCCGCTCACTCAGCTGTTACAGAAAACTCAAAAGTTCACATGGGATGAGAAATGCCAGGCTGGTTTTGATGAACTTAAGAGGAGACTGACGACAGCACCTATATTAGCATTACCAGATGGAACTGATGGATTCATGGTGTACAGCGACGCTTCAAATCAAGGTCTGGGATGTGTGTTGATGCAAAAGGATAAGGTGATTGCCTATGATTCTCGGCAATTAAAACCGTACGAAGTTAATTACCCGACTCATGATCTGGAGTTAGCAGCTGTGGTCTTTACCTTGAAAATTTGGCGACATTATTTATACGGCACTCATTGTCATATACAGATCATAAAAGCCTCAAGTACATTTTCAGTCAGAAAGAATTAAACATGAGGCAGAGAAGGTGGATGGAATTGATCAAGGATTACGACTTGGAAATTCTCTATCATCCGGGTAAAGCAAACGTGGTAGTGGATGCACTGAGCTGAAAACCTGTTTCTCTTCGAGTGGTGGAAGCGCTTACGTCCCAAACCAGCATTCAACGAGAACTGATCCGCGAAGGGATTGAAGTATGGTCACCAGGAATCCAAGGGCAACTATATGTGATGGAACTGACTTCGTCACTAGTCGAGGAAATCAAATCTAAGCAGTTGAACGATTCTATGATTCTTCAGTTATGTGACGAAGTAAAGAAAGGAAAGGCCCCAGGATTCGTGATACAAGAGGATGGAGTTCTGAGATTTCAGAGTCGACTTTGCATTCCCGATGATGATGATTTGAGGCGGACAATTCTGAAGGAAGCTCATAGCGCGCCCTATTCTATTCACCCGGGCAGTAGTAAGATGTATAAGGATATAAAACAAAAATTCTGGTGGGGAAATATGAAGAAGGACGTAGCAGAGTACGTTTCGAAGTGTGTGACTTGTCAGCATGTTAAGATTGAACATCAGCAACCTGCCGGAATGTTAAAGCCGCTTCCGATCCCTGAGTGGAAGTGGGAGGATATCTCGATGGATTTCATCACCAGTATGCCAAGGACCAAGACGGGAATGAACATGATTTGGGTTATAGTTGATCGACTAACCAAGTCGGCTCATTTCCTAGGAATTAAAGACACGTGGGGACCTGAGAAATTGGCACAAGTATTTATTGCAGAGATAGTCAGATTGCATGGGACGCCGAAGACCATTATTTCAGATCGAGATGGTCGCTTCGTATCGCACTTCTGGAAGGCAGTTCACAGGGCTTTTGGGACTGAGATGAACTTTAGCACGGCTTATCATCCTCAGACGGACGGTCAGTCCGAAAGGACTATTCAGACAGTAGAAGACATGCTTAGAGCTTGTGCCTTGTATTGGTCAACTGACTAGGAAGTTCACTTGCCGTTGATTGAATTCACATATAACAATAGTTGGCATGCTTCTATTAAGATGGCACCGTTTGAAGCTTTGTACGGGAGAAGATGTCGATCACCCCTGTGCTGGGATGATTCTTCGGACTTGATCGGGACGGAACCGGAATTGATAGTTCAGACTCAAGAGAAGATAGCTTTGATTCGGGAAAGACTGTTGACTGCCCAGAGTCGACAGAAGTCTTATGCTGATGTGCGTCGTCACCCGCTAGAGTTCGAGATTGGGGACCACGTACTATTGAAGGTGTCTCCTACACGAGGAATTTTCCGTTTTGGGAGGAAAGGTAAGCTAAGTCCGAGATATATCGGACCATTTGAGATCCTCGAGAGAGTTGGGGATTTAGCATACAGGTTGGCCTTACCGCCATCGTTGAGTCACGTTCACAGTGTGTTTCACATATCCCAATTGTGGAAGTATGTACCAGATCCCAGTCATATCATTGATTTCGACGAGATCGAGATAGCTAATGACGGTACCTTCGAAGAGAGACCAATCAAGATACTTGAGAGTCGGATCAAACAATTGAGGAATAAACCAATACACTTAGTTAAAGTACAATGGTCACGACACGGAGCTGAAGAGGCCACTTGGGAAATGGAGGATAGTATGAAGACTAAATATCTGGAGTTTTTTTCATCTTAAGTTTCGGGATGAAACTTATTTTAGGGAGAGAGGATGTAATACCCGAGATTTCTGATGTGTAATTGAATCTTGTGATATTGTATTTGTTGTATTTTGATCTGAGTATTATTCTTCGTATTTCATGATCCGGTGTTGTTGAGTGCATGATTGCATGAATGTGTTCAATATTGTGATTTTGCACTTGTAGCGCATGCTATCGACTAGGCGTAGCGTACGCTAATTTGGGTTTAGCAGCGCACGCTATATATGAACCTTAGCGCACGCTATACGTAGTCAGCATGATTGAGACGTGCGGATCTTGGTCGGATTATGTCGGGATGAACCTGGACGGCTTTCGGGAAAAGCCAAGTCAACGCGGTAGCGCACGCTAATGATATGAGGATAGCGCACGCTAAATGCTGAGTACAGTGAAGTCAGTAAGCTTCGTATGATCGTTAGCGCACACTATGTATATGGAGTAGCGCGCGCTAATAACCCTTTTATATATATAGGACAACACTCTTTTTCATTTTTTTAGTTTTCATCATTTCCCAAACCCGAATTCTGAGACATAGAGAGTCACTCTCTCCATCCTAAACCCTTCATATCATCATCCTAGCCCGAGTTGAAGATTGTAGATCATTGGAGATTCGTGTTCTTCGCTACCTTGAGGTAGGTGATTCTTCATCAATATTAGTAGTATTCTAAAGGATGTTTTGATCATGATTTCGGATTATCTAGTCAGTTAAATTCGTAAGTAGTCGAACATCATGTGTTAGAAGGATATTTTCGATGTTTCGGTACTTCTTCATCATATAAACCATTGAACCTTTTAGTGTTTGAACTCCTAGCATATTCATGAAGCTTCAAACCGATTGTGACCGGTATATGGAGATTATCAAGTTCTTAAGTCTTTACATAATGGAATCATACGTTTTGGGGCATGAAATGGATCGAACTTAGGATATTTTCTTGAAGATCAAGATGAATTATGGTGTTATGATGATTATAAGTATCCTTGTATCTCGTAGTCGATTAATCCGTAAAGATCTTTCACAAACCGTATGAGCATGATATGCACGGAGATGACATGTATTAGCACTGAAGATTTCATGAGTTTCTTCACCATTAGATTAAGTTTTCTGCCCAGTAGTAAACTGCCATGCACAAGTAGCGCACGCTAAGATGTATATATTAACGTGCGCTATCGGGAATGAGTAACGTACGCTACGTTTGGTATGTAATGTATGTTATGTCATCAGGCGAGTCAGTCGGCTGATCAGAGAGGACTGCCGATACATAAGTTAGCGTACGCTAGACTTCATCGTTTACGTACGCTAACAGACAGGCTTAGCGCACATTACGTAAAGTACATAGCGTACGCTAAGAGTTCAGGCAGATTGCATTTTTATAGATTTCGGCCGTAGACCGGGTTGTTAGACATTCGTACGACATAAGATAAATTCTATATTATTTATTTTGTTAAGGTTCGCGCTTGATACGTTGATCGAAGGAGACGGCCTTCGAGTGTGTTGAGATTCGTTGGAGTGATTTGTTCTTGCCATCTTTGAGGCAAGTATCATATTTTTAAGCTTATTGATATTGCATTGTTGATTATGTGTACGATTTATTCGTGTGTTGAACATGAGATTATATTATTTGAGTTGTCATGATATTTACGTCGATGAACGTGATGATTTGCATATGTGTATGCATAATGGTAATGTTTGTGTTGTAAATGATCCGAGGGGATCATGAGGATCTATGCTGAGGGCGCTGGATCGAATGTCCACCATGCGTTGGTCCGACGGGATCATCATGGGGATCTATGCTGAGGGCGCTGGATCATTGGATGGGTTTTCCACCATGCGTTGGTCCGACGGGATCATCATGGGGATCTATACTGAGGGCGCTGCATCGTTGGATTACCCTGTATTGTATTGATGGAATCGTGAGGATTCACATCGTTGGATTCCGATGACGGAATTCCGTTTTGTATGTTTTATGATGCATTGATGATTTATGTATTACGATACTTGTACAAGCATTGTTTTGCTAACCCCTTCGGGGGTGGACATTTGTTTTGATGTTCAGGTAGCAGAGGAACGGGGAGGCAGCCACAGTACCGACATGACGATGATGTGGCTCAGTGATGTGGATTTTGTTATCTTGGTTTTATGGTTATTTTCCAGTACTCGAGTACGCTTATGTTGTTGTTGTCTTGGAGATGTTTTGTATTATTGGACTCATTTGTATTGTCGAACGGGTTTTAAACTTCTTTTACATTGAGGATACTTTAGTATTATTTCCGTATTTCTCAAATTAGCCTTGTAAATTCTTATACAAAGGATTTACGGCGCTGTAATTATTCCGAATATATCGGGGTGTTACATATGGAAGGTGTGAATATAATTAATTAAAGAAAAGGATAATTTTGTCCTTTCATAAATAAATTATACTCATTTAAAATAAATTAGCATATTCGTTTATTATCCGTTTTAAATAAATAATATATCAAATTAATCTTTTTTCATTATCTATAATTAAATTGCATACCTAAAAGTATACAAAAATAAATAAATAAAAGCATTATGTTGTAATAATAAAAGTAGTGCAGACTATAGGGGAAAATGCATTGCTTCATAGAATATACAAATACACTGCTCTATAGTTGTTGGGATAAATATTTCTGTTTTGATAATTGCCAACATACAACAAAGAAGTCTTAAAGAAGTCAGAATACTGTTAAGTATGGAAGCTATTAGGATACTCCCTACAGCATGTCCATACAGCAAAGAGATCTTCTACAGAGTCCATCCTACAGAGCCTACTTCATACAACAAGAGTAATAGTGCATTGGATAGAGCAGTCAGACTGTAGGTGTTTTACTTAGGAAAATTAAAACATATCCAACAGGACTGGAGCGAAAAAGCTTTAAAACCGCTGTGAAATAAACATTGTTTATTCATAAAGTATTCACGATAAAGCAGCATTTATTTCTGGTAGGACAACATTTAATGCGACCGGGGAGAGACAAGTCTGAACGCTCTGTGAAGACAGAAAGGATGCTGAAGCATTAAATGCGATCTGTTTTAATTCAAACATTCAGCAGCTGCCAATCAGAGACGTCAACATCTCACCAACCAACCAACGGCTACATTTATAACGGATCTATTTTCAAGGTTATAAATAGCCCCAAGTAAGAGGACTTAAAAGACTGAAGAACATTTTTTCTCGCGCAAACTCTGACAGATTACTCTGACAATCTTTCTATACAAAAGCAGTATATTTAGTGAGCATACAACAATATTCCAGCGAAGAAATATATTAAGTCCTCAACGCAAACAGGACAACATACAACAAACGTTCATCAAAGATATAACTACTGTTTGGAATTGTTTTACCCTTACCATTGAGATTATCATTAGCCCTGTGTGGACTAAGGATCCTTGCGTATTTTGACCTGTGTGGGAAGAATAGCAATGAAGATGAAGCTTCGATCTGTGTGAGAAGAAGCGAGTCGAAAAAGAGCTTGAAGCCAATCTGTGTGAACGGACCAAAGCTACAATCCCTGTATGAATCTGTGTGAACGATATAAAGACAGGTTTAGTTAAAGTCACGTAGTTGTGTACGCAATGATTTTAATAAAATCTTTACTCCTGTGTGGAGGATCATTGGACGTAGAGGGGTTTACCTAGAACCACTTGAAATTTTGTGTTATCTACTTAGTCTTTATTGTTTTCATTCTATTGTGATTTATAAGTATACAATGTAAAATCCTGTACGCATCAAGCAAACAGGATAATACTCAGTTGCTATATTTACAACAACTCACTAAACAGACTTCCACTACGCAATTAACTTCATAAATCGTACAGCTTATTATATCTTTACCATCTAAGCTGTTTACTGTATACTCTGTCACCAACAAGTGATATCGGAGAGGTTGATTCTAAAAAGAATCAGTCGATTTTTAACTGAATCAGATCCACCAATCCCTAGCTTTTGAAAACTGTATCATATCTTCATCATCTTTCCTATTTCTTAAATGGATACCTCTACGATTCCTATATTTTCCATTAATGAGTTTGTTAATTAGAGGATTAAGATGGAGGCTCATATTGCATCCATGCACGAGGAAAGGATATTTGTCATCCAGAAAGGTCAAATAAATATAATGAAGGTTAATCCAGCCACGAGGATAGAAGGACAACCTCGCGCTGAAATTGTTGGAGTAAGATCGAAATATGCGTCGTGTTGCGGAAGCCTAAAATAAATGTGCGGAAATTAAACGACGCACGGATTTATAGAGATTCGGCTATAAACGAGCCTACGTCCTCTCTCGGTATCTTTTTCTATAGGCTCAAGATAAAAACCTCTGCAGCTCTCTTCTATCGGTCGAGGGATAACCGTTACAATCATGTCTTCTATTAGTCCGTGATGAACCACTCATACTTGTCTTTGTGTCGGTCCAAGTTAAACCGTTTTCCTTTTCTATCGGACAAGGAATCAACCGCTCTAGCTTTCTATCGGTACTAGATAAACCTCACTTAGATATCGATTTAGATTCTAATAATGCCGGATCTTTGATCCTAATAACACTGAATCCAATCGTATCTTTTCTTTTACCTCTTGTGTATATGTTGAATGTATAAACACTCAAACTAACAATATAAGCTCAATATCACAACAACAATGTAAGTATATCAATCTCAGATCAATGAATGTTTTGCTTAAAGTTATTGTATGGATGAATACCAAGGATGTGGTATTTATAGGCATTGGAGCCTCAACTAGCCGTTAGCCTCCTGTGCATTGATTACGGCCGCTATTAGCTTTCCATTATGTACGTAAGCTACTTTACGTACGTTATATCACCATCGTTACGTACGTTAACGTGTATGCAGTTTAGTCCAGTAACATTCGTTTCTTTCCTTACGTACGTTATCAAACAGTCCATTACGTACGTTAAGTATACGTCATTGCTAACGTCATATATCCGTTGCCGCCTTTTTGACTTTGACTCTTCCCAACGTTCATCTGGTTTGAACACCTTTACGCACGTTAAGTACCATCCCTTACGTACGTTATTTTGTACTAGTTACGTACGCTATGCTTGATAGCTTACGTACGTTAGCCTTGTAAAATTCCAGCTTTTTGCACTTCGATTCCTTCGATGCTTTGCTTCGTCTCTTTGTTGTTTTGTTTTGTGTATCAACTTAAATCATCAAAACATTATTATAGCATGTATGGAACAAAATGTTCCAACAATCTCCCCCTTTTTGATGATTACAAAACAACACTTCGTCAATGGGATTTACCTGCTAAAAATACAAATATATGTATATGTGTACAGACTAAAGTTTTCGAATTTGTCCATTTCGTTAGTTTCTTCTCCCATTTCTTTTTCGACTCCTTCTTTCCTTCTCTTTTTCTTTTCGAATTTTCAAATTTTCATCATCTTTTCGGCGTCTCCTTATTTTTCTTTTCAACTTCTTCGTTTTGACTTTTCTTCTCCTTTTCTCCTTTCAAATTCCATTTTTCTTTTCAAGTTCAACTTTTCAACTTTTCTTCGATTTTTCTCCCCCTTTCAGGGTTAATCCCATTCTCCTTTCTCTCCCAATTTTTGTTTTCATCAAAAAGTGTAAAAAATAAATATAATGATACCAAATATAAAATATGCATGATAGCAAATGATAAATATAATTATATGCACGAATAAAGTATAAACTCCCCCTGAAAATATTATCTCCCTTAAAAAAAATTATTACTCCCCTTAAGTAAAATATTTTGATAAAAGATCAATTTTTGGGGATCCAACCGAGAGTTGGTTTTTCATTTGAAACATAGACGATATTTGAAATAATTGTTCCTTTAGGAACACAAATCTTTTAATTTTAATCGTCCGGCATGGGTTTTTACAGTTAGAAATGTGATGCCCGATTTTCAAACATTTTTTACAACGGGGTATCTTTAAATTTAAGGATTCGTTTTTAGAACGAGGTGTGAATCCCAACCCCTGTTTATTTAAAGTGAACTTTTGAACCGAGAGCATATTTTCAAATTTCTCGTTTCCGAGAGAAAATTCTTCGTTTAATTTTTGAGCTCGGTTTGCATTTTAACAAGATCATTCTTTAAAATATTTTCATTTTCAAGGCATTTTGAATGATCGATTTCGATAAACTTTCCCTTTTCAAGAATTTTGGAATATTCAATTTCCAATGATTTATTTTTAAGTTGAAGGGATTTAATTTCGGATAAAGCATTTTGATAATCCGTATGCAATAATTCAAATGCTTCAAATAGTTCATCGTAAGAATTACTTACTTGGCTTTCGACGTCGCTATCGTCGAATGAACTCCGGGCCATGAGAGCGAGATTATTTTGATTGATAAAATCATCATCTTCGTCGTCATCGCTCCATGTTGCAACGAGAACCTCCTTCTTTGGTTTAGCTCGGCAATTTTTCGCAAAGTGGCTTGGTTTTCCACATAATCGACAAGAGTTGTCAAATTTCTTAGATTCGCTCGTTTGGATGTCCTTCTTTCTCCGGTTTAGTAAGTGTTGGAACTTATTAATATTCTTGGCATAATATGCCGATTCTCCATCGCTATCATCCACCGAAATTTCTTCTCTCCTTGACATCTTATCCTTTAAGGCTATTGATCATTCCTTCGGCTTTGGCTTGACACTTCGTGATTTTAACACTATCTCATAATTAATTAGCGAACCAATGAGGGTGCTAAAATCAAGCGTATTGAGATATTTAGATTCCATGATCGCAGTCATGGTGCCGTCCCATTCGCTAGGTAGTGATCGTAAAATTTTCTTGACCTTTTCACTACTAGATAATGGTTTACCGAATCAAGCTAGCCCATTGATGATGACCAAAAATTGATCGAGCATGTTGGTGATGGACTCATCACCTTTCATCATGAATAACTCGTAGTCATGGAGAAGCATATTGATCTTCATCTCCTTGACTTGAGTTGTCCCTTCGTGTGTGATTTCAAGAATTTTCCATATTTCTTTAGCACTTTCACACGATGAGATATGATTGACCTTTTCTGGATTTAAGGCACAATATAAGAGTTGAGTATCCTTACAATTTAGATGGTCGTTCTTCCAATCATCGTCATTATATTCTTCGAAACTCTTAAGAGATCCGTCGGATTTGATTGGAACTTTCGGACCAAGACAAATGATCTTCCAAATTTCTATATCATAGGCACGAATGAAGATCGACATCTTTTTCTTCCACGTCATATAATTTGATCCGTCATTCTCATTTCTCTCCCCCTTTTTGTTTTCATCAAAAAGTGTAAAAAAGTAAATATAATGATACCGATATGCATGATAACAAATGATAAATATAATTATATCCACGAATAGGGTATAAACTCCCCTGAAAATATTATCTCCCTTAAAAAAAATTATTACTCCCCCTAAGTAAAATATTTTGATAAAAAATCAATTTTTGGGGATCCACCGAGAGTTGGTTTTTCATTTGAAACATAGACGATATTTGAAATAATTGTTCCTTTAGGAACCCAAATCTTTTTAATTTTAATCGTCCGGCGTGGGCTTTTACAGTTAGAAATGTGATGCCTGATTTTGAAACATTTTTCGCAACAGGGTATCTTTAAATTTAAGTATTCGTTTTTAGAACGAGGTGTGAATCCCAACCCCTGTTTATTTAAAATGAACTTTTGAACCGAGAGCATATTTTCAAATTTCTCGTTTCCGAGAGAAAATTCTTCGTTAAATTTTTGAGCTCGGTTTGCATTTTAACAAGATCATTCTTTAAAATATTTTCATTTTCAAGGCATTTTGAATGATCGATTTCGATAAACTTTCCCTTTTCAAGAATTCTGGAATATTCAATTTCCAATGATTTATTTTTAAGTTGAAGGGATTTAATTTCGGATAAAGCATTTTGATAATCCGTATGCAATAATTCAAATGCTTCAAATAGTTCGTCGTAAGAATTACTTACTTGGCTTTCGACGTTGCTATCGTCGAATGAACTCCGGGCTATGAGAGCGAGATTATTTTGATTGATAAAATCATCATCTTCGTCGTCATCGCTCCATGTTCCAACGAGAACCTCCTTCTTTGGTTTAGCTTGGAAATTTTTCGCAAAGTGGCCTAGTTTACCACATAATCGACAAGAGTTGTCGAATTTCTTAGATTCGCTCGTTTGGATGTCCTTCTTTCTACGGTTTAATAAGTGTTGGAACATATTAATATTCTTGGCATAATATGCCGATTCTTCATCGCTATCGTCCATCCGAATTTCTTCTTTCTTTGACATCTTAGTCTTTAAGGCTATTGATCGTTCCTCCGGCTTTGGCTCGACACTTCGTGGTTTTAACACTATCTCATAATTAATTAGCGAACCAACGATGGCACTAAAATCAAGCGTATTGAGATCTTTAGATTCCATGATCGCAGTCACAGTGCCGTCCCTTTCGCTAGGTAGTGATCGTAAAATTTTCTTGACTTTTTCACTACTAGATAATGGTTTACCGAATGAAGCTAGCCCATTGGTGATGGCCGAAAATCGGTCGAGCATGTTGGTGATGGACTCGTCACCTTTCATCATGAATAACTCGTAGTCATGGAGAAGCATATTGATCTTCGTCTCCTTGACTTGAGTTGTCCCTTAGTGTGTGATTTCAAGAATTTTCCATATTTCTTTAGCACTTTCATACGATGAGATATGATTGACCTCTTCTGGATTTAAGGCACAATATAAGAGTTGAGTATCCTTACAATTTAGATGGTCATTCTTCCAATCCTCTTCATTATATTCTTCGAAACTCTTAAGAGATCCGTCGGATTTGATTGGAACTTTTGGGCCAAGACAAATGATCTTACAAATTTCTATATCATAGGCACGAATGAAGATCGACATCTTTTTATTCCACGTCATATAATTTGATCCGTCAAAAAATGGTGGTCGGTTCAAAGCAAGACCTTCGACCGGAGCAAATTGGAACGCCATTTGGATCGACTCCTCGGATGTTAAGCCGTGTATTGGAGGTGCTACTCCGATACCAATTGTTGGAGTAAGATCGAAATATGCGTCGTGTTGCGGAAGCGTAAAATAAATGTGCGGAAATTAAACGACGCACGGATTTATAGAGGTTCGACTATAAACAAGCCTACGTCCTCTCTTGATATCTTTTTCTCTAGGTTCAAGATAAAAAACTCTGCACCTCTCTTCTAGCGGTCAAGGAATAACCGTTACAATAATATCTTCTATTGGTCCGTGATAAACCACTCATACTTGTCTTTGTGTCGGTCCAAGTTAAACCGTTTTCCTTTTCTATCGAACAAGGAATCAACCGCTCTAGATTTCTATCGGTACTAGATAAACCTCACTTAGATATCGATTGCGATTCTAATAATGCCGGATCCTTGATCCTAATAACACCGAATCCAATCGTATCTTTTATTTTACCTCTCGTGTATATGTTGAATGTATAAACACTCAAACTAACAATATAAGCTCAATATCACAACAACAATGTAAGTATATCAATCTCAGATCAATGAATGTTTTGCTTAAAGTTGTTGTATGGATGAATACCAAGGATGCGGTATTTATAGGCATTGGAGCCTCAACTAGCCGTTAGCCTCCTGTGCATTGATTACGGCCGCTATTAGCTTTCCATTACGTACGTAAGCTACTTTACGTACGTTATATCACCATAGTTACGTACGTTAACGTGTATGCAGTTTAGTCCAGTAACATTCGTTTCTTTCCTTACGTACGTTATCAAACAGTCTATTACGTACGTTATGTAACACCCCAAACTAGGCGGATATTATAGTTCCGTGAATCCCCGACTGGGATCCACCAGGCAAATGAAAATGATGAATTAAATAATATAATTGTAGTACCGAACCACATTATATTACCAAGTACTCCGATGAGGAGTTTAAGTACAACACACCAGGACAATACCGAATACTAGTATATTTTATATGAAGATAAAATACACCACCTTGAATAAATAAACATCTCAAACGGAATTTGCAGCGGAAAATACAAATGACGGAAATGACTGAAATGACTGAAACAAACGGAATGACTGGGCCCCCCTACTAGTATCACTGGGACTCCTCGCCATCAACATACTCTTCCCGTGCCTTTTCCTTGCCGTGACCTGAAAACGAAATCCCCCAACGGGGTCAGTTACACAGAACAACAATCCTCAAGGGTTGAAAATACACAATCATGATATAACTGAAATTATGAAATATCCTTAGTTACGAATTACGCTGAAGAGGAGTATCATAGTATGCCCGTAATGTTTTGTGCAAGTGTACAAGACGAATGACCGGACACACCCGTCCTTGTACCTAATTATTCTCACGGAGGTAAGCGTTACCGTGTGCACGGTCCAAATGTATCGGTGAACCCAATACATGACCATCGTGTGCCCGACTAAAAATTCCACACAACCACACCCGGCCACGCAATATGAACCCAGAAGGTCATATGAACGAGAATAACCGCAATGAACATCAATGAATAATAATTCGACAGGGCCAAGAATGACTTACCGAGATGAAAATAATAGTGACATGATTGGTAACTCAATGAAATGATTGGAACCGTCGTTCCTCGTGAATGAAGTGATTATTTGACAATTATAAGTCTCAATACGGTTATTACCACAATGAATGAGTATGATTATGAATGATCAACAACAAAAAGGAGTGAATATCCTTTTAACCGAGTAAGAATCAACTTACACAACCGGTGAAGAATGTCCGTCCACGAACAACGTCCTAAGTGAAATGTCGGTCGCTCGAACAACCTTGAATAACACAATATCAATAATCCGTTCAATACACATATCAAACACGATTACAACCAACTCAAACGTCGATACAACCATATCCGAACTCGTAGATGTACTCTAACGAATACGTTGAGAATATCCTTCCCGTTGGTTATAACCAAACCCAATTTATCGAAACCAACTTCAAATGATTGATTCAAACCAGCAAAACAATATCAATGACATCAATAATTCAATAGGAATCCACAATTCAAGTTTACAACAACAACAATCGGAAAATCCCCAAATTAACCGAAGTCAACCCCAAGGGTTCTTGAAATAATTCCGAAAATAGCCATTAAATCCGTAGGAATATATTTATCCAAGGTAGATAATTCATATCTATCATATTCCAATAATAATCCAAGCTTACACGAAGAAATCGGAAGGAAAAACCCAAAAATCCGAAATTCTAGATCCAAGAGATTAGTACCTTAGATTTGATGTTTTGGAGATGATGAAGTGATGATTAATCCAACTCAAAGACTTGAAGGAGATTATTGATGATTACACCTCGAAGAATACTCTTCAACTCGCTCCAAATCGCCCGGAACCGATGAGAGAATGTGAAGAAATGACAAATGCCAAAATCTGGGCTAACTGTCCAATTTATAATTATCCCAGTTTAGCGCGCGCTAGCCCCTATGCTTAGCGTGCACTAACGGGTGTTCTGGGTAGTCCGTTACCCAATGTCCGACAACGGTAGCACGCGCTACGTACCTTTGGTAGCGTGCGCTACGGATGTACAATTGGCGTGCGCTAACCCCAAATGTTAGTGCGCGCTAACGAATTATCTGATGCCCAGGGCTGGAGTCCAGAAACCTTCTGTCCTCTGCTCTGATCGCGGTAACGTGCGCTACAATCGATATTTAGCGTGCGCTACAATATCGATTGCGTACGCTAAAAACCACTCATAGCGTGCGCTATGAATTAATCCAATGCAGTCCAGTAGCCACTGGACTCAACCGGATTCGACCTTAGCGCGCGCTATACCGACTGCATAGCGTGCGCTACTCCGGCCTACTAGCGCGCATTACTTACCATTCGTAGCGTGCGCTACATATAACTCACCTGCAGTCGAGTGCCTTCTGGACTGCAGCCAGGACAACATTAGCATGCGCTAATGCTGAGTGGTAGCGTGCGCTACCTGTACTCAGTTAGCGTGCTAAAGAGAGTACGTAGTGTGCGCTACTCCTCACACACAGCCCACCATGAAGATGACAATGATGATACGCTCGGCCCGACTATCCAACCGGGTTGAATGATGAAATAACACTGATACGCGGTACCAATATACTCCGAACGGTGAATACAATGAATGAAATGAACGATGAATGATCATTAATGAGTGAAAAATACTGAGTGACAATTATTGAATGACAAATACTGAATGATAATGACTGAATTACAACCGGGTATTACATACACCCCCCCTTAAAAGAGTTTCGTCCCCGAAACTAAGGGTCAAACAACTCGGGATAACTCTCCCGCATACTATCATCGGTTTCACAAGTAGCCTCTTCGAGTCCGTGTCTAGACCACTGAATTTTAACCAAAGGAATCGTATTATTCCTCGACTGTTTGATCCGCCGCTCTAAAACTCGTACAGGACGCTCCTCATATGAATGATCATCGGCGATCTCGATTTCGTCAAATTGAAGTATGTGACTCGGGTCGGCAACATACTTCCGTAACTGAGATACGTGAAACACATTATGAATTCGGCTCAACGCCGGAGGTAAGGCCAATCGATAAGCTAACTCGCCTACTCGATCCAAAATCTCAAACGGTCCAATGAATCTCGGACTCAACTTTCCCCTCTTCCCAAAACGGAGGATACCACGACTCGGGGAAACCCTGACCAGGACATGGTCACCTGTCTCGAACTCTAATGGTCGACGACGATTATCTGCATAATATTTCTGTCGATTCTGAGCGGTCAACAAACGACTCCTGATCCAAGCTACCTTCTCACGGGCGGCGATAAGCATATCGGGCTCGGTGCCGATTGACTCAGATAGGTCGTCCCAACACAAAGGAGATCGACAACGACGACTGTACAAGGCCTCGTAAGGTGCCATCTTAATCGAAGCATGCCAACTATTATTATATGTGAGCTCAATTAATGGTAGTTGGGCTTCCCAATCGTCTTTCCAATCGAGGACGCATTCCCTCAACATGTCTTCTAACGTCTTAATAGTCCTCTCTGATTGCCCGTCGGACTGAGGATGAAAGGCGGTACTGAGATTAAGCTGAGTTCCCATAGTACGATGAACTGATTTCCAAAAATGAGACACAAACCTTCCGTCACGATCGGAAACGATACTTTTAGGAGTACCGTACAGTCTCACAATCTCTTTGATGAATAACTGGGCAAGTCTCTCGGGACCCCAAGTATCCTTAATCTCAAGGAAATGAGCTGATTTAGTTATGTGGTCCACAATTACCCAGATCGCATTCATGCCACGATGACTCGTCGGCAAACTCGTGAGGAAATACATAGAAATGTCTTCCCACTTCCATTCTGGAATAGGGAGAGGTTTCAGCATACCCGCCGGTCACTGATGTTCAATCTTAACTTGTTGACAGGTTAAGCATCTCGAAACAAATTCTGCGACTTCTCGCTTCATATTACTCCACCAGTAATTTTGTTTCAAGTCCTTGTACATCTTGCTAGACCCCGGATGAACAGAATAAGGGGTAGCATGAGTTTCTCTCAAAATCGAGTTTTTCAACTCGTCATTCGCCGGTACGCACAACCGATTATTAAATCTCAAAAGTCCATCCTCGTGTACCACGAATCCAGGGGCTTTCCCCTGAGCCACATCTTCACGGATGCGCAACAATGATGGGTCCGAACCCTGATTCTCTCTGATTACCTCCTCAAGTGACGATGAGATCTCCAACATACAAAGCTGTCCCTGAATTCGCTGAAGCGAGACCTCGATCTTGGGTCTAAGGAATTCCTGCTGAAGCTCCTTCTGAACTGTTAAACGAGCAAGCATCTGCTCTTGAAAGGACTTACGACTCAAGGCGTCGGCGACAACGTTCGCCTTGCCCGGGTGGTAAAAGATCTCGACATAATAATCTTTGATTAGTTCCAACCACCGCCTCTATCGCATATTTAACTCCTTCTGAGTAAATATATACTTCAAACTCTTGTGATCGGTGAAAATCTGACAGGTGACGCCATAAAGGTAATGACGCCAGATTTTCAAATCGAACACCACGGCTGCTAGCTCCAGGTCGTGGGTCGGATAATTAACCTCATAAGGTCTCAATTACCGTGAAGCATAGGCAATAACCTTTCCATTCTGCATGAGCACACATCCGAGACCCTGTCCGGACGCATCACTATAAACCACAAATCCTTCCGTCCCTTGCGGCAAGGAAAGTACAGGTGAAGACATTAACCGGCTCTTGAGTTCCTCAAAACTCCGTTGACACGCGTAGGACCATGGGTATTTCTTATCCTTACGCAAAAGGTTCGTCAAGGGTTGAGCGATTCTAGAAAATCCTTCCACGAACTGCCAATAATAACCGGCTAATCCGAGAAAGCTTCGGATTTCCTTAACATTCTTCGGAGGTAACCAAACTTGGATAGCCTCCGTCTTCTAAGGATCAACACGCACTCCAACTGATGAAATTACATGCCCGAGAAAAGTCACTTCGGACATACAGAACTCACATTTGGAAAACTTTCCATAAAGTTGCTCTCGTCTCAACACGTCGAGAACCTGATGAAGGTGAACCACGTGCTCCTCTCGGTCACGAGAATAAATCAAGATGTCATCAATGAAGACAACAACAAACCGATCCAAAAAGTCGATGAAAACCCGATTCATTAGCTCCATGAATACCGCAAGTGCATTAGTTAACCCAAACGGCATCACCACGAACTCATAATGACCATAGCGTGTTCGAAACGCCAACCTCGCGATATTCGACTCTCGAATCTGCAACTGATGATATCCAGATCTTAAGTCGATCTTGGAAAATACTGAAACTCCCTGAAGTTGATACAAAAGATTATCGATACGGGGTAAAGGATACTTATTCTTGATTGTCACCCTGTTCAACTCCCGATAATCAATACATAAGCGAAATGAACCATCCTTCTTCTTGACAAATAGCACTGGTGCTCCCCACGGGGATGCACTCTGTCGAATATAACCCTTCTCGAACAACTCCTCAAGTTGGTTCTTTAATTCCTGCATTTCAGTCGGGGCCATCCGATACGGTGCCTTCGATATCGGGGATGTACCGGGCTCCAACTCAATCGTGAATTCCACATCTTTCTGCGGAGGCAAACCAGGTAACTCGTCTGGAAAAACATCGGCATATTCCCTTACTACCGGAATATCCATCAACATTACTGGTGATTTCTCGGTTTTGGTCATATAGCACCAATAACCAACACATCCCTGATTGAGTAATCTCACTGCTTTCATCAAATTAATGACCTTACCAGAACAGTCGGGATTACCTCCCTGAAAAACACATTCAACCCCATCGTCTGAAATGATAGTGACCATACGCTTACGGACACTAATGATGGCATCATGGCGATCCATCCAACCAATACCCAAGATGACGTCATCTCTCGGCAAATCTACTACGATTAGGTCCGCTGGCCATACACAACCATGAAGCTGAATCGGACAATTCTGAATCTCACGATTACCGATGATTCGTCTACCATCCGGTAGACCAATGACATAAGGTTCACAACTAGTAGCACTACCCAGACGTAGTCTACTCAAACATGACTCGGAAATGAATGAATGCGATGCACCAATATCAAAAAGGGTACACACAGGTTGAGATAGAATATCGAGTGTACCTGAGATCATTCGGGCCTCTGGGTCATCGGTCTTCTTCATCTCATAAATCCGGGGCTTGCTAGTCCCGGCACCGGATGCTCCCGTCTGATGGCTAAAGGATCCACCCTTGTTCGCTCATGTCATCTTAAATGATGCTGACTGAGTAGCTTGATTCTGGACGGCTGACTGCTTCGGGGCCTGAGATGACGCCGGAGTAGGTTTGGAGTCCCTACGGCAAAAACAGGCCTTATGCCCAGCAATCCCATAATTATGACACGTGATAGTCTGTCTTGGACACTTGGTGCTGAGATGACCAAGATCCCCACAGTTAAAACAGGTGATGGCCGAACTGGCCGCTCGTGACTGAGATTCCGCGGGTTTAGACGTCACAGGAGGTCGCTCAGAAAAAGCAGAGCCCGCACGAGGTTTCTTGAAGGTTGTCTGACCGCCTTCAGACTGATTACGATTCTTCGATTTCTTGCTAGCAGACGAAGGTTGCTGCTTAGCAATTTCCTTAGCAGTAAGCTCATAAGTGAGAGCTTTCTCAATGAATTCAACCAACGTGGTACAATTATGATTAAGCAATTGTAGTCTCATACGGGGTTTCAGCCTATTGCTGAAATACTTAATCTTATCCGCCTCAGAATGAATGATAGATGAGGCGAACGGAAGAAGTTCTTGAAATTTCTCGGCAATGGCGAGAACATCCTCCTCTGTTGAGGGGTCGGGAGTGAGTAATTCCGAAAATTTAGCTTCCCTGAGTGGGGCTGGATAATACCTCTCCATCATGAGAGTCTTGAACTGATCCCAAGTACATGATCCTTCGGTGGGTTTCAATGATAACCACCAAGAATGAGTGCTCTTACCTAGGTAGTAAGCCGCAACTGAAACTTTATGTCCTTCGGGACACTCTACCATCGCAAATAACTTCTCGAAATGTTCGAGCCAATGAACAATATCTACCGGCTCAGACGAGCCCTCAAAAGTAGGTGGCCTTTGGCGAGAGATGTCGCCGATGATACTGCTCACATTCCTCTCTTGCCTCTGAGGTGGCGGCGGAGGAGCCTGTTGATTTTGATTGACTGAGTTATGCATCGTCTACATTAGCTGTGCCATCTGGGTCATTTGGGCCATCATGCCCTGCATAAAAGCAAGTGGGTCAACCCGAACACCTTCTGACTGAGCCGTGTCCCGGGTACGACTCCCCGATAGTGAATGATCGCGTCCAGGTGAATGAGTGGCAGCGTCGCTGCTCGATGAATTAGCATTATTTCTCGCATTTGCACGTGTATTCACACGAGCTCTAGGAATTCGGCCCGCTCCGCGGCCTCGTCCTCCACGTCCTCTGCCTGCTCTCTCCATACTGAAGTAGAAAAGTCACATGATGATTATATTCCCCGCATGTATATCCCGTTATGATTATGACATGAGATGATGAAAATGAGCATAGACGCTCTAACACAGTGATTACATGAATGATTAACTGAGGTGACATGATTATCTGATGAAATTATTGAAATGATTATCTTGAACAAATTAACAAGATTATTGATATGATCTTCCAGATCAACAACCGAGTAATGAAATGAATTGAGAGATTAATGAGTTAACATGACCGTCCTGGTCAAAATGAAAATGATGATTGAAGATTGTTAACTGATGAATTATGAATGAATGATTATTGCCAGGAATTATACCATGGCATTAGAAGTCTTACAGCTCTTGGTCTGATTGGCTCGGCATCTGCACAGGTCACACGTGACGCGAAAGTCCAATGATACTAGTTCGATGACGATGATTTCAAATGAGACATGACTCGAAAGGCAGTATTCAAAACCTGTCTCTGATACCAACTCTGTAACACCCCAAACTAGGTGGATATTACAGTGCCGTGAATCCCCGACTGGGACCCACCAGGCAAATGAAAATGATGAATTAAATAATATAATTGTAGTACCGAACCACATTATATTACCAAGTACTCCGATGAGGAGTTTAAGTATAACACACCAGGACAATACCGAATACTAGTATATTTTATATGAAGATAAAATACACCACCCTGAATAAATAAACATCTCAAACGGAATTTGCAGCGGAAAATACAAATGATGGAAATGACTGAAATGACTGAAACAAATGGAATGACTGGGGCCCCCCTACTAGTATCACTGGGACTCATCGCCATCAACATGCTCTTCCCGTGCCTTTGCCTTGCTGTGACCTGAAAACAAAATCCCCCAACGGGGTCAGTTACACAGAACAACAATCCTCAAGGGTTGAAAATACACAATCATGATATAACTGAAATTATGAAATATCCTTAGTTACGAATTACGCTGAAGAGGAGTATCATAGTACGCCCGTAATGTTTTGTGCAAGTGTACAAGACGAATGACCGGACACACCCGTCCTTGTACCTAATTAGTCTCACGGAGGTAAGCGTTACCGTGTGCACGGTCCAAATGTATCAGTGAACCCAATACATGACCATCGTGTGCCCGACTAAAAATTCCACACAACCACACCCGGCCACGCAATATGAACCCAGAAGGTCATATGAACGAGAATTACCGCAATGAACATCAATGAATAATAATTCGACAAGGCCAAGAATGACTTACCGAGATGAAAATAATAGTGACATGATTGGTAACTCAATGAAATGATTGGAACCGTCGTTCCTCGTGAATGAAGTGATTATTTGACAATTATAAGTCTCAATACGGTTATTACCATGATGAATGAGTATGATTATGAATGATCAACAACAAAAAGGAGTGAATGTCCTTTTAACCGAGTAAGAATCAACTTACACAACCGGTGAAGAATGTCCGTCCACGAACAACGTCCTAAGTGAAATGTCGGTCGCTCGAACAACCTTGAATAACACAATACCAATAATCCGTTCAATACACATATCAAACACGATTACAACCAACTCGAACGTCGATACAACCATATCCGAACTCGTAGATGTACTCTAACGAATACGTTGAGAATATCCTTCCCGTCGGTTATAACCAAACCCAATTTATCGAAACCAACTTCAAATGATTGATTCAACCAGCAAAACAATATCAATGACATCAATAATTCAATAGGAATCCACAATTCAAGTTTACAACAACAACAATCGGAAAATCCCCAAATTAACCGAAGTCAACCCCAAGGGTTCTTGAAATAATTCCGAAAATAGCCATTAAATCCATAAGAATATATTTATCCAAGGTAGAAAATCCATATCTAACATATTCCAATAATAATCCAAGCTTACACGAAGAAATCGGAAGGAAAAACCCAAAAATCCGAAATTCTAGATCCAAGAGATTAATACATTAGATTTGATGTTTTGGAGATGATGAAGTGATGATTAATCCAACTCAAAGACTTGAAGGAGATGATTGATGATTACACCTCGAAGAATACTCTTCAACTCACTCCAAATCGCCCGGAACCGATGAGAGAATGTGAAGAAATGACAAATGCCAAAATCTGGGCTAACTGTCCAATTTATAATGATCCCAGTTTAGCGCGCGCTAGCCCCTATGCTTAGCGTGCGCTAACGGGTGTTCTGGGTAGTCCGGTACCCAATGTCCGACAACGGTAGCGCGTGCTACGTACCTTTGGTAGCGTGCGCTACGGATGTACAATTGGCGTGCGCTAACCCCAAATGTTAGCGTGCGCTAACGAATTATCTGATGCCCAGGGCTGGAGTCCAGAAACCTTCTGTCCTCTGCTCTGATCGCGGTAGCGTGCGCTACAATCGATATTTAGTGTGCGCTACAATATCGATTGCGTACGCTAAAAACCACTCATAGCGTGCGCTATGAATTAATCCAATGCAGTCCAGTAGCCACTGGACTCAACCGGATTCGACCTTAGCGCGCGCTATACCGACTGCATAGCGTGCGCTAATCCGGCCTACTAGCGCGCGTTACTTACCATTCGTAGCATGCGCTACATATAACTCACCTGCAGTCCAGTGCCTTCTGGACTGCAGCCAGGACAACATTAGCGTGCGCTAATGCTGAGTGGTAGCGTGCGCTACCTGTACTCAATTAGTGCGCTAAAGAGAGTACGTAGCGTGCGCTACTCCTCACACACAGCCCACCATGAAGATGACAATGATGATACGCTCGGCCCGACTATCCAACCGGGTTGAATGATGAAATAACACTGATACGCGGTACCAATATACTCCGAACGGTGAATACAATGAATGAAATGAACGATGAATGATCATTAATGAGTGAAAAATACTGAGTGACAATTACTGAATGATAAATACTGAATGATAATGACTGAATTACAAACGGGTATTACACGTTAAGTATACGTCATTGCTGACATCATATATCCGTTGCCGCCTTTTTGACTTTGACTCTTCCCAAAGATCATATGGTTTGAACACCTTTACGTACGTTAAGTACCATCCCTTACGTACGTTATTTTGTACTAGTTACGTACGCTATGCTTGATAGCTTACGTACGTTAGCCTTGTAAAATTCCAGCTTTTTGAACTTCGATTCCTTCGATGCTTTGTTTCGTCTCTTTGTTGTTTTGTTTTGTGTATCAACTTAAATCATCAAAACATTATTATATCATGCATGGAACAAAATGTTCCAACAGAAATGATCGAGAAGGAGCGCGAGCAATGGACAACTGACGATTTCAAGCATGCGACCCTCGATAATATAGTTAATAATATGCTGTTTGTCACTCTCAATAAAGGCACATTCTCAAAGGTAAAGATCTGTAAGACAGCTAAGCAAATCTGGGAGAAACTCAAGCTAATTTGCGAGGGTACTGAGCTCTCAAAAGAAAATAAAATTCTAAGCTTACTCAGCAGTTTGAATCTTTTGAAATGAAATCTTCCGAAATGCTTGAGGAGCTTGACTTCAGATTCACTAGCATTGTTAGTGAACTTGAAGTATTGGGTAAAGTGTATACCCAAAAGGAGAAAAAATTAAAATCTTTAGATCACTCCTTGTCCGATGGGACATTAAGACTACAGTTATGCATGTATCCTATAATCTAAACAATATTTCCACTTTTGATCTCTTCTCTAACCTCAAATCTTTTGAGTATGATATCGACAAGAGAGAGAAGGCAGAATAGTCACTGCCAAGACTAAAGCACTGGCTGATGTATCTAACAGAAGACACAGCTCTGCACCCAACACATCCAACCACACAAGACTGAAGACAGTGATGATGACATCATATCACAAGATGAACTGGCTATAACTGTAGGAAACCTGGACATTATGCAAATAAGTGTCCACATCCAAAATTCAAAAAGTTGCCAGAAGCTGAGCATCAGGAAAAGGATGAAAGAAGGCATGTCTGGAAAAACAAACTAAAGGCCCTGATTAGTGAATCACAAGCCTCGCCTGCATCGAACAAGACCGAGTAGTGCCTTCAGAAAATCACTGACAGTGACTCCTCCGACGATGAGATCGAGGATAAAGCATACATGTTCTTTATAGCCAAAGAAATATAAGATGATGATGACAGCGATGATGAAGTAAGTTCAACTTCAACTATTCCTGTAAATGCATTGCATACTTTTGAAAATATGATGAATAAATTTAAAAACATTCAGAGAGCCCATGAGACACTTAAAGGAGAACACATACAGCTCGAAATTTCAAGCTTAGAGCTGAAAGAAGAAAATTACTTGCTTAAAAACAATTATGAAAATATGTCGCTTAATTGGGAAAACAGCAAGGTCACATTTGAAAAACTCATGGAAATCAATCATCAACTTGGAAAAGATTTTAATGAGGCTAAGTCTCACATTGAGAGCAAGATAAATGATTATGCTTTACTCAAAGCAAAAGTAAAAACTCTCAAAAAACGAGAAGGAGAATTAGAGACCATCTTGAAATCATTCGAGAAATCGTCTAGACGGCTGGAAGAAATTCTAAGCATTGGGAAGCATGTCCACGACAAACATGGCTTAGGATATGACTCGTTCTCCCATAAGGGAAAATCTAGTACGGTATTCGTTAGGGGAGTGAAACTCATTCCTGTTCCTAAAGAAACTCCAAGTCCCGCAATGGTTACAGCTGCCCCTCCTCGTACAGCGAAGGCTGTAATTCCGCCTCCAAGTTCATATCACAGATAGCAAAAACCTCCGCCTCCCAGACCTGTAAGGTGTGATCAACAGCATGCTCCCCGAGCATATCAAAAGTGCCAACAACCATTCAGAAAGAAGGCTCTATCTAAATATCAAAGGCAAGCACCGCAGAACTTCCAACAATACAGTGGGACTAGATATTGGATACAGGAGCCTCAGTATCCATCTAGAAATCAAGTCGCCCCACAGTATCAAAAACATCTCTGGGACTCCAACTGGTGACCCAGAAGACAAGCTGTAAGGCCGAAGATAATGGCTCCACCTCCAAGACGACAATCGTATTGGAATAATAACCATAGACCTTACATGCATATTAATCAAGGTTACAGTGACTACGTGCCTACCCCACGTAAACATCGTAAAACTAGACCAAAAGTAACCTACAACAAACAAATTAATGTCAGGCAAATTTGGGTACCAAAAGGCACTAATATACATGGACCCAACAATCAAAGGGAACCTAAATCTACTTAAATTCTTTGCTTACATAATATCAAAAAGAAGGACATCTGGTACTTTGACAGCGAATGTTCTCGGCACATGACAGGCGATATCAGCAAGCTGTTAGATTATGTAGAAGGTCGCAGTCCAAAGGTTCGTTTCGGTGAAAAGTCCAAAGGAAGAACAAGTGGGAAGGGAACCCTGCTTGTAGGGAAGTTCAAAGTCACCGATGTAGCCTATGTTGAAGGCTTACAGTACAACCTACTTAGTTTTCTAGTTTTGTGACAAACAGTTCTCGGTCAAATCTTATGTAGACCACTGTAGGGTGAATGATATCAATACCAAAGAAATCGTCCTCACAGGAAGCAGATAAGGTAATATGTATATTGCTGATTGGAAGCCTATGAACTCAACTATTCCTTGTTTTTGTTGCCAAAGGCACTACAGATCAAAGCTGTCTATGGCACAAGAGGATGTCTCACATTAACTTCAAGACGATCAACAAACTCGCCAGACAGGGAATGGTTAGAGGTTTGCCCGATGTTTCATTCTATAAAGAGCATCTGTGGACCCTGTCAGAAAGGTAAACAAGTCAAAACCACCTTGAAAATAAATCATACCTGTCCACCCACAAGGTTCTGGATATGCTACACATGGACCTCTACGGTCTTGTAGACACTGTAAGTTTGGGAGGTAAGAAATACTGTCTCGTTATTATTGATGATTTTTCTAGGTATGCTTGGACAATTTTTCTAAGCAAGAAGGAAAAACGCACAACGAAGTTGCCAGAGCACCTGAGAAAGCTTCAGAATGAGACAGGTTTGAGTATCATGTCTATTCGTTCTGACAGAGGTACTGAATTCACAAAGCGCTTTATAGAGCAATACTGTTCGAATAATGTAATACAACACGAATACTCAGTAGCCCGGACTCCTCAGCAAAATAGTGTCGCCGAGCGAACAAATAATAGACTCAATGAAGCAACAAGAACCATGATTTCGGCAAGTAAGTTGCCGCAACGGTTCTGGGGAGAAGCAACAAATATAGCATGCTACACACAAAACCGCTCTATCATCAACAGACATCACAACAAAACAACCTATGAGGTATGGAACAATAAAGCTCCATTAGTTGCATATTTTCACATATTTGGATGAAGGTGTTATGTTATGAATAATGGGAAAGATCAACTCAAGACGTTCGACAAAAAGTCGGATGAAGGAATATTTGTAGGATATTCTTCTGTCACCAAATCTTTCAAGATCTTTAACAAAAGAAAGCTGACCATAGAGGAATTTATCCATGTAGTGTTCGATGAACCTCATTTTGATCTTACAGGAGTAGAATACTTAACCCAGAATATCCAAATACTCTCAATTGATGACCCTCAAACTCCAATAGAACCTGTCGTAGACTTAGAGACCAATCCCGCAGCTGTAAGATCAGAAGTAGTCGAAGCTGATGCTATACAAGCTAAAGCCGAGACTACAGCACCACAAGATATGGTACGGGATGCTGAATTAGAACCTGACAGGAGATGGTTGAGATATCACCCACAGGAGTTTATTATAGGAGATATTTATGCTGGTGTATCTACCTAAAGAAGAATACAGAGTACACAAGGAACTGTAGTTTGTGCGCAAGAAGAGACCGATTCTAAGAAATCTCCATTTCTTGTATGGAAATATCAAGCTGAACTTAGGAGAGTAGCTATATTCACCCTAGCTATATTCTTAGCTCAATCCGAATATGTTTACACCAATGAAGCTTTGAATAATTCCCACTGGATCACTTCCATGGAAGAAGAGCTTAATGGTTTTGAAAGAAACAATGTATGGTATCTAGTACCCAGGCCAGACCATCAAGCTGTAATTGGAACCAAATGGGTATTTAGAAACAAGAAGGATGAGAATGGACTTGTGATCAGGAACAAATCCCGTCTAGTCGCACAAGGCTATAGACAGGAAGAAGGCATTGATTATGATGAGACATGTCCCTGTAGCTAGACAAGAAGCCACTAGGATATTCCTAGCTTTTGTCGCCCATAAGAGCTTTATAGTCAAATGGACATTAAGAGCGCATTCCTGAATTGAGATCTTGCCGAAGAAGTGTATGAACCACTAGGGTTTTTCAACACTGAAGGCAGAGACCTCATATACAGACTACAGAAAGCTCTGTATGGACTTAACCAAGCACCTAGAACTTGGTATGAAACCTTGTCCCTGTACCTTATCAACCATGGATTTGAGAAAGGTTCTCTGGACAAGACTCTATTTAAGATACAAGAGGGAGATGACCTGTTAATGGTACAAATAATTAATATTATATTTGGTTCTACTAACCTTGCTTTATGTTAAAGGTTCTGTCATCTCATGCAAAGTAAATTTAAAATGAGTATGATGGGAGAACTTAGTTATTTTCTAGGATTGCAGGTTAAGCAACTGCCTACAAGAATCTTCATCAACCAGGAGAAGTACAACAAGGAGCTACTAAACAAGTTTGGGATGAACAACTCCAAATCCTCGTCAACCCCCATGAGCACTTCCACGCAAATTAGTGCTGAAGAAGCTGAAAAGCCGATTGATCGATCACTCAACAAGAAACTTATAGGCTCACTCCTATACCTAACGGCTAGCAGGCCCGATATCTTGTTTGCTGTAGCAGTGTGTGATCGGTATCAAGTAGCACCTAAGGAATCACACTTCACAAGAGCCAAACGAATCCTTAAGTATGTGAAAAGAACAATTGATGTAGGATTGTGGTACCTAAGGAAAGAGAATTCGATTTGGTTGGCTACAGTAACTCAGATCTCGGAGGCTGTAAGCTAGATAGGAAGCGTAGAAGCGGTACTTTTCACTTTCTTGGACCTAGACTTGTGTCTTGGTTCAGTAAGAAGCAATTGGCCAACTCTCTTTCTACAGCTGAGGCGGAATACTATGCCGCTGGAAGTTGCTGTATGTAGATTCTCTGGATGCAACATCAATTGCAAGACTATGGAATATGCCAGAGTGACGCCAATCATGTATGATAACACGAGTGCAATTGCAATAACGCACAACCCTATATTGTACTCGCGAACTAAGCATATTGATATGAAGCATCATTTCATCAGGAATCATGTTGAGAATAAAGAAGTTCGAATCGAGAAGATTCACATAAACATTCAGTTGGCCGACATCTTTACAATACCTCTCAGCACAACTAGATTATGTATGATTCATCAAGAATTGGGAATGCTACAGCCTGACTCCCTGTAAGTTTTTACGCTTCTACTTATCAATTGAGGGGGAATGGTGTAAGACCCAAGAATACAGTATCCATTTTAATTAACTGTACACTCAGAACAAGTCAAACTGTAGTAAAAAGGAGGCATAAAACCTTCCTACAGTTGACGTTTGCATTAATTAAGGGGGAATACAATATGACCATGAATACAATATTAATCTAAAATTGCTGTCAGAATTGAATCCTGTATTGTTCGCGGATACAACACATACGCTGTAGGATATCAATTATTATTATAATAATATTCTATTCATACAGAAAATATTTTAAGTCCATGTGCCCTGTTTATATTTCAAGTGTCTTATCCTTTAATGGTTTTAAAGACACCTGGACTTTATTGCCTCAAATACCATAATTTTAATAATTTCAAACCGCCGTTTCATGCAATAAGGGAAGACGAACTGTCATAAGTGGGATCGGTCATCATTTCAAAAATAGATGGATGAGGTGTACAAGTTACTCTAAATCCATCCTGTACGTTCTTTAAAAGACGTTTCCCATCCCTTATATCTGACCGTTCACTGTATAAACCCTAATCTTCCCTGCACCCTATAAAAGGACTTTATTTTGCTCCGTTAGACTCTTTACGCTTTTAGCAAATTAAATGAGTCTTAATCAAATAGTCTACATACTCTCTACATCTTTCTGCATTTTTCTGTGAAATTCCCAGTTACTTCAAACTTTTCTTCTGCAAAAATGTCAGCTTCTCAGACATTTTAACTTTCCATGAAGAAGAAGGAATCTATCATCGATGGGAGTATCTTCGCCAGATCCGTGGTGATGGAGAGAATTAACCTTGAAGGAGAAGACTTTGTCGGGATGGAAATGGTTGTTTCCAGGGTGAAACAGCAAGGGCTGTACCGCCTTGCAAGTCACCATGCTGAGTTGTACGATGAGCAGATAGTGGAAGAATTATACTTGGACGCCTCGTTCAAGTAGTCATATCAAAGGAAAGGAGGTGAGATTTTTGACATCTCTGTGACTGTTCAAGGGATTGAGATCTCTGTGAATAGAGAGTTGTTGGAGAAGATGTAGGCTACCATTTGATGGCCTGAAAATGGAAGAGTTGGAGACCTTCGGGTCGGAAAGTTTACTGACAGCTGGTAGATGTTCACTTGCGATGAGAGGGCTAAAAATATCCACCCCTCTTGCTACAAGAAAAACTTACAATGCTGTACATTTATCTGTACGACTTCTGTTGCCCAGTGGTTGAGAACCGGACATGACCCTTTGAAATGTGCACCAATCTCCGCTTCAAAATGAATGGTGTCAAATTATACTGAAAAGAATTTAGGAAGAGGCTGCTAAGCTGAATCTGCCAAGAAATCATTTGGCCTCATCCTGAACTACATCCCCACTCATTGCGGAGTGAAACAGTCCGCAGATTCGAAGAAGGTTGGCACTGGGAAGTTTATTGGTGGGATGAAACCTACTGTGTTCAACAAATCTCCCTTGGTTGCTAAGCATGCCCATCTCAAGTGACCTGAGGGACGTCACTCTAAGGATCTCGAGTGAGGAGAAAAAGAGAAAGAGAACTGTTTCTGACAGTCGGTCACCTCATGTTGTCGAGAAGAAGAAGACAAAAAAGTCTTCTAAGGCTGAGCCTACAGTAACTGCAGCGGTCACTGTAGATGCCTCTTCTGTTCCTGTAGCTGAACCAATCCTACAGGGCACAACCCTTTAGAAGTGACAGTCTCTGCTAATACAGCAGGTCCTAAGCTTGTGGTGGCTATGATGGATGAACAACTATTTGCTAAGTTGGAAGGTTCCAGGTAGTCGACTGCCACTTCAGAGCCAAAAGCCGTTACTCCAAACCGGGTACCCACCCATGTACGGATCCCCTCTCCCCACAGGGTACCATCCCCTTTTCAAGATCCCTCTCCACAACAGGGTCCCATACCTATTGAGGATCCCATCCAGACAGTAAACCCAACTACTGTACGGAGTCCCTCCCCAATAGACATTATAAATAATACTCTCCTCCGGGTTCAAATTGAGGAACCTTACGAACGCTTCAAAACCCGAAAGTCCTACAGGGTCGCCCTGTACGACACCCTATACCACTGGGCCGACTAAAACGATGAAGAATTATTCGCAATAGAGGTCATGAACACCCAGAATGTCAAAGTCTTGATCCACTGGGAGGATCACTTTTGCCGTGAGATAATCTCCGACTACTACACGACAAAAGAGAAGGATATACTCAAAGGAAAGTCACAGTCCACTGAGAAAGCTCCATCGCCCAGCCACCACTCTGACCTTAACTCGGACGACGACGATGCCCTATAGGCCGGTCTAAGGATCAGCCGTGAAGAGGCCAGGGAAGGTGAAATGGCCAAGCTATAATCACAACAGGGTCAGGGGACATCTGAAAAACAACAGTCCCTCTTTTCATCTCTAAAGATCAAGCTGCTCTCGAACAGGACGCCTAGTCTATTAGCCAATCTGAAAACGCCTCCCATGCCATCCGACAAGAGGATTCAGTCCCTCTTCCAGATCAGGGAGAAGTTGAGAGCCAGCAGGAGGATTCAGTCCCTCCTATACTTCCGACTGCAGAAGAGCAACCCAAACAGGAGGAATCAGTCCCTTCAATCTCCGAGACTGAACCAACAACACTACCTTCCGAAGCCCCTACTTCTGAAGCTCCTGCTCCAGATGCCCATGCATCTCCCATCTCTATTAGCTCAAAATCAGATTCTGATGATGGTTATTTGCTAGAAGACAGACCGCGGAGACCCCGTCATCATGTGGTTCTCTGTCAACTTGGAGAACCTTAGGATTCCAAAATTGCACACCTTGGCTCCCTGCGCACCGAAGCCTGCATCGAGCAACTACATGCAATTGGCCGGCAGACAGTATTATTGCAGGACGCTGTAAAGGCCCTGTATGATGTTGGAAAAGAACTCGAATGGATGCGCGAGACTTCATAGGACGAGCTCCCCAAGCTGAAATCTGCGATCAACAATGTTGAAGACACGTTCCGCCTAACGCCTACAACATTGTGGCAAGCGCTCAACCAATTCAAGTAGCATCAGGAGAAAATCATAAGCCAAGAACAGGAATAGCTCAGAGTTGCCGAGGCCAAAACGGTTTCCGCCCTACACCATATAAGCACTAGGCTGACTAAGCACGATCACAAGATAGATGATATGTCTTTGGTGCTCGGTACACTAGTTGAGAGCGTCAATGATCTGATGACCCAATAGGCCGAATCTATGAAGATCCTTCAGGACATTCAAGGCAAGGTGACAGAACTTGATGATGCCAAAAAGGGGGAAGAGTCCAGAGAGGCTGCTCGGAGATAGAGATTAGAGAGAGAGAGAGAGAGAGAGAGATGGAGGCAGCGCTGAAAGAAAGTGTTGCTACTGCTATTGGATGACTGGCCGCAACCAGGTCGAGTCAAGCTACAGAAGGATACAGGGTGACTGGCACTCGACCTGAGTTCCAGTATCCCAACATCCCATGGAAGAACAAAGTCTAAGCCTGCTGAGATTTTGCTTCCCACTGACCGACAACCTTCAACTGATGATCTGAAGAATTGGAATAAGAATGAACTGATGAGATACTTCCGTGTGTATAATACCTGGATAATTATCATGTATTTCATCTGTATTTGAAATTTATAGCATTTGATTATGTGGTCTAATAATCCAGGTATGATCTTCCCGTGTACGTATTCTTACATTCATGAGCTTCCAAACATGCATGCATGTCAGTGGAACGTAACGCACGTTAAGAGCTGAATATAACATACGTTATGGTCAAGGCATAGCGTACGTAACAGACAGTCAAAGCCAGATAAGTCTGGTCGGGGCATGGGGCTAGTGAGGATATTGTCGGGTAAGATTCCCCACGTGAACCTGGACAACTTTTGATAAAGCAAGTCAACGAGACATAACGTATGTTAAAGGAGAATAATAACATATGCTACACTGAACATATTACGTACGTAAGTGTGAGTGTTAACGTATGTTAAGGGAAGTGAGAAACGAGATAGTGAGCTAGTGACTAAGGCTAGTGTACGTAAGGAGTTGCCCCTAACGTACGTTAAGGTGATAATGTACTTAATCTTTTGTGGCTAACGTACATAAATTTCGGAAACATATATATAATACATCAATCCACCTCATTTCACACTTTTTCTAGTTCGTTCCTTGCCTGAATTCTACAAGTCCAGAGAGCCTCTTCCGCGATATAACCCTTGATTTAGCCTCTCTACTTGGTGGTTGAAGTTGGAAAGCATCTTGGATCGGTGTTCAAGCCCCGGTGTTGAGTTCGGCAGAGTATTTCAGTGTTCTCCTCCATAATAAGGTATGTAATGCCATCTCAGTCTAGGATTCGTGCTCTTAAACTGATTATAAACATTACTACTGGAGCTATTAAGGTTATTGATAACTTAGAGACAGCAAGGCATCCCAGACTTGGGAAATCGTGGATATAGATGGCTACAGGAGGTGACGAAGATGCACCCACCAAATTTCGATGGTTTTTCCGAGACGCCGACATGGGATCACTAGCTTAGAGAGTTGGAGAAAGTATTCGCCGGGATTAACTGCCCATATGACCGAAGATCCCCCATTGCCCAATATTTCCTGATGGGAGAAGCGTCCGAGTGGTGGGAAGCCATCCGGCCTATTGATCATGATGCCGATTGGGGAGAGTTCAAATTTACGATGGAAGCTCAGTACTGCCCTCGTCCGGTGAGAGAAGCTAATATTCGAGAATTTTTCTCCGCGCAACCTTCGGATGTGTCGGTGGCTCAGACGATTAAGATGTTTAATCAGCAGCTGGCGTTTGTTCGACACATGGTCCGAACCTATGAAGAAATGATGATTCAGTATGATATGAGAATGAAGCCGGAAATACCGAAGTACATGTCAGGTTTTTAATGCACCACTCTCATCTAGTATCAAGACAAAGCTCTGGCGTATGAAATAAAGGAAGTAGCCTTGGAAAAGTTCTATGAGTCCAAGAAACAAAAAGTCTCTTGTAGTTTTATAGAGCACAGGAGTAGTGGGCCCCGTAAAGACAGTCATCCTTTTATTCATACAAGAGGCTCCGCATCCATCCAAAGGTGGAAAGAACTCCAGATCCATATCAACAATGGCAGATACAACCAGGAAATGTTTTAACTGTGGCCGGACAGGACAATAACGACGTGACTGCTCACTTACCTCCGTGACATGCATAATTGTGGACGAGAAGGACATCGTGCAGTGTTCTGTGAAGAGGCTGCAAAATATTTTGGAGCTCGTACTTTGCAGCCAGTTCAGAGAGAGGCGAGCGTTCATCAGACACAAAAGAGTGTTCAGCCACCCCAGAATTTCGGCCGAGGTAGAGGCAGAGGATAGTACGACCGAAAGGAAGCATAGAGTGCTGAGTCCGCTCCTCCACGCCTTTACGAGATGAGAAGGGCGGACGACCAAAATGCAACTGTCATATCAGGTACCGTTTAGATCCTTTCGCAACCAGTTAGTGTTTTGTTCGATACAGGAGCTACACATTCGTTTATATCATTGTCTTGTGTTAATCATTTGAACATTTCTTATTTTCATGAATGTGAGCCTTATATTGTGGGTTTGCCGAGTGGGGATAGAATTACGGGGAACTTAGAAATTAGAGATTTTTTTGTAACAATCAGAGGCAAAGAATGGCCCTCAAATTTGATTGTAGTAGATATACAAGGAGACGATCTGATTCTCAGAGACGATTGGATTAACCGTTATGGAGCTATTATGACTACCGGAAGAGGAATATCTTAATGAGAGCCGAAGATTTTACCAAATTATTATTCGAAGGATGGAGACCAGGAAGCTCAGGAAAAGTGATCAAAGCTATGAAAGCTGTCAAACTACTAAAACAGGGCTATACTGGATACTGGTGTTACGCGATGAAGAAAGAAGAAGGAAAAGTAGAGCTTTTATCCATACATGTTGTGAATGAATTTCTGGACGTGTTCCCTAACAAATTACCTGAACTACCTCCATGAAGAGTTGTAGAGTTTACCATCGAGCTAGAATCAGGAGCTACGCTGATTTCTAAGGCGCCGAACCGTATGGCACGTACCGAGATGTATGAATTGAAGAAGTAACTGGAAGAATTGCCGGACAAAGGTTATATTCAGCCAAGCGTTTCGCCTTGGGGTGCACCTGTTCCTTTTGTTCGAAAGAAAGATGGATAACTTCAATTGTGCATCAACTACCGAGAGCTAAATAGGATGACAATCAAGAATAAGTACCCATTGCCACATGAATTGAGGTTTAAAGAATCAGATGTCCCGAAGTCAGCATTCAGAACTCGTTACGGACACTATGAGTTTGTAGTGATGCCATTTGGTCTCACTAATGCACCTGCTGTGTTTATGCAATTAATGAATCGAGTGTTCATAGAGTACTTGGACAAATTCGTAGTTGTGTTTATCGATGATATCTTGGTCTACTCTAAGAGTCCGAAAGAGCATGAGCAGCACTTACGGATCGTTTTAAACCTCTTGAGGAGCGAGTGGTTATATGCCAAACTTTCAAATGTGAATTCTGGCTAAAGGAAGTGATGTTCCTCAGTCACGTGGTGTCAGCGGAAGGGGTCCGAGTAGATCCCCAGAAAGTGGAGGCAATTTTAGAATGGAAGTTTCCTAAGAACGTGAAGGAGGTCAGAAGTTTCTTAGGACTTGCTGGGTATTATCGTCGGTTCGTGGAAGGGTTTTCCAAAATTACCCATCCACTTACTCGATTACTGCAGAAAACCCAAAAGCTTGAATGGAGCGAGATGTGTCAGGCCAGTTTTGATGAATTGAAGAAGAGATTAACGACGGCTCCAATCTTAACATTACCGCAATGAACCGAAGGATTCATAGTTTACAGTGACACTTAAAATCAAGGTCTCGGGTGGGTATTGATGCAGAATGAGAAGGTGATCGCATACGCTTCACGACAGTTGAAACCATATGAAGTAAATTATCCAACTCATGATTTGGAACTGCCAGCTGTTGTTTTCGCCTTTATGATATGGAGACACTATCTATATGGGACTCACTGTTAGATCTTCATAGATCATAAGAGTATTAAGTACATTTTCAGTCAAAAAGAGTTAAACATGCAGCATAGGAGATGGCTGCAATTGATTAAGGACTATTATTTGGAAATTATTTATCATCCAGGAAAAGTGAACGTAGTGGATGATGCACTGAGCCGCAAACTCGTTTCTATGTGAATGCTAGAGACGCTCACACCCTAGTCCAGCATTCAACGAGAGTTCATTCGTGAAGGAATTTAAGTATGGTTACAAGGCGTTGAAGGACAATTATGTGTGATGGAATTAACTTCATCATTGACCGAAGAAATCAAATCTATGCAATTAGATGACCCTCTGATGATTCGGTTATGTGAAGAAGTGAGCAAGAAAAAGGCCCCATGATTTGTAATTCATGAATATGGAGTTTTGAGATTTCAGAGTCGACTTTGTGTTCCCGATATTGATGTTTTGAAGCAGACAATCATGAAGGAAGCTCACATTACGCCCTATTCTATCCAGCCAGGCACTAGTAAGATGTATAAGGATCTGAAGCAGAATTTTTGGTGGGGCAACATGAAGAAAGATGTGGCGGATTATGTCTCGAAGTGTTTAACTTGTCAGCAGGTTAAGATCGAATATCAGTGGCCCACCGGAATGTTGAAGCCACTTTCGATTCCTGAATGAAAGTGGGAAGATATATAAATAGACTTTATCACCAATATGCCGAAGACCAGAACATGGATGAACATGATTTGGGTGATAGTTGATCGTCTAACCAAGTCGGCTCATTTTCGGGGCATTAGGGATACTTGGGGACCGGAGAGGTTGGCACGAGTGTTTATTGCGGAGATAGTCTGATTGCATGGTATGCCGAAGACCATTATTTCTGACCGAGACGGTCGCTTCGTGTCACATTTTTGGAAAGCGGTACATAGAGCCTTGGGAACCGAGCTAAACTTTAGCACAGCTTATCATCCTCAAACCGATGGACAGTCCGAGAGGACTATTCAGATAGTAGAGGACATGTTGAGAGATTGTGCCTTAGATTGGTCAACTGATTGGGAATTTCATCTGCCGTTGATTGAATTCACATATAATAATAGTTGGTATGCTTCTATTAAGATGGCCCCTTTCGAAGCATTATGCGGAAGAAGATGTAGATCCCTTTATGTTGGGATGATCCGTCTGACTTAATCGGGACAGAACCAGAAGGTAGCTTTGATTTGTGAGAGGCTGCTGACTGCCTAGAGCCGGCAGAAGTCTTATGCAGACGTGCGCCGTCGCCCGTTAGATTTTAGGATTGGGGATCATGTACTACTGAAAGTTTCTCCTACCGGAGGAATTTTTCATTTTGGGAGGAAAGAAAAGCTGAGTCCGAGATATATTGGGCCATTCGGAATTCTTGAGAGAGTTGGGGAGTTGGCGTTCAGGTTAGCCTTACCGCCATCGCTGAGTCATGTTCATAATGTGTTTCACGTATCTCAACTACGGAAGTATATACCGGATCCCAGTCATATCATTGACTTCGGTGAGATTGAATTAGCTAACGATGGCATGTTCGAGGAGAAGCTAATTAAGATACTCGAGAGTCGAGTCAAGCAATTAAGGAATAAACCCACCTCCTTGGTTAAGGTTCAGTGGTCTCGACATGGAGTAGAAGAAGCAACTTGGGAGACTGAAGATAGTTTGAAGTCGAGATACCCGGAATTATTTACATCTTAAGTTTCGAGACGAAACTTATTTTTAGAAGGAGAGTATGTAATACCAGGATAAGTATTATGTATTTCATCTGTATTAGAAACTTGTAGCATTTGATTATGTGGTATTAATAATCTAGGTATGATCTTCCCGTATTTGTATTCCTTCATTCATGAGCTTCCAAACATGCATGCATGCATCTGCACGTCATAACGTATGCTATCAGTAGAACATAACGTATGTTAAGAGCTGAAGGTAACGTACATTATGGTCAAGGCATAGCGTAGGTAACAGGCAGTCAAAGGTAGATAAGTCTGGTCGGCGCATGGGGCCAATGATGATATTGTCAAGTAAGATTCCCCGCGTGAACCTGGACAACTTTTGATAAATCAAGTCAACGAGTAATGTACGTTAAAGGAGAATAATAACATACGCTACACTGAACATATTACGTACGTACGTGTGAGTGTTAACATACGTTAAGGGAAGTAATAAATGAGACAGTGAGCTAGTGACTAAAGCTAACGTACGTAAGGAGTTGCCCGTAACGTACGCTAAGGCGATAACGTACGTACTGTTTTGTGTCTAACGTACGTAAAGTTCTGAAACTTATAAATAAGACATCAACCCACTTCATTTCACACTTTATCCTATTCATTCCTTGCCCGAATTCTGCAAGTCCAGAGAGCCTCTTCCGCGATATAACCCTTGATTTAGCCTCTCTACTTGGTGGTTGAAGTTGGAAAGCATCTTGGATCAGTGTTCAAGCCGCAGTGTTGAGTTATTCAGTGTTCTCCTCCATAATAAGGTATGTAAGGCCATCTCAGCCTAGGACTCGTGTTCTTAAAATGATTATGAACATTACTACTGGAGCTATTAAGATTATTGATAACTTAGAGAATCGAACACCATATTTTAGGAAGAGTGGAAGAATTTATACATATGATTTCCATTGTTAAAAGGATTAGAATTGAGCCTTGATTTTGTTAAACATAGGGATGAAGTTTGCTGAAATCGTAACATGCCTTTGACGATGAATTTTTGAAACACTCTTTTGAGGAATAATTTGTTAAGGTTATCACATGTGTTAGACGAATTTAAGAAGATAACGTAGAGGGCGTTCTTCAAGTATAGTTCGTGATTTGTAGAGGTTCGTGATGTGATAATCTTCATATTGATGGTAGAACAAAGTGATTAGTTTGGGTGATAATCGTTTTGAACTGAAAACCATGATAAAAAGTAGTTGCGTGTGGAAGAATGAAAATCATAGAGATGAACTAATTCTAGAACTCGGTTGAAATGTGTTAGAATAACCAAACCAAGTATTGGAATTGATATTCAGACCTTGAATGTGGACTTATGATGATTTGAATATCCTTGAATTCATAGATGTCGACATTTCATCTCTGTAATGGTCAATTGATTCGCATGAAGTATGTCAGTAGTTCGACTGAGCATTCATCGAGTAGTTGAACCGTGAAACGACCAACTTAGAATGCTAACTCGGTTGTGGTAGATGATTAGATGTTCGTACATTAGAATTATTACGTAAGTTGAGTTGTCGTTATTTCCTTTTTTGTAAGGTTTGAGGTTTACGAATGGTTGATCGAAGGAGCGGCCTTCGAGTTTGTTGAAGTCGTGAAGTATTTATTCTTGCTGTATTTCTAAGGCAAGTACTTTAATTCCATTTTATGTATTGATATTATACATGTTGTCGTGCATATGTGTCGTTGTTGTATGTCCATCTCATGTTGGTCCGATGGGATCATCTTGGGATCTACGGTAGTGTGCGCTGAATCATTGGACAGTTTTTTCCACCTCGTGTCAGTCCGGCGGGATCATCTTGGGATCTATGCAGTGAACGCTGTATCATCAGAATTACTATGTGTATGTTGTATCATGTTGTGGTTATTATGTCGTGAATAGTATTGTGAGTTTTCTCGTAGTAGATACTCTTTGTTATCGTTGTCGTTGATGATGTTGTCATTATACTTCATGAGATGTTGAATAATCTGTTGTATAATTAACGTACTTGTACTAGCATCGTTCTGCTAACCCCTTCGGGGGTGGACAGTTGTTTTAAGTTCAGGATACAGGAGGGCGGGAAAACAACCACTAGAGCTGCATGAGGACGAGGGTGCAGAGTGATGTTACGGCCGAGATGATTTGTCAGATTGTGTTTTGATTTAATAAAGTACTCGAGTACACTATTGTTTTATTTGTCTTTGAGGTTTGTATTCGGATGTTGATTAATTTGTACGTTTCAGAGTGGTGATGTAATAATTAATTTTACGATTGGTGTTTAACAATGTTGTTTTTAAATTCTTAGCCGAGTGAATCCTTGTATCAAGAATTTTCGGCGCTGTAATCATCCTGAATATTTCGGGGTGTTACAGTATGCTCATCAGGTAGTCTGCTATATGCAACAAGTGCAATACTGTGGAGGATGCAACAAATGAGTTCTCGAGGTGATTGGCAGAAGGAAGGCTCCCCCTATCGCTGATGTTGAAATCCAAGCACCAGAAAGGTGAATGGCTCACCCATCCGGAAGACTGGATACTTGCCTACGATCAATCCACTAAAGGAAGAAGTATCTACAAATATCGAGGTAATGACTCCCTAGTCAACTGGTGGAGAGAAACCATCAATGATACTGACAGGAGGCCTTGGAAGCACTCTCATTATAGGAGCTAGCCTGTTAGCCTTTACGTTGTATTTCTTTTTCCTATAGGCTTACCATTGCAGCAGGTATTATTTGTGTTGTATCTTTATCTTTCATAACTTTTAATTCTCCCATCTTATCAATAAATCTTGATTTCTTGAAAGATTACAACCCGTAATCTATGTTTACTGTTTTACTATTTGACTATGAAGTTTTGCTATATTTCAACAAGTACAAACTTGTTAAGTCGCAAAGTTGTAAGAACTTGTCTGGGAACAGTTCATATATTAAGTTTTATTCAACCTAGACTACACTTTGTAACATTGTGCCTACGCACCAATCATAATTTCAGTTGTAATACACTTAGCCATGTAGGATTTTCATTTTAAAGCTTACCTGCAAGCAGTTCATATTTCTAGACTAAGTATTGAAGATCAGATCAATCGTACAGAAGACTTAAAGATAGCCTCTTTGTATCTAGAAGACGGTATCTAGAGAGTTTTGGCATTATCAAAAATGGGAAAATTGGTGGGATAAACATTCATGTTTTGATAATTGCCAACATACAACAAAAAAGTCTTAAAGAAGTCCGAATACTGTTATGTATGGAAGCTGTTAGCATACTCCCTACATCGTGTCCATACAACAAAGAGATCTTCTACAGAGTCCATTCTACCGAGCCTACTTCATACAACAAGAGTAATAGTGCGTTGGATACAGCAGTCACACTGTAGGTGTTTTGATTAGGAAAAGTAAAATATATCTAACAAAACTGAATGGAAAAATCTTTAAAACTGTTGTGAAATAAACATTGTTTATTTATAAAGTATTCACGGATAAAGCAGCATTTATTGCTGATAGGACAACATTTAATACGACCGGAGAGAGACAAGTCTGAACGTTATGAAGAGCATTTAATGCAAAGACAGAAAGGATGTCTGCAGCATTAAATGCAATCTGCTTTAATTCAAACATTCAGCAGCCGCCAATCAGAGACGTAAACATCTCACCAACCAGCCAACGGCTACATTTATAACGAATCTATTTCCAAGGTTATACATAGCCCCAAGCAAGAGGACTTAAAAGACTGAAGAACATTCTTTCTCGCGCAAACTCTGATAGATTACTCTGATAATCTAGCTATACAAGAGCAGTATATTTCGTGAGCATACAACAGTATTCATGCAAAGAAATATACTTAGTCCTCAACGCAAACAGCACAACATACAACAAACATTCATCAAAGACATACCTTGGAATTGTTTAACCCTTACTGTTGAGATTATCATTAGCCCTGTGTGGACTAAGGATCCTTGCATATTCTAACCTATATGGGAAGAATATCATTGAAGATGAAGCTTCGATCTATGTGAGTGACTAGTGCATGATTGATCTAAAATTTCATATACAGAATATCCCTTTTTCTGGCATAATCAAACTGATTTTTGATAAAAAAATAATTGTTTTAATGATATGTCAAACCATGAGCTAATAATGTTTATTTTACAGATTACTGACATGAAACGTCAAAAGGGACGAAAAGCAAAATTAAAATCCAAATCTGAAAATTTTCAAGGACAAAATCTACAAAAGGTGATGCAAGACACGTCGCAAAACTGGGCTGTTTCTCTTGTCCGTTTCTCACACAGCGCAAACAGGGCCGTGTCTTGCACCGTTCCGCACACGGCAGGCATTTTGCGCAGTGTCGTTGCGCATGTTTTGGATAGACCGAGTCACCTTACAAACAGCGATACAACACGGCACAAAATGGGCTATTTTCCAATGCCATTTTCAAGCAAATACATTGCTGAATATTCCACTTTTGACCATCTTGTGAGCTCAACAACCATGTATTTTATTTGGAGGTCAATGATCTGAAAATCAAGACATGCATGGAAGATCAAGTGTGAATCAACTACCAAAGAAAAAATCAAGATACTACAACACATTTTTTGAATTAAATAATCCATAGTATTCTTGAAAATCACCTACAAGAGGACACATTCGTCCATGAAAAAAATCACTCCTCTTCTTACTAAGAAATATCCTTTCTTTGGCAAGACATCTCTTCCTAGAAAAGAACTCTCTATTATAATTTTGTATCCATTTTATTTTGATTGTTTGAAGTTGTTCTTCTATTTTGTAATTGAAAAGTGCTTGATCAATAAGTACTTAGTATCTTACTTCATAGTTTGTAACTTTTGTAATCAAGTTCCAAGTTGTATTTTGGAGATCATTTCTTGCACTTTGATACATCGCATTCAAGTAAGTTTTCATCTATTGTCATTATGATTCCAAGTTATTACAAGTTTTTATACATTATGTATATTAATCAATTATATTTTAATTCTTGTACGTATAAACGATGAGTAGCTAATCTTTCTTCCTAGGGGAAGGGGGATTTCTATTAGGTTATATATAAAGTATTTGATTGATTTACACTATCTCGATTAAAAGGGATTAATTAGTTTAAATAGTGATTGATCATATCCTATTTCTACTAATAATGTAACACCCCCCAAGATATTAAGAGAATTTTACAGCGCCGTGGACCCCTACATGTGACCCACCAGGCTAATTAAGAAATATCACTCGTCTAACTATCTTAGATAGCGAGAAAACACACATCACCAGAACGAAAAATAAATGAAGCGCCCGGTATAACCGGCAAAACAGACATCACTGACAATCATAAATAACATATAATAATACAAACCATAATCCCAGTAGAAATGTCTAAGTACTCGCGAGTACTTTCTATAAGTTCACAAGTTTAAAGAAAAATAACCGCATTAAAAAGGACAACGGAAATAAAGAGACTCAATTGCACACGTCATCAACCCTGGCCAGAATCCTCGTACTGCCCCAGTGCCCGATCGTCCGGCTGAACATAACCTGAAATTCATAACAAGAATTTCCCCAAAACAGTTCCCCAAAGGGGTTAGAAGCCAAGCCCGTCGATCCACGTCTCTGTGGACCTCTACCGAGACGCCATCGGATCTAAGCCGTAGTGAGAATACACACACACGTTACTCATGCAATACTACCATGTTAAGCATGTAAGTTCATTAAGGGTACTTGACTCGATTATCACGACAAAAAGGCGAAATGAAACAATCGCGGTTGTGAGAAACTGGACACACCGAACATAGACGATTCGTCAAACACCATTACAACCAATTTGACAAGAATAACGATAATGGAAGACACCCGAAACCCCACCTACGATTCATGTAAGTTCGTACAAAAACAACAACGAGGATGGATCGCAATCGAACCCTCTCGATTTCACAAATATCACTAAACTTACCATGAACTCGTAGGGAAAACAAGAATACCACCAAGATTAACCATATACATCATGTATTAATCAACTATACAGAACGAATCAGACAAAAACTCAAAACCCCCCAAATTTCCAAAAAGAAAAGGTTATAGGAGATTACCTTGGATTAAGGATGAAGAACCCAAGTAGATGTTAATCTACACCAAAAACTCAAGGAAAATGATCTCTGAAGTGATTGGAAGAAGAAATCGCCTCCGAATCGCCTAAAGGATCACCCGGCCGCGGAGAAGGAGAAGAAATGAGAAATGAGGTGGATATGGGTCAACTCTCTGGTTTATATAACCAGAGAGCTTAGCGAGCGCTAACGATCCACAGTTAGCATGTGCCACCCAGCCAAAAACCAGTCCAGAAGCAATGGTTCTGGCCCGTTAGCGTGCGCTAGTAGAGAATAGCGTGCGCTAATAGCCCCTCGATAGTGCGCGCTATCGGGCCATAACATGTGCTACCTGGACACCAGACTGAGTCCAGAAACATTCTGCCTAGTCTGGACTACTGAGTTAGCGCGCGCTACCGGTCATCCAGCATGCGCTAAGTCCAAAACATAGCATGCGCTAATATACAAATTTAGCGTGCGCTAAGCTGCCCGTCTAGAGAGCAGAGGGCAGAAACAACCCACCGTCACTGCTGTGCTCGAGTCGTTAGCGCGCGCTACTAAACGAACGTAGCGTGCGCTACAAACAATAATAGCATGCGCTCCACAACAACAATAGCGTGCGCTAACGAGTGAAGACAGCAGTACAGACAGCACTCAAGGATGGAAAACAGCGAATTCCATCTCGGATGAAAACAACAAGCATCCGACACCAAACAACGGACCGAAGGAGACACACGAACAACAAGATCGAGTCAGAACCAAAGCGCTAAAAGAAAACACGATTCCTACTACCCAAGTGTTTGAAAAACTACAACGTTAGTAATCGCCCTAAAACTTTGGGAAATTACAAAATGGCCCAAAACATCTGAAACACACGATACATGATCGAAACAATATATGAAATCTCACAACATGCATAATAACATGATATGGATCTTTGGAAACCCCGAGACGGAGGTTCCGAACAACGATTACGAGAATCGAACGAAATAACGACGGAAAAGGCAATAAACACGGAATTGAGTATAACAAGTCCGAAACAAGCTCGGATGGCAAAAAGTCCAAATTCAAATATCCTCGAAATATCTATGAGGTTACAAGCGAGTCGCTAAAAACAAAAAATACACTAAAAATGAAAATACCGAGAAAAGAAAATGCGGATATTACATTCTACCCATCTAAAAATAAGTTTCGTCCCGAAACTTAACAAACAAACAACTTGGGGTACCTAACACGCATGCTATCCTCGGTTTCCCAAGTTGCCTCCTCGAAACCATGCCTCGACCACTGCACCTTGAGCAAAAGAATGGTCTTATGCCTCAGTCGCTTTTCAAGGTGCTCCAAAATCTTCAAGGGACGCTCCTCGAAGGTAATATCCTCGGCGACATCAATCTCACCATAGTCGATGACGTGACTAAGATTCGGAACATATTTTCTCAGCTGGGAAACATGGAATACGCTATGAACGTGACTTAAGGCCGGAGGCAACGCCAAATGGTATGCCAACTCTACGACTCTCTCGAGAATCTCAAAGGGCCCAATAAATCTCGGACTTAACTTTCCTTCCTTCCCGAAGAGGAAACTCCCCTTGTCGGCGACACCTTTAGAAAAACGTGGTCTCCCACCTCGAATTCTAAAGGTTGACGATGGACGTCGGCATATGATTTATGTCGACTCTGATCAGTCAACATCCTCTTCCGAATCAATTCCACCTTCGGCCTCGTCTCCATAGCGATATCCGGTTCAGTCTCGACCAAATCGGACGCCTCGTTCCAGAAAATCGGCAATCGACACCGCCGCCCATAAAGCGCCTCATACGGTGCCATTCGAATCGATGCATGCCAACTATTTTTATACGTGAACTCGATCAAATGCTCCTCCCAATCACTGCTCCAATCGAGAGCACAAGCATGCAACATATCCACAAATGTCTGGATAGTGCCCTCCGTCTGCCCATCCGTCTGAGGATGAAAATAAGTACTCAGACGCAAATGAGTACCTAACGCCTTATGTACCGCCTGCCAAAATTGCGATACAAAATGGCCATCACGATCCGAAACAATAGACTTCGGAGTACCGTGAAGCCTTACAATCTGCGCAATAAACACACGAGCCAACTTCTCCGGACCCCAAGTATCCTTGATGCCCAAAAAGTGTGCCGACTTGGTCAGACAATCTATAATCACCCAAACCATATTCATACCAGACCTCGATCTCGGCAAGCTCGTGACGAAGTCTATCGAAATATCTTCCCATTTCCATTTCAAAAGGGGAAGCGACGGCAATAACCCGGCCGGTCGCTGATGCTCGATTTTGACCTGCTGAGAAGTCGAACATCTCGCTACAAACTGTGCGACCTCCTACTTCATGTTGCTCCACCAAAAGTTCCTCCTTAGGTCCTTGTACATCTTACTCGAACCAGGATGAACTGAGTAAGGCGTAGCATGGGCCTCACGCAAAATACTCTACTTCAATTCCAAGTCGTTCGGCACACAAAGCCGACTCTGGAATCTCAACACACCATCCTCGTGAATCACAAACCCAGGAGACTTTCCCTTAAGAACATTCTCTCATATTTGAGTAATCAACGGATCCTTCAATTGCTTCAGTTTAATTTCAGCGAACAGCGACGACGAAATCTCTAAACCGCAAAGTTGCCCGACAACTCTTGGAAATAAAATCTCAACACTCAACTCAATCAAATCCCGCTGAAGCTCAGATCGAGACGTAAGTATCTCAAGCGTCCGCAACGAAACCGGTTTCCTGCTCAAGGCGTCTCCCACGACATTCCCCTTGCCCGGATGATAAAGGATTTCGAGGTCATAATCCTTAATCAACTCAAACCACCTCATCTGCCTCATATTCAACTCCCGCTGAGTAAATATGTACTTCATACTTTTATGATCGGGAAAAATCCGACTTGCAGAGCCAAAAGAGAGTGACGCCAAATCTTGAGTGCAAAAACAACTGCTGCTAACTCCAAATCGTGAGTACGGTAGTTGAGCTCATACGGCCTCAACTATCTCGACGCATACGGAATAGTCTTGTCGTGCTGCATCAACACGCACCTAAGACCCTGACGTAAAGCATCACTATAGACGGCGAAACTTTCGTTTCCACATGGCAACACTAAAATTAGGACTGGAGTCAAACACCTCTTCAACTCCTCAAAACTCGACTGTCTTTCGTCATTCCAGACATACTTCTCAGATTTCTGGAGCAACTACGTAAGTGGCCAAGCCAGTTACGAGAACCCCTCGACGAACCAATGATAGATGCAGCCAAACCCAAGAAACTACGGACCTCCTTCACATTCTTAGGCGGCGCCCAATCTAGCACTGCCTCAATCTTCTGTGGATCCACACGGACCCTCTCGTCTGAAATCACGTGACCCAAAAACATCACATCTTTCAGCTAGAACTGACATTTAGAGAACTTCGCATAGAGTCGCTCGGTCCTCAAATTGTCTAACACCACATGCAGATGATGCGCATGCTCCTAATCGTTCTTCGAATAGATAAGGATATCATCAATGAAGACGACAACACACTTATTCAAATACTCTATGAAAACTTTGTTCATCAACTGCATGAACACTGTCGGCGTGTTAGTTAACCCGAAGGGCATAACCACAAACTGATAATGTCCGTATCTCGTCCGAAAAGCTATTTTCGGAACATCGGACTCCTTCACCTGAAACTGATAGTACCCCGATCTCAAGTCGATCTTCGAGAATACCGCAGCTCCCTGCAACTGATCAAACAAGTCATCAATCCTCAGCAAGAGATACTTGTTCTCGATGGTCACCTTATTTAGCCCGCGGTAGTCGATACATAAATGCAGTGAACCATCCTTCTTTCGCACAAACAGAACCGGTGCACCCCAAGGTGAAGCGCTCGGTCGAATATACACTGACTCAAGAAGATCACTCAACTGCTTCTTCAACTCAGCCATCTCTGAAGGTGCCATGCGATACGGTGCCTTCGAAATTAGAGCCGCACTCGGCTCTAACTTGATAGCAAACTCAACCTCATGCTCTGGTGGCAACCTCGGTAACTCGTCAGGAAAGACATCAGGGAACTCACTGACGACTGGAATCGATGAAAATTCGACCCCACCGTCCTCCGACTTCAAGGCATAACACCAATAACCAGTACACCCCTTCCGCATGAGTCTCATCGCCTTCAATGAGTTAATCACGAACTTCTGGTTTCTCCTCTTTCGCCCCGTGAAATAGTGCTCGGTGCCATCCTCGGCTAACATGGTGATGATTCTCGTGCAGTAATTCATGATCGCACCATGACGATCGAGCCAATCATCCCCGAGAATCAAATCCTCACCCTCAATACCCATAACAATAAGATTAGAGAGCTAAGCCCTCTCACAAATAATCACAGAACAATCTTGGATCTCTCGATCACCAATGATACTATCACTGCTAGGAAGTTTAACGAGAAAAGGTTCATAAGGAAACAAACAGTCAAGACTCAAACGGCGCACACATTCTAGAGAGATGAATGAATGCGTGGCACCTGAATCAAAAATCACACTAATAGGATGAGACTGAATATGAACAGTACCTGTAGCCATGGTAGCCGCTGGACCATCGACTCTCCTCATCTCATAAATGCATGGGTGAGTGTAGCCGACGCTGGAAGCTCCCCCTCTGGTGGGCTGACCCTGACCTCTCCCTCAACTGGCACTCGGCGGAGACTGAGAAGCAAACGATCCTTGGTTCACACTCGGTTCCCTAGGCGCTGGAAGGAAGTCTGGGCATCAAGAGCTCTTTATCTCACCACATAAAGCAGCCTTGTGGCCCGGCTGGCCACACTGATTACACATCAGCAAAGGACTCAGACATGTTCGACTAATGTGGCCTGGTCGACCAAAGTTAAAACACTTCACATCATGGTAAGAAGTACTGGCAGTCCCGCGGAAACCCCCAGTAGAACGAGATGGACCACCACCAGCGGGAAAGTTAGCAGACTGAGATTTCTGCTAACCTCCACCCTTGTGGCCCAAAAAATTTTCAATGGACTTCTGTTTCTTGCTCTCACGAGACGCCTCACTGGCCGTCAAAGACATATCATATGCAAGAGCTCTACTCTGATAATCCTTTACGGTGGTGCAGGCGAGCCCAGGCATGTAGTCACGAATCTTCAATTTTATCCGTCTGGAAAAGTGGAAAATTTTGTCGCTCTTCTCTTTAGCTTGGGGTTGTAATCCGCAATTGCCTGAGAAACAGGAATATCCCGAGGCTGAGCATCATAAAAAGCATGTACCCGATCCTGTTTAACTGGCCACTGGCAATATTCAGTCTCCATCAGGTCTTTGAACTCGACCCATGAAGCAACATGGTCCTTAGGCTCAACAGCCTCCCACCAGTCAGTAGCGTCCCCAGTGAGAAAGTACTGGGAAATAGGGACCTTGCGATCCTCGGGACAGTTGGTAGCAATAAAGATCTTGGATATCTCTTGATCCAACCCTCCCAACCAATCGGGTCTGAAGTCCCCGTAAACTTAGGAGGATGCATCTTGATGACATCCTGAAGCCAACGATCTACTCCGCCCCGAATTGTGTTCTGAACCGCCTGATCTATCGCAGCCATTTGGTTCACCATTTGTTGCATCACAGCTGCAACACCAAGATCGACGTCACCACCGGTTGCACCCTCTTGAATAGCACTATGGCTCTGATGACCATCAGTGCTACCGACCCCAGAATTGTGTGATGTGGCCGCCTCACTGGCTGCCCCACATCCCCGACCGCATCCACGACCACAGCCGCAACCTTTACCTCGGCCTCTCCCAGCATCCATACTGAAGATAAGAGGTAGCAAATGAAATTCGACGATAAGTACGAGAGGAAAAACAGTCACAATTCAAGAATCGTAAGTACAATACGAGGAAAAAGGAATCGAGTAAGGAAAACTTACGAGCACTGGAAGTACCGAGATGATGGAAGCGGGGTGACAATGTGCAAAACAAAACACAACTAGACCCAATTAACCGACAAGCCTAGGTATCTATAAACCTAATTCTCTGATACCATTTTCTGTAACACCCCCAAGATATTCAGGGAATATTACAGCATCGTGGCCCCCTACATGGGACCCACCAGGCTAATTAAGAAATACTACTCGTCTAACTATCTTAGTTAGCGAGAAAACACACATCACCAGAACGAAAAATAAATGAAGCACCCGGTATAACCGGCAAAACAGACATCACTGACAATCATAGATAACATATAATAATACAAACCATAATCCCACTAGAAATGTCTAAGTACTTGCGAGTACTTTCTATAAGTTCACAAGTTTAAAGAAAAACAACCGCATTAAAAAGGACAACGGAAATAAAGAGACTCAATTGCACACGTCATCAACCCTGGCCAGCATCCTCGTACTGCCCCAGTGCCCGATCGTCCGGATAAACATAACCTGAAATTCATAACAAGAATTTCCCCAAAATGGGTCCCCAAAGGGGTTAGCAATTACGCTAGTATAAGTAACCAAATGAACAACTTACACCTTACACATATAGTCAAAGCATGCAAATGATAAAACATCAGCTTGAAACACACATTTTCGGAAATGCCATAACCCAAAACACATTTATAAAAATGCACCACAATTAACCGTTGATCCACACCTCTGTGGACGCCTACTGAGACCCCGTCGGATCTAACCTGTAGTGGTTAAAAGCCAAGCTTGTCGATCCACGCCTCTGTGGACCCCTACCGAGACCCCGTCGAATCTAACCCGTAGTGAGCATACACACACAAGTTACTCATGCAATACTACCATGTTAAGCATGTAAGTTCATTAAGGGTACTTGCCTCGATTATCATGACGAAAAGGCGAATGAAATAATCGCGGTTGCGAGAAACTGGACACACCGAACCTAGACGATTCGTCAAATACCATTACAACCAATTCGACAAGAATGACAATAGCGGAAGACACCCGAAACCCCACCTACGATTCATGTAAGTTCGTACAAAAAAAACCATGAGGACGGATCGCAATCGAACCCTCTTGATTTCACAAATATCACTAAACGTACCATGAACTCATAGGGAAAATAAGAATACCACCAAGATTAACCATATACATCATGGATTAATCAACTATACGGAACAAATGGGACAAAAACTCAAAAACTCCCAAATTTCCAAAAAAAATAGGGTTCTAGGAGATTATCTTGGATTAAGGATGAAGAACCCAAGTAGATGTTGTTAATCTACACCAAGAACTCAAGGAAAATGACCTCTGAAGTGATTGGAAGAAGAAATCCCCTCCGAATCGCCTAAAGGATTGCCCGGCCGCGGAGAAGGAGAAGAAATGAGAAATGAGGCGGATCTGGGTCAACTCTCTGGTTTATATAACCAGAGAGCTTAGTGTGCGCTAAAGATCCATAGTTAGCATACGCTACCCAGCCGAAAACCAGTCCAGAACCAACGGTTCTGCCCGTTAGCTTGCGCTACTAGAGAATAGCGTGCGCTAACAGCCCCTCGATAGCGCGCGCTATTGGGCCATAGAGTGCGCTACCTGGATACCAGACCGATCCAGAAACATTCTGCCCAGTCTGGACTACCGAGTTAGCGCGCACTACCGGTCACCCAACTTGCACTAAGTCCAAACTATATCATGCACCTATATACAAATTTAGAATGCGCTAAGGTGCTCGCCCAGAGAGCAGAGGGCAGAAACAACCCACTGTCACTACTGTGCTCGAGTCGTTAGCGCGCGCTACTAAACGAACATAGCGTGTTCTACAAACAACAATAGTGTGCGCTACATAACAACAATAGCGTGCGCTAACGAGTGCAGACAGCACTCAAGGATGGAAAGCAGCGAATTCCATCTCGGATGAAAACAACGTGCATCCGAAACCAAACAACGGACCGAATGAGATACACGAACAAAAAGATCGAGTCAGAACCAAAGCGCTAAAAGAAAACACGATTCCGACAACCCAAGGGTTCAGAAAACTACAACGTTAGTAATCGCCCCAAAACTTTGAAAAATTACAAAATGGCCCAAAACATCTGAAACACATGATACATGATCGAAACAACATACAAAAACTCACAACATGCATAATAACATGAGATGGATCTGCGGCAACCCCAAGACGGCGGTTTCGAACAACGATTATGAGAATCGAACGAAATAACGACGGAAAAGGCAATAAACACAGAATTGAGTATAACAAGTCCGAAACAAGCTCGGATGACAAAAAGCCAAGTATTAAATATCCTCGAAATATCCATACGATTACAAGCGAGTCGCCAAAAACAAAAAATACACCAAAAATAGAAATACCGGGAAAAGAAAATGCAGATATTATAAATAGAACCTTCTTGATTGATTGTTAAGTGAATTTAAAACACATCTTTCCAATCATCAAGTGTTTATCTTGTTAACAACACCTTAAGGTTACGAAAGTAATTAAGAAGCCTTTGAATATGATAATTATGAGGTGAAAAGGTGATTACTCGATAAACACTCATTTATCTTTTATATCCGTGTAAGTCAATTCATCTACTTTATTAAAAACCTAATTTAATGAACCCATAATCCCCTATATTTTATCAAATCAAGTTCCAACTCATTTTAGTTCGATTCATTCTCACTAGTATAAAAATAGTCTTATTAAAAATAGTCTAGTTAAAAATAGTCTTAATAAAAATAGTCTAGTTAAAATAATCTTACTAAAAATAGTTAGTTTAAAAATAGTGAATTAAATTTAGTTAACTTAAAAACCCAAAAATCTATCTTAGAATATTTTAGTATTTATTTCTTGCAAATAACATAATATTATATGAAGCACTGTTAAGCAATCCTCGAGAAAAAGACCTTGGTAGAATTTACCACCACTACTTCTACCTCGTATATATTTACGAGTGACTCAAAAACTCCTATTTTAGGATAAGTTTTTGTCGATTAAATTTTGGCTCCGTTATTGGGGAGTTTTTGGCCAAATATATTTTTTCGTATACTTTTGTTTATATCTTGTGATTTTATCTTTCTTTATTTTTACATCTTTTATTCTTCTTGTTCTTATTTTTTGACACATAAGGTGAGCTTAACTGTTTTCTAGTCTATTCAGGGCCGTAGGTCCCTTGTAGAAATTTTGATACCATTCAACAAAAACATTCATCCCGATTATCAAGTTGGAGATAGCTTGGAAGATATTAGCTGTGAAGGAGAATTTTTGACAGAAGAAAGTACTGAATCTTGCAATCAAGAAGAAAAGTCAACCTCTACAAACAAAGAACCTATGACAGACCAACAAACTTTGAAAGATATTACTAGATGGGTGATCGGTACAATAACGTCATGCATACAACTTGGCCAAAAAGCACGAAATTATGAATTGGAATACATTCATTTCAACCAACTCCCATCTTTTTATGGGATGCCAAATGAGGATCCTTTATGTTTTATTAGAGATTTTTACTTAGTTGTCAATACCTTTCCATTACAAGAGCTGACTGAGGATCAATTAAAAATGAGGTGTTTTCCTTACACTTTGAAGGATCAAGCAAAAACATGGGTTATGACGTTGCCACCAAATTCATTGGCTACTTGGGATGATGTGTGCAACAAATTCATGTCTAAATTTTATCCATATCATAAAACGGTGGATCTAAGGACCAAAATTGCGGCTTTTACGCAATTGGGGGTGAACAATTTTTTGAAGCATGGAATCGTTTCAAAGCTCTTTTACTATCATGCCCCCATCATCATTATCCTTTACACTATCTGAGTCAACTTTTTATGATGGGCTGACTCATAATTGCCAGTTCTCTATTGATAATGCAGCTGGGGGAGCTATAGGAACACTAACGGCGCAAGCCGCTTTTGATTTATTTCAAAAACTCACTATATCCTCCCAGTAAAAGAGTGCACGAGGCAGGAGAGTCTGAGCTAATGAAGTAAATTCCACCAGCGATCTAACTGCACAAATTGCCGAGCTAACCAAACAAGTCCAACGACTTACAACTCAAGGAATTTCTCCACCACCTACAGTCATGTCGACTCAAGAAGTATTTTCGTCGGTGGTGAGTATAGTGCACCCAACATTAATCCCCCGACGAACCATGAAGAGGTAAATGCTTTAAATAATTTTTACCAATGCCCCAATAATGACCCTTTTTCTGAAACATATAATCCATGTTGGTGAAATCACCCTAACTTCTCTTGGGGGTGGAAATCATCACCAACAACCACCACCTCCTCAACTTCAAAATTTGCAACAACCATATCAAAGACCAAACTAATTCCAAGGATCATCCTCAAACCGATCCCGAAACCCTCATTAGAAGAAACACTTCAATCATTCATCCAAAACTCAGATTTGAAGCAATGGAAGCATCAGTAAAACGAGTCGAAACTCAAGTCGGGCAACTAGCAAATTAACTGCAAAACAACCAGAAAGGGAGATTACCAATTCAAACCGAACAAGCTAAAGCTATCACTATGCTTAGAACTGGTAAGATTTATAACAATTGAGTTGATTCCCCTTCTAATGATGATGTTTCAAATATTGTAGGAAATGAGGAAGTTCCCGCCCCAACACTCCACAAAGCTACAAATCCATATAAACCCCCAATATCTTTTCCAAGCCGACAAAAAATGAAAAACTTGATAAGCAATTTCTCAAATTTTTTGATATGCTGTCCAAAATAAACGTAAACCTTCCTTTATTGGAAGTAATAAAAAGTATCCCAGCACATGGAAAATTTTTCAAAGAATTACTCACAGATAAAAAGAAGTTTGGATATAGAGAAAAAATCATTGTCTCGGAGGTTATGTCTGCATTGCTCCAACAATGATTACCTCCCAAGCAAAGTGACCCTGGTAGCTTCATAATAAATATTGCTATGGGAAACGGTAAGAAAACCACTGGTATGCTTGATCTCGGAGCAGGTATAAATTTGAGGCCATTATATATTTTTGAGCAACTTGATCTTGGTGAACTTAGCCCAACTAAAATATGTTTACAATTGGCCGATAGATCACTTCGTTATCCTGTTGGAATTATCGAAGATATTTTGGTAGACATAGAGGGGTCTATTATTCTAGCAGATTTTGTTGTCTTAGAAATGGGACCATGTCTAGAAAATGGAAAAGATCATTCTATTTTATTGGGAAGATCTTTCATGGCTACCGCTGAAACAATAATTGATGCTAAAAGAGGAAAATTAACTATGAGTCTGTTAGATGAAACCGTGACATTTTCTGTGTTTGATTCGCCCCCTGTTCCTAGTTATGAATTATATGAGGAATGCGCTTTTGTTGATATTATTGACAATTCTGTAGAAACTCTCATTATACAGGAACAAGTAATGGAGTCATTAATGGAGAGCAAAGAAAAAGAAATACTGGAGCTTAAACAATTGCCTAAGCATTTAAAATATGTTTTTCTTGAAGATGAAAATAAAAACCCGTAATTATTAATGCAGAATTGAGCGAAGATGAAGAATTTCTTTTAGTAGAAGTTTTAAAAAAAATGTAAAGAGGCAATAGGATGGGGTTTGAGTGATATTAAGGGAATTAGCCCTACGACGTGTATGCATAAAATAATCCTAGAAGAGGGAGAAAACCAAGAAGAGAAGCACAACGGAGATTAAATCCCAATATGCTAGAGGTAGTAAAAAAAGAAATTTTAAAATTTCTAGCTGATGGAATTATTTATCCAATTGCGGATAGTGAGTGGGTAAGCCCGATACATGTGGTGCCACAGAAAAGTGGCATAATAGTGATTGAAAATGATAAAGGAGAGCTAGTACCAATGAGGGTAACAACCGGGTGGCTGATGTGCATTGATTATCGAAATTAAATGCCGCCACCAAAAAGGATTATTTTCCTCTTCCTTTTATTGACCAAATGCTTGATAAACTTGCAGGACAAAAATCTATTATTTTCTGGATGGACTTTCAGGGTATTACCAAGTGGCAATTGCACTCGTGGACCAATCGAAGAGCACATTCACATGTGTAACACCCCCAGTGCCATCCGGGAATATTACAACTCCGTGGGCTCCAAAACGGAACCCACAAGGCTAAAAGACATCTTCACAAACATTTCAAATATGCCTAAGCGGCGGTGACGGTAATATTTTAAAAATATTAAAAGACTATATAAAATCCATTTATCAAATACCGTCGAACATCTCATTTGAAAGTGCATTGCCAAAATGCCTAAGCTCGACGATTTCAAAAGTATACGTTAAGCCACCACTTATATGTACCAACAAAATAGTTCAGAAAACGATTTTCCAAAATAACTTAAGTTGTCAAATACCAAAAGGGCATTGAAAAATACTCACACAGCGGAAAAGACAAACAGTTAAAAATACTCTAGCAGCGGAATACAACAACTAATCAAAGTACTCAATTCACAAACACATGCCATAGCCAGTATCCTCTGAGAAGCTCATATCTTCATAACTGCTAGAAGCTCGATTTACCAAAAACCTAAAAAGAAAGCCCCCGACAGGGTCATCCATAATACTCAACAATGATAACAGTCACATCACATCAATAATTACATATCAATGAAATTACAAAGTAACAATACTACCAATGTAATCTTAACGTCATAACCTTACCAATAGGTGATAATCGTCATCAAGACAACCTCACCATAATCCACATCTCGTATTCTCGGTTAAACGATAACTCATACACGTCATGTATACCGAACCTCAAACAATAACCAAGAATTCTCGGAACATCATCATAACTCGCAATACGGAACTATACCAACTTTGACCAATTCGACCCATCAGATAACATCATCAAATCCCAACATGATAATCGATTGTCCATCAAAAGGTAACTACCAAAGGAAATACGGAACATACCTTAAGATATGAAATGCCACGACAATCATGTCAGTCTAATCCGAGGAAAGATCAATACAACATACGGACATGGTCCTAACAAGACCTACCAATGCATACCCATATGACAACGTCAATATGCTCACAGCAACAACAACAATGTATACTCAATGGAAATCCGATGATCCAGCGCACACAACATAGATCCCAAGATGATCCCGTTAGATCAACACGAGGTGGATAACCAATAATATACATATGCACAACAACAACATATGGGTAATCCGATGATCCAGTGCCCTCAGCATAGATCCCAAGATGATCCCGTCGGACCAACACGAGGTGGAAAACCCATTCAATGATCCATCGCCCTCAGCATAGATCCCAAGATGATCCCATCGGACCAACATGAGGTGGACAACTGATCCAGCGCCCTTAGCATAGATCACACGATCCCATCGGATCAATACAACATATACAATACAACTATGCATACACATATGCAAATCAATATGTTCATCAACATGAACAACATATGAATCAATGACATGAACGACATTATGACGAATCAACTTGGACGACCTCATGCTCAACAACATGAATGAAAATATGCATGATCAAAATCATCAACATTAAACCAAAACCAAATTAAGATACTTGCCCCGAGTCCCTCGAGAGCAATCTCAATGTCAAAACCATCACCGACGATTATCCTCAATATTCGACGATCCGGAATATCTCGGACTATAGATAACTCACATACTCGTCTTTATCACAATGTATCCTCAATACCCAAGTATACCAATAACAGAGGTAACCATATACATTATGGTTTAATTCCCCAAAATCAGAAAACAACGTACAATCCCAAATCTCTAGAGTTGACAATTATAATCATTGCTATAGGAACTATAAACGAATGAAACTGAAACCATTCATTAAATATTATAAACTGGGCAAGTAATAACTTGCCTCGATACCGATACGATGATAGTGAAGCCGCAACCAATTCCTTGCCTTCGTCTACGAGTTCCTCGGCCCTGACCAATGCAATTCCCAAGCATACTCGAACTCGACCACAACATATTATTCCAGTCATCGATCAATTATCACAACCTATTGAAGTAATCAATTAACAACAAGTTCGATAACAATCAACAACCGACATAACCAACCAATCAAAGTCAACGGTTCAACGATATCTCGATAATACATAAATCCGAACAACCCAAATCAATCAATCACGAATCCATAACCACAATACGATATATGTACGTTGTCTGTTGACTTAGCGTACACTAGTCGCATTACATAGCGTGCGCTAATTGTCACTGACTTGTATCTTACTCAGAACATAGTTTACGTACGTAATACCTCAATATCTACATACGCTAAATATTCCAACTTAGCGTGCGTTAGCCAGTCGTCTAGCGTGCGTTAACGTCATGAAGTTGCATAGATTACAGGTACCGATCAACACCTTGCGATTACAAATACGAATGTAAAGGAAATCATACTCCAAGATTAATAATAACCTTTCCAAAATTCAATCTCATCACTATACTCGAATTGTTATATGGAAATCACATCATCAATCAACATAACCTAATTCTAGATATGAACATTCCATGTTCATAACTGAAAACATCAATACTTCAACATATAGTCATATTGCTATGTTATATTCACCAAGAAGGTCTTTAAGAACACCAAATAATCCATAACCATGTTCATACAAAGTAACATAATTCAAGATGTATATATTATATATATATATATACACATATCATCATATCATCATCTTCCTCAACCCAAGCTCCATGAAACACCAAGAATCATCACAACACTTTCATACTCTATCATTACATGGAGTAATTATCAACAACAACATCAACATCCGAAAATGAGGAGAAGGATTAACCAACCTATCTCAAGAAGATGAACAACATAATTCAAACCACAAGAATCATATCAATATCCATATATCAACAATAAGGTCAACATAATTCGGCAATCCATCTCATAATCATACTTATCAACTCATTTATATGATAAGAATCAACTCAAGAATATAAATATTCAATCTAAAATGAAATTCAAAGTGAATATTAATTACCTATTCGAAGAAATGGATTTATTCTCAAGGTTGATTCCGTTTCGAATTACTTCCAGGTTCAATAACATTAAGGATGATCAATTCTACAAATACTCAGCTGTTTGGAACCTCAAAACCTCCTCCAAGAACACTCTCTATCGGATGAAGGGAGGAAATGGCCGAAATGAATAAAAATCCTCAACTGCACATATATATACTGCACATTACTAGCGTGTGGTAACATCTTCATTTAGCGTACGTTACATGCTTTAGCATGCGCTAACTTACTTTGTTAGCGTGTGCTATTGAGGTCCAGAGGCTAATGCCTTGCTTCGCACAATAGTTTACGTTACCGAGGTCATAGCGTACGTTATAGATACGTTGTCTTGATACAGTAATACACACCATTAGCGTGCGCTAATCTTCAACCTTAGCGTGCGCTAATATTCGTTGATTCGACAATCTGCACATGCTTCGAATATGCCTGGGTCCTACATGCCGAAAGTAACCAATAAAGCCAAGATTCTCTTTGACCGATCTACAATTAGCTTGCGCTAATCCTTTTGTTCAGCGTGCGCTAAATGCCATTGACGCATGAAAACCAGAAGCTGTTGATAACTTTACCTACCACTTTCATTACTTCTAACTTGGCCTTGCGTGCGCTAGTCTATACCCTTAGCGTGTGCTAAGCTTGCACAATAACGTGCGCTATGCTTGAATATTAGCGTGCGCTAATTAGGCTATACTTAGCCAATTCCAACTGTTCTCGTCCGTCGTCTCGATATACTAGATACATACACACGACATACTGAATACATATATCCATTCCAATAATATTCTCATATAATACGATTGACACACCATATCTGCAAATGCAATTGTCGACTAAGTACGACAATACTACCAATACAGATGTCTCAGTACTTTAATTGTTGTATCCCTACTGTACATATTACACACTGTGTAGTATAACTTGGATAAAATAACATTAAACAGCTATAGTAGAAATTCAGGATATTACAACATGCCCTTTTGGAACTTTTGCTTGTCGAAGAATACCCTTTGGAATGCACCATGAACTTTTCAGAGGTGCATGTTGTCAATTTTCTCGGATATGATCGGCGCTTTTATTGAGGTATTTATGGATGACTTTTCAGTATTTGGATCATCTTTCGATGATTGCTTAAATAAATTGACCAAAGTACTTGAACGTTGTATTGAATGTCATTTAACTCTCATCTGGGAAAAAAGTCATTTTATGACAGAAAGTGACATTATGCTAAGTCACGTGGTGTCAAATCATGGAATTGAAGTCGACAAAGCAAAAATTGATGTTATTCAAAAATTACCACCACCAAATAATGTAAAGGCAATCGGGAGTTTTTTAGGACGTGCCAGTTTTTATAGAAGGTTTATTAATGATTTTTCAAAAATAAGTAAACCTCTCTGCACTTTGCTTACCAATGATGTTTCCTTCATTTTCGATGACGCTTGTCTCGACGCTTTTCAAACTTTGAAAGAGAAACTAACCACGGCACCAATTGTAATTACCCCTGATTGGTCCTTACCTTTTAAACTTATGTGCGATGCATCTGACCGAGCTATTGGTGAAGTTTTAGGCCAACGAATTGATAAAATGCTCCGTGTGGTCTATTACGCTAGTCTAATATTGAATGATCTGCAGGTTAATAATACAACAACCGAGAAAGAATTATTGCCTGTGGTTTTCTCACTGGATAAATTTAGATCCTATATTGTAGGATCTAAAGTGATTGTACATTCAGATCATGCAACTTTACGATATTTGTTGACAAAGCAACAAGCAAAACCCCATTGGATTCGATGGATTTCAATGCTCCAAGAATTTAATGTGGAAATAAAAGACTAAAAGGAAGTGAAAACGTGGTCGCAGACTATTTGTCTCATTTAAAAATAAGAGAAAAAACAATTAACAAGTATGAACAAATTTTGGACTCTTTTCCACATGAAAATTTATTTAAAATTTCTTCGGTACCTTGGTTTGATGATCTTGTGAATTATTTGGTTTGTGAAATGCTCCCACCTAACATTTCTTACCAAGAAAAGAAAAGGTTTTTATCATCATGCAAAAACTACTTCTGGGACAAATCATGCCTTTTTCGATTATGCAAAGATGAAATCATGAGGTAATGTATCCCAGAAGATGAGCAACAAAGTCTACTAACCTTTTGCCATGAACTTAATTGGGGAGGACATTTTGGCGGACGAAGGACCGCGAATAAAATTCTGCAATCTGGTTTGTATTGGCCATCGTTATTTAAAGACGCACATCATTTTTGTGTTCATTGCGATAGGTGTCGATGAACTATTTATATCAAAAAAAATGAGATGCCCCTTACGATCAATTTGGTCGTAGGAATTTTTGATTTATGGGGAATTGATTTTATGGAACCATTCACTAAATCTGGAAATTTTGAGTACATTCTTTTAGCAGTCGATTATGTGTCCAAGTGGGTTTAGGCAATCCCCACAAGGACTAATGATGCTAATATTGTGGTTAAGTTTGTACATGAATACATAATCAGCCGTTTCGGATTCCCCAAGGCAATAATCAGTGATGGGGGATCCCACTTTTGCAACAAGATATTTGACAAGATTATGGACAAAAATTCCATAAATCATAAAGTTGCAACCCCTACCATCCACAAACGTCGGGTCAGGCTGAAACAAGCAACCGATAGATAAAAGGGATCTTGGAAAAAACTTTGCGCCCAACTCAAAAAGACTGGGCTGATAAATTGGTCGATGCACTTTGGGCATATCAAACAGCATACAAGAGTCCATTGGGAATGAGCCCCTACTGTCTAGTTTATGGAAAAGCTTGCCATCTTCCAGTTGAAATCAAACATAAAGCTTATTGGGCAATTAAGGCTGTTTCAATGGAATTGAAAGAAACTGGACAGGAAAGACTGCTCAAATGTCTGAATTAGAAGAGTTAAGAAACGAAGCGTACGAGAACTCTCAGATCTACAAAGACAAAGTCAAGAGACTTCATGACCGGAAACTTAACCTCAAGCACCTTGAACCAGATACGAAAGTACTTTTATTTAATTCTCGCTTGCGATTGTTTCTAGGAACGCTAAAATCACGCTGGACGGGACCCTTTGAGGTTGAGGAAGTATATCCATATGGAGTAATTAGACTGATAAATCCACGTACCAAAGAGTCATTTTAGGTGAACGGACACAGGGTGAAGCCTTATTTTGAAAATCAGAAAATTCCTCACAGAGAAAGCATAACTCTTGGAGAGCCGTCGCACGACTAAAATAGGAAGTTGACAAGCTAATGCCCTTGTTGGGAGGGAACCCGATTTCTTTATTCCTTTTGAATTATTTGTTTTCAAAAAATCAAAAAAAATCAAAAAGATAAAAAAAATCAAAAAAATTAAAAAACGGCGATAAAAACGACCGAAAGGTGACCCGTGTTTATAATCGGGTTACTTAAAAAAAACGCTGTATGACACTGACGAAGACACGGCGCAAGCTGGACCGTTTCCAACACCGTGTCATTTTTTTGGTAAAAATCGCTGTACAGCACGGCGCAAGCTAGACCGTTTCCAGCGCCGTGTCATTTTTTTGTAAAAATCACTGTACAACACGGCGCAAACTGGACCGTGTTCCAACGCCGCGTTGTGGCAGAGAGCTTTTAAAACAAATCGGCCCTCCTCATTTTCATTCTCCTCACCCTACCCCCGACCCTTTTCCCCTACAAATCCAAATCTTTCGATTTTTTGTTTAGATTAGTTTATTTCAGTACAAAAACACCACAATCAACCTCCTTCCATCATATCAATTAAGATTTTTGCAGACAATCATCATCAAGGCAACAATGTAATTATTTTTGAATTTCTTCAGTTACTTACTGTGAATTCAATTTATGTTGCGTCCATGGGCATGTACCTATGATTGTTCAATCATTTCAACACATTTGCTGGATTATGTGTAAGGATTTCATATGTTTGTTATGTTGAAATTGAAAGAATTATCTAGTTTTTGAAGGATGATATTTTACATAATGAAAAGTTGGAAATTCATGGTGTTGTGCTTAGATTAGTATTGTTCTAATTACTATTTGTATGTTTTAGAATCATTCATGTGCGTGGGATTAGAATTTTTCTAAAGATTAGTGAATTTAGAAGCTTATATACCATGCTTACAAGGCGTCCGATAAAATGCTAATATGAAATTCTCTTGTAATATCTGTGTAGGATGACTAGAACGCGCAAGCGCCGTGCTTCCAGGCCTACTACTATCTTCCTCCACCACTGAGAGCGATAATTCTCACATAGAGCATACCACATGCGCTTTTGGCGCTATACGCTTCACTTCGGCCGAAAATGCAGAATGGATTGAACAAGGAGCTCATTCCAAACTTCTAGTCGAGAAAAATATCGCACCGGAGGTTGAAGATAAATTCAACCTGTCCCAACTTTTCATCCACTTACATTGGGAAAATGCCTTGAAACTCCCATATCATTACTATGCTGAATTTGTGCGTGAATTCTATGCCAACGTAGAGGCAAAATGCAAAGATTACCGCACTATATGAAGCACGGTTAGAGGGACACCAGTTGTAATTAGTGAGAGCTCGATAAATCACTCGCTCCACACTCCGGAATAGGGGAAAAGTAACTTTCAGAAAAGCTTTCAATGCCCCAGAAGGACCTGTTTGGAACACTAGTAGTGCCATGGCACGGTTTGGCATTCAGTACACTCCTTCCCGGAAAGATGGAATTAAGATTGGGACCTTATCTTTCTCCGCCCAGCACCGCCTCATTTTATACCTTCTCGGCACAAATGTTCTTCCTCGTTCGAGTAGTAAAAATGAGGTACGAATTGGTGATTGATACTTTTTGGATAAAATGCTGCATGGGCTAGGTGCTATACAGGGATTGAACTAGAGAAGTATCATATACAATCACATATGTGATTTCCTCCGGAATAAAAGCCCCAAGCACTCCATTCCATATCCTCGGTTGATCACGTTGATACTCTAGCATGAGGACGTTGACTACTCACATGCCAACCGCACTGCAATAAAATGCCGGGACAAATTGAGGCGTACTACATGTAGCCAGATGGGTATTGAGTTCGAAGAGGATCCGCAGCGCGAGCAGGAGACACATTCCCTGACTGACTGAGCTGACGGCGAGAGCCCTTCACGAGATCCCACCAAATCCCGCCATCCGAGACATCAACACAGTCCCCGTCTCTCCTCTGTCGCATATGGGATGCAATCAGCTGCTCTAGAGAGGATCAAGAGACTATTAAAAAAGAGCTGATAAAGGTGAACGATCGTCTCGATCAATCAGATGAACAGATGGCACGCATTCAGCAGCACTTCAGCATAAGACCACCATCACCACCACCCGAGCCATCGGCTTAGTTTTTTTTGACCTTTTTTTTGTGTTTCTGACATATCTTTTTGGCCTCTTTAGACTATATTTTGCTGTTTGCGTATTTTCTTTTTCTTTTTATTTGAAATTATGGTTTTTATTTTTTTTAACTTGTTTAAACATGGTTTTCTACTTTTGTTTTTGTTCAAGTTCTTTTTAGATATTGCTCTGAGGATTGAATCATCCGTACCACATGACAGGGGAGTACTTTTTATTTTTCTTCTATCTTTTTAGTACATTGAGGACAATGCTTATTGCTAAAGTGTGGGGTGATATTTCAGAAAAATATGAATTTTTAACAAAAAAAATAATACCTCCAACATTCAATTTTAATGTCTTGCTACTCACCTCGGGAGTTTTGTTTATATTAATTTGAAGGTAAAATGACCATGGGTACACTTGAATTTTCGATGAATTGTCAAACTCAATTGTTTCTAATTTTTGTTTTTTGTGAATTCATAAAAATGTAATTAAGAACTTGTGAGCTTTTGAGCCGTTGTTTGCTTACTATCAGGAAAAATTTTCATTGTCTGAGTGTGCTATTTGTGTTGTGAAACTCTAAAACGTGCATTGGTATCTTACTCGAAACTACAAAGTGTGTGCAAAATAGTGAAAGTGATTTTAGGCGATTTTTGATTCAGCTTTTCAATCCTTTCAGCCTACCCCAAAATTATTAATTCCCTCGTTAACCCAATTGAGCTTATTGCCTATTTTATTGTTAACCACATAATGAGTTTTCCATCGCTATAGTCCTATGACCCATACTTGAACGGTTAGGAATTATCTTTGACAAGGATAAAGATATTATGTGGTGAAGCTGGGTGATATATATATTGTGGGTGGTGTTGAAAAATAAGAAATCAATTACTCCATTGTTTTTGAGAACTTACTAACCGGATATATTCATGAGCCCCATGTTTATATTCACATAAAACAGTTACCTTAGATATGAGTATGCATAGAAGTAGCTTGTGTATGTTTTTATCTTAGTAACCGGGTGTATTCATGTGACCTATCGTTTACATTCGCGTAAAACAGGTAATAACAACTCAAGTATAAATAAAATTGGTTGATTGAAATGCAAGAAAAAGAGCTCGGATAATTCGAAACATAAGTAAGGGGATTGATAGAAGCTTCATTAAATAGCTTATAAGTGCTTACCCATGGATAAACATCGATTCAGAATGTTTTAACTTCTAATTGTCCAGTTTCAAGTCACTTTATCCATATTTTCATACCCCAACCAAAGAGCCGACATTACAACCTAATAAAAGTCCTTTTTGATTCATGACGTTACAAACACAAGTGGTAGAGATAAAAGACGATTTGCACGCCTATGTAAGTCTTCACCTCATTGAATAAGCTTGAGCAAAAAACATGCCCCCTTTATACTTGAGAGTGAGCGATACACTTATCTGGCGTGTTTTATGAATTCACACTTTTAATTAAAAAGGAAACTTTCTCGAGATTTGACAAACTACAAAATACTTGGTATAATTTACTCCTTGAAATGTGGTAAAAAAAATGGGTATGTTCAACTGTATCATATCTTATGTTTAAGTTCAAGTGTGGGGTATTTGATTAGTGCATACTTGATCTAAGAATTCATATACAAATCTCTTTTCGTAGCATAATCATACGAATTTGTGATAAAAAAAATAATTATTTTAAAGATATGTCAAAACATGAGTTAAAAATGCTTATTTTACAGATTACTAACATGAAACCTCAAAAAAGAAGAAAGCCGTAGCAAATCCAAGATCAGAAAATTTTCAAGGACAGAGTCTACAAAACGATCAAGACAAAACGGCGCAACCAGGACCGTTTCATTCGGCCGTTTCTCATACGGCACAACATGGGCCGTGTCTTGCGCCGTTTCATGCACGGCCGGCATTTTCCGTCGGATCCTTGCGCGTGTTCCGTGTAACACCCCCAAAACCGTATGGGAATATTACACGCCGTAGACCCTTTCTACAAGGATCTACCAGGCTAAACATCCATAAACAACCAAATGCTTGCCCGACCAGGGTCAAACAATATAATAATACAGACCGTTAAGGTCACTTACACATAAACACACAGACCGATGAGGTCCCACAACTCTATCAACAGAACTGACTAACAACATTACCCACATAGGGGTCGAAACACAATACAGCGGAAGACTTAATCAACTCTAACAATACAACCAAACTCTACCAACTCTCAAATCTTGATTAGTATCGCAGCTCGTCATCCCCTTGTACCAATCCTGTGACTGCTCCCCTGAACCTGCATGTACCTGGACGCAGAACAGACATCCACCTCCCGATTACTCGGGGGTTAGTAAAACTCCACTGTTTTACTAGTTCAAGTATAAAACGATATGAAATGCAACAAGTAAATAGCAACTACGAATTTAATACGGAAATCAATTATCAAAATGTTCCCGAGAAGTTTTAGAATTTCGAACTCAAGTAAGAGATATTTGAAAAGGAACACAACATCTCGGGGATTTTTAAAGCAGAAATTCTTTTGGACCTCGAGTCCCAATTTACAAAACCTTTTCGTAAACATTAGGGCCTTCGCCTGATTCTCGTTTCAAAGCACACTAGATAATATATCATTATGAGTCCGAGACCCATATTTAAAATGTTACCCAAACAATCACTGCTACACGATCATTGTTCGTACACATCATGTACCGAACTCCGGAGGCCTCGACGGACCTTACCCGGACCACACACACTGTTCGTACATATCATGTACCGAACTCCAGAGGCCTCAACGGACCCTACCCGGCAACACACACTGTTCGTACACATCATGTACCGAACTCCGGAGGCCTCAACGGACCCTACCCGGCCACACACATCGTTCGTACACATCATGTACCGAACTCCAGAGGTCTCGTCAGACCCTACCTGGATCACACCTTGTTCATACACATCATGTACCGAACTCCAGAGGCCTCGTCAGACCCTACCTGGAACACACGCACACACATCGACACGACACAACTCATAATCATCAAATGTCAAGACATTCCACATTACACCGAAATGTACAATCAAGTATGTAAACCAAAACAACACAAATATCATGATCATCACAACGACTCAACAATGACCAACCATAGCCGGCACAAACTTAGATGATCAACACGACCAACACAATTTCACAACGTTAGCTAAGTGAGGGTATTATCGCTACCATCAATCATTCATAATAATTAATTCTTACAAAGCATATTCACGAAAGTAAACCAAATTCATCACAACCATAACACGACATACCTATTCACAAGACACAATTCGTATAGTAAAATACTTGCCTTAATAACCGCTACCGAATACTCTGAAGAACACGGTTCGACCGGGAAGCTCGGACCCCGAAGAAGACAATGAACGGAAGGGTTCCGACTCGAGTTCTTCACAAGAATTTCGTCCCCAAGTCATACCAATGATAAATCAACAATCGTACGATGGATAATAATCATACAACGCCCAATCGCCCCTCTAAGACCTTTTGTCGGACACCTTCAAGGCGTTGACTAAGAACTCGACCAAAACAACGAATCGAAACGATCCAACCATGGAATAACAACGGAAATGATAGAATACATCTAAATAATCATCAATACATCACAAATCTAAGTTATTACGGTTAAATCGGACAAAACGAACAAAAACCCCCAATTCACCCAAAAGTAGGGTTTCAAGAATTTACCTTGGATTAATGATGAAGAACAATTGTTGGTGTCATTAATCCACACCAATAACTTGAAGAATATGAAGTTCTCTGGGATTGATGATGCAAAAACGCCCAAAAATCGCCCACAAGATCGCCCAAGAGGAGGAGGAATGAAGGAAGAGATGAAATGAGCATTCATCTCACAAAATCCGCACAAATAGGCTGATCTGCACTGTGTGCCGCGGCCCAACCTATGTGTGCCGCAGCGCAGGGTACAGGCTGCTCGGCCAAAACTGGAAAATGAGTGTCTGAGCTATTTCAACCATAACTCTCTCGTCCGAACTCCGATTGACTCACCGTTTGAACCATTGGAAAGCTAACTTGATGCTCTATAATATTAAAAAGATTCAAAATCTTTGGAGTTTCCAAGAATTTATGGTGATTTTACAAAGTCGACTCATACTTGAAAAAGTCGTTTAATAACACTGAACTCAAGAAAACGACACCGAAACCCGAACCTGAATACGAATCGAAGATACGGTCATGAAGTACTCGCAAAGACGAATCTAAGAGCTAAGAGAACACGCGATTCCGACCACACAAAGGCTCGAAATTCGACAATGGAAGGTAATTACCCTAAACTTTGGGAAATTACGAAAATGGCCCAAAACGTCCGAAAATCACGATACGTGATCGAATAACCAAACCGAAGTTCTCAACACGTCTAACAAAGTTAAACGGACTTACGTGAAACTCGAAACAGTAATTTCCAATGAGATTCGCAAGAATTGAACTCAAGTGCAGAAAAGTCGCCAAAAAGCACGGAACTCAACAAAACGACACCGAAACGAACTTGGATGACAAAAAGTGCAGAATTAATCATTCTCGGAATGACGAGACGGTCCCAAGAGAGTCGTCGAAACAGACCTCCGCCGAAAAAATAAAATTACCGGAAATCTGAAATTGCGGATATTACATTCTACCCTCCTTAAAAGAAGTTTCGTCCCGAAACTTAAATAAAGTAGGGAGAAGCAATATCCTGCCAGGAAAACTCATCGATATACACAAGAACCGAAAAAAATCGCGCCCAATGGCGAAACGTTACAAGCAACGCAAAGGAATATACGGCGTGAAAACACGCCCACGACGACTAACACAACGCCACCGACTATGTTTCAAAACAACAACCAGTAATTAATAACACATCACATGCACACATTTAATCAAAGAAACGCACGCGACAACAAGTCGCACCCGACCACAACGACTATGCGGTAGAAACAAATATAGTATTATGATAGAATTCACTCCGATTCTCGTCAACAAGAAAATGTCCGACGTCAAGACACAAACAATTCAAGATAACAGAAAACGAGAATACCGGACATTACATTCTATCCTATTAAAAATAAGTTTCGTCCCGAAACTTAAAATAAAACATCATGGTAGAATACAAACAAAACTAAAAAGTTCACGCAACAAATATCAATTTCTACACGAATTACAACATGAAGTACGATACACACTACATCACGGGACACCACCAGGCACTCCCCGAGTAGGAACAAAAACCCAATTCCCGAACATCTTTGCAACGGTCTCACAATGCACCGCTCGGTGACCCACTTGGCCACACTCGAAACAGTTGACTAACGGTGCACGATAATTCTTCGCATTACGAGATCAGGCAACAACAGTCAGAAAACCCCGTTCGAACAACAACGATCGAACAACAAGATCAAATAACGATGATCGAATTACAATAGTCGAACAATGACTCCGAAGTCCCCACTTCAACTCCAGGCATTAAAAGAACTCGTAGACAGTGAAAGATATTACTTCCAAACAAGGTTCACAAGAATCGAACCGAACTCGGGAAGGTCACGATAATAAACAGGTCGATCTGAAACAAGGTCACAACCAGTTCGAACGATGACAACTGAGACATTAAACAAGTTCAAAAAGTATCGACGAACACGTGCAAGTCGATAGAATTTAGAAGGAGAAACTGCAGAAGTCAAATATAGTACGGGTATTACATCCGACCTCTTATAAAAGAAATGTCATCCCCGCAATTCACAACAACGGAAACAAGGTAACAACACAAAAAGCATCCGACAGGAAAATCTCCCATGGGTCTCTCAGAGCCGATCCTGATATCTGTGCTGAAGCGCGAACTCCGAAAGTCTCAGTAGCCAATTCGCAAAACTGAATTCGGTGTCCCTCGAGTCCGCACTTGAAACATGTTACTGACGAGAAGGACAATTTACACGTGCATGCCCCGGCACATCATGGTTGAAACACCTCGGCTCGGCATACCTAAAATACAAATGCTAGATACAATGGGGCATAACGTCGCAAAACTATATAGCGGAGATGCCAACTCAGCACAACAAAGAATCATAACACATATCATATACAACGATTTCCTTCGTAAAGTAATACATACACAAACACTACAACAACGACAGTATCGTTCGGCGACCTCAACGACCCGAACGATAACCAGCACATAACTACAAACATTATGAAACAATCACACATGTACACAAACGTACAAACCTAAGCTTCAATAGCTCACACTCGTGCGACAACACACTAATCACCATGAGGCGATAAACAGTAAACACCAATTCACACCTCTCACAGAGGGCTAGTACAATAAATACGTGGCAACGCCTCGACGTTCATGCCACCAATTCGATCATACTCAGGAGCAAATATCATAACGACAACGCAAACATCACACATACATACCCAGCCCTCAAACGGGAATGGATAGGTTTTAAAAACGAAAACCTCCTTTTGAAAACAATTTTGGAAACACCGATTGATCTTGAGTATCACCCTTCAAAAAAAAAGTACAATCGTGAAACATCGTTATGGAGACTTTGGAAAACTATTTCGCATTCGATAAAAATGAGGACATTTTCTTTTCGTGAAAAACTTTCGAAAATATTCGACCCTCGGGTCTAAGTAAAAGTGTTTCTAAAATATTGGAAATATCTCAAAACATTTTGGTCCTCGAGGTAGAAGAATCTTGAAACATATTGTGGCACCTTGGATGTACCACGAGAAAATAATTTATTTTAAAAGTACGTCTCGAAATTTATTTTCTAAGGTACTAAAAGTTTTCAAAGATAATTCAATGGCCTAGAATGCCCAAAAAGTTCATATAATTACACGGAACATTATAGCGCCGTGGGTCCCGCGCCGGAACCCACCAGGCTAAAAACCATTTACAAAATGCCAAAAAGGTCGATGACGGTAATATTTCAAAAACTCACAAAAGCCATTTACAAAATACTAAATACCGTCATAAGAATTTTGCCAAAACGATCAAGGCCATAATGCCAAAAACTCGGTTAAGGGAATCGGTTTTCGAAATAAAACTCAGCCGGTAAAATACCGAAAGCCATTACAAAAGAACTCACGCAGCGGAAAAAGAAATACAGTCCAACATGCACAATCCAATTGAATACATCTCACAGCATCTAGTTTAAACATACAACAAAACTATTCCTCGGAGTTTCTCACGAACTCAATCATCGATACCTTATTCGAAACCCAACAAGGTTCTCAATTTTCACACCATACCACCCCTCACAGTGGTTCAAAGGTAAAACAACAATAGGCCCAGTTTTATACATATACTATATGTCACATGCATTAAATACAACTATATTCACAACACCGTGCAAATAAAATTATGCACCGCAATTAACTCATTTAGATACAATCATGATACACATGTACTTCGCATAAAAGAGGAGACTTACGTCCACAGGCCGCACGGAGATGACGGTCGCCCACGATACTAATCTCATCCGACAACATATCCGACACGTTGTGACTACGCACAACTTAACTTGTCACCTGACGACTCGAACGACAAGACAACACATTACTCGACAAACCACGACTCGACTCGACCCGACAGCCTAGGTTTCCGCAACCTAAGCTCTGATACCATAAATGTAACACCCCCAAAACCGTATGGGAATATTACACGCCGTAGACCCTTTCTACAAGGATCTACCAGGCTAAACGTCCATAAACAACCAAATGCTTGCCCGACCAGGGTCAAACAATATAATAATACAGACCGTTAAGGTCACTTACACATAAACACACAGACCGATGAGGTCACACAACTCTATCAACAGAACTGACTAACAACATTACCCACATAGGGGTCGAAACACAATACAGCGGAAGACTTAATCAACTCTAACAATACAACCAAACTCTACCAACTCTCGAATCTTGATTAGTATCGCAGCTCGTCATCCCCTTGTACCAATCATGTGACTGTCCCCTGAACCTGCATGTACCTGGACGCAGAACAGACATCCACCCCCCGATTACTGGGGGGTTAGTAAAACTCCACTGTTTTACTAGTGCAAGTATAAAACGATACGAAATGCAACAAGTAAATAGCTGTAACACCCCCGATATATTCGGGAATATTACAGCGCCGTAAATCCTTTACATAAGGATTTACAAGGCTGAAGAATTGAACAAGCGTAAAAAGGTACTAACGAATGGAAATAACGGAATTACAGTACATCAGTTCTGACCAAATACAGAAATAGTACAATTGTTCAACAGAACTCAATAATACATCACCAAATTCAAATCCATCACAAATAACTTCATACTCGAGTACTTTATTGAAATAACGAATAAACAACAGATAAATAAACCCGGTCGGGACATCACTCTGCACCCTCGTTGTCATACAGTTCCAGTGGTTGTTTCCCCGCTCTCTTGGATCCTGAACACAAACAAAATGTTCACCCCCGAAGGGGTTAGCACAACGATGCTAGTACAAGTACCACAACATATTATTCATATCTCACGAAGAATAATAATAACGTAAACGACAAAATACCAACGAGTCTTCTCCTACGAGAAACTCAAACATAACATTCACAACTGATAATCACAACATGATATCAATACATACACATGGTAATTCCATCGATCCAGCGTTCACTGCCTAGAACCCACGATGATCCCGTCAGACCAACCCGTGGTGGAAAAACCTGTCCTATGATCCAGCGCACGCTAGCATAGATCCCCCGATGATCCCGTCGGACCAACACGAGGTGGACATACAACAATGACATACATGCACGACAATATGTATAACAACAATACATAAAACAAATAAAGTACTTGCCTCGATTTGAAGACAATAACAATACTTCCACGAAAATGAACACTCGAAGGTCGCCCCTCTCGATCAATCACGTAGCAAAGTCCGAACCTTAAATAAGAGAAATAACATGGAATTCATCTTAGGTCGAACAAAAACTAACAATCCGAATTACGGTTGAGAGCCTAAAAAAACGAAATCTGTCTGACCTAAATAACGTACGTTACATGTCCTCTGTAACGTACGTTAAACTTGATCGTTAGCGTACGTAAACTATGAAGTATAGCGTACGCTAAACATATACCAGCAGGACCTCTCTGATCAGTCGACTTGACTCGTTTGATAGTATAACGTACGTTACGTACCAAACGTAGCGTACGTTAACAACGTCATATAACATACGTTAGTAACCAAACTTAACGTACGTTAATCATGCATGTCAGTTCTCACTAGGAAGATGACTGGCTCGATTAGTGACGAAGTATTACGAAATCCTTAGTGAGTAATCTAACATACCTTCAAATATATATATCATACTCATGAATGATCTACGGACTAATATCTTCAATTTCAAGGATACGGGTATCATCGTAATACTATTTTAAATCATGATCGAAATACTCATGTAAAAAATTCGGTTGGTCTAAGGTTGATGTAATCAATCTAATATCGTCATTAAATCCAGGCTTATACTGATGGCGAACTACTTATTCCATCTAAGCAAGATTACAACTATGATGATTCTCTCCAAAATCCATTGGTAAAAGTGGAAATCGACACTAAGTTTACAATCAACATGACGATAACATTTGATACGGTTTAATAATTCACTATTCTCATCTATGTCATAACCAAGTTCAACTACGGTGTTCTAAACCATAATAGTTCGATCATTATAGTCTAAATATGATACTAGGTCACATACGTCGTCAAAGTGATCTACTGTTCTTGGTAATGCGATCATATCGTCTTAATCAACATATCTTCAAAATTGGAAGTAGATAACATACCTTAAGAGGAAGATAATACTGAGACTATAAGTACAAATCCAACTCCGGTTGCTTCAACGCCGACTCGTGATGATTTCTACTCCAAAGTCCAATATAAGTTGTCTTCAATGATCAAGTAGTGTCATACAAGCTCAATGATTCAAGAACAATTGATCTAAAGGTGTTAAAAGAGGTGGAAATCTTCTCGGGGACGAATATGGTGAAGTTTAGGAGCAAAAGGACGAAATAAATGAGATGGGGTCTGCTCCTTTTATAACTTTCTCGAGTGTTACGTACGCTAGGGTTACTTCATAACGTCGTTATCGCCCAAAATAGTTTATGTCGATTTGAACTTCATTACGACGCTACACTAAACGTGTTACGTCGTAACCCATATAATTTGCGTCGCTACACAATGTCCATAACGTCGTTAAAGTCCGTTGACTTAAAAAGGTGTCAAGGTTCATGCCGTGCGAATCTGGTGGGTATCTTGGTCGAGCCCACCACCGTACTCCATGTGCTAGCCGCCCACCCAATAATTGACCGCATTACGCACGCCACGCTTCATCCGTAGCGTCGTTAACATTAACAGTTACGACGTTAAGTTACATTCTTAACGTACGTTACCACGTATGTGCATGGAGGAAAATTTACATGTTGCTACACCCATGTAAAAAGATACAAATATGATAATTACCATACTCCATTATTAATATCATCATTCCCAAAACAATACAGGGTTCAATGTACAGATAAAATACTTCCATAAGAATCCGGATATTACATACTCTCCTACTAAAAAGGAGTTTCGTCCCGAAACTCAAGACGAAAATAACTCGGGATATCTGGACTTCATGCCATCTTCCGTTTCCCATGTGGCTTCTTCCACTCCATGGCGTGACCATTTAACTTTGACTAGAATGATGGGTTTGTTTCTCAACTGTTTAACTCGACTCTCGAGTATCTTTACCGGTCTTTCTTCAAACGTCCCATCCTGTGCGACTTCGATCTCGCCGAAATCAATGATATGACTGGGATCTGGTACATACCTCCATAATTGGGATACGTGGAACACGTTATGTACATGGCACAATGACGGTGGCAATGCTAATCTATATGCCAACTCCCCAACTCTCTCAAGGATCTCAAATGGTCCGATATATCTCGGACTTAGCTTTCCTTTCCTTCCGAAACGGAATATTCCCCGAGTAGTTGAAACCTTTAAAAGTACGTGGTCTCCAATACTGAACTCCAAAGGGCGACGGCGTACGTCTGCGTAATATTTCTGGCGACTCTGGGCGGTCAACAGCCTTTCACGAATCAAGGCTATCTTCTCTCGAGTCTGCACGATCAACTCTGGTTCTGTTCCGATCAAGTCTGATGAATCGTCCCAGCATAGGGGCGATCTGCATCTCCTCCCGTATAATGCCTCAAACGGTGCCATCTTAATGGAAGCATGCCAACTATTGTTGTAGGTAAATTCAATCAACGGTAGATGAATTTCCCAATCAGTTGACCAATCTAAGGCACAGGCCCTTAGCATGTCTTCCACTGTTTGTATAGTTCTCTCAGATTGTCCGTCAGTCTGCGGGTGATAAGCCGTACTGAAGTTCAATTCGGTCCCCAAGGCCTTATGAACTGCTTTCCAAAAGTGAGACACAAAACGGCCGTCTCGATCAGAAACAATGGTTTTCGGCGTACCATGCAATCGAACTATCTCCGAAATAAATACTCCTGCCAACCTCTCTGGTCCCCACGTATCCTTAATGCCTAGAAAATGAGCCGATTTGGTTAAACGATCAACTATCACCCAAATCATGTTTATTCCTGTCCTGGTTTTCGGCATATTAGTGATAAAGTCCATCGATATGTCCTCCCACTTCCATTCAGGAATCGGGAGCGGCTTCAACATTCCAAAGAGCCGTTGATGCTCGATCTTAACTCGACAAGTCAAGCATTTCGAAACATAGTCCGCTACGTCTTTCTTCATGTTGCCCCACCAGAAATTCTGCTTCAAGTCCTTATACATTTTACTGGTGCCCGGGTGGATAGAATAGGGCGAACTATGAGCTTCCTTCATAATCATCGGTTTCAGAATGTCAACATCGGGAACGCAGAGTCGGTTCTGAAATCTCAAAACTCCATCGTCATGAATTATGAATCCGGGGGCCTTTTCTTTGATCACTTCATCATGTAACCGAATCATCAGAGGATCATCTGCCTGTCTAGATTTGATTTCTTCGGTTAAAGATGAAGTTATCTCCATCACGCACAGTTGTCCTTGGACTCTTTGTAACCATACCTCAATTCCTTCACGAATCATCTCTCGCTGAAGGCAAAGTTGGGAGGTCAGCGTCTCCAGCATCTGAATAGAGACGGGCTTGCGGCTAAGTGCATCGGCCACTACATTCGCTTTGCCTGGGTGATATAAAATCTCCAAGTCATAGTCCTTAATCAGTTCCAACCATCTTCTTTGCCGCATGTTCAACTCTTTCTGACTGAATATGTACTTGAGACTCTTATGATCCGTAAAGATCCGATGCTGAGTCCCGCATGCATAATGCCTCCAGATCTTCAAAGCAAAAACTACTGCTGCAAGCTCCAAATCATGTGTTGGGTAATTCACTTCATAAGGTTTCAGCTGTCGTGACGCATAAGCGATCACCTTATCATTCTGCATCAATACGCACCCAAGTCCTTAGTTCGAAGCATCACTGTAAACTATAAATCCTCCGGTTCCCTGCGGAAGTGATAGAATCGGTGCCGTCGTCAATCTCTTCTTCAATTCATCAAAGCTAATCTGACACAATTCATTCCACTCAAACTTTTGAGTTTTCTGCAGGAGTCGAGTAAGTGGGCGGGAGATTTTAGAAAACCCTTCCACGAATCGACGATAGTATCCAGCAAGTCCCAAGAAGCTTCGGACCTCTTTCACGTTCTTTGGAGGCTTCCAATCCAATATTGCTTCGATCTTCTGAGGATCTACTCGGACTCCTTTAGCTGACACCACATGGCCGAGGAACATTACTTCCTTTAGCCAGAATTCACACTTAGAAAGTTTGGCGTACAATTGTTCGTTTCTCAAAAGTTCCAATACAATCCGCAAATGCTGTGCATGTTCTTCCGGGATCTTAGAATACACCAGAATGTCATCAATAAACAAGACCACAAATTTATCCAAAAATTCAATGAACACACGGTTCATCAATTGCATAAATACAGCAGGTGCGTTAGTGAGACCAAACGGCATCACTACAAACTCATAATGTCCGTAGCGAGTTCTGAACGCTGATTTCGGAACATCAGATTCCTTAATCCTCAGCTGATGGTATCCTGATCTCAGATCGATCTTAGAAAATATTGTTGCCCCTTGCAACTGGTCAAACAAATCATCAATCCGTGGCAACGAATACTTGTTCTTAATCGTCATCTTGTTCAGCTCTCGATAATCAATAAACAGTCGAAGCGATCCATCCTTCTTCCGGACAAAAAGAACTGGCGCTCCCCAGGGTGAAACGCTTGGCTGAATATAGCCCTTGTCCAGTAACTCCTCCATCTGCTTCTTCAGTTCGTACATCTCCGTAGGTGCCATACGATACAGTGCCTTGGAAATCGGTGTAGCTCCGGGTTCCAGCTCAATGGTAAATTCCACATCCCTTCGTGGAGGTAGTCCAGGTAACTCGTCAGGAAATACATCTGGAAATTCATTCACAATAGGAATGGATGAAAGTTCCACAATTTCGTCTTCTTTCTTCATAGCGTAACACCAGTACCCGGTACAACCCTGTTTCAACAATTTGACCGCCTTTATCGCCTTGATCAATTTTCCTGAGCTTCCCGGTTTCCATCCCTCAAACAGAATTTCAGAACCATCGTCAGCGATCAGCGAGATATTCCTCCTTCGGTAGTTCACAATTGCTCCATATCGACTAAGCCAATCGTCTCCGAGTATCAGGTCGTCTCCTTGCATTTCTATCACGATCAGATTTGAGAGCCACTCTCTGCCTCCAAATGATACAGGGAAATTTCTAGTTTCTAAATTTCCGACAATTCTCTCTCCACTCGGTAAACCAACAACATAAGGTTCACAAGTATGAAAACCGGAAATATTCAAACGATTTACACAAGACAAAGATATGAAAGAATGTGTAGCTCCTGTATCGAATAAAACGCTAACTGGCTGGGAAAGGATCTGGGCGATGCACGATGCGACAACAACATCACGATAAATGTCCTTCTCATCTCGTACAGACGTGGGGGAGCAGATCCGGCACTCGATGTCCCCTTTCGGTCCCAATGTCCTCTGCCTCGCCCGCGGCCAAAATTCTGAGGCATCTGAACACTTTGCTGCGTCTGTGGAATACTGGCCTCCTTCTGGACTGGCTGTGGTGTACGGGCTCTAAAAGACTTTGCAGCCTCCTCACAAAACACCGCCCGATGTCCCTCTCGTCCACAATCAAAACAAGTCACGGCAGGAAGGGGGCAATTCCGTCGATAGTGCCCCGTCTGGGCGCAGTTAAAGCATTTCCTGGTAACATCAGTAATAGTTGATGTCGTTCCGAAGTTCTTTCCGCTCCTGGCTGGGTGCGGAGGTTTCTTGAAAGAGTGAAAGGATGACTGGGCCTTACGGGCCCCGCTGTTCTTGTGCTCTGTAAACATACCAGAGACTTTCTGTTTCTTGGTTTCCGCAAATTTCTCCATGGCTGCTTCCTTGATCTCATATGCCAACGCCTTATCCTGGTATTGGCGGAGTGTGGTACATTCGAATCCGGACATGTACCTCTGAACTTCTGGTTTCATTCTCATATCGAAATGGATCATCATTTCTGCATCTGTTCTGACCAGATGTCGAACAAATGCCAGCTGTTGGTTAAACGTCTTGATCGCCTCGGATACTGGCACATCAGAAGGCTGAGCGGAGAAAAACTCCGGAACTTTGGCTTCTCTCACAGGACGAGGGCAATACTGAGCTTCCATCATCGTTTTAAATTCCGTCCAATCGGCATTATTATCTGCAGGTCGTATAGCTTCCCACCACTCGGATGCTTCCCCTATTAGAAGGTACTGGGCAATAGGAGCTCTCCTGTCGTCCGGGCAATTAATTCCAGCAAAAATTTTCTCCAGTTCTTTCAACCAATGGTCCTGTAACACCCCCAAATCCTATTGGGTTATTACAGTGCCGTGGACCCCACGCCAGGAGATCCACCAGGCGAACATGACTAAAATACGTTAAATTAAACAACAAGGGAAAATCATAGTCCCTACCATGATATCCAACACAATATTCCGATAGGGAATTTCAACGACAAAAGTGGCCTACATGGCCAAAATGAAATACACAAAGATCCACGAACATCTGTTCGTAATACAACACGACAACAATCGACAAGACTGGAGTACACTCCAACCGATCGACCAACAATGAACAACTCGGACTAGTATCGCTCGAATGCCTCGTCGCCATCGTCATGCCCCTATGCCTCAACTCTCTCCTCGCAAGCACCTAAAACATGAAAACATGTTCCGCCCCACAGGTCGGCCATCCAGATAATGAACATCAAATACATGTATAACATGATATGCATCCAAAAGCGTAATGAAACGGTATAATGATGATAATAATACGAGATGCTCACAAATCAAAGTAAGAACCGAGCATTCGTGAAATACTATGCCCACGGCATACTATTAATACACATTGACGAGGTTAGAACATAAGTGCCCAACGGCGAATCATAATCACGAGAATACCACAAGGAATTACATGACATGAACCAAACCGTAAGGATTAAATATGAATCACAATGCCGGAGGCTCAATGAAATTAACAAGACAATCACAAGGCCTAAAACCACTCGGCCCGAAACGTCAAATATCACAATCACATGAAGTCGAAAACTTGAGTCAAGTATTGATTAGGGCGCCACGGCATGAAAGCCGTATCACAATTAGGGCGAAGCCACGGCATGAAAGCCGTATCACAATTAGGGCGAGCCACGGCATGAAAGCCGTATCACAATTAGGGCCGAAGCCACGGCATGAAAGTCGTATCACAATTAGGGCCGAAACCCACGACATGAAAGCCGTATCACAATTAGGGATGGTATCTTTGTCTTGAGTCGGCGGCCACCATCCTCGGCAGTCCCAACTCAACACCTTGATTTCCTTAGAACGGCTAACCGATGACAATGATGCGGCGGATGATTCCATGAATGCTTGAGCGCTTGATTTCCTTATAATGGCTAATCGATATGAGCGATATGATGAATGATTGAATAACTCGATTGCCTTAGAACGGTCAATCGATGCAATGATATAGTGAATGATTGAACATTTGATTTGCTGCGACGGCAATTCGATAACAATGATATTAAGGATGCCTCGGTACCTTTAATCGGTTACCGACGAAAGTGAGAAATGAATAAGCCAATGCCTTTAATCGGCGTATACGCTTTTAATGACAATCTAAAAGGAATAACAATAATATTTGGCAAAATTGCCGAAAGGTATCGTATCGAACGATCTCTTAATATCAATGAATTCATGAAGAGACTAAGTCTCGGAATGATACAACACATTTATACACATATATGATGACATTAATCTCATTGACTAGTACAAGTATAAAACTTGCCTCAAACCGAAGGCGAGAAGGTACTTCCACGATCAACGTCCTTAATGAAATTATCGGCCGCTCGAACAACCTTGAACAACATAAATACCAACAATTCTCTTAATACACGAATCAAGCATGATCACAACCAACTCAAAAGTCGATACAACAATACCGAAACTCATTGGGGCATTAAAACAACGCGTTGTAAACAATCTCCAATTGTTTACAACCAAAACTCAATTACATCCGAAACCAACTTCCAATGAATGATTCAAACCCACAAAACCTCATGAATACTATCAATAATCCAAAATGAATATCCGAAAACGTGATTATAACGACAATTAATCGAAAACCCCCAATTTCAACTCGATATTCAAAGTGTTCTTGAATAATCCCTCAATAATCCAATGAATCCTTATATAAACTCATAATCATATACATGTCCCTTCATATAACATGATTATAACGTCCAAAACATCATATCTCAACATAGAATCGAAATCCAAGGTGTTGAAGAATATTACCTTTGAAGATCCAAGTACTTTAATCCGAAGAACACGCGTTAAATTGATTATCCGGGCTTCACGATCGAAAGGAGATGAAGAAAATCAAACACCCAAATGATTTGTGAAGGAAAAACCTTCCCTCAAGCTTTCTCTCTCGGTTGAAGGTGATGAAAAGGGAGAAAAATGGTGAAATGCCGAAAAAACGAATTTAAGGGAATTGACTGCCGGACACGGCCGTGCCGATCGGGCACGGTCGTGTCGCATGATTGGCCGACAGTGGCGACAGGACTCGACCGTGTCTCGCTTGACACGGTCGTGGCGCGGAGGGCCATCCGGCGATGACCGTCCGGCGGACTCGGCATGACTCGACCGTGCGGGCGACACGGTCGGGCGTCTTTGGCGACGATTACGGCTTATCCGGAAGGGTTCGACTCGGCCGTGCTGCAGCACACGGTCGGGTCTGAGGCGAACACTTCGGCATTTTCGGACGAGTGCGGCACGGGCCGTGTCGGACGACACGGCCGAGTCCGCTCGGCGATGATCGCCAATAATCGAAAAGTGAGCGGTTGAGCTAAAATGACCATAACTCTCTCGTCCGGACTCCGATTGACTCACCGTTTGAACCATTGGAAAACTAACTCGATGCTCTATAATATTGCAAAGATTTAGAATTTTTGGAGTTACCAAAAATTAATGGTGATCTAACAAAGTCGAACTCATATGAGGAAAGTTGAAACAATGAACAAGAACGATACACCACTCGAAGTTTTTCCGAACAGTGAACACGGTGAATGAACATGATTGATGAATGATCATAATCAAGTGAAAATACACTGAGTGACAATTACAGACTGATAATTACTGAATGAAAATGAATGAATTACAACCGGGTATTACATACACCCCCTGAAAAGGAGTTTCGTCCTCGAAACTCAGGGTAAACAACTCGGGATATGAACTATCCATCAAGATCTGAAAACAATAATGCACATCTAGTCCTCGGGACCAAATCAATCGCACGCTCAAGTCCCCAAGACTTGACGTCTCGAATCTCAGTGAATGATTTCCCAAATTATCAAGAAAAATCTTGAGCACAACGCCGAAGGGGTGAACTCCCAACAGTTGACCCAAATCTCAAGATTCTCAAATATGATCATAATAAAATAGATCAAGAATAAATGATCCACAGTCACGATACATTACTACGGATTGAGTTACATAGTCATCCAAAAACAAGGTTACATCTCAAATGTAGTCAACATCGTTATCCTTCCATGTCATCGATCTCCTTTATCTCAACGATTTAAGGTATATCCGCAGATGAACTCGCCGCTAAATATGATCTCGGAAGGTCACGAGAATGAAAGTGACTAAAATGAATGATGAATGATAAATGGCTACAAATCCGACAAGGATTTGGAATGACTCACCAAGGTGAATTAATAATGTCATGAGTGATAGCTCTCTGAAGTGATTGGAACCGCCGTTCCTCGTGAATTGAATGATTAATCGATAATTATGAGTCCCAACATGATTGATATATATGATGAATGAATTAGATGAATGAGTGAACGACAATGAAATGAATGATTGTCCTACTACCGAGCAAGAATTAACCTGTTCAAAATCGGTGATGAATGTCCTTACCTCGGGTTCTCGAAGCCTGATAGGACCCCTTGGATGAAGTACGGACTAGAGTAACAAAATACCTCGAGGCTTGTGAGCCCTCTCGAGATCTAGCGGCACCAGAACTCCTGCAGTATTTCTGAAGGTGTCCCGGGTTCCCACACAGAAAACAAACAATAGCTGGCACCGTACACCGAGTATTAACGTGTCCTGCTGAATCACAGTTAAAGCAAACAACAGTCGAACTCGTCGTCTGAGAGGAAGAAGCCTTCTCAGCACGAAGACGACTGGAAAACGACCTCTTGGACGTCGGAGCCCGATGTCCCTCTGGACGAATCAGCATCCTAGTCCTCTCACCCGAAGGAATCAAGGATGTTTCCGAGTAAGCTCCTTGATCAAAAGCTCTGCTCCAAGAGCCTTCCCGATGAACTCACTAAGTGAATTACAATTGTGGTTGAACAACCGCATCCTCAATCGCGGATTTAGCCTCTTGCTAAAATACTTGATCTTATCCGCTTAAATGCGGATAGCGATGAAGCAAGCGAAGTAGTCCACGAAACTTCTCGGCAACGACAATAACACCCTCGTCTCGGCCAGTTCGAGTTCAAAACCTCTGATAACTTGGCTTCCCGAGGTGGGGCCGGATAATACCTCTCTATCATGAGAGTCTTGAATTCGCCCCAAACACAATCTCGATCGGTGGGTTTCACAGAAAGCCACCAAGAATAAGCACCCTTACTCAAGTAGTAAGCCGCTACCGCCACTTTACTCTCCTCCGGACACTGAACCATGTCGAAGAGTTTATCAAAATGCTCAAGCCAATGAACAATATCAGCTGGTTCCGACGAACCCTCAAAAGTAGGCGGCCTCGGCGAGAGATATCGCCAACAATCGATTCACTCTCGATCTGTCCATTAAACGGCTCCTGGAATTCCTGTTGCGGTGGACCACGAACCATCAAGGTCTGCATGGTCTCCATCATCTGCGTCATCTGAGTCATCTGGGCCATCATGCCCTGCATAAATATGAATGGATCAACCCGAGCACCTTCCGAGTGAGATGCCTCTCGGGTACGACTCCCTGACGGCGACTGATTATCTGCTGATGAATGAGTAGCCTCGCTATTTGATGAATTAATGATACCACTCGTATTCGCACGGGCATGCACACGAGATCCGGGTTTCGGCCCGCACCGCCTCCTCCCCGCGTCCTCGACGGCTCTATCCATCTTGACGGGAAAGCCACATGATGATTACAGTCTCGCATGAAGATCACATTATGATTATATTCTTGAATGATAATGATGAACATACACGCTATACAACAATGAACATTATTTATGCAATAAAATGATCGTCGACATGGCCTTGAGGATATGATATGATCGCATGAAAGATCGAGTGAGGCAACATGATTATCGATGAAATTCTGAAATAATTACCTTGGACAAGTTTGCAAGGTTGAAAATTCGATCCACAAGGTCAACAATGACCGTGAGGTGGATGAATGATTAATGAATTAATCAATAATGAGATCAATGAGTGATGAATGAATTAATCAACGATGAGATTGATCGAGTGATGAATGAATTATGTGAGTGATGATATTGGTGAGTGATGAATGAATTAATCGATGATGAATGAATTATCGAGTAATGATATTGGTGAGTGAGGTATGAATTAACCGAGTGATAGATGAATTATCGAGTGATGATATTGGTGAGTGATGAATGAATTAACGAGTGATGAAATCAAAATGATGATTGAAATTTTTTAAGCGATAAATGAGTTGATCCTTAATGCTTACACAAGTCACACGTGCTCCAAAACAAATAATCATGAATCAATCATAGCACTAATATCACATATAGGTTTCAAAGCATGAACGATTAATGACATGATGGATGTATGAACACAAAGAGAATCGAGTCCTTACACAGTCATACGAAGCTTCGAGGTCTCGCGATACTAGTCTTCACCGACGACGACTCGATGAATGAATGACTCGGGATGCACTAATATTACGACTCATAAAACTGATCGACTAGATTGTCATAACCGACAATTCCACTACTACGCGTCGGTAGGACCACATAACTCACATCTCAGGTATTTCACAACCCAAAGCTCGATACCATTTACGTAACACCCCAAATCCTATCAAGTTATTACGGTGCCGTGGACCCCACGCCGGAGATCCACCAAAGCGAACATGACTAAAATACGTTAAATTAAACAACAAGGGAAAATCATAGTCCCTACCATGATATCCAACACAATATTCCGATAGGGAATTTCAACGACAAAAGTGGCCTACATGGCCAAAATGAAATACAACAGCATCCACGAACATCTGTTCGGGTAATTCAACACGACAACAACTGACAAGACTGGAGTACACTCCAACTGACTGACCAACAATGAACAACTCGTACTAGTATCGCTCGAATGCCTCGTCGCCATCGTCATGCCCCTGTGCCTCAACTCTCTCCTCGCAAGCACCTAAAACATGAAAGCATGTTCCGCCCCCACGGGGTCAGTCATCCAGATAATGAACATCAAATACATGTATAACATGATATGCATCCAAAAGCAGAATGAAACGGTATAATGATGATAATAATACGAGATGCTCACAAATCAAAGTAAGAACCGAGCATTCGTGAAATACTATGCCCACGGCATACTATTAATACCTGTTCAACAGGTTAGAACATAAGTGCCCAACGGCGAATCATAATCACAGAATACCACAAGGAATTACACGACATGAACCAAACCAGAACAGGATTAAATATGAATCACAATGCCCGGAGGCTCCAATGAAATTAACAAGACAATCACAAGGCCTAAAACCACTCGGTAAATTCAAATATCACAATCACATGAAGTCGAAACAGCCCGAAGTCATATTGATTAGGGCAAGCCACGGCATGAAAGCCGTATCACAATTAGGGCCGAAGCCACGGCATGAAAGCCGTATCACAATTAGGGCCGAAGCCACGGCATGAAAGCCGTATCACAATTAGGGCCGAAGCCACGGCATGAAAGCCGTATCACAATTAGGGCCGAAGCCACGGCATGAAAGTCGTATCACAATTAGGGCCGAAGCCACGGCATGAAAGCCGTATCACAATTAGGGATGGTATGCTGTCTTGAGTCGGCCAGCACCATCCTCGACAGTCCCAACTCAACACCTTGATTTCCTTAGAACGGCTAACCGATGACAATGATGCAGCGGATGATTCCATGAATGCTTGAGCGCTTCGATTTCCTTATAATGGCTAATCGATATGAACGATATGATGAATGATTGAATAACTCGATTGCCTTAGAACGGTCAATCGATACAATGATATAGTGAATGATTGAACATTTCGATTTGCCTGCGAACGGCAATTCGATAACAATGATATGAAGGATGCCTCGGTACCTTTAATCGGTTACCGACGACGAAAGTGAGAAATGAATAAGCCAATGCCTTTAATTGGCGTGTACGATTTAATGACAATCTAAAAAGGAATAACAATAATATTTGGCAAAATTGCCGAAAGGTATCGTATCGAACGATCTCTTAATATCAATGAATTCATGAAGAGACTAAGTCTCGGAATGATACAACACATTTATACACATATATGATGACATTAATCTCATTGACTAGTACAAGTATAAAACTTGCCTCAAACCGAAGGCGAGAAGGTACTTCCACGATCAACGTCCTTAATGAAATTATCGGCCGCTCGAACAACCTTGAACAACATAAATACCAACAATTCTCTTAATACACGAATCAAGCATGATCACAACCAACTCAAAAGTCGATACAACAATACCCGAAACTCATTGGGGCATTAAAACAAACGCGTTGTAAACAATCTCCAATTGTTTACAACCAAAACTCAATTACATCCGAAACCAACTTCCAATGAATGATTCAAACCCACAAAACCTCATGAATACTATCAATAATCCAAAATGAATATCCGAAAACGTGATTATAACGACAATTAATCGAAAACCCCCAATTTCAACTCGATATTCAAAGTGTTCTTGAATAATCCCTCAATAATCCAATGAATCCTTATATAAACTCATAATCATATACATGTCCCTTCATATAACATGATTATAACGTCCAAAACATCATATCTCAACATAGAATCGAAATCGAGGTGTTGAAGAATATTACCTTTGAAGATCCAAGTACTTTAATCCGAAGAACACGCGTTAAATTGATTATCCGGGCTTCACGATCGAAAGGAGATGAAGAAAATCAAACACCCAAATGATTTGTGAAGGAAAAACCTTCCCTCAAGCTTTCTCTCTCGGTTGAAGGTGATGAAAAGGGAGAAAAATGGCTGAAATCTTTGAAAAAAGCGAATTTAAGGAATTGACTACTGCCGGACACGGCCGTGCCGATCGGCACGGTCGTGTCGCATGATTGGCCCGACGGTGGCCGAGGGGACTCGGCCGTGTCTGCCCGGACACGGTCGCGGCGCGAGAGGGCCATCCGGCGATGACCCGTCCGCGGCGACTTCGGCATGACTCGGCCGTGCGGGCGACACGGTCGGGCGTCTTTGGCGACGATTACAGCTTATCCGGAAGGGTTCGACTCGGCCGTGACAGGCGGCACGGTCGGGTCTGGCGAACTTCGGCATTTTCGGACGAAGTACGGCACGGGCCGTGTCGGACGACACGGCCGAGTCCGTTCGGCAGTGATCGGCCAATAACTGAAAAGTGAGCGGTTGAGCTAAAATGACCATAACTCTCTCGTCCGGACTCCGATTGACTCACCGTTTGAACCATTGGAAAACTAACTCGATGCTCTATAATATTGCAAAGATTTAGAATTTTTGGAGTTACCAAAAATTAATGGTGATCTAACAAAGTCGAACTCATATGAGGAAAGTTGAAACAATGAACAATAACGATACACCACTCGAAGTTTTTCCGAACAGTAAACACGGTGAATGAACATGATTGATGAATGATCATAATCGAGTGAAAATACACTGAGTGACAATTATAGACTGATAATTACTGAATGAAAATGAATGAATTACAACCGGGTATTACAGGTCCCAAGTGGGAGTCTCAGAAATACCGTCGAATTTGGGTGGTTGCATCTTCGCCACCTCTTGTAGCCACCGGTCACCTCGATTTCCCATTTCTGGAATCCTTTGTTGTCCATCTCCTTGCTGCATTCCTGCTGCCACCTGCATTCGGTCCACGACCTGAGCGAACTGAGTCATCTGGTTCACAACTTGACGAAGGATTTCTAGTACACCAGGTTCCGGTTCGTTATTGATGGATCGTTGCGGCTCGCATGTGCTATGACTGGCTTGATTAGAAGGCGACGCTTCCCTTTCAGCATTTCTGCGTCCGCGTCCACGACCGCGACCATGCACACGTCCGCCTCTCAACATACTGTAAGCATAAATACTCAATATACAGGAAACAACATCGTTCTAATATTCAAGTATTAAGAGACACAACATGTAAAGAACAAGGTAGAGTTTAGGAACTTACAACCACCGTTCGCATGAAGACGTAGGCAGTGCAGTGATGTCATTTACGGCCGGTTACCCCAAAAGACATAAATGACCCTTATTTTAACCCAACGGACAAGATATCCATAATCTTAGCTCTGATACCATATTCTGTAACACCCTCGATATATTCGGGAATATTACAGCACCGTAAATCCTTTACATAAGGATTTACAAGGCTGAAGAATTGAACAAGCGTAAAAAGGTACTAACGAATGGAAATAACGGAATTACAGTACATCAGTTCTGACCAAATACAGAAATAGTACAATTGTTCAACAGAACTCAATAATACATCACCAAATTCAAATCCATCACAAATAACTTCGTACTCGAGTACTTTATTGAAATAACAAATAAACAACAGATAAATAAACCCGGTCGGGACATCACTCTGCACCCTCGTCGTCATACAGTTCCAGTGGTTGTTTCCCCGCTCTCTTGGATCCTGAACACAAACAAAATGTTCACCCCCGAAGGGGTTAGCACAACGATGCTAGTACATGTACCACAACATATAATCATATCTCACGAAGAATAATAATAACGTAAACGACAAAATACCAACGAGTCTTCTCCTACGAGAAACTCAAACATAACATTCACAACTGATAATCACAACATGATATCAATACATACATATGGTAATTCCATCGATCCAGCTTCCACTGCCTAGAACCACGATGATCCCGTCAGACCAACCCGTGGTGGAAAAACCCGTCCGATGATCCAGCGCACGCTAGCATAGATCCCCCGATGATCCCGTCGGACCAACACGAGGTGGACATACAACAATGACATACATGCACGACAATATGTATAACAACAATACATAAAACAAATAAAGTACTTGCCTCGATTTGAAGACAATAACAATACTTCCACGAAAATGAACACTCGAAGGTCGCCCCTCTCGATCAATCACGTAGCAAAGTTCGAACCTTAAATAAGAGAAATAACATGGAATTCATCTTAGGTCGAACAACATCTAACAATCCGAATTACGGTTGAGAGCCTAAAAAAACGAAATATGTCTGACCTAAATAACGTACGTTACATGTCCTCTGTAACGTACGTTAAACTTGATCGTTAGCGTACGTAAACTATGAAGTATAGCGTACGGTAAACATATACCAGCAGTTCCTCTCTGATCAGTCGACTTGACTCGTCTGATAGTATAACGTACGTTACGTACCAAACGTAGCGTACGTTAACAACGTCATATAACGTACGTTAGTAACCAAACTTAACGTACGTTAATCATGCATGTCAGTTCTCACCGGCGGATGGTAGCTCGATTAGTGATGAAGTATTACGAAATCCTTAGTGAGTAATCTAACATACCTTCAAATATATATATCATACTCATGAATGATCTACGGACTAATATCTTCAATTTCAAGGATACGGGTATCATCGTAATACTATTTTCAATCTTGATCGAAATACTCATGTAAAAAATTCGGTTGGTCTAAGGTTGATGTAATCAATCTAATATCGTCATTAAATCCAGGCTTATACTGATGGCGAACTACTTATTCCATCTAAGCAAGATTACAACTATGATGATTCTCTCCAAAATCAATTGGTAAAAGTGGAAATCGACACTAAGTTTACAATCAACATGACGATAACATTTGATACGGTTTAATAATTCACTATTCTCATCTATGTCATAACCAAGTTCAACTACGGTGTTCTAAACCATAATAGTTCGATCATTATAGTCTAAATATGATACTAGGTCGCATACGTCGTCAAAGTGATCTACTGTTCTTGGTAATGCGATCATATCGTCTTAATCAACATATCTTCAAAATTGGAAGTAGATAACATACCTTAAGAGGAAGATAATACTGAGACTATAAGTACAAATCCAACTCCGGTTGCTTCAACGCCGACTCGTGATGATTTCTACTCCAAAGTCCAATATAAGTTGTCTTCAATGATCAAGTAGTGTCATACAAGCTCAATGATTCAGTAACAATTGATCTAAAGGTGTTAAAAGAGGCTGGAAATCTTCTGGGGACGAATATGGTGAAGTTTAGGAGCAAAAGGACGAGCTGAAATGAGATGGGGTGCTGCTCCTTTTATAACTTTCTGAGTGTTACGTACGCTAGGGTTACTTCATAACGTACGTTATCGTCCAAAATAGTTCACTGTCTGATTTCTGAACTTCATTACGTACGCTACACTAAACGTGTTACGTACGTAACCCATATAATTTGCGTACGCTACACAATGTCCATAACGTACGTTAAAGTCCGTTGAGTTAAAAAGGTGTCCAGGTTCATGCCGTGCGAATCTGGTGGGTATCTTGGTCGAGCCCACCACCGTGTACTCCATGTACTAGCCGGCCCACCCAATAATTGACCGCAGTACGTACGCTACGCTTCATCCGTAGCGTACGTTAACATTAACAGGTTACGTACGTTAAGTTACATTCTTAACGTACGTTACCACGTATGTGCATGGAGGAAAATTTACATGTTGCTACACCCATGTAAAAAGATACAAATATGATAATTACCATACTCCATTATTAATATCATCATTCCCAAAACAATACAGGGTTCAATGTACAGATAAAATACTTCCATGAGAATCCGGATATTACAATAGCAACTACGAATTTAATACGGAAATCAAATATCAAAATGTTCCCGAGAAGTTTTAGAATTTCGAACTCAAGTAAGAGATATTTGAAAAGGAACACAACATCTCGGGGATTTTTAAAGCAGAAATTCTTTTGGACCTCGAGTCCCAATTTACAAAACCTTTTCGTAAACATTAGGGCCTTAGCCCGATTCTCGTTTCAAAGCACACTAGATAATATATCATTATGAGTCCGTGACCCATATTTAAAATGTTACCCAAACAATCACTGCTACACGATCATTGTTCGTACACATCATGTACCGAACTTCGGAGGCCTCGACGGACCTTACCCGGACCACACACACTGTTCGTACACATCATGTACCGAACTCCGGAGGCCTCAACGGACCCTACCCGGCCACACACACTGTTCGTACACATCATGTACCGAACTCCGGAGGCCTCAACGGACCCTACCCGGCCACACACATCGTTCGTACACATCATGTACCGAACTCCAGAGGTCTCGTCAGACCCTACCTGGATCACACACCTTGTTCATACACATCATGTACCGAACTCCAGAGGCCTTGTCAGACCCTACCTGGAACACACGCACACACATCGACACGACACAACTCATAATCATCAAATGTCAAGACATTCCACATTACACCGAAATGTACAATCAAGTATGTAAACCAAAACAACACAAATATCGTGATCATCACAACGACTCAACAATGACCAACCATACCCGGCACAAACTTAGATGATCAACACGACCAACACAATTTCACGACGTTAGCTAAGTGAGGGTATTATCGCTACCATCAATCATTCATAATAATTAATTCTTACAAAGCATATTCACGAAAGTAAACCAAATTCATCACAACCATAACACGACATACCTATTCACAAGACACAATTCGTATAGTAAAATACTTGCCTTAATAACCGCTACCGAATACTCCGAAGAACACGGTTCGACCGGGAAGCTCGGACCCCGAAGAATACAATGAACGGAAGGGTTCTGACTCGAGTTCTTCACAAGAATTTCGTCCCTAAGTCATACCAATGATAAATCAACAATCGTACGATGGATAATAATCATACAACGCCCAATCCCCCCTCTAAGACCTTTTGTCGGACACCTTCAAGGCGTTGACTAAGAACTCGACCAAAACAACGAATCGAAACGATCCAACTATGGAATAACAAGGGAAATGATAGAATACATCTAAATAATCATCAATACATCACAAATCTAAGTTATTACGGTTAAATCGGACAAAACGAACAAAAACCCCCAATTCACCCAAAAGTAGGGTTTCAAGAATTTATCTTGGATTAATGATGAAGAACAATTGTTGGTGTCATTAATCCATACCAATAACTTGAAGAATATAAAGTTCTCTGGGATTGATGATGCAAAAACGCCCAAAAATCGCCCACAAGATCGCCCAAGAGGAGGAGGAATGAAGGAAGAAATGAAATGAGCATTCATCTCACAAAATCCGCACAAATAGGCTGATCTGCACTGTGTGCCGCGGCCCAGCCTAAGTGTGCCGCGGCACAGGGTACAGGCTGCTCGGCCAAAACTGGAAAATGAGTGTCTGAGCTATTTCGACCATAACTCTCTCGTCCGGACTCCGATTGACTCACCGTTTGAACCATTGGAAAGCTAACTTGATGCTCTATAATATTGAAACGATTCAAAATCTTTGGAGTTTCCAAGAATTTATGGTGATTTTACAAAGTCGACTCATACTTGGAAAAGTCGTTTAATAACACTGAACTCAAGAAAACGACACCGAAACCCGAACCTGAATACGAATCGAAGATACAGTCATGAAGTACTCGCAAAGACGAATCTAAGAGCTAAGAGAACACACAATTCCGACCACCCAAAGGCTCGAAATTCGACAACGGAAGGTAATTACCCTAAACTTTGGGAAATTACGAAAATGGCCCAAAACGTCCGAAAGTCACGATACGTGATCGAATAACCAAACCGAAGTTCACAACACGTCTAACAAAGTTAAACGGACTTATGCGAAACTCGAAACAGTAATTTCCAATGAGATTCGCAAGAATCGAACTCAAGTACAGAAAAGTCGCCAAAAAGCACGGAACTCAACAAAACGACACCGAAACGAACTCGGATGACAAAAAGTGCAGAATTAATCATTCTCGGAATGACGATACGGTCCCAAGACGTCGAAACGGACCTCCGCCGAAAAAATAAAATTACCGGAAATCCGAAATTGCGGATATTACATTCCGGACATGACCGAGTCACCCTATAACATGGCGATACAACATGGCGCAAAGTGGACCGTTTCCCAGCCTTGGTTTCAAGCAGATCCTTGGCTGATTATTCCATTTTTGACCATCTTGTGAGCTCAACAACCATGTATTTTATTTGGGGGTCAATGGTCTGAAAATCAAGACATGCATGGAAGATCAAGTGTGAATCAACTACCACAGAAAAAATCAAGATACTACAACATATTTTTGAATTAAATAATCCATAGTATTCTTGAAAAACACCTTCATCCATGAAAAAAATCACTCCTCTTCTTGCTAAGAAATATCCTTTCTTTAGCAAGACATCTCTTCCTAGAAAAGCACTCTTTATTATAATTTTGTATCCATTTTATTTTTGATAGTTTGAAGCTGTTCTTCTATTTTGTAATTGAAAAGTGCTTGATCAATAAGTACTTAGTATCTTACTTCATAGTTTGTAACTTTTGTAATCAAGTTCGAAGTTGTATTTCGTAGATCATTTCTTACACTTTGATACATCGTATTCAAGTAAGTTTTCATCTATTGGCATTAAGATTTTAAGTTAAGACTAGTTTTTATACATTATGTATATTAATCAATTCTATTTTAATTGTAGTACGTATAAACCGATGAGCAGCTAATTTTCTTCCTAGGGGAAGGGAGATTTCTATTAGGCTATATATAAAGTATTTGATTGATTTTCACTATCTCAATTAAAAGGGGTTAATTAGTTAATAATGATTGATCATATCCTATTTCTACTAATAAAACCTTTTGAATGATTTTTAAGTGAATTGGAAGCATATCTTTTCTATCATCAAGTGTTTATCTTGTTAACAACACCTTAAGGTTACGAAAGTAATTAAGAAGTCTTTGAATATGAAAGTTATGAGGTGAAAAGTTGATTATTCGATAAATATTCGTTTATATTTTATATACGTGTAAGTCAATTCATCTACTTTATTAAAAACCTAATTTAATGAACCCATAATCCCCTATATTTTATCAAATCAAGTTCTAACTCATTTTAATTCGATTCATTCTCACTAGTATAAAAATAGTCTTATTAAAAATAGTCTAGTTATAAATAATCTTAATAAAAATAGTCTAGTTAAAAATAGTCTTAATAAAAATAGTTAGTTTAAAATTAGTGCATTTAATTTAGTTAATGTAAAAACCCAAAAATCTGTTTTAGAATATTTTAGTATTTATTTCTCGCAATATATAACAAAATATTATACGAAGCCCTATTAAGCAATCCTCGAGAGAAAAGACCATGGTAGAATTTACCACAACTAGTTCTACCTAGTATATATTTGCGAGCGACTCAAAAACTCCTATTTTTAGGATAAGTTTTTGTCGATCAGCCTCTCATGATCAATTTGGTCGTAGAAATTTTTGATGTATGGAGAATTGATTTTATGGGACCATTCACTAAATCTAGAAATTTCGAGTACATTCTTTTAGCAGTCGATTACGTGTCCAAGTGGGTTGAGGCAATCCCCATAAGGACTAATGATGCTAATATTGTTGTTTATTTTGTACAGGAATACATAATCAGCCATTTCGATCCCCAAGGCAATAATCAGTGATGGGGGATCCCACTTTTGCAACAAGATATTTGACAAGCTTATGGCCAAAAATGGCATAAATCATAAAGTTGTAACTTCCTACCATCCACAAATGTCGGGTCAGGCTGAAACAAGCAACCGACAGATAAAAGGGATCCTGGAAAAAACTGTGCGCCCAACTCGAAAAGACTGGGCTGATAAATTGGTCAATGCACTTTGGGCATACCGAGCAGCATACACTACACCATATATGATCTTCAACAATACTTTTTATCGGTGTTGCCATCACAATGTTGCCTCAAGTGGTTAAATTTCGAAAAAAATTAGATGTGATGCAACGTTATAATTTGATGTTGCCTTTGATATGAAACGATGTTGCCCTACAAAAGCGGAGTAACAATGGCAACATTGTGTCCATGTTGCCTTAGATGAAGATTATTTGACTAAAATAGGTGCGAGAATATTATCTCGCTCCCATCCTTGGCTAAAAAAGAAAGCCCGCTTCTGTCAAAATGTTGCCTCACAAATATTACTCTCACAAATAACAGAGTTGAAAATATATTCACAAATATCTCACAAAATCTCTCTCGGCAAAATCTCTCGCCATTCCTCACTCGAACAAATCCCTGGGTTCATTGAGTGAGTGAGTTTGCTGGATTCACACAAGCTCTTTTCGTTGGGTTCGATTGAGTTCATTGGGTTCGTTTGAAGCTTTGTTTGAATATTTCTTCTCATCTAGATGTATTCCTCAATACTTTCTCTCTTCTTCGCTGAGTGTGATCTTAATTCAATTGAGTTTTTGTAAACCCTACAAATTTGGGGATTTTTATAAACCCTAAAATTTTGGTAGTGTAAATCTGTGTAATTGATGTTTCTCTGTATGTAAATATGTGTATAGACTCTTTGTGTGCATTGTTAGTGTATATGCGTAGTGTATATGTAACTCTCTCTGTGCATTGTTTCTCTGTGTGCATTGTTAGTGTTGGTTCTAGTGTATATGTGATACTATGGCCTGCAGATTGATTGTGAGGGTTGTATTATGGCCTGTACATGTAACTTAGTTGAATATGTTCTCTTAATTTAAAGGGTTTTCAGTTGAATTAGTGGATCTTGATGTCCCCTACCCCCTTTCTCATTACTGGCCTGCAGATTTATACATGCTTAGTTGAATTAGTGGTTTCAATACAGTTTTTGTTTGTGCTGTTTCCCTGTTGTCCCCTGCTCCTTGCTCATCTAATTAGTAATTTTGATGTAATTTAGTGCCTGGGGACTTTATTATTGTTTGATACAGTGTTCATATCTGGCAGAGTTTTAAATTTTGTCTAAATTTATAGGCTGATATGAGTGCTTGTTTAAGAATATTACAAGTAGACTATAAGTAGAAAGCTATATTCACTAGATTTCTTGTGATTGGTCTTTTAGGAATGTTCTAACACAAATGAGAAAACTCAAAGTTAAAAATCTCATGTGTTTCTACGTACATATTAGATAGGATCTTTTAAACAATCATAAATCATTGATTGTAAAGGTTTAAATAGAAACTTGGACAATATTAGATTTTTCCAATCTTGATTTATATTAATAGCAATAAGGACTTATGTTTTGATCTTGATTTTCACAGTAATTAGAGAAATTAGTGTCAACTGTGTACAATCTAGCAGTTGGTGCAAATATACCTAGTGATTATAATTTAAGTTTTATTTCTAGTTTTAAGCTTCTTGTGATGTCCTAAACTGATTAGGTGCTTTTGGGCTAAATTTGGTCAATAGGTGGTTGTAATGAGAGATAAATTAGATTTCTTGCAATATTGTAATATTGCAAGATCTAATCACAATTCATAAATGGTCTAGTGATCATATAGAATTTATTGCAATAACTTAAATGACTAGTTATACACTTACACATTGTTTTGTTTGTATGTCTGACTACTATGAACCTAATATGTACTTGGTTAATTTTCTGTTAGTCCATAATGTGTGTAAATATTGTGTAGTTATGATGGATAAAAGCAGCACGTGGTTGAAATTACCGAAGTATAGTGAAGAATATATGAATGGGGTTAAACTTTTTGTGGAAAATGCAATGAGCAAATTCGCCGTCGGAAACGAATTAAGATGTCCATGTAAACTATGCTATAATCGCCACTGGTGGAGTAGAGATGATGTATATGATCATCTAATTTGCAACGGACCTTCTCCGACATTTGAACAAGTGATTTATGATGTTTCGAGTTGGAAGGACAACACTGAAGAAATGGATTATGAAACAAGTATAGGTTTTGAAGATAATCTTGACGAGATGCTGAATGTTACTTACAAAAATATGGGACCTAATGCAGATGCGAAGAAATTTTACGGTCTTATCCAGGATGGAAAACAACCTTTGTATCCTAGATGTAAGAAATTTTCTAGACTAAGTTTTTTTGTAAGGCTTTACCATTGGAAATGCATTCATGGAATCACTGAGTCCGCGTTTGGTGATATATTACAGTTAATAAAAGAGGCTTTTCCTTATGCTAGCGTACCAACCTCTTTTAATTCTGCTAAAAATATCATCAAAGACTTAGGTCTTGATTATGAAAAGATACATGCATGTCCAAACGACTGCATGATTTATTGGGGTGAGAATAAAAATGAAGTTATTTGTAAAATATGCGGTGTATCTAGGTGGAAAGTTGCAGCACAGGAATCTGACAACAAAATTCCTGCAAAAGTGATGCGATATTTTCCATTGACGCGAAGGATACAACGGATGTTTATGTGCAAAGAATTCTCTAAGATTATGACCTGGCATGATGTAGGACGTAATAAAGATGGGAAGTTACGACATCCGGCTGATGGTGAAGGTTGGAAGATGATGGACACCAAATTCCCACATTTTTCAGAAGAAAATTGAAATGTTAGATTGGGGTTAGCTTCTGATGGGTTCAACCCTTATCGTACAATGACTACAACCTATAGCACATGGCCAATCGTAGTGGTGAACTACAACCTCCCCCCATGGCTATGCATGAAACCAGAGAATTTAATTCTCTCAACCTTAATATCTGGCCCGAATGATCCTCGTAATAATCTCGATGTGTATATGCAGCCTTTAGTTGCAGAGTTGAAACAATTATGGGATACAGGAGTGGATACTTATGATGCATTGCTAGATCAAACATTTACGTTACGCGCGGGTGTGCTATGGACCATCAGTGACTTTCCGGGATATGCAATGTTGTCTGGTTGGAGCACGAAAGGCAAACTGGCTTGTCCGGTATGCAATTATGAGACATCATCAATATGTTTGAAACACAATAGGAAATGTTGTTCCATGAATCATAGAAGATTTCTAAATCCCAACCACAAATGGAGATTAGATAAGAAAAGATTTAATGGCGATGTTGAGCTTGGCGAAAGTCCAAAAATGTTATCTGGAAGGGAGATTGTAGAATTGTTGGAAGGTTACGAAAATAATTTTGGAGGGGGTAAAAGGAGGAAACAGAAAGTTAGTTGTGATATGAACCCATGGAATAAGCAGTCAATACTTTTTGACTTGCCATATTGGAAAGATAATGCAATTCGACATAACCTCAATGTCATGCATATAGAAAAGAACATTTTTGATAGTATTCTTGGCACTTTGTTAAATATCGGGGGTAAAACGAAAGACCATATAAATGCCCGATTAGACTTGTAACAAATGGGTATTCGAAAGGTTCTTCATCCGACTACCTCGGCTGATGGAAAACACCTTGAAATTAAGGCAGCAAACTTTGACTTGACAAATAAAGAAAAGGTCATGTTTTGCACTGTATTGAAGAATGCTAAACTGCCTTATGGTTTTGCTTCCATTATCAATCGATGTGTGCAAGTCAATGACATAAAAGTTGCAGGTTACAAGAGCCATGATGCACATGTTATTATGCAGTACCTGTTACAATATGCTGTGAAAAAAACACTAAAGCCCGAGGTTGCAGTACCCTTGATTAAATCGGCCAGTTATTACGAGGTATATGTGCCAAAGTTATCGAGCCAGATGATATAAAGAAGTTGCAACAAGAGATTGTTGATATACCCGATTAGAAATAATTTTTCCACCTTCATTTTTTGATATTATGGTTCACTTACCAGTGCATCTATGTAAGGAAATTGAACTCGGCGGTCCAGTGCACCTAAGGTTGATGTATGCAATCGAGTGTTATCTAGGTAAATTGAAGAGATACATTCGCAATAAGAGCAAACCAGAAGGGTCCATCGCGAAGGGGTACTTGGCAGATGAATGTTTAACATTCTGTGCTCGATTTTTAAATGATGATGAACAGAAGTCACGAAGTGAATTTGGGACAACAAAGAATGTAGAAGTAGATGGGTATCCTATTGGTTCTGGCAAGAACAAAAATAGGAAAGATATTCACTTGTCAGAAGAGATGTGGAGTGCAGCTCATCGATACATTCTGTTTAACTATGATGATAAGGAAGTGGGGAATTTAATTAAGTCAAATTAATAAATATATATGTTTTACAAATTCTAGTACATAACAGTATCCATGAATTAAAATGTTGACATATCTTAATTGATTGTAACTATAGGGAACATCGAGCATCATTCGAAAATAATGCAAGTCCAAAAGGTATAAACGATATAAAACACATGCAGATGAAGTATGTCATTGGTTTAAAAAGGAAATCAGAAAAAAAGAGAATGTTTCACGAGAACTTTCTTCCTTAGCAAGGGGTCCTAATCGAGCGGCGAAGCGATTTAGTGGGTATGCAGTGAATGGATAAATATTCCACACTAAGCAGAGAGATCGTAAATGTACGACGCAAAATAGTGGTGTTTTCCTAACTGCACCGACCACTAGCTTTGCTAGTTCAAAAGACCAAAACCCCACAGTTGGGAATGTTAGTTACTACGGTTCGGTTGAAGAAATCATAGAACTAGAATATTGGGGAGCTTTCAGTGTAGTTTTATTTAGGTGCACTTGGTAGCAAGAGGAGATAGATTCTTTTGGTTTCACCTGAGTCAACTTTAGTAAACTTTGTCAGAAACATGACCCGTTTGTTATGTCGACCCAAGTGCAGCAAGTCTTTTACATCGAAGATCCTATTGACCAACATTTGCACTATGTTAATAAGCTGTCCAGAGAGTTATTTGAAGCAGACGACAAGAATATTGTGATTCAAGACGATATTAGTATAATAGAAATCCGAGATGAGGAAGTTAGTTGGAACAGAGATGATGTCCCTACAACACAAATTCCAATTACATCTAAAAAAGCTAGAGAAAATTGATTAAGTGGTAATGACTACTTAATCTGTAAATTAAATTTAATGTTTTAATTTTATTCATGTGTGTAACACCTCCGATATATTCAGGAATATTACAGCGCCGTAAATCCTTTACATGAGAATTTACAAGGCTGTAGAAATAAAAAGACAATACAAATACCAATATATGAAAGTAACTGAGATAAAATACAACAGTTCTGGGCCAATACCGAGAATACAATTATCCAAAGGAAGAATATCAATACATCACCAAATCCAAATATCACAAACGACGACGTACTCGAGTGGTTGTTTCACATCACTCTGCACCCTCGTCGTCATGCAGCTCCAGTGGTTGTTTCCTTGCTCTCCATGATCCTGAACATAAACAAATGTTCACCCCCGAAGGGGTTAGCACAACGATGCTAGCACAAGTACCACAACATATTATTTAACATCTCACGAAGAATAATAACATAAAAGTCAAAATACCAACGAGTCTCCTTCTACGAAAAACTCATAAATAACATACACGAATGATAATTACAATATGATATCACAACATACACATGGTATTTCTGATGGTCCAGCGTTCACTGCCTAGAACCCACGATGATCCCATCAGACCAACCCGTGGTGGAAAAACCCATACGATGATCCAGCGCACGCTAGCATAGATCCCCCGATGATCCCGTCGGACCAACACGAGGTGTACATACAACAACGACATATATGCACAACAATATGTATAACATCAACACATAGAACAATTAAAGTACTTGCCTCGATTCGATGACAAGAATAATACTTCCACGAATATCAAAACACTCGAAGGTCGCCCCTTCGATTAATCACGTAGCAAAGCTCGAACCTTAAACAAAATAAATAATATAGAGTTCATCTCACGTCGTACGAACATCTAACAATCTAAATTATGGTCGGAAGTTAATAAAACGTATCCTGTCTGACATGCATAACGTACGTTACATATCCTTTGTAGCGTACTTTAAACCTACTCATTAGCGTACATAAGCTACGAAGTCTAGCGTACGCTAACCATGTATCACTAGTTCCTCTCTGATCAGTCGACTGCCTCGTCTGATGATGTAAAGTATGTTACGTACCAAATGTAGCGTACGTTAACCTTGCTCGTTAGCGTACGTAAGCTGCAGAGCATATTATACACTAAACAAGCATCCGACAGTCTCTCACTGAACAGTCGACTGTTCTGATTTATGATGAAGCGTACGAAATCCTCAGTGATTAACTTATGTTACTCTTCTACATATCATGCTCATACAATTATGAATGATCTTACGGATTCAAACATCTTCGAATTCAAGGAAATGTATATCATCACAACACTTATATTCAATCTCGATTACCATTCTCATGTGAAGTTCGGGTGTTCTAAAGTTGATGCGCTTGTTCTAATATCATCATTATATTCAAACTTTATCTTAAAGATGAACTAATCAATCCAACTTATAAGAAAGGATACAACTATTGATGATTCCATCTTAAGTCCATTTTAGCAAAGGTGGCATCAACACTAAGTCTACGATCAATATGACGATAACATTCGATACGCATTATCAATCTCAGAACACTATTCTCATCATTTGACATAACAAGATTCCAACTACGATGTTGCCAAAAATGATAACTCAATCATAATCATCCCAACTTCTAAACATGATATTTGGTTTGCATAAGTCGTCTATGTGATCTACTATCCTCAGTAGTATGATCATAACATCCCTAAGAACATGAATCCAAGGTTGGGGAAACAATAACATACCTTAAGATGAAGAAAACACCGAAACAATAGGTAGAGTCCAACTCCGGTTGCTTGTGTGCCAAACCAAGATGTTTCTTCACTTCAATGATCAATCATAAATGATATCCAATCTTCAAAGATCGAGTATAGATGGCATATGGATGTTTATGAAGGAGGGGAGTGTAACACCCCCAAATCCTATTGGGTTATTACAGTGCCGTGGACCCCACGCCAGGAGATCCACCAGGCGAACATGACTAAAAATACATTAATTAACACAACAAGGGAAAATCATAGTCCCTACCATGATATCCGACACAATATTCCGATAAGGAATTTTAACGTCAAAAGTAGCCTACATGGCCAAAAAAGAAATACAACAACATCCACGAACATCCTGCTCGTAATACAACACGACAACATCGACAAGACCGGAGTACACTCCAACCGATCGACCGACAATGATCAACTCGTACTAGTATCGCTTGAATGCCTCGTCGCCATCATCATGCCCCCGTGTCTCAACTCTCTCTCGCAAGCACCTAAAACATGAAAAACATGTTCCGCCCCACGGGTCGATCATCCAGATAATGAACATCAAATACATGTATAACATGATATGCATCCAAAGGCGTAATGAAATGGTACAATGATGATAATAATACGAAATGCTCACAAACCAAGGTAAGAACCGAGCATTCATGCAATACTATGCCCACAAGATACTATTAATACATTCGACAGTTAGAACATAAGTGCCCGACGGCGAATCAAAATCACGTAATACCACAATGAATGACAAGACATGAACCAAACCAGATCGAATTAATTATGAATCACAATGCCCGAAGGCTCCAATGAAATTACCAGACAATAATAAAGGCACGAAAGTCATTCATGGAACAAATATCACAAACACTGAAGTCAAACATTAAGTCAGAACAATGAGGGCCGAAGCCACGGCACGAAGCCGTATCACAATGAGGGCCGAAGCCACGGCATCCAGCCGTATCACAATTAGGGCCGAAGCCACGGCACGAAGCCGTATCACAATGAGGGCCGAAGCCACGGCATCCAGCCGTATCACAATTAGGGCCGAAGCCACGGCATCCAGCCGTATCACAATTAGGGCCGAAGCCACGGCATTCCAGCCGTATCACAATTAGGGCCGAAGCCACGGCATCCAGCCGTATCACAATTAGGGCCGAAGCCACGGCATCCAGCCGTATCACAATTAGGGCCGAAGCCACGGCATTCCAGCCGTATCACAATGAATGATAGTGTGCTGCCTTGAGTCGGCCAACACGATGATAGTAACACACGGATAGACACCGTCCTTGACAGTCCCAAATTAACACCTCGATTGCCTTAGAACGGCCAACCGACAACAATGATGCAGCGGATGATTTAATACCTCGATTGCCTAAAACGGTCAATCGACAACAATGATACCATAAATGATTGAACACTTCGATTTGCCTGAGAACGGCCAATCGATAACAATGATACGATGAATGAGTGAATACCTCGATTGCCTTAGAAAGGTCAATCGATAACAATGATTTAGTGAATGATTGAACATTTCGATTTACCTGAGAACGGCAATTCGATAACAATGATATGAAGGATGCCTCGGCACCTTTAATCGATTACTGCGGCGAAGATGAGAAATGAATAAGCCAATGCCTTAAATCGGCCTGTGCTTTTAATGACAATCCGAACAGAATAACAATGATCTCAACGATATCTTAAATTGACATCTATATTAACAACAATCGATACATCGATACCGCGAATCGGCTATCGACAATGACATTAATAATGAGTATCACAATGCCTTGAATCGGCCGTTAACGAACAACAATAACATTTGGCAAAATTGCCGAAAGGTATCGTATCGAGCGATCTCTTGATATCAATGAATTCATGAAGAGACTAAGTCTCGGAATGATACAACACATTCATACACATACATGATGACATTAGCTCATTGACCAAGACAAGTATAAAACTTGCCTCAAACCGAAGGCGAGAAGGTACTTCCACGATCAACGTCCTTAATGAAATTACCGCCGCTTGAACAACCTTAAACAACACAAAAACCAACAATTCTCTTAATACATGAATCAAGCATAATCACAACCAACTCAAAAGTCGATACAACAATACCCGAAACTCATTGGGGCATTTAAACAAACGCGTTGTAAACAATCTCCAATTGTTTACAACCAAAACTCATTTACATCCGAAACCAACTCCCAATGAATGATTCAAAACCACAAAAACTCATGAATACTATCAATAATCCAATAGGAATACTTAGAACGATATTTCAACAACATTTAGTCGAAAACCCCCAAAATTCCAAAGTCAACCCGTAAGGGTTCTTGAACAATTCCTCAATTATTCACAAATTCCGAAAATTACACCAATGAATCCGTAGAAATACATGTATCCAAGATAGATAATCCATATCTAACATATTCCAACATAATATCGATTTAACACGAAGAGATCGGAGGCAAAACACCCAAGACTCGAAATTCTAGATCCAAGAATCATTACCTTGATTTGGAGTGATGAAACTGATTTAGATGATGATTAATCCAACTTAGAAGGTTGAAGATGATGCTAGATGATTGTAGCTCGAAAAGACCTTTCCGAATCGCCCGAGCTCGTCCGAAATGATTGAGAATTGAAGAAATGATGAAAGTTGGACCAAACTGTCCTATTTATACTGTCCCAGCTTAGCGCGCGCTAACTCCTGATGTTAGCGTGCGCTAACGCGTGTACCGGGTAGTCCAGTACCCCCTGACTGAATCGTTAGCGTGCGCTAAGTACCTTTGGTAGCGTGCGCTAACAGCCTGTCCTTAGCGTACGTTAACCTTATGTTAGCGTGCGCTACCTGATAGTTGGTATCCAAAATCCTGGAGTCCAGAACCTATCGCCCTCTCGACCGAGCGCGCTAGCGTGCGCTACTCAAGTCTTAGCGTGCGTTACCGGCATAGTTAGCGTCGCTACTTACCACTCGTAGCGTGCGCTACGAATTTCCCAAATCAGCCCAAGACCTTACGGATATGCGCCTCACTTGCGCTAGCGTGCGCTAGTACTGAATCATTGCGTGCGTTACATGCACCTCATTAGCGCGCGCTAACTACAATGTGTAGCGTGCGCTACCTCTCAAACTGAAAATCAAAACATGATGATGACGATGACAATAATCTCGGCTCGATCTCAAACAGTGATGATCCCAAAATACGCCGAATGGTGAACATAGTTGACTGAATATGAATGATGAATGATTATTACTGAGTGAAAAAAATTCTGAGTGACAGTTACTGAATGATAATAAATGAATTCACAACCGGGTATTACATACTCCCCCCCTTAAAAAGAGTTTCGTCCTCGAAACTGAGGGTAAACCACTCGGGATATGAACTATTCCTCACGATCTGAAAACAATAACGCCCAAATAGTCCTCGGGACCAAATCAACCGCAAGCCCAAGTCCCCAAGACTTGACGTCTCGAAACACAGTGAACGATTTCTCAAATTATCACGAAATCTCGAGCACAACGCCGGAGGTATGAACTCCCAACAAATGATCCAAATCTCAAGATTCTCAAATATAATCATAATAAGATAGATCAACAATAAATGATCCATGGTCACGATACATTATTACTGATAGATTAACACAGTCATCCAAAAACAAGGTTACATCTCAAATGTACCCAACATTGATATCCTTCCATATCATCGATTTCCTCTATCTCAACGATTAAAGGTATATTCGACGATGAACTCGCCACTAACTATGATCTCAGAAGGTCACGAGAATGAAAGTGACAAAAATGAATGATGAATGATAAATGACTACAAATCCGACAAGGATTTGGAATGACTCACCAAGGTGAATTAATAACGTCATGAGTGATAGATCCCTGAAGTGATTGGAACCGCCGTTCCTCGTGAATTGAATGATTAATCGATAATTATGAGTCCCCATATGATTGATATATATGATGAATGAATTATATGAATGAATGAACGACAATGAAATGAATGATTATACTATTAACGCACAAGAATTAACTTGTTCAAACCGGTGATGAATGTCCTTACCTCTGGCCCTCGAAGCCTGATAGGGTCCCTTGGATGATGCACGGGCTGGAGTAACGAAGTCTCTCGAGGCCCTCGAGCTCTCTTGAGATTTATCGGCGCTAGAACCCCGCAGCATTGTGCCGGTGTCCCCGCCTCCCACACGTAAAACAAACAATAGCCGCACCGTGCACCGGGTACTAACGTGACTGCCGAATCACGATTAAAGCAAACAATGTCGAACTCGTCGCTGAGAGGAAGATGTCGTCCCAAAGACGAAGACGACTAGAAAACGACCCCTTGGATGACGGAGCCCGATGTCCCTCCGAACGAGCCGGCATTCTCGGTCCTCTCACCAAGAAATCAAGGATGCTTCGAGTAAGCTCCTTGATCAAAAGCTCGCTCCAAGAGCCTTCCCGATGAACTCATTAAGTGAATTACAATTGTGGTTGAACAATCGCATCCTCAATCTGGATTTAGCCTCTTGCTAAAATACTTAATTTTATCCGCCTCAAGACGGATAATTGACGAAGCAAATCAAGTAGTCCCCAAACTTCTCGGCGATGACAATAACACCCTCGTCCCCATCGGGTTCGGGGTTCAAAACATCGACAACTTAGCTTCACGAAGTGGAGCCGGATAATACCTCTCTAACATGAGAGTCTTGAACTCGCTCCAAATACAATCACGATCGATGGGTTTCACGAAGCCACCACGAATTAGCGCCTTACTCAAGTAATAAGCCGCTATCGCCACTTTACTCTCCTCCGACACTGAACCATGTCGAAGAGTTTATCAAAATGCTCGAGCCAATGAACAATATCATTGTTCTCGAACCCTCAAAAGTAGGCGGCATCGACGAGAGATATCGCCAACAATCGATTCACTCCTCCATCTGTCCATGAAATGGCACTGTATCCCTGTTGCGGTGGACCACAACCCATCGAGGTCTGCATGGTCTCCACTATCCGCGTCATCCGAGTCATCTGGGCCATCATGCCTGCATAAATATGAATGGATCAACCCGAACACCTTCCGAGTGAGATGCCTCAAGGGTACGACTCACTGACGGTGAATGATTATCTGGCGATGAATGAGTAGCCTCGCTATTTGATGAATTAATGATATCCCTCGCGTTCGTGTGGGCATGCACACGAGATCCCGGGTTTCGGCCTGCCCGCACCGCGGCCTCTTCCCTGCGTCCTCCGACTCTATCCATCTTGAAGTAGGAAAGTCACATGATTATAGATTCCGCATGAATATCGTATTATGATTACGTTACGAGTGACAACAATGAGCATACACGCTCTAACACAATGAATGCATTAATGATTTAATGAAATGATCGACATTACGTCAGAGTATGATAAGACCGTATGAAACATCAAATGAGTTAACATGATTGCCTGATGAAATTCCTGAAATGATTACCTTGAACAAGTTAACAAGGTTGAAAATTAGATCCTCAAGATCAACAACTGAACCGTGAGATGGGCTGAATGATTAATGAATTAACTGAACAATGAGATTGACTGAATGAGGAATGAATTAACCGAGCAATGAGATTGGTGAGTGACGAGTGAATTATCTAAACGATGAGATTAATTGAGTGATTAATGAATTAGATGAACTATGAGGTTAATTGAGTGATGAACGAAGCAAATGAGTAATTGATATTGACTGAATGATGAATGAATTAACTGAGTGATGAATGAGTTAATCGAGTGATGAATTAACTGGGTAATGATATTGATCGAGTGATGAATGAATTATCTGAGTGATGAATTGGTGAGTAATGATATTGGTGAGTGATGAATGAATTATCCGAGTGATGAATTGGTGAGTAATGATATTGATGAGTAATGAATGAATTATCCGAGTGATGAATTGATGAGTAATGATATTGGTGAGTAATGAATGAATTATCCGAGTGATGAATTGATCGAGTAATGATATTGATCGAGTAATGAATGAATTAACATAATCGACAAGATCAGCATGACGATTGAGGATTATTAACCGATGAATGAGTTGATCCTTAATGCTTACACAAGCCACACGTGTCCCAAAACAATTAGTCATGAATCAATCATAACACTAATATCACATGTAGGTTTCAACAAGGCACGAACAATTAATGACATGATGAATGTATGAACATAAAGAGAATCGAGTCCTTACACAGGTCATACGAAGCTTCGAGGTCTCGCGATACTAGTCTTCACTGACGACGACTCGATGAATGAATGACTCGTGCAAATCGTACTAATATTACGACTCACAAAACTCGATCGACTAGATTGTCATAACACGACAATCCCACTACTACCGCGTCGGTAGGACCACATAACTCACATCTCGGGGTATTTCACAACCCAAATCTCGATACCATTTCGTAACACCCCAAATCCTATCAGGTTATTACGGTGCCGTGGACCCCACGCCAGAGATCCACCAAAGTAACATGACTAAAAATACATTAATTAACACAACAAGGGAAAATCATAGTCCCTACCATGATATCCGACACAATATTCCGATAAGGAATTTTAACGTCAAAAGTAGCCTACATGGCCAAAAAGAAATACAACAACATCCACGAACATCTGCTCGTAATACAACACGACAACAACGACAAGACTGAGTACACTCCAACCGATCGACCGACAATGATCAACTCGTACTAGTATCGCTTGAATGCCTCGTCGCCATCATCATGCCCCCGTGTCTCAACTCTCTCCTCGCAAGCACCTAAAACATGAAAAACATGTTCCGCCCCACTGGGTCATCATCCAGATAATGAACATCAAATACATGTATAACATGATATGCATCCAAAGGCAGAATGAAATGGTACAATGATGATAATAATACGAAATGCTCACAAACCAAGGTAAGAACCGAGCATTCGTGCAATACTATGCCCACAGCATACTATTAATACCTGTTCGACAGGTTAGAACATAAGTGCCCGACGGCGAATCAAAATCACAGAATACCACAATGAATGACAAGACATGAACCAAACCAGGACTGAATTAATTATGAATCACAATGCCCGAAGGCTCCAATGAAATTACCAGGACAATAATAAAGGCCTGAAAGTCATTCAGCGGAACAAATATCACAAACACCTGAAGTCAAAACAGCCCGAAGCTGTAACAATGAGGGCCGAAGCCACGGCACGAAGCCGTATCACAATGAGGGCCGAAGCCACGGCATCCAGCCGTATCACAATTAGGGCCGAAGCCACGGCACGAAGCCGTATCACAATGAGGGCCGAAGCCACGGCATCCAGCCGTATCACAATTAGGGCCGAAGCCACGGCATCCAGCCGTATCACAATTAGGGCCGAAGCCACGGCATCCAGCCGTATCACAATTAGGGCCGAAGCCACGGCATCCAGCCGTATCACAATTAGGGCCGAAGCCACGGCATCCAGCCGTATCACAATTAGGGCCGAATCCACGGCATTCCAGCCGTATCATAATGAATGATAGTGTGCTGCCTTGAGTCGGCCAACACGATGATAGTAACACACGGATAGACACCGTCCTTGACAGTCCCAAATTAACACCTCGATTGCCTTAGAACGGCCAACCGACAACAATGATGCAGCGGATGATTTAATACCTCGATTGCCTAAAACGGTCAATCGACAACAATGATACCATAAATGATTGAACACTTCGATTTGCCTGAGAACGGCCAATCGATAACAATGATACGATGAATGAGTGAATACCTCGATTGCCTTAGAAAGGTCAATCGATAACAATGATTTAGTGAATGATTGAACATTTCGATTTACCTGAGAACGGCAATTCGATAACAATGATATGAAGGATGCCTCGGCACCTTTAATCGGTTACCGACGACGAAGATGAGAAATGAATAAGCCAATGCCTTAAATCGGCCTGTACAGTTTTAATGACAATCCGAACAGGAATAACAATGATCTCAACGATATCTTAAATTGACATCTATATTAACAACAATCGATACATCGATACCGCGAATCGGCTATCGACAATGACATTAATAATGAGTATCACAATGCCTTGAATCGGCCGTTAACGAACAACAATAACATTTGGCAAAATTGCCGAAAGGTATCGTATCGAACGATCTCTTGATATCAATGAATTCATGAAGAGACTAAGTCTCGGAATGATACAACACATTCATACACATACATGATGACATTAGCTCATTGACCAAGACAAGTATAAAACTTGCCTCAAACCGAAGGCGAGAAGGTACTTCCACGATCAACGTCCTTAATGAAATTACCGGCCGCTTGAACAACCTTAAACAACACAAAAACCAACAATTCTCTTAATACATGAATCAAGCATAATCACAACCAACTCAAAAGTCGATACAACAATACCCGAAACTCATTGGGGCATTTAAACAAACGCGTTGTAAACAATCTCCAATTGTTTACAACCAAAACTCATTTACATCCGAAACCAAGTCCCAATGAATGATTCAAAACCACAAAAACTCATGAATACTATCAATAATCCAATAGGAATACTTAGAACGATATTTCAACAACATTTAGTCGAAAACCCCCAAAATTCCAAAGTCAACCCGTAAGGGTTCCTGAACAATTCCTCAATTATTCACAAATTCCGAAAATTACACCAATGAATCCGTAGAAATACATGTATCCAAGATAGATAATCCATATCTAACATATTCCAACATAATATCGATTTAACACGAAGAGATCGGAGGCAAAACACCCAAGACTCGAAATTCTAGATCCAAGAATCATTACCTTGATTTGGAGTGATGAAACTGATTTAGATGATGATTAATCCAACTTAGAAGGTTGAAGATGATGCTAGATGATTGTAGCTCGAAAAGACCTTTCCGAATCGCCCGAGCTCGTCCGAAATGATTGAGAAATGAAGAAATGACGAAAGTTGGACCAAACTGTCCTATTTATACTGTCCCAGCTTAGCGCGCGCTAACTCCTGATGTTAGCGTGCGCTAACGCGTGTACCGGGTAGTCCAGTACCCCCTGACTGAATCGTTAGCGTGCGCTAAGTACCTTTGGTAGCGTGCGCTAACAGCCTGTCCTTAGCGTACGTTAACCTTATGTTAGCGTGCGCTACCTGATAGTTGGTATCCAAAATCCTGGAGTCCAGAACCTACTGTCCTCTGATCTGAGCGCGCTAGCGTGCGCTACTCTGAAGTCTTAGCGTGCGTTACCAGCATAGTTAGCGTACGCTACTTACCACTCGTAGCGTGCGCTACGAATTTCCCAAATCAGCCCAGTACCTTCTGGACTGTCTGCCTCACTTGCGCTAGCGTGCGCTAATACTGAATCATTGCGTGCGTTACATGCACCTCATTAGCGCGCGCTAACTACAATGTGTAGCGTGCGCTACCTCTCAAACTGAAAATCAAAACATGATGATGACGATGACAATAATCTCGGCTCGATCTCAAACAGTGATGATCCCAAAATACGCCGAATGGTGAACATAGTTGACTGAATATGAATGATGAATGATTATTACTGAGTGAAAAAAATTCTGAGTGACAGTTACTGAATGATAATAAATGAATTCACAACCGGGTATTACAGGGAGGCTCTCTGGACTTCAAAGAAATGAAAGACAGTTGAAGAAAACATAAACAAAATAAAATGGGGTAATGTCCATTTTATAAGGTTTCTGTCTTTACGTACGTTAGCCTTCCACGCATAACGTACGTTAGCTATTTAGCGTACGCTACCCTGATGTCTTTAGCATACGCTATCGTCACAGATAGCTAACTGTCCTCATTCTGTACTCGATTACGTATGTTACACCATTAGGTTACGTACGTAAGTAACACACATTAGCGTACACTAGACACATTCCTTAGCGTATGTTAATAATCGTTGACTTCAAAAGTGTCCAGGTTCATCCGCGGGAATCTTATCTGGACCCATGTCCGGCTGGCGCATGTGTTAGCCGACCAGCTCAATTATTGGATGTTAAACGTGCGTTACGCTACATTCGTAGCGTACGCTAACTCTGACGAATAACATACGTTAAGCTTCCTTCTTAGCGTACGTTATCACGTATTTGCATGAGAAAATTTACATGTTGCCATACTCATGTACAAGGATATAAATATGAGAAATATCATACTTCAATTATCGATATCACAATTCCGAATAATACAGGGTTCAATTACAGATGAAATACTCAATAATTAATCCGGATATTACAGGGTTCAATAATTAATCGGGATACGCCAAATCTGACGGATAACGTACGTTAAGCTTCCTTCTTAGCGTACGTTATCACGTATTTGCATGAGAAAATTTACATGTTGCCATACTCATGTACAAGGATACAAATACGAGAAATATCATACTTCGATTATTGATATCACAATTCCGAATAATACATGGTTCAATTACAGATGAAATACTCAATAATTAATCCGGATATTACAATGTGTGACTTATATTAAAAGCATAAATTTCATTTCATCTGATATGTAATTAGATTAATTGTCAAAATTAGATTAAATATTTATAGTTGGTTAGTTGGAATGTTTTGTTGATAGTTAAATGCATAAATTAGATTTATCTTGTGTATGGAAATTAGATTAATTATCCACAGTAGATTAAATATTCTGATTTTGTGAGTTGAAATGTTTTTGTGAATTTGAGATTAATTGTCCAGATTAGATAAAATATTTATAGTTGGTCAGTTGAATGTTTTGTTGATAGTTAAATGCATAAATTAGATTTATCTTGTGATATGGAAATTAGATTAATTGTCTACATTAGATTAAATATTCTGATTTTGTGAGTTGGAATGTTTTTGTGAATTTTAGATTAATTGTCCAGATTAGATTAAATGTTTATAGTTGGTCAGTTGGAATTTAACTGTTTGTTGTTTACTATGTAACAGGATGGCAAATGAAAGAATAAGTATAAAATTGCACCACAATGGACAATTCTTTAAAACCAAGTATTCTGGTGGCTCGCTTGTTTGTTTTACAATGGATCCCGACCTGTTCTCCTATTCAGTACTCATGGAGTGGGTTAAAGATCTCAACCATATGGAGATTGGGGGGATATATGTAAAGAAAAGAAAGACAAATGGTTAGATTTTGGTGACTGATGATGCAAGTCTAGGTGACTACATTAAAGAAACCAATCAATCCTCTCTTGAATTTTTCATAGATTGCGATGTTGATAAAGAAGTTGAACTAATGAGGCAGATGCAGCCACATGTTATAGTAAGGCCAAGGTGTAACACCCCAAACTAGGCGGATATTACAGTGCCGTGAATCCCCGACTGGGACCCACCAGGCAAATGAAAATGTTGAATTAAATAATATAATTGTAGTACCGAACCACATTATATTACCAAGTACTCCAATGAGGAGTTTAAGTGCAACACACCAGGACTAAACCGAATACTAGTATATTTTATATGGAGATAAAATACACCACCCAGAACAATTAAACATCTCAAACGGAATTTGCAGCGAAAAATACAAATGACGGAATAACTGAAATGACTGAAATGACTGAAACAAATGAAATGACTGGGGCCCCCTACTAGTATCACTGGGACTCCTCGCCGTCAACATGCTCTTCCCGTGCCTTTGCCTTGTCGTGACCTGAAAACAAAAATCCCCCAACGGGCCGATACGTAACAACAATCCTCAAGGGTTGAAATTACACAATCATGAATTAACTGAAGTTATGAAATATCCTTAGTTATGAATTACGCTGAAGAGGAGTATCATAGTACGCCCGTAATGTTCTGTGCAAGTGTACAAGACGAATGACCGGACACACCCGTCCTTGTACCTAATTAGTCTCACGGAGGTAAGCGTTACCGTGTGCACGGTCCAATGTATCGGTTAACCCAATACATGACCATCGTGTGCCCGACTAAAAATTCCACACAGCCACACCCGGCCACGCAATATGAACCCAGAAAGTCATATGAACGAGAATGACCACAATGAACATCAATGAATAATAATTCGACAAGGCCAAGATGACTCACCGAGATGAAAATAATAGTGACTTGATTGATAACCCAATGAAATGATTTGGAACCGTCGTTCCTCGTGAACGAAATGATTATTCGACAATTACAAGTCTCAATATGATTAATACCATGATGAATGAGTTATGATTATGAGCAATCAACAACAAAAGGAATGAGTATCCTTTTAACCGAGTAAGAGTTAACTTACACAATACCGATGACAATGTCCTTCCACGAACAACGTCCTAAATGAAATGTCGGTCGCTCGAACAACCTTGAATAACACAATATACCAAAATCCGATCATTACATGAATCAAATACGATCCTAACCGACTCAAACGTCGATACAACAATATCCGAACTCGTAGATGTACTCTAACGAAAACGTTGAGAATATCCTTCCCGTTGATTAAAACCAACCCAAAATATCGAACCAACTCCAAATGATAGATTCAAACCAGCAAAACACTAATAATGACATCAATAATCTCATAGAAACCCACAATACAAGTTTACGACGACAACAATCGGAAAATCCCCAAATTAACCGAAGTCAACCCTAAGGGTTCGTGAAATAATTCCGAAAATAGCTATTAAATCCGTAGGAATATATTTATCCAAGGTAGATAATCCATATCTAACATATTCCAACAATAATCCAAGCTTACACGAAGAAATCGGAAGGAAAAACCCAAAAATCCGAAATTCTAGATCCAAGAGATCAATACCTTTGATTTGATGTTAAGGAGATGATGAAGTGATGATAATCCAACTCAAAGCCTTGAATATGATGATAGGTGATAGCAGCTCGAAAAGAACACTCCAAGTCGCCCAAAATCGCCCGAAGTCGCACCAAAAACGAAAGGAAGTGAGAAATGACGAAACTCAGGCTAACTGTCCATTATATAGTCACTCCAGGTTAGCGTGCGCTATCCCTTGTGCGTAGCGTGCGCTAACGGGTAATTTGGGTAGTCCAGTACCCACTGTCCGAACACGGTAGCGCGCGCTATGTACCTTTTGTAGCGTGCGCTACAACCATACCATTAGCATGCGTTAATACCCATGGTTAGTGTGCGCTAACGAATTATTTGGTGCCCAGTAATGGAATCCAGAAACCGTCTGTCCTCTGATCTGACCTCTGTAGCGTACGCTACAACCAATATTTAGCGTGTGCTACTACACCATTTGCGTACACTAAAAATCACTCATAGCGTGCGCTATGAATTAATCTAGTGCAGTCTAGTAGCCACTGGACTCAACCTGATCCGTCCTTAGCGCGCGCTACAGCAATTATTAGCGTGCGCTACTACAACCCACTAGCGCGCGCTAGTTACCACTCGTAGCGTGCGCTACTAATAACTCACCTGCAGTCCAGTACCTTCTGGACTGCAGCCAAGGTAACATTAACGTGCGCTAATGCTGAGTGGTAGCGTGTGCTACCTGTACTCAATTAGCGTGCGCTAGAAAGAGTACGTAGCGTGCGCTACTCCTCACGCACAGCCCACAATGAAAAACGACAAAGATGATAAACACGGCACGAAACTCCAATTAGATTAGTGATGAATGATGATTGATACACGATACAATTACTCTGAATGATGAATACCATGATTGAATATGAGTGACAAATGATCATTAATGAGTGAAATTACTGAATGACAATTACTGAATGATAAATACTGAATGATAATAACTGAATTACAACCGGGTATTACACAAGGCCCCATAGTAGATGATGATAAAATACTATCTGAATTCGGCCATTTTATAGGGACAATAGTGAGACAGTATGTGCCTCTCACATTGACTAGTTGGCATGAAGCTGGAGATGAAGAAAAAGACTCTTTATGGCAGTATGTACTAGTAAGAACTATATCTACTTCCTGGCCTATTCGTGAATGCATGCATGATTAATACCTAGTAATAAATAAGTAGTAATACATAATTACTAACAAATAATATAAATATATTGAAGGACAAGTATATTATTCCTGATGAGGGTCGGGAATGGGTCGATCGGACAATGCGTGATCAGTGGAGGGTCTATAAATGCCGTATCAAGAGAGATCATTACAAGCATTATAAAACTGATGATGAAAGGATTAAGAGCAAGCCCAAAGATATTCCCCTAAATGAATTCAAGGTTCTTCTCCAATATTGGGCTGATAAAAAAGTTGAGGTACATATATCAAAACCAATATCCCTTGATCGTTCATCAAATATTTCGATGTAATTTTTTTCTCTTGTCCTTGCCTGTAGGCCATTGCCCAAAGAAACTCAGAAAGTAGAAAATGTATAAAAGAAACTCACACAGCTGGGCCTAGAAGTTTTGCGCAAGTCAGCCACAAAATGGTATGTTGATTATTTGCACAATAACATAGTTAAAGTTGATTCTATAAGTGATATTGAGATATCTACAGTAGAAACTCTATAAATTAATACTGTTGGGACAACCAAAATTTATTAATTAAAAGAGTTATTAATTAATCGTTAAATTAATAATTATTAATTTATATATTAATTAATATTTTATTAATTTATAATGAAATACTTAATTTACAAACAACTTTCAAACTTTCACTTAATTATTGTACAATGCATGTACATATCAAATGAAGGGTCCAATTTAAAATAACCCTTCAATCTCTCACCTTATTATGCGTCCTGTGTTGAATATATCAGTGTATATTTTTTCCAAAAATACAAAATCAAATAAATTAATACTGTTGGGACAACCAAAATTTATTAATTAAAAGAGTTATTAATTAATCATTAAATTAATAATTATTAATTTATATATTAATTAATATTTTATTAATTTATAATGAAATACTTAATTTACAAACAACTTTCAAACTTTCACTTAATTATTGTACAATGCATGTACATATCAAATGAAGGGTCCAATTTAAAATAACCCTTCAATCTCTCACCTTATTATGCGTCATGTGTTGAATATATCAGTGTATATTTTTTCTATAAATACAAAATCAAAATATGTGACAATTAAAGCGGCCATCATATTGAATAATTTATTGCTGAGCCTATATGAGAATACAACAGTAGAAGTTCTTATAGTGATAAGGAAAATTAGAGATGCGATTTAAGATGAAATTGATTCCAACAAAATAGAAATACAATTGAGTAATTTTTTAAGAAACCTTCATAAATTATTCCTATAATATGTACAATATATGAGGAATTATTAATTTATATTTTATATGGGACCTATAGAAATGATCAAAAATGTATTATCTTATAATTTTAGCGAATTATTAATTTAGCACCCTATCCCTGAAACGGGACCGGCCAAAACTATTATCTTAGAGAGTTTATTAAATAATCGAGTATTAAATTATCGAGTTTCTACTGTATGTGGAAGTACTCAAATAATGATTACTAGCTTAATGTGTTGTTTTAAGATTGTCTGCTACTTGTTTTAACATTACTAGCTACTTGTTTTAATTTATTCAAGACACTTGAAAAGTTGGTTGAAAAGTCTGGAGAGGATGGTGAGCAGGAACCACCAGCACCACCATCAATATCACAAATTTTTGTAAAAACACGGAAACAAAATCCGAATCGCCAATACAAGTTACCTGCTACTGTGGTTGAGGACAAAATCGTAAGTGTTGTTCTAGTGACACATGTAATACTCTTTTAATTGAATTTACGTATGAAGGTTCTGTTTACATATATGTGTATTCTTTAATAGGATGAGATTAATAAGGTCTTGGAAAATGGAGGTAGTCTTCAGGATGCCGGTGGACTTGTTTCAGCTGGATCACATTGTTCCTCTTGGCTACTCGGGAGACATGTTCCAAAAAGATAGACAAAGAATAATTCTGTAGGAACAACAACATCATCTTCAAATGTCTCACAGGATCACATAGCAGAGTTGACAACAAAGGTCGATCAATTGACACAAGAGATGGATCATAGAGTCAATTAAAAAGTTCAAGAAACTGTTGCAATGATGCTGAAAAGGTTGGCAGAAAATAATCCAGGGTTGAATGTTGATGTTAATGAGTTTGTCGATGACTAGTTAAGAGACATTTCAAGTGATGGTCACAATGTAACTCTTTAGACATAACATGGTTTTTTCTAGGCAGCAAGTTATGTTTGTTTGAAATGTTTGTTTAGAATGTTTAAGATAGAGAACATGTTTAAAATTGAGAACAATGTGTTGGAATCTTAGTTTATGGTAAGATTTGGGCATGAATTGGAAGTGTGTTTACGCTGATATTTTTATGTGCTGAATATTTTGTTTTATGTGTATTACAAGTACCGCATTTCTACTATTTATATTGGGCTGGAGTGATTTTAAAACTGTGTTGCCTTTCCACAGTGAATGTTACCAAAAAAAATGTTGCAAGTGCTAATATAAAATTTGTCAATATACTAAAAGTGTTTTAAACAAGATGTTGCTACAAACATAAATAGTGTTGCCAAAACATTAGAAGTGTTTAACTAAACTATGTTGCCAAAATATATATGGGTGTTGCCAATAAATTAAAATGTTAAATATAGTATGTTGCAATATGTACAATAGATGTTGCAATAGGATTTACAACAACATTTTATCTGGTGTTGCTATAGACAAAAAAGTATTGCTATAGACTGCTACTGCAACATACAATTGAATGTTGCCACACCAGTGCTAAAGTGTTGCCTTATACCCCTATGGCAACAAGGAAAATACCAACACCCTCAAAATTGACAAAAGTGTTCCCTCAGACCATTTTTATCCTTGTTGCAACATTTTAAACGAAATTTAACACTTTTTTAGGTGTTGCTGAAGACGATATATGGTGTAGTGATACAAGAATCCATTGGAAATGAGCCCCTACCATCTAGTCTATGGAAAAACTTGTCATCTTCCAGTTGAAATCGAACATAAAGCTTATTGGGCAATTAGGGCTGTTTCAATTGAATTGAATGAAGCTAGACAGGAAAGACTGCTCCAAATATCTGAATTAGACGAGTTAAGAAACAAAGAATATGAGAACTCTCGGATCTACAAAGACAAAGTCAAGAGACTTCAGACCGGAAAGCTAACCTCAAGCACCTTGAACCAGGTACAAAAGTACTTTTATTTAATTCTCGCTTGCGATTGTTTCCAGGTAAGCTAAAATCATGCTAGACAGGACCCTTTGAGGTTGAGGAAGTATATCCATATGGAGTAATTAGACTGATAAATCAACGCACCAAAGAGTCATTTCAGGTGAATGGACACAGGGTGAAGCCTTATTTTGAAAATCAGCAAATTCCTCATGGAGAGAGCATAACTCTTGGAGAGCCGTCGCACGACTAAACAGGAAGTTCTCAAGATAATGACATTTAACGAGCCCTTGTTGGGAGGGAACCCAATTTCTTTATTGATTTTCTAAAAAAAATAAATAATAAAATAACGGAGATAAAAACAACTGAAAACTGACCAATGTTAATAATTGGGTTATTTACTAAACATCGTTGTACGACACGGCCGAAGACACGGCACAAGCTGGACCGTTTCCCAGCTCTGTGTTAATATTTGGTAAATATCGCTGTACAACATGGCACAAGACACGGCGCAAACTGGACTGTTTTATGCGCCATGTTATGGCAGAAGGTTTTTAAAACGAGCAATCAACCTTTCTTTTCAGTTATTTTATTTAACTTGTTTAAACATGGTTTTCTACTTTTGTTTTTGTTCAAAGTTCTTTTTAGGTCTTGCTTCGAGGATTGAATCATCTGTATCACACGACAGGGGAGTCCTTCGGACAGCCGAAAAACAAATCAAAAAAAAGTTATTATGATTTTGTCATCAAGTTTATTATAGAGTGCTCTTATGATTGTTCTGAAGAAAAACGAATGGTATATGATACACAAATATGCAAGTAAGTGATTATCACTTATTGTAGTTCTACATTGCTCAAGTCAAGTCACTTTATCTATACATTTCCCACCCTAACCAAAGAGCCTACATTACAACCTAATAAAAGTCCTTTGTGATTCACGACGTTGCACACAGAACAAGTGGTAGAGATAAAAGATGATTTGCACGCATATGGAAGTTTTCATCTCATTGAATAAGTTTGAGCGAAAAACATGTCCTCTATACACTTAAGAGTGAGTGATACACTTATCCGACGAGTTTTATGAATTCATTCTTTTGATTAAACGTAAACTTTTCTCGAGATTTGACAAACTATAAAAAAAATTGGTCTAATTTACCCCCTGAGGTGTCCAATTGAACCATATCTGATGTTTACTTGAGGACAAGCAAATTTTCAATCGTGGGGTATTTGATTAGTGCATAATTGATCTAAAAATTTATATACAAAATATCCCTTTTTCTGGCATAATCATACTTATTTGTGATAAAAATAATTGTTTTAAAGATATGTCAAAACTTGAGCTAATAATGTTATTTTACAGATTACTAACATGAAACGTGAAAAAGGACAAAAAGCAAAATCAAAATCAAAATCAGAAATGTTCCAAGGACAAATTCTACAAAATTTGATGCAAGACACGGCGCAAAACTGGGCATTTTGTAGGACCGTTTCTCACACGGCGCAAACAGGGCCGTGTCTTGCACCATTTCTCACATGATGGGCATTTATCGCCGTGTCCTTGCGCGTGTTCCGGATAGACCGAATACAAATGGCAATACAACACGACACAAAATGGTCCGTTTTCCAGGACCATTTTCAAACAGATCCTTTGCTGAATATTCCACTTTTGACCATATTGTAAGCTCAACAACCATGTATTTTATTTGGAGGTCAATGATCTGAAAATCAAGTCATGCATGGAAGATCAAGTGTGAATCAAATACCAAAGAAAAAATCAAGATACTACAACACATCTTTTGAATTAAATAATCCATAGTATTCTTGAAAATTACCTATAAAATGATACCTTCATCCATAAAAAACACTCTTCTTGCCAAGAAATAGCTGTAATACCCAACATTTTCTTTTCTTCTTATACTGTACTATTGGTCTTTTCGACTGAATACTTTTCCACTGGACTTGTTTGGTGCATTTTGTAGTGTTCATTATTGTTGTGGAATGTTGGTGACGTATTTGAGTGATCGGGACATTGTCGGACGTCTGACCAGCCTGTCAGAACAATTGGGATTTGCTACTGTGTTCAGGAGTAGACATACGGCCATAAGCAGCATTAATTACGGCCGTGTGTCATGAGAGTCACGACCGCAAGCATTGTATGTTATGGATGTAATGTGTTTATGGAGTTACGACTGTAGTTGCCTTTGGTTACGGTCGCAACGTACCTTTTTATTTGGAGTCTGGAGTCCAGAGGGCTACTTATGGCCGTAAGATTTTCATGATACGGCCGTAAGTCATGCAAGTTATGGCGGTAAGCCTTATATGTTACAGCTGTAACATGTTCCTGCTATTTAATATCAGGGCAGCATTTTCTTTCCTCATTTTCCCCCATTCTTCCTCCTTCCTCCGCGATTAGTGGTGAGAATTCGAGGGTGGTGGTCTGAGGCATCATTATTCATCATTTTGGAAAGCTCTATCCATGATTATCATCATCCTCCACTAAAGTTTTTCAGGATCGAAGGTAATTTCTTGAAATCTCCTAGGGTCGACCTTCGATATTTTCTTCTTGATTTCGATTTTCATCCAATTTTGTGGTTTGGGTAGTGTTATTGGGTGGTATTAATCACGTTCTATGGATCTTATATCCATATCTTGAATTCGTTTAAGCTCAACCATGATTTTTGTGTTCTAAGGAAGTCTTGAGCATTTAATGTCCGATTAAATGTCTCAATGGGTTTCCTTCGATTCTTAAGTGTGTTTTCCATTGTTTTCAATCATTATACTCGTAGTAATCACATTGTTGTTGATTTCTCGCGAAAGATATAGGTGTTCGGAGCCGTTCGGTGGAACCGTGTTCGTCGGGACATCCGAGAGTCGTGTGTTGAGGCAAGTGTTATTGTCTATCCGGTTTATACCTTGCGAATTGATGTTGTTAAACGAATTTGTGATGGTTGTTCATTTTGTCGATTGTGCATTATATGAATTGTCGTAGGTGTTAAGTTATTGTGTTAAGTTAGTGTCGGTTTGTTACTTTTCATAGAGACTTGGCAATAGAGGCATGATATTGGTTCGATGGTACACTTAGACGTGTGTTTCTATGTCTTGAGGATCATTGTGACGGGTGGATTAATTTGTGTGAAGTCGTCACTTATTGTTAGATTGTGATAGTCTGTAACTGTGAAAAGGAGTTGAGTTGGTGGATTATAATTGTCGGTGTGCAGTAATGCGTCTAGGATCGTTAGGTTGTTGTGAAGTCGTGTCGGTTGTGTCGAAGGAGCTGTTTGTGGTGATTGTTGTGTGTTGACGTATACTAGGGATTAGTTTGTAGTTGTGTCAGTCTTTGGTCATAGTTACGTGTCGGTTAATGGCCATTCTAGCAAGTTCCATAACTATATATATATATATTATATTCAACGTTGTAATGTGTGAAAGTTGTGAAACGCAAGTGTGTGTGAGTTGTTCTTCCACCTGGGGATGACGTCGGGACCTCTGGGGGTCGATGCTAAGGGGCACGGCCAGGAAGTGGTTTCCCACCTGAGGATGGTTCGACGGGACTTCTGGGGATCGATGCTAAGGGGCACGACCAGGGTTACCAAGTGTGTTGTATATTATTGGTGATTTTGATTTTGACGATAGTTGTGATATGTTCGGAATATCACAATGTATATCCTAGATGTTGAGATACATTATATATAAGGCCTTGGTACTTGGTCAGAATGGCACTAGTATGTGTGTTGTATGTGTTTTGTTCCTAGGTTGTAATGTTTTGATGTTTGGATGTGGACTTTGTTATTGTTCCCGTACATTGTGGTTTGAAGAGGATTTGGGCTGAGACCCTAATGATTTTGTAAAGGTTGTTTTACCGAAAATATAATACCCGTACTTTTAATGAATTATTGGCTTTGACATTCGTTCACTTCTGTCGCTCTTGTAAGCACTTACTGAGATGTTGTGGATTTTAGAGTTTCGTACCTTCTGGGACATGTTCGTATTAATTGGACCTTACATCGATGTTTTGAGTGAGGCAGATATCGTACGCTAGGTGTAAGCTAACACACGCTATTTTTATTGAGTAGCACACGCTAGCTTCGCCTGTAGCGCACGCTAATGGTCCGGGCTTGGCAGAGGCAGTAGCTGATTTCTGCCCTGTGGACTAGCAGTTAGCGCACGCTAGGCATGAGCTAACACATGCTATCCATGTTGAGTAGCACGCACTAGCATCGCCTGTAACGCACGCTAATAGGCTGAGTTGGCAGGTGCAGTGGGGTGATTTATGTTCTCAGGACTAATAGTTAACGCACGCTAGGCGTAAGCTAGCGCACGCTATAGGTATTGTGTAGCGTGCGCTAGTGGCAGATGTAGCGCACGCTAGCGAGATGGGCAGTGAGTTTGTAATTTTTGCATGGTAATAGTTAGCGCACGCTAAGGATGTGGTAGCGCACGCTAACATCGCAGGTCAGAAGCTACTGGACTACCGGATTACCCCATTAGCACACTCTAACATTGAGATTTAGTGCGCGCTAATCAGACGCATTATATATAGAGGGTCAACCCTGTCCTTCATCAGTTTTCATCTCTTTTCTTTATTTCCAACGAGAGAGCACAAGAGGGCGACTCAGAGGTGATTTGGGGGCAATCTTTTATCAGCTATCATCATCTTTGGTTGAATAACAAGGATTTTACAACATCTAATCCTTTCCTTCTCTCCGAATCAAGGTAAATTCCTTAGAATCCTAGTTTGGGGAATTTTTGAGGAGTTTTCTTAGATCCATCCGATTTATCTATTTTGAAGCTTGAAATCCTTGAGATTATGATGTATCTACCCCGTACCCACGTTCCCCTTACAATTATCCGAATATTGTTGTGTATTACTTGTAGTGGAGATGGTTTGGATGATTTCCAACCTCTATGTGAACACTTCGAAGATTTATGAATTGTAAAAGGGGGGTTTTAGGAGTCTTCCTTGAGAATTGAGTATTTATGATTGATTATCGTATTTCCTTACGAATCGTTTATGCCGGAAGTGCGTTCTTGGACCTCTCGAGCTTGAATTCCATTTTCACTTCGGTTCTAATGTCTCAAAGGCAAGTATATGTTTATGATTGTACGTTATCGACTTTGAAAGTGAGGTATATGAATTTTGTTATTGTATATATTCACTCTGGGACGGACCGACGGGTCCTCGGAGGGTTACGTTGCTTCTGGTGTGGTTCCACGGTTAATCACGTATGTATTGACATGAAATGCTATGAGATTTAGTTATTCCGGAATACTAGTCTTGAGTTGATGAAATGATGATTACGTTTAGTTTATTGTCGAGAAGTATTGTGTTTAATATTCAATATACTTGTACTACGTATTCGATGGCTAACCCCTTTTGGCGGAAATACCTTTCATATATTTCAGGATCTAGGAGAGGGGAAAGGCATATACCGGGTCGGCACGAAGATGATGGACAAGAGTGATGTTGTGTCTTATTTCTGTATGTTTTTTGTACCTTGTTCCATTCGGTATTGTTGTACTTGGAATGGTTTTGAATACTCGAGTAATAGTTTAGATGTTCATGATGTTGTGGCCTTTGTTGCCCTAGCTTTCAAATTCTTGATGTATTGTATTTTGTCGAATTGATTATTACATTGGTATCATCCTTATTGCCTTCTATTGGGTTTATGTTTAGACCTTATCGGTCTAGGTTTATGGTTCCGCATAATTATAGCCTTGTGGGTCCCACAGAGGGGCTCACAGCGCTGTAATATACCCTAAATAGCTTGGGGGTGTTACAGATCATGGTATCAGAGCTTAGGTTTATGGATACTTAGGCTGTCCGTATTTTTGGGTCAAATTGAGTTATCGTTCGGATACGGTATCACCGTATTGCCAACATCTCGGTGCGACTGGTACTAGTAAGTCCTTTTACTCTTCTTGTATTTTTTCTAATCGCTTCCCTTTTAAATTGGTATTCTTGGAAATCGGTCACCTCGATGACTGGCGATTTGAATTGTACTCATGTATTTTGTGTATCCTTCACAATCCTTGCTGACAGGGGGTCGAGGACGAGGTCGTGGTCATGGATGCGGACGGGGATGTGGCGCGGCCGCTTCCCTCAGTTTCATTGCGGGGTCGGCTACCCCCCAGTTTATCTAACTCAGTTCTTTAACAACCCCAAACCATTCGGGAATATTACAGCACCGCAGACCCTCTCCGTGAGGATCTACCAGGCTAAATACAGAAAACACAACATACCAATACATGCCAACCTGGCTAATAATAAACCACTAGACTGATTTGGTCTTTTACCACAACATACACATCAAACATACATAACTCTTTCTCACAACTCAGACCCACGCAGGTGTTAGAATACATCAACAAATTCCCATCAAATGGGAGAATAACACAACGGAGAGACAACAAACAGAACTCTACCAAAAATGCTAAACGACTGGTCTTCATGTGATTAGTATCGTCGTCTTCCATCATCCTTCGTATCGATCCTGTGATTCGCTCCCCAACAACCTGCAAGTACCTGGACGCAATACAGACATCCACCCCCGAATACTCGGGGGTTAGCAAAACTCCGCTGTTTTGCTAGTGCAAGTATAAAATACAAATACAAGCCATACACAACATATCCCAAAGACATAAGACCGGGAATAATCATCCAGACATAATAACGATAGACTTCCCGAGATAATTTATTTGATCAAAACAATTCAATCATGAAAGATAGGGATCAACCTAAAGTACCTCTACAAAAGAGTTTACGGTCTTGGGAGTTTTGAAAACATTTGGGATTTAAGAATTCTCAAGACTTTCGAAACCACTCAGGAACGCAACCCAAATGTCATTTTCCTAAAATACATTATGAGAACACACGAGGTCCATGACCCAATCATACCATTCCGGTCACAAAGCACGGGGTCCACGACCCAATCATACATATCAACATATTCCCAAGGATTATTAGCGTCCCGTGCTAACAAGCCACGAACCTCAGATGTTCCCGCAGAACATACCCGAGTGAATAACCCAAAACGAAACCATACCAAATCACATGTCACCGTGATGACAGTCACGTGACCATAACTATACATACGTTCATAGTTATCCTGGCATTGCACTAGCAAGCTACGAACCTCGTAGCCTCCACGAGACATACCCGACTGGACAACCCATGACACGTACATCACACAACCAAACCACAACTACAAGTTATCCCGGCATCTCACTAACAAGCTACGAACCTCAAAGTCCCCGCAAGACATACCCGCAAGAACTCACTCCTGACGGAAAGAGACGAGAAGGGTGAGAAATGGCGAAATATAGGCTGTTGTCCAGTATTTATACTGGACAGTTATTAGCGTGTGCTAAACCGACTGCATTAGCGTGCGCTAACGGGGTCAACCCTCCAAACAATCGGCCTGCAACACTGTTAGCGTGCGCTAGCCAATATGCGTAGCGTGCGCTAACGAGTCACGAATCCATTCCAGTGGCTCCTGGACAGATCTGCACCTACTAGGTAGCGTGCGCTAGAAAGAATAATTAACGTGCGCTAAGCAGACGATAGCGTGCGATGAAGACCACCCTTAGCATGCGCTAACGTGACTCTAGTCCTTGTCCAGTAGTTTCTGGATTGCCTCTGGACTGCTATTTAGTGTGTGCTACACATACGGTAGCGTGCGCTAACAATTGACATAGTAGCGCGTGCTGCACCACAAGCGGTAGCGTGCGCTACACTACAATGTGTCAAAAACTCATGCAACGATCTGAACGGAAATCAAACACGTGTCCACTCATGACACACCAACGTGTCACACATTCCAAGGACATGGACAATGCCAATTCGATAACCCGCAGAAAAACTCAACGAAACTGGAACGAAGATCTTGGGTATTACATTCTACCCCTCTTAAAAGAAGGTTCGTCCCCGAAACTTAAAGAACAAAACGCTCAACGCAAAACAATCTCAAATAACACACGCTATCCATTGTCGATGACCTATAATGAATCACATGCAGCACGTGGCTGCTACCATCCATATTGCTACCCCAGAATGATAACAAAACGCAACGAACAAATCAGTATGGTTGACCAACCCGAACAGTACATCAATCAAAACACGAGTTTATCGCTGACCAATTATGAAATTCCATCAACCCAAAGGTCTGGAAGATCGAATACGAAGACATTTTCCCGAACTTAAGGAAATTGTGAAGTGACCAAACGCTCAAAATCCCGATACAACTCAGATGAGAGCAATCGGGCAGTAACGATCGAGCAACAATAGTCGAACAACAATGATTGAATGACAACGATCAAAACAACAACAATTGAAATAAAGTTCCGAAATTTATGCCTCAACTCAAAACATTAAGTGACCTTGTAAGAACTACAAGATATTCATTCGCATAGGGTTCGAGGGAATGGGGCTGAATTAGGAAAAAGTCACAATAACAATCGGATTAATCCGAAACGATAACACAACCCGTTCGATCAACAAGAGCAAAGGATAGGACAAGTTTAGGAATGTTAATGAACACAAACGAGTCGATAGAGTTGAAAATACAGAAGTTCAACAATCCGATCCACTTCTAATAAAAGAAGTTTACCCCTGAAATTCGAAACAACAAGGCAAGGAAATAACACAACATACAATGGGCAGACTAGACTCCTAGGGACTCCTCAGAGTCAATCCTGATATGAGTGCTCAAGTCCGTGCCTCGGAAGACTCGGTGGCTAACTCGCAAAACTGAACCCGGTGCCCCACGAATCCGCACTTGTAACACGTTACTAGCGGAGAAGGGTAATGTGCACGAACATGCCCCGACACATTGCAGTTGAAACACCTCCTGGATTTACCAGGAGTCAAAGCTGACGATTTGGAACTCTCAGTCTCATGCATCGAGCGATGGAGCTTCACAGCAGAAAGATTACGACGTTGCAATCCAGAAACACCAACTCCTGTACTATCTATAAGGTCATCGTACATGCTCCGTTGCTTCGACTCCGGCACACGCTCCGACGATACCAAAGCCAGTTCGTAGGCTAATGCTCGATCCTGGTAATCTCTGAGCGAAGTGCAAGTGAATCCCACCATATACTGGCGAATCTCCAGCTTCATCCGTCTGTTAAAATGAAAGATCTTCTCTTCTTCGGTCCTCACCTGATCTCGAACATAACTGAGTTGTTTTCTATAGTCGATGATAGCTTGCGACACCGATTTATCTTGTGGTTCTGCCAAATAAAATTCGCGAATTCTCTGTTCTCTAATCGGTTTTGGACAAAAGTCGGCTTCCATAAATGCCTGGAACTCCGCCCACGTGACATCACGACCTCGAGGCTTAACTGCTTCCCACCAATTAGTGGCATCTTTGTCAAGAAGGTACTGAGAGATAGGCAACTTCTGCTATTTGGGACAATCGACAGCGTCGAATATCTTTCCCAATTAGAAAAGCAAACCATCCCAGCCCAACGCATCCACAGCACCGGCAAATCGGGGGGGATTCATACGAACTACTTCCCGAAGCCATTGATTTACACCGACGTTCAGAGTTGCATCATTATTGCGTTGAACCTCCTGGGTCAACTGAGTCATCTGTGCTGCTACTTGTTGCAATATAGTAGCAACGCCAATACCAATATCATTCCCGACAATATTCTCTCGATCACGCATCTGATCCCCGTGGCCATCAGTACCAGAGTTATGACCACGACCCTTGCCCCTTGGCATACTAACAAGCAACAACCTAACACAATGAAAATCACATAATCACACATAGAATCCACTCACGGATGCTAGACTGCAAAAATAAGGCCTGACGGCAAAAATGCAGTCCCAAAACTTTTGCCCCGCTAGAAAGCGCGCTCCACAACAAAAGATGGGGTGCGCTAATGGTGTAAGTTTGGCAACACATACACACTCATCTTCCAAAGGTACTAGACCGGAGGTTACAAATGAACAACAGCGTACAAATCCAAATGTCAACGGTTCACATAATTATTACGTTACCCAAATAACCTTCAGAAATTAATTAACATTCCAAACCGAATTCCCACCTCGCGGTCAAGAGAACTATCTCGACGAGTGCATACCGAACGAGTCAGCATTCACACCACCACTTTAATCACAACTTAGAGCATTATAACCAAATGCCGACAACATCGTTGTCACATACCTTTTTAACTGGAATTTATGAAACCGAAAAGTTGAAAGCGAAAGCCACGTCTCAAGTAATTTTTTGATAGACCTCATTTGAGTTCTTAAAATCAAATTTTGAAAATTTGCAATGCAAGATGAGAATAATATATAAGTAGTTAGAGTTCTCAAGAATTTTTGGTCTCGAGGTCGTCATAAGGAAATCAAATTTTTTTCCTTCTTGAAGGATGTTTTAAAATAAAATTTACGTGACTTCCCAAAACATTTGAAGTTTTAAAATATCACATTGATAAGGTTTCTCTGCATAACCACACCAAAACATTACTCCTGTAAAAACGAGTTATACAAGGATATATATATATATATATATATATATACATACTTTTATACATATACACCGGTACTACTCTCCATTCCAGCACATTACGAGAATTAACAAGTATAGATTACATATTCACAATTCACATTCAAACTCCACACCATAACACAAAATCACACAAGCTTGCATAACACAAGACAACATATTAGGGAGACTAACATCCATAGATCGCACGAAGATGATGGCTGCACCTTGATACTAATCACGACCGACATCCAGGCGACGCGTCGCGACACGACTTAATTCGATAAAATCTAACAAGACAAGACTCGACAACATACAACTCGACCCGACAGCTTAGGTTTCCGCAACCTAAGCTCCGATAGCATATTCTGTAACACCCCCAAACTACTCGAGAATATTACAGCACCGCAGACCCTCTCCGTGAGATCTACCAGGCTAAATACAGAAAACAGAACATACCAATACATGCCAACCTGGCTAATAACGAACCATTAGACCGATTTGGTCTTTTACCACAACATACACATCAAACGTACATAACTCTTTCTCACAACTCATACCCATGCAGGGGTTGGAATACATCAACATTCCCATAAAATGGGAGAATAACACAACGGAGAGACAACCAACAAAGCTCAACCAAAAATACTCAACGACTGGTCTTTATGTGATTAGTATCGTCGTCTTCCATCATCCTTCGTATCGATCCTCTGATTCGCTCCCCAACAACCTGCAAGTACCTGGACGCAATACAGATATCCATCCCCGAATACTCGGGGGTTAGCAAAACTCTGCTGTTTTGCTAGTGCAAGTATAAAATACAAATACAAGACATACAAAACATATCCCAAGGACATAAGACCGGGAATAATCATCCAGACATAATAACGTTAGACTTCCCGAGATAATTTATTTGATCAAAACAATTCAATCATGAAAGATAGGGATAAACCCAAAGTACATCTTACAAAACAGTTTACGGTCTCGGGAGTTTTGAAAACATTTTGGATTTAAGAATTCTCAAGACTTTCAAAACCACTCAAGGACGTAACCCAAAAGTCATTTTCCCAAAATACAGTTATGATAACAACACACGGGGTCCACGACCCAATCATACCATTCCGGTCACAAAGCACGGGATCCACGACCCAATCATACATATCAACATATTCCCAAGGATTATTCGCGTCCCGTGCTAACAAGCCACGAACCTCAGATGTTCCCGCAGAACATACCCGAGTGAATAACCCAAAGGGAAATCATACCAAATCACATGTCACCGTGACGACAGTCACGTGACCATAACCCTACATACATTCATAGTTATCCTAGCATCACACTAGCAAGCTACAAACCTCGGAGCCTCCACGAGACATACCCGACTGGACAACCCATGACACGTACATCACACAACCAAACCACAACCATAAGTTATCCCGCCATCGCACTAACAAGCTACGAACCTCAGAGTCCCCGCAAGACATACCCGGATTGGATAACTCCACAAGTTATCCCGGCATCGGGCTAGTAATCCACAAACCACGGAGTCCCTGCAAGACATACCCGATTGGATAACCCAACGGTCACGCCCGACCCGTACTAGCAAGAACAGATCCCAGAGATTCAACAATGTTACCCGGTGGCACATCACTCACAATAATCACACACAACGACAAGTAAATACTAATGTCAAACAACTATAAACAACATAACCTCCTTACAAAGGAGTAATAACTAATACCACACAACGTCATATATTCGTTGAACAAGTATACATATCAATACACAATCCTCGGCAAGTGATTACGGTCTAATATATTCACGAAATATGATTATAACATCTTCCAACATACGACACATACTCACATATTCCGAAAACACATTTATTCACGAAGCATATGCGCTATCTTTGAAGAAAACCCTTTTATTGAGAATATATCGATCCTTTTTAAAGTTCATTAAAACATTCGGATCACACACATACAATTAATTATCAATCGTTACATCTACGTAACATGAATTGTATGGGCAATATACTTGCCTCAAAACCACGAGCAACCGAACAACGAACGGATGAGGTTGAGCAGCCCTCGAACTTCGAAAAACGACCAACAATCTCGACAGCCCCACGGATACTACGAGAACAATACCATCACGAATTAAGAAAACTAATCGGAATCCATAACGACACTAAGATCAATAAGGATCTAAGAGTTTCTCCAAAAAGATCAAGATCCAAGTTCGAGTGATACAAAATCAATAAACGAGTTACCAAAATCCAAAGATCAAACCCAGGGCAACAAGGTTACACAACTGATCGGATGAGACTGGGTAAGAATCACCAAAACCAGGGGAAAACCCCCCAAATTCAAGAAACTATAGTTATAAGAAGAGAATACCTTGATTTGAGCAAAGAAGATGATTAGATGTTGTTAAACACACACAAATCCATCCCAAGATGACGCTTGATGATGAAGATCGCCCAAAATCACTCCAAGAACTCACTCACGATGGAAAGAGATGAGAAGGGTGAGAAATGGCGTAATATATGCTGCTATCCAGTATTTATACTGGACAGTTATTAGCGTGCGCTAAACAGACTGCATTAGCGCGCGCTAACGGGGTCAACGCTCCAGAACAATCCACCCGCAACACTGTTAGCATGCGCTAGCCAATATGCATAGCGTGTGCTAACGAGTCACGAATCCAGTCCAGTGGCTCCTGGACAGATCTGCACCTACAAGGTAGCATGCGCTAGAAAGAACAATTAACGTTCGCTACACATCCAGTCCCAGTCGAGTAGCTTCTGGACAGCCAGTTAGCATGCGCTAAACATCCGGTAGCGTGCGTTAACAATTGACATAGTAGCTCATGAAACAATCTGAAATAGAAATCAAACACGTGTCCACTCATGACACACCAACATGTCACACATTGCAAGGACATGGACAACGCCAATCTAATAACCTGCAGAAAAACTCAACGAAACTGGAACGAAGATCTTGGGTATTACAAGTGCATCATAATACCGAAAGTCAACATGACCAGTCGACTGATGAAGGGAATAATGCAGATGCTGGGGTTACGAATTTTCTTCAACAATTGGCAAATCAGACGACTGTCATGGCCCAAGCTATTCAACTAAATAATTCTAATCCGATAGCGGATGTTTTACTCCAGAATGTTGTCCGTATACATCCTCCGCAGTTCAGTGGTGCTACCGACCCAGCGGGATGGGAAAGTTGGCTATTCGAATTAGAGAAAGTGTTTGAAGCAGTTGACTGTCCGGAAATGAGGAAGGTACCGATTGCTTAGTACTTTCTTACTAAGGAAGCCACGACTTGGTGGAAAGCCATTAAGCCATAAGATCATGCTGCTACATGGGACAAATTTAAGGATCTGCTAGAGGCCGAGTTTTATCCTTGGCCAGTGCAAGAAAGCAGGATCCGAGCCTTTTTCGAAGCTAAGCCGCAAAACATCCCAGTCTCACAGGTGATAGTGGAATACAACCAATAGCCGATTCATGTGAAGAATCAGGTGCGTGATGAGCGTGACAAGATCCGCCACATTGACATGTGGATGAATATGGATTTACGGCATTATATGGCCGGACTTGCTTGCACCACTATGAAAGAATACCAAGACAGGGCTTTGGCGTATGACATGTTGTGTTCTCATAATGAAACCACAGATGAGCCGAAGAAGCAAAAGACCACTGGTAATTTTTCTGGCTCTAAGGGCGACAAATTTCAGAGACCTCAGTCGGCTAAACGTTATGTCGGGCAGTCATCGCATTCTTTTAAAGGGAAGAAGAGTTTTTGTTCTACTTCGGGCACCTCAACTAGCCCGGTATCCTGTTTTAATTGTGGTAATCCAGGCCGCATCAATCGGGGGTGCAATTTTCCACCTCTGAAGTGTCACTCTTGTGGTCAGATGGGACACAGGGCAGTTTATTGCCCCGAACAAGATCAGACCTTGGATACTCAGGCTTATGCCCCAGCACTTAGAGATCAGGGTATGAACCAGTGACAATCAGTTAGTCAGTCACAGCAGGGTTACGGCAGAGGTCGGGGACGTAGTCAGACCGTTAGAGAGGGAGATTCTAGCGTCGGTTTGGCACACCCACGAGTTTATGAGATGCGTCGAGCATATGAACCCGATGCGGCGGTGGCCTCAGGTACCATTCATATTCTATCTCACCCAGTTCGAGTAATTTTTGATTCTGGTGCTACACATTATTTCACCTTATTGGATTGTGTACGCCATTTGAATATAAATTGTATGACTTCTTGCGACCTTTTCATTGTGAAACTGCCTAGCGGGGATAGAATCATGAGGAATCGGGAGATTAGATATTTTCCGGTGAGCATAGCAGGTATTGATTGGTTATCGAATTTGATTATTGTTGATATCTAGGGCGAGGATTTGATCCTCGGTGAGGACTAGCTTGAGAGTCACCAAGCGATTATGTCTTACCGCACTAAGGTTATCACTATGATGACTAAAGAGGGTTCCGAGTACTCATTCATGGGATGTAAATTAGGTCAACATAAGTTTCTTATCAGCGCTATGAAAACTATAAAACTCTTGAATAACGGTTGCATGGGCTATTAGTGTCATGCTTTGAAGTCGGAAGGAAATGGAGTCGGTGTCTCTTTGCTTCCAATTGCTAATGAGTATCCGGACGTCTTTCCAGACGATCTTCTGGGATTACCGCCGGATCGAGAGATAGAATTTTCAGTTGATTTAGAGCCCGACGCGGATCCGATTTCTAAGACGCCTTATCGTATGGCACCTTCATAAATGCAAGAATTGAAGAATCAGTTGGGAGAACTGTTAGAGAAAGGGTACATTAGACCGAGCGCTTCGCCTTGGGATGCACCTATTATTTTTGTGCGAAAGAAGGATGGTTCACTATGTTCATGCATCGATTACCGTGAGCTAAACAAAGTGACCATCAAGAACAAGTATCTGTTACCCTATATGGATGATTTATTTGATCAGTTGCAGGGAGCCGCAGTATTCTCAAAAATTGATTTGAGATCAGGATACTACCACCTCCGAGTGAAAGAGTCTGACGTTCTGAAAACCGCTTTTAGGATGAGGTACGGACATTATGAGTTTGTGGTCATGCCTTTTGGACTGACTAATGCACCGATAGTATTCATGCAACTGATGAACAAGATATTCATTGAGTACCTTGACAAATGTGTGGTCGTCTTTATTGACGATATTTTGATTTATTCTCGAGATGAGGAGGAGCATGCCCGACACTTGCATATGATACTAGACGTTTTGAGGGCCGAGCACCTTTATGCGAAATTCTCAAAATGTGAGTTCTGGTTGAAGGAAGTTATGTTTCTCGGCCATGTGGTTTCGGGCGAAGGGGTTTGTGTAGACCCGCAGAAGATTGAGGAAGTGCTAGATTGGGTGTAAAACCCTAAAATTTGGATTCCTAATTTTACATCTAATTTCAACTTTTACCTGAGTTTGTAATAAGTAATACACACAAGAAAAACAAAAAATCTCCTAACAATCACACGTTTGTAAGTGTTATCACAAACGAATTTGTGCAAGCAATCACCTAAAATTTCGGCTCCATCATTACCTATTACATTGAAAGCAATTAAACACAAATTATGGACATTTAAAACATTCCTATCTTGCCCCACGCTCCTCCCTAACCTTTTTACATTACGGTTCCATCTTCTCTTTCTGTTCATACGAATCAACAAAAGAAACACATACAAAATTCTGCTGCTATTCTTCCTCTCATTCAAATGTATTGTTGAAGACATAAATTCGTGGGTTCTCATTCTCTTGTTTTCTTTGTTTCGTAGCCATCAGCAAGGTACCACCAATTCATTTTTTTGTTTCCCTTCCATTCGACATATGTATAATATAAATCATATTAGGGTTGTTCTCATTATTCGTAAATGTGTGTCTTTTGGTGTCAATCTATAAGTGTTTATACAATAATATGTATGATAAAACATGTTGGAAGTGGTAGAGATGCGTTTGGTTTCTGGACAGATTCATAACCCCATCTTGCACGGACCGTAGCTCGAGTTTTATAAAAGTGTTTTGCATGATTTTTGAGTATAAAGTTAAGTTTAGAGAGTTTACTAACTGGCCCAATTGGTTAGAAGTCGATTGGGGTTGATTTGGTCGTCCAAACAATTTATAAGGAAACGGTTCTTGAATCTGAAAATCTTGAGAACCCCAAATTTTATTAGGAGAACATATAATATGTTTTTTAGTTACTTTAATTTTTGTAGATTTTTACGAGGTGTATAACTTGGTTAAATAAATACAAACTTTTGGGGTATACCTGCAGAGCAGTTTCTGGACATGTTTGAGAAAACGATTTTTGAAATGGTACTTGCACTTAGAAATAAAATCTGGAAAATTTTTGGGAGGTGCTTAACTCATGTTGCAATCATAAGTAAAATTGTAAAACCTCATAACCTTATTTGTTATGGTTTAAAAATCATGAGAAAACATAACCAGATTCACTTGTGAAATCCCTAACCTATTAATAAGTAACTTTGAGTAATGAATCCGTTATGACTTTAATGAACATATAAGTAATATATAATTATAATTCATGTAGATTCAGTTAAGGGGGAGTGATCCACCTTTCCTTGTGTTGAATTTCCATTTGCTTTCATTTCTTAAGGTACAGATATTCCGCCCTTTTTCAGTAAGAGTTTCTCATGATTTATTTTCCTGATGATTGTTATTTGATGCCATTGATCCATATTTGCTTTGTTATTCGTTTGATTATTCATTGATGGTATATTCATTTCCATAGTCATCATCTTGGTGGACAATTAGATATTGTCCCTCACCATTATTATATACATCATTTGCCGATTTATGTTGCCCATATTTGTTTAACTAGTCATTGGGGTTCCATGACCTTGCCATTGATGTACCAATGGTATTGACACTATCTGTGGAGGTGTGACTTTGTCCACCGCTTTTCCATTTGTTGATATTGCTATAAATAGCGCACTTGGCCCATGTATATTGTATGTATGCTTAGTCTAGAACTTGGCATATGTATATCTGTTTTACAGGGAGCGTGTGGATGCATCCCAGGTACTTAGTTATGTTTAGAATTTGGTGAATGGACTTGTGTGTGTGCAATGTGGAGAGCTAAACTCCTTTGTACGATTTGTTATTTGTTTGTTACTTGGGCATTTTCCTTTTTTTTATGCTTGACATCCGTCTCATATTTCCCTTTATTTAAGTTTTGACTCCATCATCGTTTGTTCCATATTTCCTCGACATCTTGTTCAGCAGGTTCTCTTGGATTCATTCACTATTCTTTCGTTTATGCTTATTATCTTTCATTATTTATATCTGTCCACTGAGCGTTAGCTCAGCCGCATTTTCTTTTCTCTACGGCAAAGTAATAAGCGGGGTGCTGGGCAGGAGTGATGAGAGTAGGAGCCAGAGGACCTACCCATGATTAGATTCCCATTTATGGAGTATTTTAAGTCTTAGTATTTTGGAATTTTATTTCATTTCAAACTTATGTTTTGGATTATTTCGTTCATTGAGACTTTGTCGAGATAATACTTTGGAAGTCGTTGTTTCACTTGACTTAGTAGTTATGTTATAATAGAGTCTTCCGCTTGCGTTAGTATGTTCTGTTTGGCACCATAATGTTACATTTTGGCCCTTTTCGGGTTGGGGTGTTACAATTATGGTATTGGAGCCTAGGTTCGACCTGTAGAGCTTAGGTTATGACCTGTGAGGATTGGGTAGACATTAGGCTTCCTTATACTTTAACCGTTTTCCTTTATATTTTGATCTTAGCCTCTAATCTTGTCTTTGCTGTTTCGTTTATTGATCTTTTAGATGGTGAACACTCGTACTACTACCTCATCTGGAAGTGATGAAGCTGCTTTTAACGCGGCTGTTGCTGCGGCTGTTGAAGCCTTGTTACCAGATCTCACTGCTAGGATTACTAACGAGATTCGTCAGACAGGGACTTCTGGTGGTTCTGGTGGGGATGTTCCCCCCACTATGCATGTTTGGCTAGAGCAGTTTGGGAAGCAAAAACCCAAATCATTCAGCACTGCTAACACTCCAGTCGATGCTGAGAACTGGATTGCACATGTGGAGAAGATTTTCGAGGTGTTAGGATGTGCGGATGAATTTAAAGCTAGGATGGCTAGCTATAAGCTGGAAGGTGATGCGTTGAGTTGGTGGAAAGCATTCAAGCAAGCTAAGGGTGGAGATGTTTTTGTTGCTGCTATGACTTGGCAGTAGTTTCGTGATGCTTTCTTTCTGCAGTACTTCCGTAGATCAGAACAGCAAAAGTATGAACGTGAGTATCATACTATCCGTCAGTTGGAGGATGAAACTACTGGTGAGTTCATGAAGAGATTCCTTCGTTTGGCTGGATTTTTGGGGGCTAAGGCTGGTACACATGAAGAGCAGGCCAAGAATTTTAAATGGGCGTTGAACGATTGGATTCTTGATGGTATTGTGAACACAGAGTTCACAGATGTCGCCCATGTGGCGAACACAAATCGCAACATTGAGATTCTTCGAGAGAGGTCCAAGAACAGTAATAAGAGGAACAGATAAGGTGACAGGATTCGACCGGCTTTGTCACCTACTCCAGTGGATACCCTGAAGGTGCAGGATCAGAAAAACTATGATAGACGGGGTGATAACAGTCAGAGGTTTGGGCGTGACCGTGGTCAGCATTTCAACCGTGCTTCTGGGTCTGGGTCTGGTTCTGGTCCTTCTAATCAGAAGAGGTTTCCTGATCAGGCTACTTCTCCCCCATGTGCTACATGTGGGAAGCTGCATCTAGGAAAACCGTGTCACAGAGTCACTGGAGGTTGCTTTTCTTGTGGTGTAGTAGGACATCAAGCTCGTGAATGTCCTAAGAATAATGGAAAGGGTAATGGGAAACAGCCAGCTGCTAAAGGTCGGGTGTTTGCTTTGACCAGATATCAGGCGGCGACTGTTTCAGGTACCGTTACGGGAACCTTATATATGTTTGGTCGAGCTTTTTTTGTCTCATTTGATACTGGTGCAACTCATTCTGTGGTATCTGTTTCATTTACTAATCATATTACAATCCCATCTACATTACTTGACTATGCCTTGTCTATATCCACCCCTATGAAGAATCAAGTAATTATTAGCCATGAATTTAAGAACTGTCCCTTACGTTTTGACGACAGAATTCATTCTGCCAATCTATTTCCTTTGGAGATGTGCGACTTAGATATCATTCTAGGCATGGATTGTTGACGGAACATTGAGCCCCGATTGACTGTCATACCAAGCGTGTCATCTTTGGTGAAATCAGTAATCCCGAATTCATTTATCAGGGTTCTCGACCTGTTAAGTCTATGAAAATCATCTCTGCTTTGAAAGCCCGTACCTTGATCTCACACGGTTGTGAGGGTTTCCTAGCTTCCATCAAGAATACTTTTGTGGATTAACCTCTCCTTGAGAATCATCCTGTAGTCCGATATTTTCCCGATGTATTTCCAGAAGAGCTTCCGAGAATACCTCCTGAACGTGAAGTTGAATTCAGCATTGAGTTGATTCCTGGTGTTGAACCTATTTTGAAAGCTCCTTATCGTATGGCTCCTATTGAGTTGAAGGAATTGAAGGAGCAACTTCAAGAACTTTTAGAACGTGGATTCATTTGTCCGAGTGTATCTCCATAGGGTGCTCCTGTTCTATTTGTGAAGAAAAAGGATGGTAGTATGAGACTGTGTATTGACTACCGCGATTTGAACCGTATCACGATCAGAAACCATTACCCATTACCTCGCATCGACGACCTTTTTGATCAACTTCAGGGTGCGAAGTTCTTTTCCAAGATTGATCTGAGATCTGGCTATCATCAACTAAGGGTGAAGGAGCAAGATGTTCCTAAGACTGCATTCCATACTCGCTATGGCCATTATGAATTCTTGTTGATGCCGTTTGGTCTAACCAATGCTCCAGCTGTGTTCATGGATTTAATGAATCGTGTCTTCCACGAATTTTTCGACAAATTCGTTATTGTATTCATTGACGACATCCTTGTTTATTCGAAGATGAAGAAGGAACACAAAGAGCATCTTCGTATTGTGTTGGAGATTTTACGTCGGAAGAAACTGTATGCTAAGTTTTCCAAGTGTGAATTCTGGTTGGGACAGGTAGCATTCTTGGGTCACATCGTATCTGCAGATGGTATTACCATGGATCCTGCGAAGGTTGAGGCTATCACTAAATGGCCGAGACCGACGATTGTGATAGAAATTAGAAGTTTCTTGGGTCTGGCGGGGTTATTATAGGAGATTTGTGGAAGGATTCTCACGCTTGGCCTTACCGTTGACCAAACTTATGAGGAAAGGTGAGAAATTTGTTCGGGATGAAGAACGGGAGAAGAGTTTTGAGGAACTGAAGAAGAGATTAGTTTCCGCTCCTATACTTACTTTACCTTCTGGATCCGGTGGTTACCAAATATACAGTGATGCTTCAAAGAAAGGTCTTGGATGTGTACTGATGCAACATGGAAAGGTTATCGCCTATGCATCAAGACAGCTGAAATCTTATGAGACTAATTATCCTACTCATGATTTAGAGTTGGCAGCGGTGGTGTTTGTCCTGAAAATTTGGAGGCATTATCTATATGGAGAGACATGTGAGATCTTCACTGATCATAAGAGCCTCAAGTACATCTTTACTCAAAAGGAGCTGAATATGAGACAAAGGCATTGGTTGGAACTTATTAAGGATTACGACGCGAACATCCAGTATCAGCTAGGCAAGGCGAATGTGGTTGCTGATGCTCTTAGTAGGAAGTCTGGAATTCTGGCTAGTCTTGATATCGAACCAAAGATTATCAACGACTTGGAACTTATGGAGGTGGAACTATGTGTTCGTAGGTATGATGGTTATTGGGCGAGTTTGAAGGTTGAACCTAACCGTATACTTCGGGTTAAGGAAGCTTAGAAAGACAATGGTGAATTGTGGTCTATAATTCAGAACTTGGAGGAAGGTAAACAGGCGGAATTTCGTGTTGATGATGATGGAATTGTATGGTATTGTGATCGTTTGTGTGTTCCTAACGACTCTTCTATTCGGGAAGCTGTGTTGTCTGAAGCACACAGATCTCCGTTCACTATTCATCCTGGTTCAACCAAGATGTATAGAGATTTGAAACAGAACTTCTGGTGGAATGGGATGAAGCAGGATGTGGCTACATTTGTGGCCAAGTGTTTGACATGTCAACAAGTGAAGATTGAGCATCAACGTCCTAGTGGTCTTTTACAGCCTTTAGATATTCCTACTTGGAAGTAGGATCAAATTTCCATGGACTTTGTGAGAGGATTACCTCGCACACAGAAGAAGCATGATGCTATCTGGGTTGTGGTTGATCGTTTAAACAAGTCAGCTCACTTTTTGCCTATTCGTAAAGATTATTCAGTTAGCAGGTTGGCAGAGATTTTTCGACAAGAGATTGTTCGACTACATGGTACACCTGCAGCTATTGTATCCGATAGAGATCCGCATTTTACTTCTCATTTCTGGAAGGGTTTGCAAAAGGCGTGGGGAACTAGACTCAAGTTTAGCACGACTTTTCACCCTCAGACAGATGGTCACACTGAACGGACAATTCACACTCTGGAAGTCATGTTGAGGTCTTGTGCTCTTGAATGGACGGGTAATTGGGATGAATACTTATGTCTGGTGGAGTTTGCTTATAACAACAATTGGCATGCTAGTATCAAAGGTGCCCCGTTTGAACTATTGTATGGACGGAAGTATAGAGCACCTATCTGTTGGAACGAAGTTGGGGAAAGACTTATCGAAGGTCCTGAATTGATTGAGGTAACTAACGAGAAGGTTGCTATTGCTAAGGAGGAACTCAAAGAAGCAAGGGCACGACAAAAGAGTTATGCAGATCGTCATAGGAAGGACCTAGCATTTAATGTTAGGGATTGTGTTTTCCTTAAGGTGTCACCCTGCAGAGGTGTTAAACGCTTTGGTATTAAGGGGAAGCTTAGTCCGCGTTTCATCGGGCCGTTTGAAATCTTAGAGCGTGTTGGTGAAGTTTCGTATCGTTTGGCGTTACCTCCTTAGCTATCTCATGTGCATGATGTTTTGCATGTGTCTCTTCTAAGAGGCTAAAATTATCATCCGCTTCATGTGGTTTCATATCATTTGGATCAGATCCGTGATGACTTATCATTTGTTGAAGAACCTGAAGCTATTTTAGACCGTCATGAAAGAATCATGAGAAACAAAGTCATTCCGTTTGTCAAAATTCTTTGGAAAGATCATCCCGAGCGCGAAGCTACTTCAGAGACCGAAGAATCTATGCGAACTAGCTACCCGCATTTCTTTCCGTGACTTGGTATGTCTCCGTTTCGTTTTCATTTCAATTTCGTGTACGAAATTTTCTTTTAGAGAGGAAGAGTTGTAAAACCCTAAAATATGGATTCCTAATTTTACGTCTAATTTAAACTTTTAAAACACACAAAAAAAAATCTCCTAACAATCACATGTTTGTAAGTGTTATCACAACCGAATTTGTGCAATCAATCACCTAAAATATCGGCTCCATCATTACCTATTACATTGAAAGCAATTAAACACAAATTATGGACATTTAAAACATTCCTATCTTGCCCCACGCTCCTCCCTAACCTTTTTATATCTTCTCCTTCTCTTCATACGAATCAACAAAAGAAACACATACAAAATTCTGCTGCTATTCTTCCTCTCATTCAAAGGTATTGTTGAAGACATAAATTCGTGGGTTCTCATTCTCTTGTTTTCTTTGTTTCGTAGCCATCAGCAAGGTACCACCAATTCTTTTTTTGTTTCCCTTCCATTCGACATATGTATAATATAAGTCATATTAGGGCTGTTCTCATTATTCGTAAACGTGTGTGTTTCGGTGTCAATCTATAAGTGTTTATACAATAATATGTATGATTAAACATGTTGGAAGTGGTAGAGATGCGTTTGGTTTCTGGACAGATTCATAACCCCATCTTGTACAGACCGTAGCTCGATTTTTACAATAGATTTTTGCATGATTTTTGAGTATAAAGATAAGTTCTGAGAGTTTACTAACTGGCCCAATTAGTTAGAAGTCGGTTGGGGTTGATTTGGTCATCCAAACAATTTATAAGAAAACGGTTGTTGAATCTGAAAATCTTGAGTCTAATTTCAGTCTGTTTCTATGATTTTTAATTCACAAATTATAACGATTGATAACCCCAAATTTTATTAGGAGATCTTATAACATGTTTTATAGTTACTGTAATTTTTGTAGATTTTTATGAGGTGTATAACTGGGTTAAATTATTGCACACTTTTGGGGTATACCTGCATAGCAGTTTCTTAGAAATAAAATCTGGAAATTATTTGGGAGGTGCTTAACTCATGTGGTAATCACAGGTAAAATTGTAATACCTTATAAGCTTATTTGTTATGCTTTAAAAATCATGAGAAAACAGAACTAGATTCACTTGTGAAATCCCTAACCTATTAATAAGTAACTTTGAGTAATGAATCCGTAATGACTTTAATGAACGTATAAGTAATATATGATTATAATTCGTGTAGATTCAGTGAAGGAGGAGTGATCCACCTTTCCTTGTGTTCAATTTCCATTTGCTTTCATTTCTTAAGGTACAGATATTCCGCCCTTTTTCAGTAAGAGTTTCTCATGACTTATTTTCGTGATGATTGTTATTTGATGTCATTGATCCATATTTGCTTTGTTATTCGTTTGATTATTCCTTGATGCTATATTCATATCCATAGTCATCATCTTGGTGGACAATTAGAAATTGTCCCTCACGATTATTATATACATCATTTGCCTATTTATGTTGCCCATATTTGTTTAACTAGTCATGGGGTTCCAGGACCTTGGTATTGATGCACCAATGGTATTGACACTATCTGTGGCAGTGTGACATTGTCCACGGCGTTCTCATTTGTTTATATTGCTATATATAGCACACTTGCCCCGTGTATATTATATGTATGATTAGTCCAGAACTTGGCATATGTATAACTGTTTTGCAGGGAGCGTATGGATGCATCCTAGGTACTTAGTTATGTTTAGAATTTGGTGAATGGACTTGTGTGTGTGTGTGCAATACACCCCATTTCACATTAGTACATGTGGAGAGCTAGACTCCTTTGTACGATTTGTTATTTGTTTGTTACTTGGGCATTTTCCTTTGTTTATGCTTGACATCCGTCTCATATTTCCCTTTGTTTAAGTTTTGACTACTTCATCATTTGTTCCATATTTCCTCGACATCTTGTTCAGCAGGTTCTCTTGAATTCATTCACTATTCTTTCGTTTCTGCGTATTATCTTTCATTATTTATATCTGTTCACTAAGCGTTAGCTCAGCCGTATTTTCTTTTCTCTGCGACAGGTAATAAGCGGGGTGCTGGGCAGGAGTGATGAGAGTAGGAGCTAGAGGACCTACCCATGTTTAGATTCTCATTTATGGAGTATTTTAAGACTTAGTATTTTGGAATTTTATTTCATTTCAGACTTATGTTTTGGATTATTTCTTTCATTGAGACTTTGTTGAGATAATACTTTGGAAGTCGATGTTTCACTTGACTTAGTAGTTATGTTATAATAGAGTCTTCCGCATGCATTAGTATGTTCTGTTTGGCACCATAATGTTACATTTTGGCCCTTTTCGGGTTGGGGTGTTACATTGGGCACTGCCTAATAATGTCAAGGAAGTTCATAGCTTTTTGGGCCTTGCTGGGTATTACCGTCGGTTTGTCGAGGGGTTCTCGAAACTCGCTCGGATGTTTACACAATTACTTCAGAAGACAGAAAAATTTGCTTGGACTGCTGAGAGATAACATAGCTTCGATGAGCTGAAGAGACGTTTGACCTGAGCGCTGATTTAAACTTTACCACATGGTAGTGAAGGATTTGCTGTTTATAGTGACGCTTTACGGCAAAGGCTTGGATGTGTGCTTATGCATCACGATAAAACGATAGCCTTTGCATCAAGGCAGTTGAAGGCATATGAGATGAACTATCCTACTCATGATTTAGAATTGGCCGCAATTGTTTTTGCACTTAAGATTTGGTGGTATTATTTGTATGGCTCTTCATGTCGGGTCTACACCGATCACAAGAGTGTGAAGTACATCTTCAGTCAGAAAGAGTTGAATATGAGGCAGCGACGTTGACTGAATTGATCAAAGATTATGATTTGAAAATTCTTTACCATTCGGGGAAGGCCAATGTCGTCGCGGACGATTTGAGGCGCAAATCGGCATCACTTCAGATGCTGAAGGTTATTACATCGCAGACGAAGGTTCGTCAGTATTTGATCGAGCAAGGTATAGAAGTTTGGCTTCAAAGAGTACAGGGACAGCCGTGTACCCTCGAAATTACTTCGTCCTTGGTTGATGACATCAAAGGGAAACAATGGAGTGACCCGATGATTTCCGAACTGAAGGAAGATGTGATCAAGGGAAAAGCCCCTGGCTTTATGGTCCATGAAGACAATATATTGAGATTTCAGGGCAGGCTTTGTGTCCCGAATAATCTGGAGTTGAGGTAGAAAATTCTTCGAGAAGCCTATGCTACGTCCTACTCAATCCACCCTGGAACCAGTAAGATGTACAAGGACTTGAAGCGAAATTTTTGGTGGAATAAGATGAAGAAAGATGTCATGGAGTTCGTATTGCGATATTTGTCGTGTCATCAAGTCAAGATCGAACATCAACGACCATCGGGGTTGTTGAAGACGCTTCCCATTCCCAAGTGGAAGTGGGAATACATCTCCATGGATTTTATCACGGGGATGCCGAAGTCCAAAGCCGGAATGAATATGATCTAGGTAATCGTTGATCGATTAACCAAGTCTGCACATTTCCTTGGTATTAAGGATACTTGGGGACTGGAGAGATTGGCCTGAACCTTTATAGCCGAGATTGTAAGATTGCATGGTGCCCCTAAAACTATTGTTTCTTATCAAGATGGTCATTTTGTGTCACATTTCTGGCAAGCGGTCCATCAGACCTTGGGCACCGAGTTGAGTTTGAGTACGTCTTTTCATCCTCAGTCGGATAGTCAGACTGAGCGGACAATCCAAATGTTGGAGGATATGTTGCGGGCTTGTACCCTAGACTGGAGTAATGATTGGGAACTTCATTTGCTGTTGATCGAGTTTGCCTACAATAATAGTTAGCATGCGTCGAGCAAAATGGCACCATTTGAGGGGTTTTATGGTAGGCACTGTAGATCTCCATTATGTTGGGATGAGGCTTCTGAGTTAGTCGGAACGGAACCGGATATGTTGATGGAAATTAAGGAGAAGATTTCTATTATCCGAGACCGGTTGTTGACTGCCCAGATCCGTCAGAAATCTTATGACGATACTCATCGTCTACCATTGGAATTCGAAGTTGGAGATCATGTTCTACTCAAGGTATCACCGACCAAAGGAGTTTTCTGTTTTGGGAAAAAGGGGAACTTAGTCCGAGGCATATCGGACCGTTTGAAATTTTGGACAGGGTTGGAAAGTTAGCTTATTGATTCGCATTGCCTCCAGCTTTGAGTCATGTCCATAGCGTTTTTTATGTTTCTCAGTTGAGAAAGTACATGCCGGATCCAAGCCAAATTATCGACTATAGTGACATTGATGTAGCCGAGGATGTTACCTTTCAAGATAGACCAGTGAAGATTCTTGAACGTTGTAAGAAGTAGCTTTGGCACAAAACCATTCCGTTGGTTAAGGTGCAATGGTCAAGACATGGAGTCGAGGAAGCGACTTGGGAGATGGAAGATAAGATGCGATCGGGATACCCGAACTTTTTATTTCTTAAGTTTCGGGATGAAACTTCTTTTTAGAGGGGAAGAATGTAATACCCATACTTTTCATGAATTGTTGGCTTTGACGTTCTTTCACTTATGTCGCTCTTGTAAGAACTTACTGAGATGTTGTGGATTTTAGAGTTTCGTACTTTCAGGACATGTTCGTATTGATTGGACCTTACATCGATGTTTTGAGTGAGGCATATAGCGTACACTAGGCATAATCTAACGCACGCTATTTTCATTGAGTAGCGCGCGCTAGCTTCGCCTGTAGCGCACACTAATGGTCCGGGCTTGGCAAAGGCAGTAGCTGATTTCTGCCCTATGGACTAGCAGTTAGCGCATGCTAGGCATGAGCTAACGCATGCTATCTGTATTGAGTAGCGCACGCTAGCATCGCCTGTAGTGCACGCTAATAGGCTGAGTTAGCAGGTGCAGTGGGGTGATTTATGTTCTCAGGACTAACAGTTAACGCACGCTAGGCGTGAGCTAGCGTACGCTATAGGTATTGTGTAGCATGCGCTAGTGCCGGAGGTAGCGCACGCTAGCGAGATGGGCAGTGAGTTTGGAATTTTTGCATGGTAATAGTTAGCACACACTAAGGATGTGGTAGCGCATGCTAACATTGTAGGTTAAAGCTACTGGACTATCGGATCACCCCATTAGCGCACCCTAACCTTGAGATTTAACGCGCGCTAATCAGACGCAGTATATATAGAGGGTCAACCCTGTTCTTCGTCATTTTTCATCTCTTTTCTTTATTTCCGACGAGAGAGCATGAGAGGGTGATTCGGAGGCAATTTGGGTGCAGTCTTCCATCAGCTATCATCATCTTTGGTTGAATAACAAGGATTTTACAACATCTAATCCTTTCCTTCTCTCCGAATCAAGGTGAATTCCTTAGAACCCTAGTTTGGGGGATTTTTGGGGAATTTTCTTAGATCCATCCAATTTATCCGTTTTGAAGCTTAAAATACTTGAGATTATGATGTATCTACCCCGTACCCACGTTCCCCTTATGATTATTCGAATATTTTTGTGTATTACTTGTAGTGGAGAGGGTTTGGATGATTTCCAACCTCTATGTGAACACTTTGAAAATTTATGAATTGTAAAAGGGGGTTGTCGGGAGTCTTCCTTTAGAATTGAGTATTGATGACTGATTATCGTATTTCCTTACGAATCGTTTAGGCCGGAAGTGCGTTCTTGGACCTCTTGAGTTTGAATACTATTTTCACTTCGGTTCTAATGTCTCAAAGGCAAGTATATGTTTATGATTGTATGTTCTAGACTTTGAAAGTGAGGTATATGAATTGTGTGATTGTATATATTCACTCTGGGCGGACCGACGGGTCCTCGGAGGGTTCCATTGCCTTTGATGTGGTTCCACGAATATTTTTGGGTTAACCACTCTGGGAGGGTCCGATGGGGCCTCGGAGGGTTCCGTTGCTTCTGGTGTGGTTCCACGGTTAATCACTTATGTATTGGCATGAAATGCTATGATAGTTAGTTATTCTGGAATACTAGTCTTGAGTTGATGAAATGATGATTACGTTTAGTTTATTGTCGAGAAGTATTGTGTTTCATATTCGATATACTTGTACTAGCTATTCGATGGCTAACCCCTTTTGGGGGAAATACCTTTCATGGATTTCAGGATCCAGGAGAGGGGAAAGGTGTGTACTGGGTCGGGAGGAATATGATGGGCAAGAGTGATGTTGTGTCTTATTTTTGTCTATGTTTTGTACCTTGTTCCATTCGGTATTGTTGTACTTGGAATAGTTTTGAATACTCGAGTAATGGTTCAGATGTTCATGATGTTGTGGCCTGTGTTGCCATGGGTTTCAAATTCCCGATGTATTGTATTCTGTCGAATTTATTATTTCATTGGTGTCATCCTTATTGCCTTCTATTGGGTTTATGTTTAGACCTTATCGGTCGAGGTTTATGGTTCCGCGTAATTATAGCCTTGTGGGTCCCACGGAGGGGCTCACGGCGCTGTAATATACCCTGAATAGCTTGAGGGTGTTACAGAAAATGACTCTGGACCGAGTCCCATTTGTTTTGAAATGGTATTGTAACTAGGGACGTGAAGTCCAGAAAGATTTATACTTATAAAAAAAATTGTCAAATGAACTGAGATTTGGGCCGAGACCCTATTGCATTTGAAAAGGCTTTATGATTTTGGACTTGAAGTCCCAAAAGACTCTTTCGTTTTCTAAAATCCCCGAGTTGATGAACTATATTCAAGGACTTCAGTTTGTACTTTAAAAAATTAAAAACCTCTCGGGAACTTCTTTTTTGGTTTGTCGTCGTTCTTTTATGATGGATACTTGTGTGGTATATTTTGTATGACTTGAATACTTGCACTAGCAAATTCAAATTACTAACCCCTTACAACAACATCTAAGCCTTAGTTCCAAAATGATTTGGGGTCGGCTAACATGAATCAAACTTTGAAACCGTCCATAATCATTATATAAATAACATAAAAGAAAAAAAAGAGGGAAAAAGTAGAGAAAAAAAGCAAATACAAAAAAGAAAATGAATGTTAAAAAAAATTGAAAAATCCTGAAAAATAAATTAAAAGATAACATGAAATAAAAGAAAATAGGAATTAAAATTAAAAAAAAAAATCAGACTCCATCCACCATCCGTATTCTTTCCCGCCACATTTGCCTCTCCATCGCCATACTTTCTCCAATTCCAAGAAACCGCATATCATTTTCAATCATCTTTATCCAAGTTTTCTTGGGTCTTCCTCTACCTTTCACAACAATACTTGTTCCCCAACTTTCTAGCCTCCTCACTGGGGCAAATGGGGGAAATGCGTTTCATGCATTTCAGGTGTGCTTGGATCGAGGGAGCATTCATCAGGTCGGCATGGAGAATGATGGACCGCGATACTAATCAAGAGTTAATAGTGCAGTCTGATGTTGTTGTATCATTAAGTTTTAATCAGTCTTCCGATATTTTGTATTTTGACCCCTGCGTGGGTATGTACAGTGGTGTGTTGTATTTGAATTTATTTAGTCGTGTGACCTCATCGGTCAATGTATTTTAATATTTGACCGTATCGGTATGTAGTTTGACCCCTATCGATCAAACGTTTGCCTGTTTGAGGTGATTATTCTGGTGGATCCTTGTGGGAAAAGGGTCTACGGCGTGTAATATTCCCAATGGATTTTCGGGGGTGCTACATTTATGGTATCAGAGCTAAGATTGTGGAAACCTAGGTTGTCGGGTCGATTCGAGTCGTTATTTGTTGAGTCGTGTTTTATCGCGTCGTCCGAGTTGTTAGTTAACAAGTCGACTTGTGCGTTGTCATATTGTCTCGTTCGTGTTGTTTGTTGAGATTAGTATCGTATGCGGCCATTATCTTCGTGCGACCCGTGGATGTAAGTCTCCCCTTTTTTCAGTTATATTTTATGTTACCTGACTTCATTTGTAAGTATGAGGTAGGATGGAATTCGTAATTGATATTTGTGACATATTAAATGTGTGATGGTCGAATATGATAGATTTAGTTCTGAGTGGCATAATGTGTTGTGAAGGACTCAGGGCATGGACGTGTTCTAGAAAGCGTTTTGACGACAGGTTTTGTGGAGGATTCTTATGGATGGTTTCGATTTGTGTTTGAGTGTGGTGTTCACGAGTTATGTTTGTTGAGTTGATAAGATGTCCGTTGTGTGCGTGTTTGATAATATTTTCTGAAATTTTATAAGCTTGAGTATAGTTGCGGAAAATAAATTTTTGAAAATATTTTGACGGTAGATTTGTTTGAATTTTAGCGATCCGGACTTGTATTATTAAATGAAACCTTGTGACGGTAATTGAAATGTGTGTTTTGAAGTATTTTGGGCATTTTGTGAAATGTTATCGTTGTTGATCTTTTGTCGTGTTTAAAAGGATTTTGGAAATGATTTTTGCGTATCAGTTTATTTTCGAATAACTCGAGTATACGATTTTAAAAATATTTTACACCATAAAACTTTTCTATTTTAAAACAAAAAAATGCGTTTTTAATTTTCATGAATAGGAAAGATGAAAAATCGTACCTGACTCAAACTTTAAAGTTCGGATTTTGGAAATTTTTGGTGATAGGTCAGTTAGCGCATGCCAATTCCATCATTAGCGCACGCTAACAAGCCCAGACATTATGCTTGGTTATTTTAGTTCGTTAACATACGCTAATCGTAGGCTTAATGCGCATTACGAAGCAGTTGTAATATCCCTACTTTTTATTTTTGGTAATTTCTATTTTTGTGTATGATCATTTCGGACAACTCGCTTGTTACTGTTTTGGAATTCTGAATCTATTTTGTTCATGGAGTTTTTCATTTGGATGAGTTTCGAAGATGTTTTTACGTATTTTTGTTTTGAATTATGTTTTGTCGCATGTACGTTCGATTCTCGTAAAACTCGTTCTATTTCATTATTTCTCTATTTCCGTGAGTTTGTATGGTTGATTTGCTCATGTTGTTAGTTTCGTATTGTTAATCCGATGTTGTATCGGGATTTTGGACGTTTGGGCGGTTTTGTCATTTCCTAGAAGTTTAGGGAATTTTATCTTCTTTGCTATATTTCGGATTCCCCGGTAGTCGGAAGTGTATTTTCTTTCAGCACTTATCTTTATCGGCATGGATACCTCGTGTTTACGCTTATGGGTTCTGTCCTTGTGTTGCATTCCATATTTGTATCGTCATGTGCAGAAAACGGTGTTCAGCAGTGTTGAACTGCTGCATGCATAACACACATTATACATGCTTTTTAGCGTGCGCTATCGATACCTACATAATGTACGTTATGCCTTAGTGGTAACGTACGTTATGGCCTTCAGCGTGGGTTCTGCCCAGTTTCTGCCTAGCCCTTACGTGCATTAGCGGGCTTGTGTTACGTACGTAAAGCTCTTCGTAGCGTACATTAACGGTTTGGTGTAGCCTGTGCTATCGACCTCAACAAATCGAGCAGATTGATCTGCCGGACTCTTACATACGTTATCTCGTAGGAGTTAAGTACGTAAACATCATAACGTATGTTAACTATTCGTTTTAACGTACGTAATGCACTGTCACGTATTTAAATCCTGAGTTGACCTCAGACGCGTTATTTCTCTTCTTTTTCTTTCCCTTGCCCGCAACGTGAGTTCTTCGGCCGATTTGGAGCGATTCGTGCAGAGCAATCCATAGAGTTCCACCTTAGATCGATTATTATGTTCCAACTGAGGTTTATCATCATCGTAATCATCCTCCTCCGTCCGAATCAACGTATATTTCTTTAGAACCCTGGCTTTTGGGATTTTGGGATTTTGTTGTGGTTTTCACCCTTTTAGTCCAATTTGCCTCATATGACTGTTATATTACGATAGCGTAACCACCATCCCTAACTTCTCTTGTGGTTTTGCGAATTAAATTCGATGTTTTTCCCTGTTGATAGATTGGAACCGGTTATGACCTTGTATTGTCCGATAAAGTGTCCCAACGGGTAGAATTAGGATGAATTCTTACGTTTCCGCATTATTGCGATTGTTTGTATATCGTTATTTCTGTTAGGAACGGATTTGTGAAGATTGCTCGGACTGAAACCCTTTCTTTCGCTATTTCCCTTCGCCTCAATTTATTCAAGGCAAGTACATGTATTACATTCCGTTATGTGTGTACGGTTTTGATGCGAATGATGTAAATTGTGTTATTGCATGGATATGTTGTCGTTCTTCCACCCGGGGATGGCATGTATGGCCTCTGGGGGCCGATACTAATGGGTATGGCCACGGAAGTGGACTTGGGTGAGTGTGTTGTTGTTCTTCCACCCAGGGATGGTTCGACGGGACCTCTGGGGGGCGACACTAATGGGTACGGCTGCGAAAGTGGTTTCTCACCCGGGTGTTGGAATTCGGTGCCTAAAATCGAAGGCCCAGCGGAAGCGGTAAAAAGAAAATTAATTCGATCCGAATCCCTACGAGGATCGATCGAGCTACGTATATAAGAATATATAAACGAAAGGCAAGAGTTGTAAAAAACTAACCCTTGTGATTAAATGGTAACCTTCTCTTGAGCTATTCCCCAAGATTTACTTGATTTCTACGAATCCAATCTGCTCCAAGCTCTTGAACGATCCAATGCCGAAAGCACCGCGTCTCTACTTGTCACGCGACGAAAAAAACGACCGGAATGACAACACTCGATTAACCTCTAAGGTTACGGCTAGAATCAAGTGATGAAGACTTTTATTATTACACTCTAATTGTATAATATTTATCTCTAAATGTATCTTGAATTTTCTCCAAGAAAACTCAAGAACAAGATGAATAACAAGATGAAGACAATTTAGAAAACTTTTTATCTCTCTCTCACTATAGACTCACGTATAAATTGATGGATGAGAAGTGAGAGTTGTCTTTCCTTTATTCTACTTACAAATCCCACACAATCCCTTTTATCCATATAATAAGAGATATGATATCTCACAAGTCTTAAGTCTTACACCAACCAAATCAAGACTAAGACCAAGGTAAGGAATCAATGGTGGGGCCGGCCTCTAGAAGAAATCCGACGAGTTCGGTTCGTTTCGGACTCTCGAGAGTCCAAACAGATAAACTCCGATTCTGTTCCGATGTATTTATATCGATTAATTAATCCAATTAATTAATCATATTAAATACATAATAACATAATTATTTTCTCAAAGAAATAAATATATTCATTAATTAAATTAATCACCCAGTAATTTATTTAATTAATTAGGCCGTAAATTAATTTATCCAATAAATCAATTTAGACATCCAATGTCCCAAATTAGATATCCAATATATAATATTCATAATGAGAGATTAAGCTCGATTCATTCTGTCGTCAATCATATTGCGCGACTCGGTAGGTCCGTCTCAGTCAGCAATGGGAGGAACCAAAGAGTAGTAGCACCACCTAGCCAGCCTCGCGGCCTACACTGTACCCCAACTGAGAACGAATGATGGGATCATTCAAGAACCATTCTGTCGTGAATACCAGTAAACGTATAAAGCCTTCTTTCATATGTCCCGATCAAGTTATAGGGTCACGGTCAGTCAAACCCTATCTGTACTTGATGCTATGCATGCGTTAATGCATATCGAGATCATTGAGCTCTCGTGTATCCATACAACTAGCTCCAATGCTTTGACCAAAGACTTATGATCTTATCTGCCAATAACCGCATAGGACATATAACCCGCTCACTAACGGGAGAAAGAATTCTATCTTGGTATTCAGTAGGACCTGCTACTTGCCCGTTAAGATGCACGTCGAGGTTGGCACTTCCCGGTTTATAGGGTCGAACTACTCTAATGAAAATCTTAACGTCAAAAGCACATACCTACTAAATCCTCAAGTCAAAGGTTCACTAATACCTATCACAACCTTTCGATTCCATCATTGACTCTCCCGGAGTGAAATCCGTGTGACGAATCGAGGGTGAGTCGGTTCGAGTATACTAATCTAATTAGCATACTTATAACGTGTGCTCCCACTAACCATTAGTGTTCGACAGGCACTCTCCTTGTCAAAGAACACATCATACAAGTCTTCACATAAACTTAACGCCCAGTCAAGTTTCATCGACTTGCGAACGATTAAGTATTTGAGCTATAAACCTTTCTAGTGCCGACCCCCTTATCCTATAAGGAGTGGAACGTTTTGCTCTCAAATACATGGACTAGTTTCTACATGTATATTTACGATTTAGGAATGCCAGTAACTACCAGTAAATAAAGAAACATTCATTGCCTTATATTGATGATTTACATAATAACAAGTACAATGCCCTCACTCAACATCCTCTGAGTGGCATTCGAGGGCATACTCCTAACAATCTCCCACTTGCACTCAATGCCACACACTATGGTATCTAATACCCATGTTCTCCAGATGACGCTCCAAGCAAGTCTGAGAAAGTGGCTTGGTCAGTGGATCGGCGACGTTGTCGGCCGAGTCTACTCTGTGCAGCACAATGTATCCCTTACGAACAAATTCTCTTACGAGATGATACTTCCTCTCAATATGTTTGGTGCTATTGTGAAACCTCAGCTCCTTGGCCTGCGCTACAGCTCTGTCGTTGTCGCGATGCAGTGACAGAACAGCACAAAGACATGGTATCACTTGAAGTTCTCCCGAAACTTCTTAATCCGTAACCCTTCCTTGGAAGCCTCCGAGGTGCTTGATACTCGGCTGACAGTGGAATCGGCGATCGCGCTTTGCTTGGCACTACGCCAAGATACTGCTCCTCCATTAAGAGTAAATATGTAGCCAGAAGTGGACATTGAGTCGTCCTTCAGTCCTTGGAAGTCCGAATCAGTGAATCCCACCACATCCAATTCTCCACCGCCATATATCAGAACCATATCTCTAGTCCTTCTTAAGTACTTGAGAACGTTCTTTACGGAAGTCCAATGTTCCCTACCTGGGTTTGCCTGAAACCTACTCACCACGCTTACAACATGCGTGATGTCAGGTCTTGTACACAACATAGCATACATAAGGCTACCCATGGCCGAAGCATATGGTATATTACTCATTTCCTTCCATTGTTCCTCATTTTGAGGACACATCTTCAAGGTGAGTTTTATTCCATGTCGCATCGGTAGGAACCCTCTTTTAGAATCATCCATCTTAAATCGCTTTAAGATTTTATCTATATAGAGGGCTTGGGAAAGACCTATTGTTCTCTTCGCTCTATCCCGGTAGAGTCGAATACCAAGAATATAGGTAGCTTCTCCCAAGTCTTTCATGGAGAAATTACTCGAAAGCCAAGATTTCACAGAACTGAGCATTCCCACATCATTTCCTATTAGTAGAATGTCATCTACATATAGTACTAAGAATGCGATCTTGCTCCCACTAACCCTCTTGTACACACAAGGTTCCTCTTCATTTTGCACAAAGTCAAACTCTTTGACCGCCTCGTCAAAATGAAGGTTCCAACTACGCGATGCTTGCTTCAGTCCATAAATGGAACGCTGAACCTTGCACACTTTCTGAATATCAACTTCGGACACAAAGCCTTTAGGCTGCTCCATATAGATTTCCTCCTCGAGTAATCCATTAAGGAAAGCCGTCTTTACGTCCATTTGTCATATCTCATAATCGTGGTAGGCAGTTATAGCAAGCATCATGCGAATAGACTTGATCATGGCTACGGGCGAGCAGGTATCGTGGTAATCGATCCCTTCTTTCTGGGTATAACCCTTTGCCACAAGCCTGGCCTTATAGGCGTCAACCTTGCCATCACCATCAGTCTTTCTTTTGTAGATCCACTTGTTCCCAATAGGCACTATGCCCTTGGGGCGGTCTACTAGAGTCCAAATTTGATTGACATGCATCGAGTCTATCTCAGCTTCCATAGCTTCACGCCATTTCACGGAGTCTACATCCACCATCGCTTGGTCATAGGTTTTTGGGTCGGTCTCTTGGCTATCACTTGGAACTTCATGGAGACCCAGCTCCTCCAAGTGCACAATCCCATACCTCCCAGGTAAATAAGACACCCTACTAGACCTACGATGTGGTTGTACTTGTGTTTCAGAAGGTCCGGTTCCAGTTTCTTGCACAGGTGTCTCCCGAGAAGTTTCATTGTATTCTTCTAAATAAATACTTCTACCTGCTCCGCCTTCTTGAATGAACTCATCTTCCAGGAAGTGTGCTTGTAAAGCAACAACGATCTTTTGATCTTCGGGCATGTATAATAGATATCTCATCGACCCAGATGGGAATCTAATGAAACGTCCCTTCGCGGACCTAGCTTCCAACTTCTCCACCTTAGTCTTCTTGACATAGGCGGGACATCCCCTAATCCTAATGTGATTAAGACTTGGTTTCCTGCCATCCCACATCTCATGTGGAGTTTTAGGAACGGATTTGGAAGGACATCTGTTCAAGATGTAAGCGGCAGTCAGGAGTACATATACCTACTGGTAAATCGGTAAGTCAGTATAGCCAAGCATGGAACAGACCATGTTCAATAAGGTCTGGTTCCTTCTTTCTGACACACCATTTAACTGAGGAGTACCTGGAGGTGTTAGTTGTGAAACTATTCCATATTCCTTAAGGAACTCGTCAAACTCCGTACTCATATACTCGCCACCTCGGTCCGGCCGAAGTGATTTGATATGATTACCAGTTTGTTTCTTGACTAGGGCCTTGAATTCCTGGAATTTCTCAAAGGCCTCGGATTTATGTTTCATTAAGTATACATAACCATACCTAGTATGATCATCTGTAAACGTAATGAAATATTGATATCCATCACGTGCTGCTTCCAAAGCACCACATACGTCGGTATGGATTAATCCCAGTTTATCAGCGGTTCTTTCAAAAGTACCTGTGAAGGGGGACTTAGTAATTTTGCCTTTAAGGCAAGATTCACAAGTAGGAAAGGGATCCGATCCTAATGGACCCATAAGTCCATCTTTTTCCATCTTGTAAACCTTGGTCTGACCAACATGACCAAGTCTAAGATGCCATTTTAAAACTTGATTGGTTTCATCCCTACCACATTTTCTAGTCATAGTATTCACAACTACTTTGTTGCTGAGATTTAGATGATACAATCCATTTAACAATGTAGCAGTACCCACTAGTTTTTCTGAAATAAATTTTGCAGGAACCATCACCAATGAAAAATGAAAAGCATTTTCGGTCCATGACCGGAATGGATACAATGTTTTTGTGCCCCTTGGGCAAAATAAGTACATCTTCTAAAGTCAAAACAAAGCCGAATTCTAAACCCAAAAGAAGTGATCCTATGTCGGTCGCCTCGACACTATGCCCGCTTCCGACTGTGATCATAACTTCTCCAGCTCCAAGCTTCCTACTTTGTTCCAGATCCTGATGCATGGTACAAATATGAGAACTAGCACCAGAATCCAGTATCTAGGAAGTAGAAAATACAGTAGCAGAACAATTTGTTTCCAAAACTAAAAGTTCTGTACCTGAAGTGCCATGAAGAATCGGACAGTCTCTAGCCCAGTGGCCCAGCTCACCGCACTTGAGACAAGCATCTTTCTTCTTCTTGCCTTTTGGAACCATCTTTTGAACTTGTGGTCCAGTCTACTTCTTGGACTTTTTCTTCTTATTCTTAGACTTCCGAAGTCCAGAAGAAATCACAAGGGCAGACTCCTTCATCCGCGGAGTCTTCATCTGAGACTGAGCGGTCACCAGTTTGTTCATTAGCCCAGCTAAGTTACATGCAATCACATTGCAGTTGATGTTCATAACAAACTGTGAGAAGGAATTAGGGAGAGACTAAAGGATAAGGTCGGTTTGGAGAGAAGTATCCATTTTAAAATCAAGAGCCTCCAATCTCTCGATCATGGATATCATTTTGAGGACGTGTTCCCCGACCTTCTCACCTTCCTTCATCCTTGCACTGAACAGTTGCTTGGATATCTCATATCTAGCTGTTCTGTTGTGCTCACCATAAAGTTTGGTTAAGTGAGATAGAATCTGCCTAGCAGAAGTCATTTTCTCATGAGCTCTCTCAAGCTCATTAGACATAGAAGCCATCATGTAAGCACGTACTTTTATGTCATCCTTAACCCACTTTTCGTGGTTTTTGATCTCTTCCTGATTGGCTCTGGTCCGCACAGGAGGCGCCGGAATGTCCGTCTCCAAGACGTATCCCAGTGCCTCTATACTGAGGACAATCATCAGATTGCGGAGTCAGTCCAAAAAGTTAGGTCCAATCAAGGTGTTCTTCTCGAGTAGAATTGCGAGTGGATTCATTGTCATATTGAGAGTTATGTCTGCATTAAGTATAACAGATTAATTAGTGACTCGTTTAATTATTTTCTGAGTATAGAATTAAGGTCTTTTCTATTCGTATTACCCAACTCCCACTATTTTTATCGTAACAAGACACTCCCATGTGAAATCCGGAAGTGTCGTCGCTCTACTTCATAGTGGTGATCGAGTTCTTTATAAATCTTAATAGAGGGCAACCGAACAGGTTTCTAGTCTATTAATTTTCATAAAGTGGTGTCCAACACCAACCCATCTAATGGATGATTCGATCTTCTTTTTCCCCTTGTTTACTCCCCTCAACCTATACGGTTTCTATGGTTTGTGAACAGGTTAAGTTTATACCATCGACGCAAATCAGTTTCACAATTGAATCTTATCCGACAACCTATCAAGTTTCTAGGGATAAAATTTGCTCCAACCGAAGACATCCAATGCGCTCCCGGTAATTTATCCGTCCTCCCCGAACGACTACCCCGATAAGTCGGAAGCATAGCACATCCAGTTTGGATTTCAATTTCCCGAAAACTCTATGGAGGGAAGGGAAACCTTGAAACCTTATAAACTTAATATTTTGTTGTGGGAGAATTTTCGCGATTAACGTTACACTTTGCTCATTAATCATTTTAGCGCGTTTGTGGCATTCATACAATATGAAACAACCATTCACAACCTAGTTGCTACCAACATGTGGTTCATGGACCGTTCCTAGAAAATAAAAACTTCGTAATCTAATTACAAGTCTTCGTCTTGAATCTTCGTCTTCTCGAAACGGATCTTCCTCCGGTCTTCGTCATTACATATAAATTTTACATTGAAAATTGCATCCTAGATACAAATATTTCTAGTAAAATAAATAGGCTCAAAACAGCCTTTACAACCCAATCGAATAAAACTAACAATTCAAAACTAAGTCCACGAACCACTTCCCCATTCAAAAGCAATCATCCAATAAATACTAAAAAAAATTGAAAGCGTAGAGATACATTGATCCAATCAACAATACGAACCGATCCAATTGATTCACATAATCGGTAATATGAAAACGTTCAAAATAATTCGGTCGATCACAAGTATTCCAATAAATCAATTTTCCCTTATAAAATGAAATACCATAAATCAATTTAGTCATATTAAATCCAATTTAAAATGTGGGAAATCATTTTTAGGAATATAGGAAGCAAACAAGCCCGAAACGGGTCCGAAATGGGCTGAACCGCGCCCGAAACGCCACCAGGCAGCATGCAGGGCTGCCCAACGGTCCTGGGCCACAGCCCCCAGTCTAGTGCCTTCCCAGGCGGGTTGCAACAGCCCTGGGCCGCGGCCCCCGAGCCCTGGGCCACAGCCCCCTGCTTCCGAACCCATCCCGGACCGTCCAACGGCATTTCTGGGCTAGTTTTTCGACCGGATATCCAATATCTATATTCTCCAACATTCATATCTTCAATATAAATCATATTTCCAAGAAATATAAGATTTATATTTAGACATAAACTTACGAAAAATACAACTATAACGAACGAAAAACATATACCACGATTATGACTAAAATGATTCAAAATCATTCACCATCTAATCAAGCATTCCAAATGCTAATATCGTATATACGATTGCAAGACCTACGCTCCGAAACCACTGTTGGAATTCGGTGCCTAAAATCGAACGCCCAGCGGAAGCGGTAAAACGAAAATTAATTCGATCTAAATCCCTACGAGGATCGATCGAGCTACGTATATACGAATATATAAACGAAAGGAAAGAGTTGTAAGAAACTAACCCTTGAAGTCCGTTGATTAAATGGTAACCTTCTCTTGAGATATTCCCCAAGATTAACTTGATCTCTACGAATCCAATCCGCTCCAAGCTCTTGAACGATCCAACGCCGAAAGCACTGCGTCTCTACTTGCCACGTGTAAAATCCGCAATTTCGGATTTCCGGTCATTTCCATTTTTCGGCGGAGGTCCGTTTTGACGACTCTTTCATGACCGTTTCGTCATTATGAGAATGATTAATTCTGCACTTTTTGTCATCCGAATTCGTTTCGGTGTCGTTCTGTTGAATTCCGTATTCTTTAGCGACTTTTCCACGTATGAATTCGACTTGGTTAAATCACCATTAATTCTTGGAAACTCCAAAAATTCTGAATCTTTGCAATATATAGACCATCAAGTTAGCTTCCCAATGGTTCAAACAGTGAGTTAATCGGAGTCCGGACGAAGGAGTTATGGTCGAAATATCTAAGACTGCACGATGTGCCTTTTTGGTGTTGGAGTGGACTGTACCGTGTGCCGCGGAACACTTCGGATGGGCCGCGGCACTAAGCCAGTGCTGGGCAGTTTTTTTTGGCCGTGGGCCGTGGCACACTTGTCCTGTGCCGCGGTACACAGGGCAGATTAGCCTATTTCTGCGGATTTTGTGAGATGAATGCTCATTTCATCTCTTCCTTCATTCCTCCTTCTCTTGGGCGATATTGTGGGCGATTTTTGGGTGGTTTGGCATCATCAATCCCAGAGAACTTCATATTCTTCAAGTTCTTGGTATGGATTAACAACACCAACAATTGTTCTTCATCATTAATCCAAGATAAATTCTTGAAACCTTATTTTTGGATGAATTGGGGGTTTTTGTTCGTTTTGTCCGATTTAACCATAGTAACTTAGATTTGTGATGTATTGATGATTAATTAGATGTATTCTATCATTTCCCTTGTTATTCCATGGTTGGATCGTATCGATTCGTTGTTTTGGTCGAGTTCTTGATCGACGCCTTGAAGGTGTCCGGTAAAATGTCATAGAAGGGTTTTCGGGCGTTCTACGATTATTATTCCTCGTGTGATTGATGATTTATTGATTATATGTTGTTAGGGTCGAATTCTTGTGAAGAACTCGAGTCGGAACCCTTCCGTTTATTGTCTTCTTCGGGGTCCGAGCTTCCCGGTCGAACCGTGTTCTTCGGAGCGTTTGGTAGCGGTTATTAAGGCAAGTATCTTACTATACGACTTGTATCTTGCGACTAGTAATCACGTATGAGATCTATGATGATTTTGCTTGCCTTCATAAATATGTTCCGTTTGAGTTGTTTGTGTTTTTAGAAATTTGAAGGCTTTGTGATAATAGTGTTATATTGGTATATGCGTTAGTTGCTGTGCAATGCATTGCGTACCGAACGTGTGTTATGTTGGTTGTACATCGTTGATTGATGATAGTTGTTGAGAGTGTTGAGATTGTGTTATGTGCGTGTGACATACGATTTTGTGGTGATCAACGTGATTGACTAACTGTGCTCATTGTTGAATGTAATGTGAATGTGAATGTGATATGTTGGAACGCTAAGTTCACTCGTGCGGGTTCGACGGGGCCTACGAGGATTCATGGCACAGGTCCATGGGATCAGAACTTAGTGTGTGGTGCTTAGGTCCAATCGTGCGGGTCTGACGAGGCCTACGATGATTCATGGCACAGGTCCATTGAATCAGGACACAATACGTCCAACCGTGCGGGTTCGACGGAACCTACGGTGACACGTGACACAGGTTCACGGGGTCGGGACTCTTTGTTGTGATTGTTGTGTTTGCTCAATCCGTGTGGGTTGTTGAACCTACGGAGACTCGTGGCAAGCGATCACGGAGTCGTGAGCATGATTGATTGTTGTGATTGTTGTGATTGGTTAAGTCCGTGCGGGTTGTTGAACCTACGGAGACACGTGACAGGGGATCACGGTGTCACGAATCATGTTTTGTAAATCAAACTTTTGTAAGAAATTTTAAGAAAAGAATGTTGGGCCGAGCCCCATGAGATTTATGGAAATATTTTCGTACTGTAAATTGTTGAAATACAATTTTGAGATTTGGGTTAAGACCCTAAGATTTTCGAAAGGTTTTGAAATTCTAAAAATTCCCGAGGTGATAATCTTTTTTTCGAATGCTTCATAGCTTATATTTCCTTGTGAAAACCTCCCGGGGATATTTTGATACTTGATTGTTATATTTGATTCACGATTATTACTTGCTTGTTATATTTCGTATGATTTGATACTTGCACTAGTAAAACAGTGGAGTTTTACTAACCCCCGAGTAATTGCGGGGTGGATGTCTGTTTTGCGTCCAGGTACATGCAGATTCAGGGGAGCAGTCACAGGATTGGCACAAGAGGATGACGAGCTACGATACTAATCATGAGTTGAGAGTTGTTTGATTTTTGTTGTGTTGTCAGAGTTGATTTCAGTCTTCCGCTGTATTGTATTTCGACCCCTGTGTGGGTAATGTCGTTTAAGTCAGTTTTGTTGATTGGGGTTGTGTGACCTCATCGGTTTGTGTATTCACGTGTAAGTGACCATAACGGTATGTATTATTTTATTGTTTGACCCTGGTCGGGCAAGCATTTGGTTGTTTATGGATGTTTAGCCTGGTAGATCCTTGTTTGTAGAAAGGGTCTACGGCGTGTAATATTCCCATATGGTTTTGGGGGTGTTACATTTATGGTATCAGAGCTTAGGTTACGGAAACCTAGGCCGTCGGGTCGAGTCAAGTCGTGATTTGTCGAGTAATGTGTTGCCTTGTCGTTCGAGTCGTTAGTGACAAATTGAGTTGTGCGTAGTCACAACGTGTCGGTTATGTTGTCGGACGAGATTAGTATCGTGGGCGACTGTCACCTCCGTGTGACCTGTGGATGTAAGTCTCCTCCTTTATGCGTAATACCTGTGTATCTCGATTTTATCTTAGTGAGTTAATTGTGGTGCATGATTTTGTTTACACAACATTGTGTGATGTAGTTGTGTTTAATACTTGTGGTACATGGTATGAGTATAGCTGAGCGTATTGTTGTTTTACTTTTGAACCACCGTGTGGGGTGGTATGGTGTAAAAGTTGTAAACCTTGATGGGTTCTGTGAAGATATCAACGGTAGAGTTTGTGAGAAACTCCGATGAATGATCTTGATGTGCGTTTAAACTTGATACCACGAGATGCATTTGATTGAATTGGCGATCGTGGTTGCCATTTGAGTATGTGGTTTTAAATTCGACTGTTTTTAGAATGTTGTAGTTTTTGTCCGCTATGGATAAGTTTAAAAATATTTTCTGAAGGACTTTACAGTTTGAGAATTTTTGTAGAAATCGATTTTTGGAAAATATTTTGGTGGTGCGGTCAAACCACGGTTTACATGGATTTTTAAAATTTGTAAATTTTGACAAATGAGCCGTGTATTTTCAAATGACACCATCAGACGGTATTTGAAAAATGTGTTTTGAAGTACTTCGGACATTGTAAAATATTACCGTCGTTTTGGTTATGAACTAAAGGATTTTGGAACATTTTTATTTTGCAGAATAATTTTTGGTTTTTGGAATTTTGAACTTCTTATGTCCACGTCTTGAAGCAAGTGGTTGTGATAAGTTTGTGGTGTTGTTGTGCTCGCCGGAGAATGTTTCAGTGTTTTCTAAATGTTGAGGTACATGGTTTTGATTGGACGATCGGGGTATTAAAAGTGTTTTCAAAATTCACCAAATTTTTCAAACTTGAGAATTTTAAAATTTTATCATTTGAATAATACCCCGGAAATATTTTATTTTTGCTGCGAGTGTTTGATCCCTATGATACGTGTGTGGTTTTGACTGTGTTTGGTTGGGTAAAATCCAAACACCTCTGTTGATGTGACTGTGCGAATTATTTTTGAGTGAAGTTCTTAAATTCCAGTGTTAGTTCATGCACATGTGTGATGACTTGGAGTTGATGCTTTATCGTGCTGCTATTATCGTCCTATGTTGACGTTGTGACGTTTGTATGGCTGCATTATTCTGTTTGGTCGTCCGTTCAGTATGCCGAGAGGTCGTGGCCGAGGACGTGGTCGTAGTCGTGGTCGTGATCAGGAGCGTGAGAGGACGACTCCCTTCTTGCCGAGTACGGATCAGATCAGTACAGATCAGGGATATTCGACTAGCGTTAATGTTGACATTGGCGCCGCCACCATACTTCGTCAGGTGGTTGATCAGTTAGTGCAGATGAATCAGGCCGTACATCGGAAAGAGAACCCGGATGGGGATAACGGCGCTAGTAAGTGGTTACGAGATGTGATGAGGATGCAACCGCCCCGTTTTGTGGGTTCATCTGACTCGTTAGGTTGGGAAGGCTGGCTCTTCCAGTTGGACAGAACATTTGATGCTGTAGCTTGTCCGGATGAGAAGAGGGTACCCATTGCTCAGTACTTGCTTGACAAAGAAGCTGCAGACTGGTGGCAGGCTCTAGTGCTTGCAGATCGTACACCTACATGGGCTGAGTTTAAGACCGCTATGGAGGCAGAGTATTGCCCGTTGCCTGTTCGTGAACGCAGGATCGTTGAGTTTTTCTCAGCTGCGCCCCAGGATGTGTCGATATCCCAGGCCATAGTCGATTTTAATCGACAGCTGGCTTATGTTCGTGATCAAGTGAGAAGTGAAGCGGACAAGGTACGATACTTCAATATGCGCATGAAACCCCATATCCGTGAGAGTATGGCTCCACTCATGTGTACCACCCTGAAGGAATATCAGGACCGAGCTTTAGCCATTGAGATGGTCGTTTCTGTATCGGAATCTGGTTCAGAGAGTAAGAGACAGAAGACCTCGAGTAACTTTTCAAGAGGCCAGAGAAGTGAGATCCGTGAGCATATTGCTTCACAGTTTCCTTCTGGGAGCACTCCTCGTTCGGTTGACCAGTCTAGGAATCCTACTCACGAGCCGAGTAAGACAAGCGGCGTGAAGTTATGCTTCAATTGTAGCTGTGTGGGCCATACTCGTAAGAATTGTCGCTCGCCGCAAGTTAACTGTTTCAAATGTGGACATGTGGGACATCAGGCGGTACACTACGAGACCGTCGTTGAGATGTTCGGGAGCCGAGATCCCGCCCCTACGCGTGGAGAGCTCAGTGGTGCCCAGTAGCATAGTTGCGTGTTGTATTTGTGTTGTAATTCGAGTAGAGATTGATATTTGTTGCGTGAACTTTTTGGTTTTGTTTGTAGTCTACCCTGATGTATTATTTTAAATTTCGGGACGAAACTTATTTTTTGTGAGATAGAATGTAATATCCGGTACCCTCGTTTTCCGTTATCTTGAATTTTTTGTGTTTTGTCGTCGGACATTTTCTTGTTGATGAGAATCGGAATGATTTCTATCGTAATACTCTATTTGTTTCTATCGCATAGCCATTTTAGTCGGGTGCAACTTGTTTTCGCATATGTTTCTTTGACTAAATGTGTGCATATGATGTGGTATGTGATGCGTCGTTAATTGATCGTTATTCACTAGTGCATAATTGGCCTTAGGTAACACCCCAAAAGTGTTACTTAAAGGCCTAGAAGTGTTGCTTTAGACTATAGGTAACACTTTTATAAGTGAAACATCTGCCCGTGCTACCTATTCTCTAAGGTAACACTTTTTCATGCTAATGTATCAGTTTTTCAAGTGTTACTCAAAATTCTCTAATGTAACACTTTTTTTAACTAATGTAACATATTCGTAGTGCTACTCAAATTTTTTTATGTAACACTTTTTCCTCTATAGTATCATTTTCTACGTCATCTCTTGAACTATAGTAACACTTTATTAGATATTATGTATCATTCTACGTCAATATAGGTAACACTCGATTAGATATTGGGTACCACTTTTTTTATTAGCTTACTTTATAGTAACACTTATAATTCACACCACATGTCTTATTTATCATATTTTTTTAACTTAGTCAGCATATATAATGATAATAATACTAAAACTTGCAAATGCAATAAACTAAGGGAATATAGAATGATATTATAGATATAAATGAGTACAAATACTCGAAGGTCATTGTGAAAAATGAGTCAAATAAAGAGTAATATTCATCACTTGAAAACACACTATTGTGTTCAAAAGGAAAATAGCTTATCCAAGAATCCAGTCATATAGTATATAACTCTCCCTAAATAAACCTAAATCTCTAAAAGGCCATTTGTTTTTTTCTTCGTCTTCAAGTACATTGTCGTATCCATGCATGTTTCCAGAACATCATAAGTACTTGCTACTCTAATCCATTATCTTCACCATCCTGCAATAAAAACAAGGTAAAATAAATAAATAATAAGATATAAGTATCTTCAGAGTCTTATGTGATAAAATGACTAATGATACACATCTTTTGTAAAACGAAAAACAAGTATAACAAATTTATGAGGACAGGGGGATGTAAAAAACAAACCATATAAACATTAAAACAAACCAGAGATTGTTCTCTGAAGTTTATTTAATTGGCATATTTTGCTATCAGGCTTAGAGGATGAAAAAATGTGAAATATCAGTAGCTAGAATTCCCTATTTAATTGGCTTTGGAGCTGAAAATTCGTAAACTCAAAGAATGACCACAAATTTCATCTTTCTAGTTTGAAAGCATAACAAACCACTTTTTATAGCACATAACGTCCTCAACTTGTCCACTGACAAGTGATGACTAAGCGATTTACAAAATGAATACTACATTTTAAAGTATCTGAAAATCATATTTGTTTTGCTAATTTATAAGGAAGAGGTCAGGTGTTGTACCTAAATCCGAAAGGTTTGTTTATATCCCACTTTATACTATTTGGTTCTATACACTTGATTTATAAGGAAAATAAAGGAAAAAATGTTAATGACCATGAAACCAAGAATGATTGCACGCATCTGAGATCACAGATCTCCAGAATTTAAATTTCTAAGCTCAGTGTTGCATTCATAAACAAATGACTACTTGAAAATCTAATCCTGCATCCAAGATGATAGTGATATGTTGCTAATCATATAAGCAATGTAAACACTGCCCTGATGTTTTGTTTTCCTTTTTCCTTCTCTATAGATAATAAAAGACTTCGCAACATAGATAGGTCTATACCCAAAAAACAAAATGAAAGACACTTATCTCAGCAAGCATAAATTGTTATTGAAGTCAATGGTTCGAATATTTTGGCATAAGTATCACTAACTTGTACAAATGTTTGCATCTTTTAAATTATCTTTGTTTAATATTCAGTGAAATTGCCTACTTTTCATCCATGCAAAAAAAACCCGGTAAGACATGTTTGATGATGCCCGCCAATACTACTCAATACTTAATCCGCTTCTTCAACGAGATTTGACCTCCTAAAATTTCAAAAAGAAAAATACATCTAAATATGAAATTTTAGTACTGAGCAGGAGGCTTATAAACTTAACAATTTTTCAGTCCTGATCGGCATCATTGCCAAAAAAAACTAAGAACGGAAGGCTTAATGATTAAAATTAGCACACTAAAATCAACTTGGATATAGGATGATGGTTTATACCTGGTCAGAAATCCATAGTACCCTTTTGTTTAAAATCTTGAGCATATAGTCATGCAGATAGTTTCCATAGGTGTTCTTTGTTGAGAGGTTGACGAGGACACTATAACAGAATAAAATACAGGTCATCCAACAGTTTTGTTATTGTATTAATGAACTACATCGTAATATATGAATAAGTTTTAGAATACAAATGAAAAACCTGTGGTTGCATCCACCCAATTTTTGGATTATTTTTCATTTTCCTGACATCCTTTCGAAGGAGAATGCTAAATTTTATAGTTCCATTCATAATTATGACAAGAATAGATAATAAGAATGACAATAACACTAATTAGCAAAACAACGAAATATAAGAAAACTAATAAATGATCACTCTAATACATACTCATGTATCACCGTTTTAGCAAACTCAATGATACTTTCTGCTCTGGCTGGATCCAACCAATACACTAATCCATTCCAAGACTAATGACTGCTAACATCCAATGCCGACTATACACAAATTAGAAGAGAAAATGACAGAGATGTAAACTACAACAACTGATATTTAACTTGCATTGAGGGAATTATCAAAAGCTCTAACATATCTCCAATACGACAACCCAACATCAAACCATAACAATAGTAATGATTAACAAAGATCGATGTAATTATTTGAATTAGTTCACCACAACTTAAACAACTGCACTTATTTTCATATCCATACTACAACAATCAGTTACCAATAAACAACTAGAAAGTTCACCGCAATTTAGCAGGAAAAATCGACAATACAACAACTCAACCAACACCAGATTCAACAACACAACAATCCAGAGTCAATATGCAATTGAAATTTATTCATCTGGAAATCTAAAGTCTCCAAAATTCTGCAACTAGAACAAAACCCACTTTGTTTTAAAATTTATATAGCAACCTACCAAATATCAAAACTAAGTCAAATAAAAATCAAGACAGAGATAATTATACCTAAAGCGAATGCTCTTGGAATCGTTCCCACGTTGAGGCGTAGAAACAAAAGTAATGAGAATACCAAGCATTTCCGTATCCAGTAGAAAACCCCCATAATTCTTCATTTATATAGAAATCCATCCTACAAAATTTAAAAAAAAAATCAAAATAATATGAATACCTAAATTTCAAAGACGAATTTGAAAAGTTTTACCCCACAACCCAATGTACTCTTCCCAAACTCAATCGTTGAGCCCAGTTTTCACGAACCCACTAGCAAGGAATAAGGAGATGACCCAACTTTGCAATTCGACCAAACTCAAACAATCATTTCATAAATTCGAATAGAAATTGTCAATAAAGAAGAAGAGAGTGATGTGAAAAAAAATAGAGAGAAAAGGCAAGAATAAAACCTTAATTGAGCAGATCGGTGGACGAAATTTGCTACTGGCTTGGTGATGGTGGAAATTTCATCGGTGTTTGCCGGTTGTACGGTGGTGACGGACCGATGGTAATTGGATGTCTTCGCGAGGTAGAAGAAGAGGCAAATAGAGAACTTCTTTTTCTTTTTCTTTTTTTTTTCTGGTAATTTTCTTCTAACGTTTTTTTTTTCTTTTGCTATAGATATGAGATTGTAAATTTTTTGGAAGTAAATGATGTTTGCTTAAAGTTATATTCTTTTTCGTTTTTTTTTAAATTTGAAGTTATTATTATTTATTAATTATCAATATGACTAATGTTTTTATTTCAAATTAATCAATAAAAAAGTGTTATTTTAAGTGTTAATAAAAAAGTGTTACTTTTAAGTGTTACCTAATAAAAAGTGTTACTTTTAAGTGTTACATAATATAAAAGTGTTACTTTTAAGTGTTACCTAATACAAAAATGCTACCTTAAGTGTTACAAAAAGATAATACGTTACAAAAGTGTTACGTATATATTTGAGAAACTTGCACTTTGAAAAGTGTTACTAGACTTGTGTTACCTTAGGTAACTTGTGTAGTAGTGATTGTTTTGAATCATTGCCGGTGGCGTTGTTATGGTCGTCGTGCGGCGTGTTTTCACGCTGTATATTCTTTCGCGTTGCTTGTAACATTTCGCCAATGGGCGAAAGTTACGCGTTTCTTGTGTATCTCGTTGAGTTTTCTTGTCGGGATATTGCTCCTCCCTACTTGTTTTAAGTTTCGGGACGAAACTTCTTTAAAGGAGAGTAGAATGTAATATCCGCAATTTCGAATTTCCGATAATTTCGATTTTTCGGCGGAGGTCGGTTTTCACGACTCGCTCATGACCGTTTCGTCATTCTGAGAATGATTAATTCTGCACTTTTTGTCATCCGAATTCGTTTCGGTGTTGTTCTGTTGAATTCCGTGTTCTTTAGCGACTTTTCCATGTATGAGTTCGACTTGGTTAAATAACCATTAATTCTTGAAAACTCCAAAATTTCTGCAATATTATAGAGCATCAAGTTATCTTCCCAATGGTTCAAACAGTGAGTTAATCGGAGTCCGGACGAAGGAATTATGGTCGAAATAGATAAGACTGCACGATGTGCCTTTTTGGTGTTGGAGTGGACTGTACCGTGTGCCGCGGCACACTTCGGCTGGGACGCGGCACTAAGCCAGTGATGGGCAATTTTTTTTGGCCGTGGGCCGTGGCACACTTGTCCTGTGCCGCAGCACACAGGGCAGATTAGCCTATTTCTGCGGATTTTGTGAGATGAATGCTCATTTCATCTCTTCCTTCATTTCTCCTTCTCTTGGTCGATCTTGTGGGCCATTTTTGGGCGGTTTGGCATCATCAATCCCAGAGAACTTCATATTCTTCAAGTTCTTGGTATGGATTAACAACACCAACAATTGTTCTTCATCATTAATCCAAGGTAAATTCTTTAAACCTTACTTTTGGATGAATTGGGGATTTTTGTTCGTTTTGTCCGATTTAACCGTAGTAACTTAGATTTGTGATGTATTGATGATTAATTAGATGTATTCTATCATTTCCCTTGTTATTCCATGGTTGGATCGTATCGATTCGTTGTTTTGGTCGAGTTCTTGATCGACGCCTTGAAGGTGTCCGGTAAAATGTCATAGAAGGGTTTTCGGGCGTTCTGCGATTATTCTTCCTCATATGATCGATGATTTATTGATTATATGTTGTTAGGGTCGAATTCTTGTGAAGAAATCGAGTCGGAACCCTTCCGTTCATTGTCTTCTTCGGGGTCCGAGTTTCCCGGTCGAACCGTGTTCTTCGGAGCATTTGGTAGCGGTTATTAAGGCAAGTATCTTACTATACGACTTGTATCTTGCGACTAGTAATCGCGTATGAGATCTATGATGATTTTGCTTGCCTTCATAAATATGTTCCGTTTGAGTTGTTTGTGTTTTTCGAAATTTGAAGGCTTTGTGATAATAGTGTTATATTGGTATATGCGTTAGTTGCTATGCAATTCATTGCGTACCGAACGTGTGTTATGTTGGTTGTACGTCGTTGATTGATGATAGTTGTTGAGAGTGTTGAGATTGTGTTATGTGCGTGTCACGTACGATTTTGTGGTGATCAACGTGATTGACTAACTGTGCTCATTGTTGAATGTAATGTGAATGTGAATGTGATATGTTGGAATGCTAAGTTCACTCGTGCGGGTTCGACGGGGCCTACGAGGATTCATGGCACAGGTCCATGGGATCAGAACTTAGTGTGTGGTGCTGAGGTCCAATCGTGCGGGTCTGACGAGGCCTACGATGATTCATGGCACAGGTCCATTGAATCAGGACACAGTACGTCCAACCGTGCGGGTTCGACGGAACCTACGGTGACATGTCACACAGGTTCACGGGGTCGGGACTGTTTGTTGTGATTGTTGTGTTTGCTCAATCCGTGTGGGTTGTTGAACCCACGGAGACTCGTGGAAAGCGATCACGGAGTCGTGAGCATGATTGATTGTTGTGATTGTTGTGATTGGTTAAGTCCGTGCGGGTTGTTGAACCTACGGAGACACGTGACAGGGGATCACGGTGTCACGAATCATGTTTTGTAAATAAATCTTTTGTAAGAAAGTTTTAAGAAAAGAATGTTGGGCCGAGGCCCATGAGATTTATGGAAATATTTTCGTACTGTAAATTGTTGAAATACAATTTTGAGATTTGGGTTAAGACCCTAAGATTTTCGAAAGGTTTTGAAATTCTAAAAATTCCCGAGGTGATAATCTTATTTTCGAATGCTTCATAGCTCATCTTTCCTTGTGAAAACCTCCCGGGGATATTTTGATACTTGATTGTTATATTTGATTCACGATTATTACTTGCTTGTTATATTTCGTATGATTTGATACTTGCCTAGTAAAACAGTGGAGTTTTACTAACCCCCGAGTAATCGGGGGGTGGATGTCTGTTTTGCGTCCAGGTACATGCTGATTCAGGGGAGCAGTCACAGGATTGGCACAAGAGGATGACGAGCTGCGATACTAATCATGAGTTGAGAGTTGTTTGATTTTTGTTGAGTTGTCAGAGTTGATTTCAGTCTTCCGCTGTATTGTATTTCGGCCCCTGTGTGGGTAATGTCGTTTAAGTCAGTTTTGTTGATTGGGGTTGTGTGACGTCATCGGTTTGTGTATTCACGTGTAAGTGACCATAACGGTCTGTATTATTTTATTGTTTGACCCTGGTCGGGCAAGCATTTGGTTATTTATGGATGTTTAGCCTGGTAGATCCTTGTGGAAAGGGTCTACGGCGTGTAATATTCTCATATGGTTTTGGGGGTGTTACACCACGCGCCGGAAAAAACGACCGGAATGACAACACTCGATTAACCTCTAAGGTTACGGCTAGAATCAAGTGATGAACCCTTTTACTATTGCACTCTAAGTGTATAATATTTATCTCTCAATGTATCTTGAATTTTCTCCAAGAAAACTCATGAACAAGATGAAGACAATTGATAAAACTTTTTCTCTCTCTCTCACTATAGACTCACGTATGAATTGGTGGATGAGAAGTGAGAGTTGTCTTTCCTTTATTCTACTTACAAATCCCACACAATCCCTTTTATCCATATAATAAGAGATATGATATCTCACAAGTCTTAAGTCTTATACCAACCAAATCAAGACTAAGACCAAGGTAAGGAATCAATGGTGGGGCCGGCCTCTAGAGGAAATCCGACGAGTTCGGTTCGTTTCGGACTCCCGAGAGTCCAAACAGATAAACTCCGATTCCGTTCCGATATATTTATATCGATTAATTAATCCAAGTAATTAATCATATTAAATACATAATAACATAATTATTTTCTCCAAGAAATAAATATATTCATTAATTAAATTAATCACCCAGTAATTTATTTAATTAATTAGGCCGTAAATTAATTTATCCAATAAATCAATTTAGACATCCAATGTCCCAAATTAGATATCCAATATATAATATTCATAATGAGAGATTAAGCTCGATTCATTCCGTCGTCAATCCTATCGCGCGACTCGGTAGGTCCGTCTCAATCAGCAATGGGAGGAACCAAAGTGTAGTAACACCACCTAGCCAGCCTCGCGACCTACACTGTACCCCAACTGAGACCGAATGATGGGATCATTCAAGAACCATTCTGTCGTGAATACCAGTAAACATATAAACCCTGCTTTCATATGTCCCGATCAAGGTATAGGGTCACAGTCAGTGAAACCCTATCTGTACTTGATGATATGCATGCGTTAATGCAAATCGAGATCATTGAGCTCTCGTGTATCCAATACAACTAGCTCCAATGCTTTGGCCAAAGACTTATGATCTCATCTGCCAATAACCGCATAAGACATATAACCCGCTCACTAACGGGAGAAAGAATTCTATCTTGGTATTCAGTAGGACCTGCTACTTGCCCGTTAAGATGCACGTCGAGGTTGACCCCCACCTCCCGGTTTATAGGGTCGAACTACTCAAATGAAAATCTTAACGTCACAAGCACATCCCTACTAAATCCTCAAGTCGAAGGTTCACGAATACCTATCACAACCTTTCGATTCTGTCATTGACTGTCCCAGAGTGAAATCCGTGTGACAAATCGAGGGTGAGTCGGTTCGAGTATACTAATCCAATTAGCATACCTATAACGTGTGCTCCCACTAACCATTAGTGTTTGACAGGCACTCTCCATGTCAAAGAACACGCCATACAAGTCTTCACATAAACTTAACGCCCAGTCAAGTTTCATCGACTTGCGAACGATTAAGTATTTGAGCTATAAACCTTTCCAGTGCCAACTCCCTTATCCAATAAGGAGTGGAACGTTTTTCTCTCAAATACACGGACTAGTTTCTATATGTATATTTACGTGTTAGGAATGCCAATAACTGCCAGTAAATAAAGAAACATCCATTGCCTTATATTAATGATTTACATAATTACAAGTACAATGCCCTCACTCAACATCCTCTGAGTGGCATTCGAGGGCATACTCCTAACACCGGGGACGGTCTGATGGGGCCTATGGGGGTCGATACTAATGGGTACAGCCACAGGTTACCAAGTGTGGATAATGGTGATGTTGAAACATGTTGATACACTGTTTGATGTAAATGTGATGTTCCGGAATATTGATTACAAATGTTCTTCCTAAAGTGGATTGTTTGTGTCGATTCATGTATGTATATAATGTAGTGTAATTATGTACTTGCACTAGCTATTCGAATGCTAACTCCTTAAATGCGGGAAATGCATTTTATGCATTTCAGGTGTCGGTCGAACTGAGGAGCTGGCACCGGATATGCATGCAAAGGATGGCCCAGCATGATGATGAGGCTCGAGTCTATGTGTTGTCTTGTCATAGAATCTACTTAGGTGTTGGAGTTAGACTTGTTACTTTATAAACTTGGTTAAAGTCCCATGGGTGGGCAATGAACTTGTATTTGACTTATACTTCATGAAGCTCGATTAAAATGTTTTGGCCAAGGCCACGACCCTATTTTTTGATGATTAATGTGTCTTATGGGATTTGTTTGTGGACTATGTGTCATGTGTTAGCCTGGTAGACCTTATGAGGGTTCTACGGCGTGTAACGTCTCTTACGTGATTTGGGGTGTTACATTTACGGTATCAGAGCCTTAGGTTATGAATGCCTAGGTTGTTGGTTAATTTTGGGTCTGTCAGTCATGTCGTAAGAGTCAGTCGTTGAGCCTAATATCATCGTGGTACCATCTCTTCGTGTGACCCATGACTGTTAGTCTCCTCGAACTCTTATATTTCAGTAATTCATTTCCCTTGTGTAAATCGGAATTATGAATGGTGGTACCAACCTTGTAAACTGTGAATCTTTCTGATCTTGTTCCTTTCAACTCTTTTCTTCAGTATGTTGAGAGGTCACGGTAGAACAGCTAGGGGGCGCGGCCGAGGCCGTTGTCGTGGTGCTAATAGTGAGGAAGTTCCTCTTTCTCAGTCCTCCGCAGATTCGGCATCTCATTCAGTGCCGATCAATCTACCTCTGAGTTCTGATGGGCAGCAAAATTTGTCAGTCAGGATCACCCATCGGGTAGTAATGCCGATATTGGAGCTACTGCTGTACTTCAGCAGTTAGTAGATCAGCTCGCCCAGATAGCTCAGGGTAGATGTCAGAATCCGCCCCCGAATCCAGAGGATGAAGCTAGTAAGTGGCTTTAGAAAGTGACCAAGATGCACCCGCTCGATTCACTGGTTCTACTGACTCCCTCGGTTGGGAGAGCTGGCTTTTTCAGATGGGCAGGACTTTCGATGCCGTAGCTTGTCCCGACGACAGGAGGGTACATATTGCTCAGTACCTCCTGGATAAGGAAGCTGCGGAATGGTGGGAGGCTGTGGTGCCCAAAGACCGTTTAGCCACTTGGGAAGAGTTTAAGACTGCTATGGAAGAAGAGTACTATCCACCGTCCGTTCGGGAGCGTAGGATCGTGGAATTCTTCACTGCTATGCCCTAGGATATACCGATCTCTCAGGCCATCATCACCTATAATCAACAGATGAGCTATATGAAAGATTAGGTGAGGACTGAGGCTGATAAAATTCGCTACTTCAATATGCACATGAAGTCGCATATCAGGCAGAGGATGGCACCAATCATGTGTGCCACATTGAAAGTGTATTAGGATCACGCTCTAGCGATTGATATGGCAGTCCCGTAGTCAGAATTGGGTTCCGAAGATAAGAAACAGAAGACTACTGGCAGTTTCTTGGTCGGTAAGGGTGGTCGAATTTCGAGGTCTCAGTCTGCTCCTATATCTGGGAAGAATCCGTTTCACCAGGATGGAGGGTCTCGGAGTAACCGTTCAGTCTAGTCCCCTACACCTGGCGGCCGAGTTTGTTTTAATTGCAGTCAGTATGAGTATGTGATGAAGGATTGTCCATTTCCATTAGTTACTTGCTTTACTTGCGGACATACCGGGCATCAGGCAGTTCATTGCGAGAGGGCTACCACGGCCACCAGAGCTCCGACTACCACTGTCGTTCAGAAGGAGCACATTACTCCAGTTACTCATGTTCCTCAGAGTTCGGGCTGTGGTAGGGGTCGGGGTCAGCCGGATTGCCGTGCGGCATCGAGTTCGGGGTCAGTTGTATCAGATGAGATGCGTGGAGGAGACAGACATTTCGGTGGCATCAGGTACCACTCAGATCCTTTCTCATACAGTTTCAGTGCTTTTTGATTTGGTGATACTCACTCTTTTATTGCTTCGGATTGCGTATGTCGTATCAGTATTGACTGCTTGTTTGAGTGCGAACCGTTCGTAGTGGGTATGCGTAGAGGGGACCATATGGTTGGGAACTGGGAAGTTAGGTATTGCCCAGTGAGGATCGGGAGACGAAATTTGCCCTCGAATCTCATTGTTGTAGACCCTAAGGGCGAGGATTTGATCCTCAGGGACGATTAGTTGGATTGTCACGGTGCTATCATGAACTATCGGACTCATACCATCTCGATCGTGGCCGAGGACGGCACAGAGCATACTCTCATCGGTTGTAAGCCGGGTAGATCGGAAATGTGATTAGCGCCTTGAAGGTGATGAAACTTCTGAACCAGGGTTGTGTAGGCTACTGGTGTTACGCTTTGAAGACAGAAAATGGTGAAGTTGACATGTCATTGATTTCAGTTGTGAACGAGTATCCTGACGTGTTTCCGGATGACTTGCCGAGATTACCACTACAGCGGGAAGTTGAGTTCCCTATCGATCTAGAGCCGAGCGCGGCTCCTATTTCTGGAGCACCATAACCTATGGAACCGTCAGATCTGTTAGAGTTGAAGAAGCAGTTGGGAAAATTGATAGATAAATGGTATATTCAATCGAGTGCATCGCCTTGGGGTGCGTCTGTGCTTTTTGTTAAAAAGAATGATGGGTCGCGACTTTATGCATCAAACTATCAAGAATTAAACAAGTTGACCATCAAAAATAAATACCCTTTTCCCCGGATTGACGACTTATTTGATCAGCTTCAGGGAGCGACAGTCTTCTCGAAGATTGATTTATGATCGGGCTATTACCAGTTGAGGATTCAGGACAGTGATATACTGAAAGCTGCTTTTTGGATGAGATATGGCCATTACGAGTTCGTGGTTATGCCTTTCGGGCTAACCAATGCCCCAGCAATGTTCATGCAGTTGATGAACAAAGTCTTTATTGAGTATCTAGACAAATTCGTAGTCGTCTTTATCGACGATATTCTTATCTATTCCCAGAGTCGGGAGGAGCATTCTTTACATCTCCGGATTGTGTTAGACATTTTGAGAGCTGAACAGTTGTACGCGAAGTTTTCTAAGTGTGACTTTTGGCTCAAGGAAGTGATATTCCTCAGGCATGTGATTTCATCAGAGGGAGTTCGGGTAGATCCGCAGAAGATAGAGGCAGTGACGGCATGGGAATCACCTAAGATCGCTAGACCACTCACCCAGTTACTCCAAAAGACTCAGAAGTTCGAGTGGACCGCAGACAGGCAGGATAGTTTGATGAGTTGAAGAGACGGTTGACTACCGCACCTGTTTTAGCATTGCCTCAGGGAAACGAGGATTTTGTGGTGTATAGTGATGCTTCGGGCCTCGGGCTCGAATGTGTTTTGATGCAAAGAGATAGGGTTATTGCTTATGCGTCCCGTCAGTTGAAACCTTATGAAGCAAATTACCCCCACGCATGATTTAGAGTTAGTTGCGGTCGTCTTCGATTTAAAAATCTAGAGGCCTTTTCTCTATGGGTTGTCGTGTAAGATTTACACGGATCATAAGAGTCTGAAGTACATCTTCAGTCAAAAGGAGTTGAACATGAGACAACGTAGGTGGTTGGAGTTAATTAAAGATTACGATCTCGAGATTCTTTATCATCCGGGCAAGGCCAATGTTGTGGCAGATGTGTTGAGTCGTAAGCCGATGGCGCTACAGATGTTAGAGGTACTTACACCTCAGAGCATAATCTAGTGGGATTTGATTTGTCAGGACATCGAGGATTGGTTTCAGAGAGTTCAGGGTCAGTTATGCGCGTTAGGAACACTTCGTCCTTGGTTGATGATATCAAGGCGAGGCAATATGATGATCCATTTTTAATCCAGCTAAGAGAGGACGTGAAGAAGGGGAAAGCCCCTGGATTTGTGGTTCAGGATGATGGAGTTTTGAGATTTCGCGGCATATAACCGAGTGATTTTGAGTTGAGACAGAAGATTTTGAGTGAAGCTCATACCACACCTTACTCCATACATCCTGGTACGAGCAAAATGTACAAGGATGTAAGGAGTAACTACTGGTGGAGCAATCTGAAGGCGGACGTTAGCGAGTTTGTGGCGAAGTGTTTGACCTGTCAGCATGTTAAGATGGAGCATCAGCGACCCGCGGGGTTATTACGAACACTTCCCATTCCGGAGTGTAAGTGGGAGGACATTTCTATGGATTTCATTACCAGTATGCCTAGGACTCGGAGTGGAATGAACATGATTTGGGTTATTGTCGATCGACTAACCAAATCAGCTCATTTTTTGGGTATTAAGGATACTTGGGGGCTGGAGAGACTAGCACGAGTGTTTATTGCAGAGATCGTGAGGTTGCATGGGACTCCTAAGAGTATTGTTTCAGATCGAGATGGCCAATTTGTGTCATATTTTTGGCAGGCTGTTCATCGAGCTTTAGAACTGAGTTGAGACTCAGTACATCCTACCACCCTCAGACAGACGGACAGTCAAAGCGGATGATACAGATACTGGAAGATATGTTGAGAGCCTGTGCTTTGGATTAGAAGGATGATTGTGAGTCCCATTTGCCATTTATCGAGTTCACGTACAACAATAGTTGGCATGCCTCGATCAAAATGGGACCATTTGAGGCATTGTATGGAAGGAGATGCAGATCACCGTTGTGCTGGGATGATGCATCCGAGTTGATTGGCACCGAACCAGATATAGTAGATGAGACGAGAGAGAATATTGATTTGATTCGGGATAGGTTGTTAATGGCCCAGAGTCGACAGAAGTCTTATGCCGACAAGCATCGCCGGCCGTTGGAGTTTGAGGTGGGAGACCATGTTTTTCTTAAGGTGTCCCCGACACGGGGAGTTTACCGCTTCGTCCGGAAGGGTAAACTTAGTCCAAGATATATTGAACAGTTTGAGATTTTAGAGAGAGTTGGAGAGCTTGCATATCGGTTAGGCTTGCCGCCGTCCTTGAGTCACGTGCATAACGTGTTTCATATTTCCCAACTTAAGAGGTATGTGCCGGACCCTAGCCATATTATTGATTTTGCAGAGATTGAGTTGGCGCCCGACATTACCATCCAAGAGAGGCCGATTCAGATTTTAGAGCGTCGGGTGAAGCAACTCATGCACAAAACCATTCCTTTGGTTAAAGTGCAATGGTCGAGACATGGATCCGATGAAGCCACGTGGGAGACGGAAGAGAATATGAAGCCGAGATACCCCGAGTTATTCGCATTGTAAGTTTCGGGACGAAACTTATTTTTAGGTGGAGAGAATGTAATATCCGTACTTTCTATTTTTGGTAATTTCTATTTTTGTGTATAATCATTTCAGACGACTCGCTTGTTACTGCTTTGGAATTCTGAATCTATTTGTTCTTGGAGTTTTTCCATTTGGATAGGTTTCGAAGATGTTTTTTCATAATTTCGTTTTGAATTATATTTTGTCGCATGTACGTTTGCTTCTCGTAAAACTCATTCGATTTCATTATTTCTCTATTTTCGTGAGTTAGTATGGTTCAGTTGCTCATGTTGTGTGTTTCGGATTGTTAATCCGACGTTGTATCGTGAATTTCGGACGTTTGGGCTATTTTGTAATTTCCTAGAAGTTTAGGGAATTTTATCTTCTTTGTTGTATTTCGGATTCCCCGGGTCGGAAGTGTATTTTCTTTCATCACTTAGCTTCGTCGGCGTGGATACCTTGTGTTTATGCTTCTGGGTTCTGTCCTTGTGTTGCGTTCCGTCTTTGCAGAAAATGGTGTTCAGCAGTGTTGAACTTCTGCATGCATAACGCACGTTATGCATGCTTTTTAGCATATGCTATCGATACCTGCATAACGTACGTTATGCCTTAGTGGTGACGTACATTATGGCCTTCAGTTTGGGTTCTGCCCAGTTTCTGCCTAGCCCTTACGTGCGTTAGCGGGCGTGTGTTACGTACGTAAAGCTCTTCATAGCGTACGTTAACAGTTTGGCGTAGCGTGCGCTATCGACCTCAACAAATCGAGCAGATTGATCTGCCCGAATCTTACGTACATTAACACGTAGGAGTTACGTACGTAAACATCATAACGTACGTTAACTATTTGTTTTAACGTACGTAATGCACTATCAGGTATTTAAATCCTGAGTTGACCTCAGATGCATTATTTTTCTTCTTTTTCTTTCCCTTGACCGCGACATGAGTTCTTCGGGCGATTTGGAGCAATTCGTGCAGAGCAGTCCGTAGAGTTTCACCTTAGATCGATTATTGTGTTCCAAGTGAGGTTTATCATCATCGTAATTATCCTCCTCCGTCCGAATCGACGTATATTTATTTAGAACCCTAGCTTTTGGGGATTTTGGGATTTTGTTGTGGTTTTCACCCTTCTAGTCCAATTTGCCTCATATGACTATTAGATTACGATAGCGTAACCACCATCCTTTACTTCTCTCGTGGTTTTGCGAATTAAATTCGATGTTTTTCCCCATTGATAGATTGGAACCGGTTATGACCTTGTATTTTCCGATGAAGTGTCCCAACAGGTAGAATTAGGATGAATTCTTATGTTTCCACATTATTGAGATTGTTTGTATATCATTATTTGTGTTAGGAACGGATTTGTGAAGATTGTTCGTACCGAAACCCTTTCTTTCGCTATTTCCCTTCGCATCAATTTATTCAAGGCAAGTACATGTATTACATTCCGTTATGTGTGTACGGTTTTGATGCAAATGATGTAAATTATGTTATTGCATGGATGTGTTGTCGTTCTTCCACCCGGGGATGGCATGTGTGGCCTCTGGGGGCCAATACTAATGGGTATGGCCACGGAAGTGGACTTGGGTGCGTGTGTTGTTGTTCTTCCACTCGGGGATGGTTCGACAGGACCTCTGGGGGCCGATACTAATGGGTATGGCCGCGGAAGTGGTTTCTCACCCGGGGACGGTCCGACGGGGCCTCTGGGGGTCGATACTAATGGGTACGGCCGCGGTTTACCAAGTGTGGATAATTCTGATGTTGAAACATGTTGATACACTTTTTGATGTAAATGTGATGTTCCGGAATATTGATTACAAATGTTCTTCCTAAAGTGGATTGCTTGTGTCGATTCGTGTATGTATATAATGTAGTGTAATTATGTACTTGCACTAGCTATTCGAATGCCAACCCCTTAAATGGGGGAAATGCATTTTATGTATTTCAGGTGTCGGTCGAGCTGAGGAGCTGGCACGGGATATGCACGCAAAAGATGGCCCAGCATGATGATGAGGCTCGAGTCTATGTGTTATGTCTTGTCATAGAATCTACTTGGGTGTTGGAGTTAGACTTGTTACTTTATAAACTTGGTTAAAGTCCCCTGCGTGGGCAATGAACTTGTATTTGACTTATACTTCATGAAGCTCGATTAAAATGTTTTGGCCGAGGCCACAGCCCTATTTTTCGATGATTAATGTGTCTCATGGGATTTGTTTGTGGATTATGTGTCATGTGTTAACCTGGTAGACCTTATGAGGGTTCTACAGCGTGTAACGTCCCTTACGTGATTCGAGGTGTTACAACAGCGTATACATAATGTAGATTTAATGCTTAAACGAGAGAATAGTCAGAACTCATGTGATTACGTGTGAGGTTAAGTTTTTTGAGATATTTGTCGTGTTGCCATCCTCGTTGGGGAGTTTTGGGTTGTGTTCCCCAATGTCGGGTTGCGTGGTCTGGATTTGCTTTGTAGCTCGTATTAATTCATTCCGGTGTGGCTGTTGATCGGTGGTGGTGTTTAATGAATGTATGAATGGTTCATACAGTCAGGGACATGGCCTTGGGTGTTATTATTTGTGATGATGTTATGCGGTAGCATGTAATCTTGATGTTGTGGTTTTCGAGGGAATTTGAAAGTTCGGAAGATTTTTTTTCCTTTTCAAATGATTTCAAGACTAGACGTTTATGATTTATGATTTATAGTTTCGATAAAACTACCCGAGGTACCAAATAATTTTAAATTTTATTTCGGAAAATTTTACAAAGTCAGGATTTTAAAGTGTGATTATTTATAAAAAATACCTCGCGGAATTTCAATGAATCGTTATCAGTGATTTGCTATCATTCGAAGCCGTTTTGGGGCTGCTGGATTATTTCTCGATGTTCAGCAGCATGTTACAGCCGTAAGTGGAGGTTGTTACGGTCGTATGATTGATGTCATTATAGATGTATATTTTCTGTGATACGGCTGTATGTCCTATGTTGTTACAGCCGTATATGTTCTGTTGTTACGACCGTAAATGGCTCCCAATACCGTATTTGTGTCCGGCAATAGATGTAAGTTTCCGATTGGCACAGTCTTGTGATCCGTTAGTTACGAACGTGAGTTCTGTATATTTCAGTTGTGGTTCTTGTATTTTCTTAATTATCCGGGATGGATATTTGCGTCATGTTATTATTGTTACCTTACGGTGTTACGTTTTACTAAGCTGGTAATCTTGATCCGTCATTTTGGCAATGTTATTTTATATTACACTGAACGATTGTTTGTTCAGTATGCTGAGAAGTTGAGGCTGAGATCGTGGTCGAGGCTGTAACCGTGAGCGTGGTGAGGTAACTCGTTCATTATCAAGTGCTGATCAGCCTAGTGCAATGCTCGTCAAGACTAGTCCCGTAATCGAGGCTAGTTCAGGGAACAAGAGGCAGAGGACACCAGATGATTTTTCGATAGTAAGGTGGGCGATGTAAAGACGTGTTTCAACTGTAGCCATGTCGTCCATACACGGACGAATTGTCGTTCACTGCAGGGTAACTGTTTTAAGTGTGGTCAAGTGGGACACCAAATGGTGCATTACGAGACCGTAACATTAATGGTGACTCTATCGTCGAAGGAACCTATGTCCATGGAAAAGAATCAAAAGACTTCTGGTGGTTCCTCAGGAAGTAAAGAAGCTGGGGTTCTTAAACCTCAACCCTCGTATCAACCTTCTAGGTCAGGTGGAAGATCTAAGGGATTCAAGTCGGTGTCGTTGACTTCTGGTGGTGCGGCGAGATGTTTCAATTGCAATGCTCCGAGTCATGTACGTGCGAACAATAAGAAACCTCCGGTGGCTTGCTATAATTGTGGACCCGAGGGGAGTACTATGAGATACTATCTCGTGCGTTTCAGACCCAGACTTCAGCACCAATGTCGAAGACAACTGGAAGAGGTTCTTGATGACCGTTTTCTTCTTTTTGCTCTTTGTTGTCTTGTTCCTATTGATGTTTGAGGCTCTTGATGATCATTTCCTTCTTCCTGCTACTTATTTTGTTCCTGTGGGCGTTTGTTTTAGTTTTGAGAAGGAAACTTATTCCGAGTGGAGTAAAATGTAAAACCCAGCATTTTCTTTTCTTGTTGTACTGTACCATTAGTCTTTTGGACTGATTACTATTCCACTGGACTTGTTCGGTGCGTTTCGTAGGGTTCATTATTATTTTGGAATGTTGGTGATGCATTTGAATGATCAGGACATTTTCGGACGTCTGACCGGTCTGTCAGAACAGTTGGTATTTTCTACTGTGTTCAGAAGTAGACATACGGCCGTAAGCCACATTAATTGCAGCCATATTGTCATGAGAGTTATGGCCGCAAGCATTGTATGTTATGTCCGTAATGTGTTTTTGGAGTTACGACCATAGTTGCCTTTGGTTACGGTCGTAACGTACCTTCGCATTTGGGGTTTGGAGTCCAGAGGGCTACTTACGGCCATAAGATTTGCATGATACGGCCGTAAGTCATGCAAGTTACAGTCGTAAGCCTCATATGTTACGGCCGCAACATGTCCATGCTATTTAATAGCAGGACAGTGTTTTCTTTCTTCGCTTTTCCCCTTCTTCCTCCTTCCTTCGCGAGTTTTGGTGAGAATTCGAGGGTGGTGGTCTGAGGCATCATTGTTCATCATTTTGGAAAGCTCTATCCGTGATTATCATCATCCTCCACTCAAGTTCATCCGTATCAAAGGTAATTTCTTAAAATCTCTTAGGGTTGACCTTCGAGATTTTCTTCTTGATTTCGATTTTCATCCAATTTTGGTGGTTTGAGTAGTGTTATTGGGTGTTATTAAGCAAGTTCTATATTGTATATCCATATCGCGAATTCGTTTAAGCTCAACCATGATTTTTGTGTTCTAAGAAAGTCTTGAGCATTTAATGTCCGACTAAATGTCTCAATGGGTTTCCTTCCATTCTTAAGTGTGTTTTCCGTGGTTCTCGATCATTATACTCGTAGTAATTGCGTTGTTGTTGATTTTTCATGAAGGATATAGGTGTTCAGAGTTGTTCAATGGAGCCGTGTTCGTTGGGACTTCCGAGAGTCGTGTGTTGAGGCAAGTGTTCTTGTCTATACGGTTTATATCGTGTGAATTGAAGTTGTTAAATGAATTTGTGATGGTAGTTCATTTTCTCGATTGTGCATTATATGAATCACGTAGGTGTTAAGTTAGCGTCAGTTTGTTACTTGTCGTAGAGACTTGGAAAAAGAGGAGTGATATTGGTTAGATAGTACACTTAGACGTGTGTTTCTATATCTTGAGGATCATTTTGATGGGTGGATTAATTTGTGTAAAGTCGTCATTTATAATTAGATGGTGATAGTCCGCAATTGTGAAAAGGAGTTGAGTTGGTTGATTATAATTGTCGGTATGTAGTAATGCGTCTAGGATTGTTAGGTTGTTGAAGTCGTGTCGGTTGTGTCGAAGGTGCTGTTAGTGGTGATTGTTGTGTGTTCAAAGGTTAGTTTTTACTTTAAACATTAAAAACCTCTCTTGAACTTCTTTTATGGTTTGTCATCGTTCGTTTATGATGGATACTTGCATGGTATATTTTGTATGACTTGAATATTTGCACTACCAAATCTGAATTGCTAACCCCTTAAATGAGGGAAATTCGTTTCATGCATTTCAGGTGCGCTTGGTGTAATATTATCACTTTTACTTTCCGTTTTATTTGATATTTTTTCATTTCATTGTTGCTTATCTCGAGCCGTTCCGGTTTATGAGACATTTTCGATGCTTTGTTGTTTTTCTCAGACCGTTGGGTCGGCATGTCATGTTATAGTTTTATCGTATTTTCTCAGTTGTGGTGACGGCGTCGAGCAACCAAGAACTTTCTGACCTGACCTGTGCAAAACGGCGATGAAAACGACTATAATTTCCGCCGAGTTCTGCGCCGTTTGTCAAACGGTGCTGCCGAAGGCGGGGTCTTGCGCCGGGTGTTCGCGCGTTTGCATTTTTTGCCTTCTGCCGAGAAACGGCCGAGACATTCGTGCGAGTGCCTGCCGCGGGTGATGTAATACCTGGTTGTAATTCAGTAGTTATCATTCAGTAATTATCATTCAGTATTTATCATTCAGTAATTTCACTCGTTAATGATCATTTGTCACTCATATTCAATCATGGTATTCATCGTTCAGAGTAATTGTATCGTGTATCAATCGTCATTCATCACTAATCTAATTGGAGTTTCGTGCCGTGTTTATCATCATTGTCATTTTCATTGTGGGCTGTGCGTGAGGAGTAGCGCACGCTACGTACTCTTTTTAGCGCGCGCTAATTGAGTACAGGTAGCGCACGCTACCACTCAGCATTAGCGCACGCTAATGTTACCCTGGCTGCAGTCCAGAAGGTACTGGACTGCAGGTGAGTTATAAGTAGCGCACGCTAAGAATGGTAAGTAGCGCGCGCTAGTGGGTTGTAGTAGCGCACGCTAATTTTGGTGTAGCGCGCGCTAAGGACGGATCAGGTTGAGTCCAGTGGCTACTGGACTGCATTGGATTAATTCATAGCGCACGCTATGAGTGGTTTTTAGCGTACGCAAGCGGTGTAGTAGCGCACGCTAATCGTTGGTGTTAGCGCACGCTACCGAGATCAGATCATAGGACAGAAGGTTCTGGACTCCAGTACTGGGCATCAGATAATTCGTTAGCGCACGCTAACATTTTGGGGTTAGCGCACGCTAAGTGTACAGCCGTAGTGCACGCTACAGAAGGTACGTAGCGCGCGCTACCGTTTTCGGTCAGTGGGTACTGGACTACCCAAAATACCCATTAGCGCACGCTACGCACAAGGGCTAGCGCACGCTAACCTGGAGCAGTATAAATTGGACAGTTAGCCTGAGTTTCGTCATTTTCTCACTTCTCTTCGTTTTTGAGCGACGTCGGGCGAGTTCGAGCGACTTGGAGTGTTCTCTTCGAGCTGTTATCATCTATCACCATCTTCAAGTCTTTGAGTTGGATTAATCATCATTTCATCATCTTCATCTCATCAAATCAAAGGTATTAATCTCTTGGATCTAGAATTTCGGATTTTTGGGTTTTTCCTTCCGATTTCTTTGTGTAAGCTTGGATTGTTGTTGGAATATTTTGGATATGGATTATCTACCTTGGATAAATGTATTCCTACGGATTTAATGGCTATTTTGTGGATTTATATCAAGAACCCTTGGGGTTGACTTTGGATAATTTGGGGATTTCCATTTGTCGTTGTTGTAATCTTGAAATTGTGGGTTCCTATGAGATTATTGATATCATTGAAAGTGTTTTGATGGTTTGAAATACTCATCGTGGAGTTGGTTTCGATATATTCGAGTTTGGATATTGTTGTATCGACGTTGAGTCGGTTATGATCGTATTTGATTCGTGTAATGATCGAATTATTGGTAAATTGTGTTATTCAAGGTTGTTCGAGCGACCGACATTTCATTTAGGACGTTGTTCGTGGACGGACATTCTTCATCGGTGTTGCGTAAGTTAATTCTTACTCGGTTAAAAGGATATTCATTTCTTTTGTTGTTGTTCATTCATAATCATACTCATTCATCATTGTATTAACCGTATTGAGACTTGTAATTGTCGAACAATCACTTCATTCACGAGGAACGATGGTTCCAATCATTTCATTGAGTTACCAATCACGTCACTATTATTTTCATCTCGGTGAGTCATGCTTGACCTTGTCGAATTATTATTCATTGAAATTCATTGTGGTCATTCTCGCTCATATGACCGTCTGGGTTCATATTGCGTGGCCGGGTGTGGCTGTGTGGAATTTTTAGTCGGGCACACGATAGTCATGTATTGGGTTCACCGATACATTGGACCGTGCACACGGTAACGCTTACCTCCGTGAGACTAATTAGGTACAAGGACGGGTGTGTCCGGTCATTCGTCTTGTACACTTGCACAGAACATTACGGGCGTACTATGGTACTCCTCTTCAGCGTAATTCATAATTAAGGATATTTCATAACTTCAGTTATATCATGATTGCGTATTTTCAACCCTTGAGGATTGTTGTTCTGTGTAACTGACCCCGTTGGGGGATTTTGTTTTCAGGTCGCGGCAAGGCAAAGGCACGGGAAGAGCATGTTTACGGCGAAGAGTCCCAGTGATACTAGTAGGGGGCCCCAGTCAGTCCGTTTAATTCAGTCATTTAAGTCATTCTTATTTCTCTTCATTTGTATTTCCGCTGCAAATTCCGTTTGAGACGTTTATTTATTCAGGGTGGTGTATTTTTTCTTCATATAAAATATACTAGTATTCTGTCTTGTCCTGGTGTAATGTACTTAAGCTCCTCATCGGAGTATTTAGTAATATAATGTGGTTCGGTACTACAATTATATTATTTAATTCATAAGTTTTCATTCGCCTGGTGGGTCCCAGTCGGGGGTCCACGGCACTATAATATCCACCTAGTTTGGGGTGTTACAGAGTTGGTATCAGAGACGTGGTTTGAATACTACCTTCCGAGTCATGTCTCATTTGAAATCATCGTCATCGGACTAGTATCATTGGACTTTCGCGTCACGTGTGACCTGTGCAAATTCCGAGCCAATCAGACCAAGAACTGTAAGATTTCTAATGTCATGGTATAATTTCTGGCAATGATCATTCATTCATAATTCATTTGTTAGCAATCCTCAATCATTATTTTCATTTTGACCAGAACGGTCATGTTAACTCATTAATCACTCAAGTCATATCATTACTCGGTTGTTGATCTGGGAGATCATATCATTAATCTTGTTAACTTGTTCAAGATAATCATTTCAATAATTTCATCAGATAATCATGTCACCTCAGTTAATCATTCATGTAATCACTGTGTTAGAGCGTGTATGCTCATTTTCATCAGCACATGTCATAATCATAACGTGATATTCATGCGGGGAATATAATCATCATGTGACTTTCCTACTTCAGTATGGAGAGAGCAAGAAGAGGACGAGGAGGACGAGGCCAAGGTGCGGGCCGAATCCCAAGAGCTCGTGTGAATACACGTGCGAATGCGGGAAATAATGCTAATTCATCGAGCAGCGACGCTGCCACTCATTCACCTGGACGCGATCATTCACTAACGGGGAGTCGTACCCGGGACACGGCTTAGTCAGAAGTTGTTCGGGTTGACCCACTTGCTTTTATGCAGGGCATGATGGACCAAATGACCCAGATGGCACAGCTAATGGAGACGATGCATAATTCAGTCAATCAAAATCAACAGGCTCCTCCGCCGCCACCTCAGAGGCAAGAGAGGAATGTGATCAGTATCATCGGCGACATTTTTCTCGCCAAAGACCACCTACTTTTGAAGGCTCATCTGAGCCGGCGGATATTGTTCATTAGCTCGAACACTTCGAGAAGCTATTTGCGATGGTAGAGTGTCCCGAAGGACACAAAGTTTCAGTTGCGGCTTACTATCTGGGTAAGAGCGCTCATTCTTGGTGGTTGTCGTTGAAGCCCACCGAAGGATCATGTACTTGGGAGCAGTTCAAGACTCTCATGATGGAGAGGTATTATCCGGCCCCACTCAGAGAGGCCAAGCTATCAGAATTACTCACACCCAACCCCTCAACAGATGAGGATGTTCTCGCCATTGCCGAGAAATTTCAGGAACTTCTCCCTTTCGCCTCATCCATCATTCATTCAGAGGCGGATAATATCAAGTATTTCAGCAACAAGCTGAAACCCCGTATGAGACTTCAGTTGCTTAATCATAATTGCACCACGTTGGCCGAATTCATTGAGAAAGCTCTCACTTATGAGCTTACTGCTAAGGAAATTGCTAAGCAGCAACCTTCGTCTGCTAGCAAGAAATCGAAGAATCGTAATCAGTCTGAAGGTGGTCAGACAACCTTCAAGAAACCTCGTGCGGGCTCTACTTTTTGTGAGCGACCTCCTGTGACGTCCAAACCCGCGGAATCTCAGTCTCGAGCGGCCAGTGCGGCCATCACCTGTTTTAACTGTGGGGATCTTGGTCATCTCAGTACCAAGTGTCCGAGACAGACTATCACGTGCCATAATTGTGGGATTACTGGGCATAAGGCCCGTTTTTGCCGTAGGGACTCCAAACCTACTCAGAAGTCATCTCAGGCCCCTAAGCAGTCAGCCATTTAGAATCAGGCCACTCAATCAGTGTTATTTAAAATGACAGGAGCGACTAAAGGTGGAGTCCATAGCCAGCAGACGGGAGCGTCCGGTGCCGGGACTAGCAAGCCCCGGATTTATGATATGAAGAAGATCGATGATCCAGAGGCCCGAATGATCTCAAGTACACTCGATATTCTATCTCAACCTGTGTGTACCCTTTTTGATACTGGTGCATCGCATTCATTCATTTCCGAGTCATGTTTGATTAGACTACGTCTGGGTAGTGCTACTAGTTGTGAGCCTTATGTCATTGGCCTACCTGATGGTAGTCGAATTATCGGTAATCTTGAGATTCAAAATTTTCCGATTCAGTTTCATGGTCGTGTATGGCCAGCGGACCTAATCGTAGTAGATTTGCCGAGAGACGACGTCATCTTGGGTATTGATTGGATGGATCGCCATGATTCCATCATTAGTGTCCGTAAGCATATGGTCACTATCATTTCAGATGATGGGGTTGAATGTGTTTTTCAGGGAGGTAATCCCGGTTGTTCTGGTAAGGTCATTAATTTGATGAAAGCAGTGAGATTACTCAATCAGGGGTGTGTTGGTTATTGGTGCTATATGACCAAAACCGAGAAATCATCAGTAATGTTGACGGACATTCCGGTAGTGAGGGAATATGCCGATGTTTTTCCAGACGAGTTACCTGGTTTGCCTCCACAGATGGATGTGGAATTCACGATTGAGTTGGAGCCTGGTACGTCCCCGATATCAAAGGCACCGTACCGAATGGCCCCGACCGAAATGCAGGAATTAAAGAACCAACTTGAGGAGTTGTTCGAGAAGGGTTATATTCGACCAAGTGCGTCCCCGTGGGGAGCACCAATGTTATTTGTCAAGAAGAAGGATGGTTCTTTTCGCTTGTGTATTGATTATCGGGAGTTGAATAGGGTGACAATCAAGAATAAGTATCCCTTACCCCGTATTGATGATCTCTTAGATCAACTTCAGGGAGCTTCAGTATTTTCCAAGATCGACTTAAGATATGGATATCATCAGTTGCGGATTCGAGAGTCGGATATCGCGAGGACGGTGTTTCGAACACGCTATGGTCATTATGAGTTTGTGGTTATGCCGTTTGGATTGACTAATGCACCTGCGGTATTCATGGAGTTAATGAATCGGGTTTTCATCGACTTTTTGGATCGGTTTGTTGTTGTCTTCATCGATGACATTTTGATTTATTCTCGTGACCGAGAGGAACACGAGTTTCACCTTCATCAAGTGTTCGACGTGTTGAGACAAGAACAACTTTATGGGAAGTTTTCCAAATGTGAGTTCTGGATGTCCGAAGTGATGTTTCTCGGACATGTAATTTCATCAGCCGGAGTTCGTGTCGATCCTCAGAAGACGGAGGCTATTCGAGATTAGCTACCTCCGAAGAATGTTAAGGAAATCCGAAGTTTCCTCGGATTAGCGAGTTATTATCGGCGATTTGTGGAGGGATTTTCTCGAATCGCTCACCCCTTGACGAACCTTTTGCGAAAGGATAAGAAATACACGTGGTCCGACGCGTGTCAACGGAGTTTTGAGGAACTCAAGAGCCGGTTAATGTCAGCACCTGTACTTTCCTTGCCGCAGGGGACGGAAGGATTTGTGGTTTATAGTGATGCGTCCGGATAGGGTCTCGGATGTGTGCTCATGCAGAATGGAAAGGTTATTGCCTATGCTTCACGGAAATTGAGACCTTACGAGATTAATTATCCGACACATGACCTGGAGCTATCAGCCGTGGTGTTCGCTTTGAAGATTTGGCGTCATTATCTTTATGGCGTTACCTGCTAGATATTCACCGATCATAAGAGTTTAAAGTATATATTTACTCAAAAGGAGTTAAATATGCGACAGAGACGGTGGTTGCAATTAATCAAAGATTATAATATCGAGATCCTTTACCACCCAGGCAAGGCGAACGTTGTCGCCGACGCCTTGAGTCGTAAGTCGGTTCAGGAGCAGATGCTTGCTCGGTTAACAGTTCAGAAGGAACTTCAGCAGGAATTCCTTAGACCCGAGATCAAGGTCTGGCTTCAGCGAGTTCAGGGACAGCTTTGTATGTTGGAGATCTCATCGTCACTTTAGGAAGCAATCAGAGAGAATCAGGGTTCGGACCCATCATTGTTACGCATCCGTGAGGATGTGGCTCAGGGGAAAGCCCCTGGATTCGTGGTCCATGAGGATGGACTTTTGAGATTTAAGAATCGTTTGTGCGTACCGGCAAATGATGAGTTGAAAAACTCGATTTTGAAAGAAGCTCATGCTGCCCCTTATTCTGTTCATCCGTGGTCTAGCAAGATGTAAAAGGCTGGTGGAGTAATATGAAGCGAGAAGTCGCAGAATTTGTTTCGAAATGCTTAACCTGTCAATAAGTTAAGATTGAACATCAGCGATCGGCGGGTATGCTGAAACCTCTCCCTATTCCAGAATGGAAGTGGGAAGACATTTATATGGATTTCATCACGAGTCTGCTGACGAGTCGTCGTGGCATGAATACGATCTGGGTAATTGTGGACCGCTTAACTAAATCGGCTCATTTTCTTGAGATTAAGGATACTTGGGGTCCCGAGAGACTTGCCCAGCTATTCATCAATGAGATAGTGAGACTGCACGGTACTCCTAAAAGTATCGTTTCCGATCGTGACGGACGGTTTGTGTCACATTTTTAGAAATCAGTTCATCGTGCTATGGGAACTCAGCTTAATCTCAGTACCGCTTTTCATCCTCAGTCCGACGGACAATCAGAGAGAACCATTCAGACATTAGTGGACATGTTGAGGGCATGCGTCCTCGATTTGAAGGACGATTGGGAAGCCCAACTACCATTGATTGAGTTCACGTATAATAATAGTTGGCATGCTTCGATTAAGATGGCACTTTACGAGGCCTTGTACGGTCGTCTTTGTCGATCTCCTTTGTGTTGGGATGACCTATCCGAATCAATCGGCACCGAGCCCGATATGCTTATAGCCGCCCGTGAGAAGGTAGCTTTGATCAGGAGTCGTTTGTTGACCGCTCAGAGTCGACAGAAATCATATGCAGATAACCGTCGTCGACCATTAGAGTTTGAGTCAGGTGACCACGTGTTGGTCAAGGTATCCCCGAGTCATGGTATCTTCCGTTTTGGGAAGAGGGGTAAGTTGAGTCCGAGATTCATTGGACCGTTTGAGATTTTGGATCGAGTAGGCGAGTTAGCTTATCGATTGGCTTTTCCTCCGGCGTTGAGCCGAATTCATAATGTGTTTCACGTCTCTCAGTTGCGGAAGTATGTTTCCGACCCGAGTCACATACTTCAGTTCGACGAAATCGAGATCGCCGACGACCATTCATATAAGGAGCGTCCTATACGAGTTTTAGAGCGGCGAATCAAACAGTTGAGGAATAAGACGATTCCTTTGGTTAAGATTCAGTGGTCTAGGCACGGAATCGAAGAGGCTACTTGGGAAACCAAGGATAGTATGCGAGAGAGTTATCCCAAGTTGTTTGACCCTTAGTTTCGGGGACAAAACTCTTTTAAGGGGGGGTGTATGTAATACCTGGTTGTAATTCAGTAATTATCATTCAGTAATTATCATTCAGTATTTATCATTCAGTAATTTCACTCGTTAATGATCATTTGTCACTCATATTCAATCATGGTATTCATCGTTCAGAGTAATTGTATCGTGTATCAATCGTCATTCATCACTAATCTAATTGGAGTTTCGTGCCGTGTTTATCATCATTGTCATTTTCATTGTGGGCTGTGCGTGAGGAGTAGCGCACGCTACGTACTCTTTTTAGCGCGCGCTAATCGAGTACAGGTAGCGCACGCTACCACTCAGCATTAGCGCACGCTAATGTTATCGTGGCTGCAGTCCAGAAGGTACTCGACTGCAGGTGAGTTATAAGTAGCGCACGCTACGAATGGTAAGTAGCGTGCGCTAGTGGGTTGTAGTAGCGCACGCTAATTTTGGTGTAGCGCGTGCTAAGGACGGATCAGGTTGAGTCCAGTGGCTACTGGACTGCATTGGATTAATTCATTGCGCACGCTATGAGTGGTTTTTAGCGTACGCAAGCGGTGTAGTAGCGCACGCTAATCGTTGGTGTTAGCGCACGCTACCGAGATCAGATTAGAGGACAGAAGGTTCTAGACTCCAGTACTGGGCATCAGATAATTCGTTAGCGCACGCTAACATTTTGGGGTTAGCGCACGCTAAGTCTGCAGCCATAGCGCACGCTACAGAAGGTACGTAGCGCGCGCTACCGTTTTCGGTCAGTGGGTACTGGACTACCCAAAATACCCATTAGCCCACGCTACGCACAAGGGCTAGTGCATGCTAACCTGGAGCAGTATAAATTGGACAGTTAGCCTGAGTTTCGTCATTTTCTCACTTCTCTTCGTTTTTGAGCTACGTCGGGCGATTTCGGGCGACTTGGAGTGTTCTCTTCGAGCTGTTATCATCTATAACCATCTTCAAGTCTTTGAGTTGGATTAATCATCATTTCATCATCTTCATCTCATCAAATCAAAGGTATTAATCTCTTGGATCTAGAATTTCGGATTTTTGGGTTTTTCCTTCCGATTTCTTTGTGTAAGCTTGGATTGTTGTTGGAATATTTTGGATATGGATTATCTACCTTGGATAAATGTATTCCTACGGATTTAATGGCTATTTTGGGGATCTATATCAAGAACCCTTGGGGTTGACTTTTGATAATTTGGGGATTTCCGTTTGTCGTTGTTGTAATCTTGAAATTGTGGGTTCTTATGAGAGTATTGATATCATTGAAAGTGTTTTGATGGTTTGAAATACTCATCGTGGAGTTGGTTTCGATATATTCGAGTTTGGATATTTTTGTATCGACGTTGAGTCGGTTATGATCGTATTTGATTCGTGTAATGATCGAATTATTGGTAAATTGTCTTATTCAAGGTTGTTCGAGCGACCGACATTTCATTTAGGACGTTGTTCGTGGACGGACATTCTTCATCGGTGTTGCGTAAGTTAATTCTTACTCGGTTAAAAGGATATTCATTCCTTTTGTTGTTGTTCATTCATAATCATACTCATTCATCATTGTATTAACCGTATTGAGACTTGTAATTGTCGAACAATCACTTCATTCACGAGGAACGACGGTTCCAATCATTTAATTCAGTTATCAATCACGTCACTATTATTTTCATCTCGTTGAGTCATGCTTGACCATGTCGAATTATTATTCATTGAAATTCATTGTGGTCATTCTCGCTCATATGACCGTCTGGGTTCATATTGCGTGGCTGGGTGTGGCTGTGTGGAATTTTTAGTCGGGCACACGATGGTCATGTTTTGGGTTCACCGATACATTGGACCGTGCACACGGTAACGCTTACCTCCATGAGACTAATTAGGTACAAGGACGGGTGTGTCCGGTCATTCGTCTTGTACACTTGCACAGAACATTACGGGCGTACTATGGTACTCCTCTTCAGCATAATTCATAATTAAGGATATTTCATAACTTCAGTTATGTCATGATTGTGTATTTTCAACCCTTGAGGATTGTTGTTCTGTGTAACTGACCCCGTTGGGGGATTTTGTTTTCAGGTCACGGCAAGGCAAAGGCACGGGAAGAGCATGTTGACGGCGAGGAGTCCCAGTGATACTAGTAGGGGGCCCCAGTCATTCCGCTTAATTCAGTCATTTCAGTCATTCTTATTTCTCTTCATTTGTATTTCCGCTGCAAATTCCATTTGAGACGTTTATTTATTCAGGGTGGTATATTTTATCTTCATATAAAATATACTAGTATTCTGTCTTGTCCTGGTGTAATGTATAATGTGGTTCGGTACTACAATTATATTATTTAATTCATAAGTTTTCATTCGCCTGGTGGGTCCCAGTGGGGGGTCCACGACACTGTAATATCCGCCTAGTTTGGTGTGTTACAGGTGATGCGTCGTTTGTCGTAACACGACGCTAAACCTGCGATATTTTGCGCCATGTCCGTGCACCGTGTCGTACAGGTACGCACACTGTCCCGCAACACGGCGCTAAATACGTCACTAGTTGGGCCGTTTGTTGTGTCGTGTTCCGTCCGGGTATAAATAGGACAGACATGGGTTTTGACCCCATTTTCTTCTTTTCCTCTCGGATTTTCACTCACTTTGGGCGATTTTTGGCGATTTCACTCAGATATTGCATTCAATCATCTTATAGCTCGGAATTAAAGATTATATCACGAATCAATCATCTTCATTCCACCATTTCAGCGTTAAATTGAGGTATATTGTTCTTATACCTAACTTTGGGGTTTTGTTGTAATTCATTTGTCCAATCAATTTTGCTTCGAATAATGGTGGATTATAGTTGTTTAATCGTGGTTTCATGTTTTCCTAGAAGTTTCGTGGATTAATTCCAAGTTTTTCTTCGTTGATCGAGTATAATCCTTTTATGCCTCCGTAGTGTTCGGTATATTGTCCCTAAGGGTAGAACTTCGAATGATTCTCGGTTTTTTCAGTGAGTTTGTAGTTGACTGAGTCTCCATTGTTGTTAGGATCGGAATTTGGAGATAATCCCTACCGAAGCCTTTTTTTCGTTCGTCGTTCCTTCGTGCGTTAGAAATCTAGGCAAGTACCTTATTGCATTAGTTTATGGCATGCATTTCTGTGATGTAATTGATACTGATGAGAGTTGAAAGGCTGTTCTCGGGTACTCTCACTCGGGGTTGACTCGACGGGGTCACACGGGGACTTGGTGGCTTAGCGGAAGGACCAGGTTGCGAGAGTTACTTATGAGTGGCTATTCTCACCTGGGGTTGCCTGACGGGGCGCACAGGGACTTGGTGACTTGATAGCCAGACCAGGTCGCGAGAAGTGCTAGAGTATTTTACTGTTGGTTGATATTTGATATTCTGGAATATCGTGACATGAACTGTTTTTGGATTTTGAAATGATTTGGAAATGCCTGTTGATTAAAATATCGTAATACTGTACTTGCACTTGCGGTTGTGGCTAACCCCTTGTTGAGGTGGAATGTTTTGTACATTTCAGATACTCTCGAGGGACAGGATCCTACTTGTGGTGTACGCGGAGTTGACAAGCAGACCTGATGTTAGAAAGCTCGAGTCAGTTGTTGTATTTGTAATGTCAGAGTCAGTTTTTATATTTAATATTGTTGTCGGTTTTGTTGTACTATATCGTGTGATGTTTGCGTTGAGTGAATGCTGTTAAACTCTTCTATTTTGGCCGCGGCTGAGGCCTAACTTATGTTTTGTATCATATATTGTACTGTTATGTGGTGGTGTTTTGTGTATTGAGTTGTTGTTTGGCATGTGTGTCGTCAGCCTGTTGGGACCCTGGTGGGTCCTACGGCATGTAATCACCCAAAGCGGAATTGGGGTGTTACATTTATCGTATCGGAGCCTCGGTTCGGGGATACCTAGGCCATTGTTTAGTGGGTCAGTCAGGTCCTTAAAGTCGTGTAAAATGACCGAGCTTAACATCTTGAGCTGCTGTCGAACCGTGTGACCCGTGGTAGTAAGACTTCTTTAATTCTCCTTACGTTTTATTGCTTTCGTGGTAGTGTAAACTTGAATTCCTTAGATTTGTGAGCTGTTCTGACAATTTCAACTCTTTTATCGTTTTGCATGTTAAGAGGTCGTGGCAGACGTGGACATGGCAGAGGCCATGGACGTGGTGCCATTTATAAGTCTGATACACCTTCTAGTGCCGCATCTGGCTCGGCACCCCGTACGGTGCCAAGCACTGACTCTTTGAACCCTGGCAGTCAGCCAGATCCTTCTGCTAATCAAGAACGGTCAGCTGACCCTAATGTGAATGCCGGCATCGCTGCTATACTTAAACAGGTAGCGGCACAATGAGTTCAGTTAAATGAGGTCGGACACCGGCATTCAATCATCTAATAGCTTGGAATTAAAGATTATATCACGAATCAATCATCTTCCTTCCACCATTTCATCGTCAAATTGAGGTATATTGTTCTTATACGTAACTTTGGGGTTTTGTTGTAATTCGTCTGTCCAATCAATTTTGCTTCGAATAATGGTGGATTATAGTTGTTTAATCGTGGTTTCATGTTTTCCTAGAAGGTTTGTGGATTAATTCCAAGTTTTCCTTCATTGATCGAGTATAATCCTTTTATGCCTCCGTAGTGTTCGGTATATTGTCTCTAAGGGTAGAACTTCGAATGATTCTCAGTTTTCCAGTGAGTTTGTAGTTTATTGAGTTTCTATTGTTGTTAGGATCGGAATTTGGAGATAATCCCTACCGAAGCCTTTTTCGTTCATCGTTCCTTCATGCGTTAGAAATCCAGGCAAGTACCTTATTGCATTAGTTTATGGCATGCATTTCTGTGATGTAATTGATACTGATGAGAGTTGAAAGGCTGTTCTCGGGTACTCTGACTCGGGGTTGACTCGACGGGGTCACATGGGGACTTGGAGTCTTAGCGGCTGGACCGGGTTGCGAGAGTTACTTACGAGTGGGTATTCTCACCTGGAGTTGCTCGACGGGGCGCATAGGGACTTGGTGGCTTGATAGCCGGACCAGGTCGTGAGAAGTGTCGGAGTATTTTACTGTTGGTTGATATAAGATATTCCGGAATATCATGACATGAACTGTTTTTGGATTTTGAAATGATTTGGAAATCCCTGTGGATTACAATATTGTAATAGTGTACTTGCACTAACGGTTGTAGCTAACCCCTTGTTGGGGTGGAATGTTCTATACATTTTAGGTACTCTCGAGGGACAGGAGCCTACTTGTGGTGCACGTGGAGTTGACAAGCAGACTGGATTTAGAAAGCTCGAGTCAGTTGTTGTATTTGTAATGTCAGAGTCGGTTTTGATATTTAGTATTGTTGTCAGTTTTGTTGTACTATGTCGTGTGATGTTTGCGTTGAGTGAATGCTGTTAAACTCTTCTATTTTGGCCGCAGCCATGGCCTAACTTATGTTTTGTATCATATATTATACTGTTACGTGGTGGTGTTTTGTGTATTGAGTTATTGTTTGGCATGTGTGTCGTCAGCCTAGTGGGGCCCTGGTGGGTCCTATGGCATGTAATCATCCAAAGCGGAATGGGGGTGTTACATTTGTCGTATCAGAGCCTGGGTTCGGGGATACTTAGGCCATTGGTTATTGGGTCTGTCAGGTCCGTAGAGTCACTGACCGAGCTTAACATCTTGTGCTGCTGTCGAACCGTGTGACATGTGGTAGTAAGACTTCTTGAATTCTCCTTACGTTTTATTGCTTTCGTGGTAGTGTAAACTTGAGTTCCATAGATTTGTGAGCTGTTCTGACAATTTCAACTCTTTTATCTTTTAGAATGTTAAGAGGTCGTGACAAACGTGGACGTGGCAGAGGCCATGGACGTGGTGCCATTTATGAGTCTGATACACCTTCTAGTGCCGTATTTGGCTCGGCACCCCGTATGGTGCCAAGCACCGACTCTTTGAACCCTGGAGGTCAGCCAGATCCTTCTGTTAATCAAGAACCGTCAGCTGACCCTAATGTGAATTCCGGCATAGCTTCTATAGTTCAACAGGTAGAGGCACAGTTAGTTCAGTTAAACGAGGTCGGACACCGTGAATAGCAGACAGATGAGATTGCTGGGGCTACTAAGTGGCTTCAGGGAGTGATGAAGATGCAGCCTCCCCGTTTCGCTGGTGCGTCTGATACGTTGGGATTGGAGGGTTGGTTGTTCCAGTTTTGCAAGATTTTCGATGCTATTGCTTGCCCAGATGAGAGATGGGTTCCTATTGCACAGTACTTTCTTGACAAGGAAGCCGTGGACTGGTGGGAAGCTGTTGGGCCTACTGATCATGTGGCCACTTGGGCCGAGTTTAAAGCTGCGGTAGAGGAGAAGTATTGTCCTTGGCTAGTTAAAGAGAAACGAATTGTGGCCTTCTTTACTGCAACTCCACAGGATGTACCTATTACTGAAGCCATTGTTACATATAATCAGCAGCTGAGTTATGTTCGCGAGCAGGTAAGGACTGAAGCGGATAAGATTCGCTACTTTTATTTGAGGATGAAACCCAGGATCCGAGAGGGTATGGCAGGCTTTTGATGTGCTACTTTGAAAGAATACCAGGATCGTGCCTTATCTATTGAGATGGTTATTTCTGCATTAGGATCGGGTACCGAGAGCAAGAAGTTGAAGACGAATGGTGGTTTTTCGGGAAGCAAGGGTAATAAATTTCGCAAACCTCAGGCTTCTCATTATGCTATCGAGAAGCTAGTTCATCAAGCTAATAGTGCTCTAAGTTTTCGACCAGGCCAATCTTCTGCATTTGGCAGAGGGCAATGTTATAATTGTAATCAAGCGGGTCACCAATTCAAAGAGTATCACTTTTCTCTTACTACCTGCTTTACATGTGGGAAGACCGGTCACAGGGCTGCCTATTGTGAGATTGCCACCAGGCTCACCAAACATCAGAATTCGGCGCCAACTCCTAGTGTGAACCCGGGGGCTACAGCTGGTCAGCCACAACAGACTTTGGGACGAGTCAGAGGTCGAGGTCAGTCAGACCATCAGACTACATCGAGTGTGGGTTCGGTTCAGTCGAGGGTGTATCAGATGAGATTTACAGACGACACAGAGGCTCCGGTAGATTCAGGTACCACGCAGATACTTTCTCAGTATATTTCCATAATATTTGATTCAGGAGCTACACATTCTTGTATTGCTCATGATTGTGTGAAACATTGGGTCTTGATTGTTTTATTGAGTGTGAACCGTTTGTAGTGGGTACTCCGAGTGGGGAGCGTTTGGTTGTAACCGTAAGGTGAGGGATTGTCTTGTGTACATTTGGAGTCGGTATTGGGCTTCGGACCTCATTGTGGTAGATCTGAAGGGAGAGGATGTGATTCTCGGAGATGATTGGTTGGTCCGGCATGGCGCTATTATGAATTATCAGACATAAACTATTTCTATATTTGCTGAGGATGATGTCGAGCATACTTTCGTGGGTCGTGAGCTGGGTAGTTCGGGCAGACTGATTTCAGCCGTCAAGGAGATGAAATTACTGAAACAAGACTGTATCGGTTATTGGTGCTATGCCCGGAGTACCGATGATGGTGGAACTGATCTATCATCGATTCCAGTTGTGAGCGAATATCCTGATGTATTTTCGGATGACCTTCCGAGATTACCCCCATCTAGAAAAGTAGAATTTTCCATTGATCTCGAGTCGAGTGCAGCACCTGTTTCTCGTGCGCCGTATCGTATGGCACCTACTGAGATGTTAGAAATGAAAAAGCAGCTGGCTAAGATTCTTGACAAAGGGTATAGTTTACCGAGGGTTTCGCCTTGGGGCGCACCAGTTCTTTTTGTTAAGAAGAAGGACGGTTCGTTCCGTCTGTGCATTGATTATCGGGAGTTGAATAAGTTGACCATGAAGAACAGGTATCCATTGCCCCGTATAGATGACTTGTTCGGCCAGCTTCAGGGAGCTACTGTTTTCTCTAAGATTGATTTGCTCTCGGAGTATTATCAGCTAAGGATTCGGGATTCAGACATTCCGAAGACTTCTTTTCGTACTCAATATGGCCACTACGAATTTGTAGTTATGCCGTTTGGGCTAACTAATGCTCTTGCCGTGTTTATGCAGTTGATGAATAAAGTCTTCATAGATTATCTTGATAAATTCGTGGTCGTCTTCATTGATGACATTCTTATCTACTCATAGAACGAGAGAAAATCATGCTCTATACCACCACGTACTGTTGAACACTTTGAGAGCAAAGAAAATTTATGCAAAGTTTTCTAAGTGTGAGTTTTGGCTTAAGAGAGTAACCTTTATCGGCCACGTAAATTCAGCTAATGGGGTTCGGGTGGATCCTCAGAAAATAGTGGCGATTCTTGAGTGGGAACTACCTAGGAATGTGAAGGAGACACGGAGTTTCTTGGTACTTGCTAGGTATTACCGTAGGTTTGTCGAGGGATTTTCGAAGATCGCTCGACCACTTACTCAGTTGATCCAGAAGTCCCAGAAGTTCGAATGGAGTGTGGAGAGACAGAACAGTTTTGATGAGTTAAAGAGACAGTTAAATTCGGCGCCAGTATTATCATTACCTCAGGGTACTGAAGACTTTGTTATTTATAGGGATGCTTTGGGCCTCGGGATGTGTTATGATGCAAAGGGATAGGGTTATTCCTTATGCGTCTCGACAGTTGAAACCATGTGAAGCAAATTACCCTACACATGATTTGGAACTAGCTACGGTTGTTTTTGCTCTAAAAATTTGGAGGCATTATCTCTATGGGTCATCGTCTAAGATTTACATGGATCACAAGAGTCTGGAGTATATCGTCAGTCATACGGAATTGAACATGAGGCAGCGTAGGTGGCAGGAATTAATTAAAGATTACGATCTTGATATTCTTTATCATCCGGGCAAGGCAAATGTAGTGGACGATGCATTGAGTCGTAGGTCGATGGCTTTGCAAATGTTGGAGGTACTTATGCCTCAGAGTAGGGTCTAGCAGGATTTGATTTGTCAGAATATCGATGTTTGGTTTCGGCGAGTTCAGGGTCAGTTATGTGCATTAGAATTCAATACGTCTTTGATTGATGATATCAAGGTGAACCAGTATGATGACCCATTCCTTGTCCAGTTGAGGGAGGACGTAAAGAAGGGGAAAGACCCTAGATTTGTGATTCATGATGACTGAATTTTATGATTTTGTGGCAGGTTGTGTGTACCATGTGATATTGAATTGAGACAGAAAATATTGAGAGAAGCTCACAATATGTCTTATTCCATACAACCAGGTACGAGAAAAATGTACAAGGATGTAAGGAGTAACTTCTGGTTTACTAATTTGAAGACGGACGTTAGCAAGTTTGTATCGAGGTGTTTGACCTGTCAGCAGGTAAAGATCGAGCATCAGCGACCCGTGGGGCTATTGCGACCACTTCCTATCCCGGAGTGAAAGTGGGAAGATATTTCTATGGAGTTCATTACCAGACTGCCTAGGACTCGGACTGGAATGATTATGATTTGGGTCATTGTCAATCGACTAACCAAATCTGCTCATTTTCTAGGTATTATAGATACTTGGGGACCAGAGAGATTAGCTCGGGTGTTTATTGCAGAGATCGTGAGGTTACATGGAACTCCTAAGAGTATTGTTTCAGATTGAGATGGCTGGTTCGTATCACATTTTTGGCAGGCTGTTCATCGAGCTTTGGGGACTGAGTTGAGACTCAGTACATCTTACTACCCTCAGATGGATGGACAGTCAGAGGGGACGATACAGACATTGGAGGATATGTTGAGAGCATGTGCTTTAGACTGGAAAGATGATTGGGAGTCGCACCTATCGTTGATCGAGTTTACGTACAACAACAGTTGGCACGTCTCGATTAAAATGGCACCATTTGAGGCTTTGTACAGAAGAAGGTATATATCACCTTTATGTTGGGATGAGGCATCTGAATTGATAGGTACTGAACCATATTTAGTAGTTGAGACGAGAGAGAAGATTACTTTGATTCGTGATAGGTTGTTAATGGCTCAGAGTCGACAGAAGTCCTATGCCGACATGCGTCGCCGACCGTTGGAGTTTGAGGTTGGAAATCACGTTTTACTGAAGGTGTCGTTGACTCGGGGAGTTTACCGCTTCGGTCGGGAGGGTAAACTTAGTCCGAGGTATATTGGACCATTTGAGATTTTAGAGCGAGTTGGGGATCTCGCCTATCGTTTGGGTCCTCCGCCGTCGCTAAGTCACGTGCATAATGTATTTCATGTCTCACAGCTGAGGAAATACGTGTCGGATCCTAGCCATACTTTTTATTTTGGGGAAATTGAATTAGGTTCCGACGTCACCTTTGAAGAGAAACCGATTCAGATTTTGGAGTGTCGAGTGAAACAGATTAGACGCAAAACTATCCCTTTGGTGAAGGTGCAATGGTCAAGACATGGAGCGGAGGAAGCTACATGGGAAATCGAGGACAGTGTGAAGTCGAAATATCCGGAGTTTTTTACATCTTAAGTTTCGGGTCGAAACTTTTTGTTAGAGGGAGAGAATGTAATATTAGCACTTCTATTTTCCGGTTTATTTGATATATTTTTCGGTTCATTGTTGTTTATCTCGGGCCGTTCCGGTTTATTGGACATTTTCGATGCTTTGTTGTTTTCTCGGACCGTGGGGTCGGCATGTCATGTTATAGTTTTATCGTATTTTCTTAGTTGTGGTGACGGCGCCGAGAAATCAAGAACTTTCTGACCTGACCTGTGCAAAACGGCGATGAAAATGGCTAAATTTCCGCCGAGTTCTGTGCCGTTTGTCAAACGGCGCTGCTGAGGGCCGGGTCTTCCACTGGGTGTTCGCGCGTTTGCATTTTTTGGCCTTCTGCCGAGACACTAGCGCGAGTGCCTGCAGCGGGTGATGTGCCGTGTGTCACAACATGGCGCTAGACCCGCGACGTTTTGCGCCATGTCTGTGCACCGTGTCATACAGGTATGCGCACTGTCCCGCAACACGACACTAAATACGGAGCTAGTTGGTCCATTTGTTGCACCGTGTTCCGGCCGGGTATAAATAGGACAGACACGGATTTTGACCCCATTTTCTTCTTTTCCTCTCGGCTTTTCACTCCCTTTGGGCGATTTTGGGCGACTTCACTCAGATATTGCATTCAATCATCTTATAGCTCAGAATTGAAGATTATATCACGAATCAATCATCTTCATTCCACCATTTCATCGGTAAATTGAGGTATATTGTTCTTATACCTAACTTTGGGGTTTTGTTGTAATTCGTTTGTCCAATCAATTTTGCTTCGAATAATGGTGGATTATAGTTGTTTAATCGTGGTTTCATGTTTTCCTAGAAGTTTCGTGGATTAATTCCAAGTTTTTCTTCGTTGATCGAGTATAATCCTTTTATGCCTCTGTAGTGTTCGGTATATTGTCCCCAAGGGTAGAACTTCGAATGATTCTCGGTTTTTCAGTGAGTTTGTAGTTGATTGAGTCTCCATTGTTGTTAGGATCGGAATTTGGAGATAATCCCTACCGAACCCTTTTTCGTTCGTCGTTCCTTCGTGCGTTAGAAATCTAGGCAAGTACCTTATTGCATTAGTTTATGGCATGCATTTCTGTGATGTAATTGATACTAATGAGAGTTGAAAGGCTGTTCTCGGGTACTCTCACTCGGGGTTGACTTGACGGGGTCACACGGGGACTTGGTGGCTTAGCGGATGGACCAGGTTGCGAGAGTTACTTATGAGTGGCTATTCTCACCTCGGGTTGCCTGACGGGGCGCACACGGACTTGGTGACTTGATAGCCGGACCAGGTCGCGAGAAGTGCTAGAGTATTTTACTGTTGGTTGATATTTGATATTCTGGAATATCGTGACATGAACTGTTTTTGGATTTTGAAATGATTTGGAAATGCCTGTGGATTAAAATATCGTAATACTGTACTTGCACTTGCAGTTGTGGCTAACCCCTTGTTGAGGTGGAATGTGTTGTACATTTCAGATACTCTCGAGGGACAGGAGCCTACTTTTGGTGTATGCGGAGTTGACAAGTAGACCTGATGTTAGAAAGCTCGAGTCAGTTGTTATATTTGTAATGTCAGAGTCAGTTTTTATATTTAATATTGTTGTCGGTTTTGTTGTACTATGTCGTGTGATGTTTGCGTTGAGTGAATGCTGTTAAACTCTTCTATTTTGGCCACGGCCGAGGCCTAACTTATGTTTTGTATCATATATTGTACTGTTATGTGGTGGTGTTTTGTGTGTTGAGTTGTTGTTTGGCATGTGTGTCGTCAGCCTGTTGGGACCCTGGTGGGTCCTACGGCATGTAATCACCCAAAGCGGAATTGGGGTGTTACATTTATCGTATCGGAGCCTCGGTTCGGGGATACCTAGGCCATTGTTTAGTGGGTCTGTCAAGTCCTTAGAGTCGTGTAAAATGACCGAGCTTAACATCTTGAGCTGCTGTCGAACCGTGTGACCCGTGGTAGTAAGACTTCTTTAATTCTCCTTACGTTTTATTGCTTTCGTGGTAGTGTAAACTTGAATTCCTTAGATTTGTGAGCTGTTCAGACAATTTCAACTCTTTTATCTTTTAGCATGTTAAGAGGTCGTGGCAGACGTGGACATGGCAGAGGCCATGGACGTGGTGCCATTTATGAGTCTGATACATCTTCTAGTGCCGCATTTGGCTCGGCACCCCGTACAGTGCCAAGCACTGACTCTTTGTACCCTGGTAGTCAGCCAGATCCTTCTTCTAATCAAGAACGGTCAGCTGACCCTAATGTGAATGCCGGCATAGCTGCTATACTTAAACAGGTAGCGGCACAATGAGTTCAGTTAAATGAAGTCGGACACCGGGACCAGCCAATAGATGAGATTGCTAGGGCTACTAAGTGGCTTTAGAGAGTGATGAAGACGCAGCCTCCCGTTTCGCTGGTGCGTCTGATATGTTGGGATGGGAGGGTTGGTTGTTCCAGTTTGGCAAGATTTTCGATGCTATTACTTGCCCATATGAGAGATGGGTTCCTATTACGCAGTACTTTCTTGACAGGGAAGTCGCGGACTAGTGGGAAGCTGTTGGGCCTACTGATTGTGTGGCCACCTGGGCCGAGTTTAAAGCTGCGGTAGAGGAGGAGTATTGTCCTTAGCTAGTTAAAGAGAAACGAATTGAGGACTTCTTTACTGCAACTCCACAGGATGTACCTATTACTGAAGCCATTGTTACATATAATCAGCAGCTGAGTTATGTTCGCGCGCAGGTAAGGACTGAAGCGGATAAGATCCGCTACTTTGATTTGAGGATGAAACCCAGGATCCGAGAGACTATGGCAGGCTTTCGATGTTCTACTTTGAAAGAATACCAGGATCGCGCCTTAGCTATTGAGATGGTTATTTCTGCATCAGGATAGGGTACCGAGAGCAAGAAGTTGAAGACGAATGGTGGTTTTTTGGGAAGCAAGGGCAGTGGATTTCACAAACATGAGGCTTCTCATTATACTATCGGGAAGCTGGTTCATCAAGCTAATAGTGCTCCAAGTTTTCGACCGGGCCAGTCTTCTGCATTTGCCAGAGGGCAATGTTATTATTGTAATCAAGCGGGTCACCAATTCAAAGAGTGTCCCTTTTCTCCTACTACCTGCTTTACGTGCAGACAGACCGGTCACAGGGCTGCCTATTGTGAGGTTTCCACTAGGCTCACCAAACATCAGGATTCGGCCCCAACTCGTAGTGTGAACCCGGGGGCTACAGCTGGTCAGCCACAACAGACTTTGGGATGAGGCAGAGGTCGAGGTCGGTCAGACCATCAGACTACATCGAGTGTGGGTTCGGTTCAGCCAAGGGTGTATCAGATGAGATGCGCAGACGACACAGAGGCTCCGGTAGCTGCAGGTACCACGCATATACTTTCTCAGTCCATTTCCATATTATTTGATTCAGGAGCTACGCATTCTTTTATTGCTCTTGATTGTGTGAAACGTTGGGTCTTGATTGTTTTATTGAGTGTGAACCATTTGTAGTGGGTACTCCGAGTGAGGAGCGTTTAGTTGGTAACCGTAAGGTTAGGGATTGTCTTATGTACATTGGAAGTTGGGATTGGCCTTCGGACCTCATTGTGGTAGATCTGAAGGGAGAGGATGTGATTCTCGGAGATGATTGGTTGGTCCGGCATGGCGCTATTATGAACCATCAGACACGAACTATTTATATATTAGATGAGGATGGTGTCTAGCATACTTTCATGGGTCATGATCCGGGTAGTTCGGGCAGACTGATTTCAGCTGTCAAGGTGATGAAATTACTGAAACAAGACTGTATCGGTTATTAGTGATATGCCCTGAGTACCGATGATGGTAGAACTGATCTATCATCGATTCCTGTTATGAGCGAATATCCTGATGTATTTCTAGATGACCTTCTGGGATTACCCCTATTTAGAGATGTTGAATTTTCCATTGATCTCGAGTCGAGTGCAACACCTGTTTCTCGTGCGCCGTATCGTATGGCACCTACTGAGATGTTAGAACTGAAAAAGCAGTTGGGTGAGCTTCTTGACAAAGGATATATTCAACCGAGTGTTTCACCTTGGGGCGCACCAGTTCTTTTTGTTAAGAAGAAGGACGGTTCGTTCCGTCTGTTCATTGATTATCGGGAGTTGAATAAGCTGACCATCAAGAACAAGTATCCGTTGCCCTGTATAGATGACTTGTTCGACCAGCTCCAGGGAGCTACTGTTTTCTCTAAGATTGATTTGCACTTGGGGTATTATCAGCTAAGGATTCGGGATTCAGACATTCCAAAGACTTCTTTTCATACTCGATATGGCCACTACGAATTTGTAGTTATGCCGTTTGGGCTAACTAATGCTCCTGTTGTGTTTATACAGTTGATGAATAAAGTCTTCATAGATTATCTTGATAAATTCGTGGTCGTCTTCATTGATGACATTCTTATTTACTCACAGAACTAGAGAGATCATGTTGTATACCTCCACCTAGTGTTGAAAACTTTGAGAGCAGAGAAACTTTACGCAAAGTTTTCAAAGTATGATTTTTGGCTTAAGAGAGTAATCTTTCTCGGCCACGTAATTTCAGTTGATGGGGTTCGGGTGGATCCTCAGAAAATAGCGGCGATTCTTGAGTGGGAACCACCTAGGAATGTGAAGGAGACACGGATTTTGTTGAGGCTTGTTAGGTATTACTGTAGGTTTGTCGGGGGATTTTCGAAGATCACTCGAACACTTACTCAGTTGCTGCAGAAGTCCCAGAAGTTCGAATGGAGTGTGGAGAGACGGAACAATTTTGATGAGTTAAAGAGACGGTTAACTTCGGCCCCAGTATTATCATTACCTCAGGGTACTGAAGACTTTGTTATTTATAGTGATGTTTTGGGCCTCGGACTTGGATGTGTTCTAATGCAAAGGGATAGGGTTATTGATTATGCGTCTCGACAGTTGAAACCATGTGAAGCAAATTACCATACACATGATTTGGAATTAGCTGCGGTTGTTTTTGCTCTAAAAATTTGTAGGCATTATCTCTGTGGGTCGTCGAGTAAGATTTACATGGAGCACAAGAGTCTGAAGTATATCTTCAGTCAGAAAGAATTGAACATGAGGCAGCGTAGGTGGCTGGAATTAATTAAAGATTACGATCTTGAGATTCTTTACCATCCGGGCAAGGGAAATGCAGTGGCCGATGCGTTGAGTCATAGGCTGATGGCTTTTCATATGTTGGAGGTACTTATGCCTCAGAGCAGGATCCAGCAGGATTTGATTTGTCAGAATATCGAAGATTGGTTTCAGAGAGTTCAGGGTCAGCTATGTGCATTAGAAATCACTTCATCTCTGATTGATGATATCAAGGCGAAACAATATGATGACCCATTCCTAGTCCATTTGAGGGAGGAGGTAAAGAAGGGGAAAGCCCTTTTATTTGTGATTCATGATGACGGAATTTTAAGATTTCGTGGCAGGTTGTGTGTACCATGTTATATTGAGTTGAGAAAGAAAATCTTTAGAGAAGCTCACAATACGCCTTATTCCATACATCCAGGTACGAGAAAAATGTACAAGGATGTAAGGAGTAACTTCAGGTGGACTAATTATTACTTATCCAACATTGTCTTTCATAATTTGCTCTTTAATTGGTTGTAGATATTCATCGGGAATTATTACACCACCCGCTGAAACCCTCTTACTCTGTCCGTTGATGATAGAGCACTTCCTCAATTGCATTTGACTTTTTGACTTATCGGACTCCATTACTTCACAATATGCACTATCTCCATCAACTTTCCTTTCTAATTGGACTTTATCCATCTTGTCCTACATTAAAACTAAAGAATTAACAAGATGAAACATAAGTGCACAATAAAATCTGCAACTTATAAATTTGGTCCTACATTCTTGCAGAGGAACAGGGGAAGGCAGTATAATGATACAACTAAAATGATGCAACTAAAATCTGTAACTTATCAGAATTGTTGGACAAAAATAGCAAGTATAAACAACATAATCAGAAGTACAAAGTGTTAAGTTATATAAGTATAAACAACATCATTTAAACTAAAAATTTCAGATTCATTGGTTTGATCAGGAGGTTCATCATACAATCATACTCAGCGAAACAAAGATAACCAACACTACTGTCAAGATTCAAGATTCTACCTATGAAATCCTCATCCTATAGATATAGAAATGAGATCCTGACAAGAATGCATAATCATAATGAGCTCATAAGATTTTAGGGAAACACCACAATGACAATACCTCTTATTGTGGTAGTCATGAATTCATTTCTAACAATAATTCATATTAGAAGCTAGATGTGCATAGTTAAGTAATTAGAGACAATGGCACTTAATATGTTACTTTGAATAGCCTCATATGGTGTTTTGTATTTGTTACCAGCTTTCCTTTTCCGAGTTTCTTTCTGCATACAATCTTGGGATGGTGGCCTCTTCTTTGCATCTTGTTGTTGCTATCACAAAATTTCAATTTACATAAATAGTTTACATTGGGATAAAAGGATAAAATAGTGTTATAGTAAATAAAGCAAATCATTAACAGTTCATTCACCAAATCATATTGCTTCCTCGTAAAGCTCATAGGACCCATGGTGTGCCTATCTATTTGGTTCGTACTGCTTTCCTATTTCTTTTTGCTTTCTGCCTGTTTTTTCAGAATAAAACAACCCATAAGAAAAGGTCGAATATGTATCTCTAATGATATAGGTTAAAATTACAGTTTGAGTTTCCATTTGAACCACTTAGTCGAGTTACTCGACTTTACTGTGGTTCTTAGATACATTTCAATATCATTTCTTTACATGCAATGAACTCGATAACTAATGCTTCAACATAACACGTCTATCCCCAACTTTAGCTTATTAAATCCGCAAAATGGTCCTACATTCTTAATGAATGTCTATAATCCTGACTTCATTATAAATCTCAACAACAATTTTCCAGGATCTCATCATATATCACATTCTACAAATAGTTATCCACATATACTACTACTGCATATTCCTAGGAAAATGGTTGGAACTAAATATTATACTAAAATTTATATCCTGGTACTCTACATGCCTTTTGTTGTGCGAGGGGGTCTAGTCCTATAATTATGCAATAACAAACTCCGACAATTCAACCAATTGAAAAATGCATGTTACCATATACCCAGGCCTGCCATTAGAATATAAGGTCTAGCATATTTTTGCTCCACAGAGTGATAGTTCTAAGGAAAACAATAGCATACCTGCACTATTTCCAAATTCCAATACTCTAACAAGTCTGTAAAATGCTTTTCTAGAATTGTATCCGGAGCATGTTCTAGCTACCCTTTCATCATCATCATTGTCAAAGGCAAAATAGCGCTTTGACTTGACAACGCCCGAGTCTTACAACGCTCCCAAGCACATGTCTTTTACCTTCTTCAAATATAATGTACTTCTTCTGCATCAAATATTATTCATGGTTGAGTTTTCATCTAAGTTCATACTATATATAATTGAACCAATTCTAACAGTATAAAGTATTTCAAAAACTTAAAAAAAGCGTACCTTGACGTAGTTCCAAATGTTATCCTTTTCTAGAACATAATGCCAACTGATCTTGTTCAATGGTGCAAGCGTAGAATTACGAGCTAACGTACCTAGGAAATTAGAAAATTTATCCAAAGTCTCCTTATCAGGACCAATAGGCTCCCCCTTTCATTTAAAATGATAGGTTTACGCTGATCGAATGTCCATTCATGGACATCTTTGCACAGAGTTGGCCCTCTAGTTCGCTTTATCTTTGGTCTTGAAGGCTCTGCAATTAGGTTACGAACCTTGATTACTAAATATAAATGTGTGGTTTAAATTGCATCAGAATTATATATTAATATTTGACGCGTAAATAATTAGCAATGTAGTTTTTTTACCTTCCTGGTCTTGGTCAATTACTGGATCAAATTCCATCTCCAGTTGATCATCATTACCAATATGCAGTCCATCACTGCAATCAACACCTTCTTCTATTTCTACTACTAAACAACATTCATTTAAACTCATAGAATTGTCGTACTCTTCCCCTGATACATGTCCAAGTGGTTGTGAATAACTTCTACATATTATGGGGGTGCTAGAGCGCTTATATTTTACAGTTAGCAATTCCTGATTCTGGAGACAAAGTCTCTGTACAAATGTATCACTTTGTTTCCCTCTCAATTCTTTTTCTCTTAACTTTGCTTTAAGCTGCAAATAATCGCTCATTGACCCTGGGGCAATGATTACCTTACGTTGTTGTGCATTATGTTAGACATCAGCCTCTTTCTCTATGAATATTTTGGGGTTAGCCACTTTGGTAGGGTCCGACGGGGCCTCAGAGGGTTCCGTTGCCGTTGGTGCATTTCCATGGTTGATCACACAAATAAATGAAATGTGATGTACACTAAGACTTAGTTACTCTGGAATACTAGTCTTGAGTTTGATTTATTGTACATATTCACTCTGGGAGGGTCCAATGGTGCCTCAGAGGGTTCCGTTGCTGTTGGTGCAGTTCCACGAATATTTTTGGGTTAACCACTCTGGGAGGGTCCGACGGGGCCTCAAAGGGTTCCGTTGCCGTTGGTGCGGTTCTATGGTTAATCATGTATGTATTGAAATGAGATGTTAAAAGATTTAGTTATTCCGGAATACTAAACTTGAATTGTATTATTACGTTTATTCACCATCGATTTACATGTGACCCGAAGTTATTTACTGTTGTTTAGTTCAGATTATTACATTCTTGGAATATGATGTGTATGACTCGTAATTGCACTTTATACTTGCACTAGCAAAATAGTGGAATTTTGCTAACCCCCGAGTAATCTGGGGGGTGAATGTCTGTATTGCATTCAGGTACGTACAGGTTCTTAAGGAGCAGAAGATGGGATCGGTACGAAGGATGATGAAAGACAAATGATACTAATCACATGAGGGCCAGTATTGAGATTTGTTGGCCGAATCGTATTATACTTTCCACTGCAGTGTTCTCCCGTCTTATGGGAGTTTTGTTATACTTTGACCCCTGTGCGGGTAAGAGTTTTGTAATAGAGATGTATATGGAGTTTAAGTTGTTTGGAATTGATGAAAGGCCAAATCGGTCTATTGATTCGTATTTAACCATTTTGGCATTTGTTTTGATGTCTTGTTTTGGTATCTAGCCTTGTAGATTCTCCCTCAAAGGGTTTGCGGTGCTATAATATTCCCGAGTGTATTGGGGGTGTTACAAGATATGGGATCAGAGCTTAGGTTGTGGAAACCTAGGCTATTTGTGTACTCAGAAGGAACTTTCAAAGGATTGCTATAACCTTATTAACGGCTTTCAAAATGCTTGAGTACTTTGTGAATAGATAAACTTTATGAATATGTTGTATTGTGGTTGCGAATCGAAGTATAGTTTCTTCTGTTATGAGACTACCGAAGCTCTCTGTCCTCGTTAAGGGTGGTATGATGGGATGCACATTTATCTAGTTGGTGTGTAATGTTGTGTTGTATTGCTTGCTGACTCCTTTGTGAGGAGGTGGTACTATTCAGTGTGGTTTGGGAATTATATCTCTCGTCGTGTGTGATTGTACATATTCACTCTGGGAGGGTCCAACAGGGCCTCATAGGGTTCCATTACTGTTGGTGTGGTTCCACGAATATTTTGGGGTTAACCACTCTAGGAGGGTCCGACGGGGCCTCAGAGGGTTCCGTTGTCTTTGGTGCGGCTCCATGGTTAATCATGCATATAAATGAAATGTGACGTACAGTGAGACTTAATTACTCTGGAATACTAGTCTTGAGTTTGATTGATTATACATATTCACTCTGGGAGGGTCCGACGGGGCCTCAGATGATTCTATTGCTGTTGGTGCGGCTCCATGAATATTTTGGGCTTAACCGCTCTGGGAGGGTCCGACGAAGCCTCAGAGGGTTCCGTTACTGTTGGTGCGATTTCATGGTTAATCATGTATGTATTGAAATGATATGTTATAAGATTTAGTTATTTCGTAATACTAATCTTGAATTGTATGATTACATTTATTCACCATCGATTTACATGTGACCCAAGTTATTTACTGTTGTTTAGTTCAGATTATTATATTCTTGGAATATGATGTGTATGGCTCGTAATTGCACTTTATACTTGCACTAGAAAAATAGTGGAATTTTGCTAAACCCCGAGTAATCGGGGGTGAATGTCTCAGATTGCATTCAGGTACGTGCAGGTTCTTGAGGAGCAGAACACGGGATCGGTACGAAGGATGACGGAAGACAAATGATACTAATCACATGAGGGCCAATATTGAGATTCGTTAGTCGAATCATATTATTCTTTCTGCTGTAGTGTTCTCCCATCTTATGGGAGTGTTGTTATACTTTGACCCTTGTGCGGGTAAGAGTTTTGTAATAGAGATGTATATGTAGTTTAACTTGTTTGCAATTGATGAAAGGCCAAATCGGTCTACTGATTCGTATTTAGCCATTTTGGCATTTGTTTTGATGTCTTGTTTTGGTATCTAGCCTGGTAGATCTTCCCTCAGAGGGTCTGCGGCTCTATAATATTCCCAAGTGGATTGGGGATGTTATTGTAGCATTTATATTTCATCTGTTGAGCATACAGCTCACCGCTGTATCTTTTCTGTTGTACCCTGACTTGATGAATGATTGTTGTCTGCTGTAAATTTTAACTGTTGTAGTTTCTGTCTATTGTAGAGATATGTAGTTTCTGTCTACTGTTGTAAAGTGCTCACATGTATCTTCTAGACATAGTAAGAATGTAGATCCAATCGCTTATATTTTAAAACTTGATCTATAAATGGCTCGCTGTCACGTTCTTATAGCAAACTTATACAGCATATGGCAAGGATGTAAATAAATGAATTAAATAAATTGCGAGCTATATTCCTTGAAAAAGACACAAGCGGTAACTTATGAATTCGGGCTCAAGATAGCTATTATATCACATTCTTTGAAGCGGAACGGTGAAATGGGCAAAACTCACCGCTTTGCGGTGACATACATGGTCCAGAGCCTAAATTCCTTCATTTTCAGGTTCATTCAGCACTTTAATAGTTTCCTATAACTCAGCTTCCAATCCTCGATCGTTGTATCCAATTTTAATTTCCTATAGCAAGGGTGAGAGATAATGTATTCTTGGGTCCTAGAGCATTCCCCCTTAGTTAAAGCAGCATATAGATGTAAGTATGGGTCACTATATTCTATAGTGTTCCCCCTTACCCGCTATATCATACAATGCTAAGTGCGGATTACTGTACTGTTAGGTCCGACAACATTCCCCCTGGGTTGATGCACTCTCTGGAACTTAAATACTTAGTATAAGACCCTTTTCTGGCTGAAATATGCTTCATTCATTTAATACACTGGTCATTTGTAAGCTTTCATGAACTTTCTCAAGTAAGACCATACAGTGCATTTTAGGTCTGTAGACACATGGCAACAATTCTACTACATTATCTCTGGAGTGTTGGATTTGATCACGCAGCCCTCCAGCACCTGGCTCCAGTATACCACTACCAATATCGGGGGTTTAGCCGACGACTTAAAGTCGTCGGCTAAAAGTCAATGTCGTCGGCTAATCCCCTCAGTCGTCGGCTAAAAAACTGTCGGCCGATATTCGTCTGCCAAGGTTTAGCCGACGACTTTTTCTATAGTCGTCCGCTAAAGCTCAAGGTTTAGCCGACGACGTCATCCCGTCAGCTAAAGTTTAGCCGACAACACTTAAGTTTCGTCGGCTAAACCTCTACGTTTTAGCCGACCACTACGAAAAAATGTCGTCGGCTAAAGTCTTTTTAAAAAAACAAATATTTACACTTTAGTCGATGACTTTTTGAAATGTCGTCGGCTAAAACCTGTTTTAAAAAAAAATAAACTTTAGCCGACGACTTTTACCAAGGTCGTCGGCTAAAACCTAATATAAAAAAAATTATTCAGATTTTGGGATCCCAAAACCTGTATTTTTTGCACCTGCAATTTTTATACACCAGCTCCCATTATCAACAACAATCAACGCACAACACATTCAACTAATACCATCAATAATATGCCCAACATTATATGCAACCCAACGCACAACACATTCAAGGACATAAATTTCATCAACATACTAGTAGCGTCAACAAAATCACTTACACAATTCTAACACAAATATAAATATACAAGAATACTACAACAATACAACTACAATCCACTACCAAAATCATCTAAATGTCGAAATGTAGAAGTTGAAGAATTACCACCATCCCCTAGATCCTCATCACGAGGCTGTGAAGATGGGGTCTGACCGAAGATACAAGGCGGTGGAGCAGGTGCCTGCAGTCCAGCCTGAGTAATTGTCTGAGTCAGCATCACCACATAGTCCATCATGGCCTGCTGTTGTCTCTGGAAACTCTCTAACTGCGACTCAGTCCTCTGCTCGCTCTCATGTAACCGCGTCTGAGTCCTCCTTTCATTCTTAGCTCATAGCTCCCTCTCCGCCCTCAACTTCTCCTCGAGATAGGCAGTCCGTGCATCCCGTCCGCGAGGGCGCTAGAAGCCGGGGGTATCTTTCAATAGACTGTGACCCTCGGCTCCCATCATCTTAGTGCGGTATTGACTACCTCTAGGAGGGTAGACGGTACCCCACACCCTAGCGCGAACATAAGGATCGGCTTGATCGATCTTTCTAATAGCGGAATCGAGGTCGGTATCTGCTAAGTCCATATATTGCTCCCGAGCAATCTTAGCAAGCATCCTCTGAGACTCCTCCCGCACACGCTCCTAAGTTAATATGAAAATAAATATTTCAATATCAATAAAAGTATGATACAAAGGCATTTAGTTTATTACCAAAATAAAATAAAAAAGACTTACATGCTCCTCAGAACGGTTCAGATATGCTTTCTGAGTCACGCAGGCAAATACGTCCAAGGAATCAGAAGAAGTGGCCTCGTGCGCAACTCTGGCTAACGACCGAACTCGGATCGTGATGGTCAGTGAGAACAGCACGATTGGTCGTGTTGGTCAAGCTAGTCGCCTTCAAAAAAATATTGCAAGAATTACAAGATTTTACAGACAATTAAAAAATGACATATTAAAAATAGAGTTAACTACATTTTTGGTCCTTGTGGTTTGTCGTTAGTTATATTCCAGAATTTAAAAAAAATCGGAACTTCAAGTATTTTTTAAATTCTAAAACATTAATTTTAAAAAATCGAGTTTATATTTAGAATTAAAAAAAAAAATAAAAACTGAAAAATTATTAATTATTAGTAAATACTAGTAGTTTTTTTAATAAATAAAATAAAATATTCAGATTTTTATATTTTTATGGAAAATAATATTCTAGCTTTTATTTTTATTAAAACAATTTATAAATAATATCCAGAGATTATAAATTTTTTATATCCAATTTTCAATAAAAAATTCCAATTTATTAATATTAATTATATTCCAGAATTTAAAAAAAAATACCTGAAGTTCCGATTTTTTCTAATTTAAAAAAATCGGAACTTAAAGTATTTTTTAAATTCTCAAACATTAATTTAAAAAAATCGAGTTTATATTTAGAATTAAAAAAAAAAAAAACTAAAATATTATTAATTTTTATTAAATACTAGCAGTTTTTTTAATAAATAAAATAAAATAATTCAGATTTTTATTTATTTTATGGAAAATAATATTCTAGTTTTTATCTTTGATTAATACAATTTATAATAAGATCCTGAGTTTTTTAAGTTTTTATTTCTAATTTTTAAATAAAAAATACTTAACTTTAATAATAATATGAATAATAATAATAATAATAATAATAATAATAATAGCCTGTCTGCGATTTGGGCGATTTTGGGGGGAGGGGGGTCCCATCCGCTACCGCCGGCTCAGCCGCCTGCAACCGGGTTATCTGACCGCCCCGTCCGTCAACCCTTCATCAGTCGACCCTTCATCAGCCGTTCGTCAACCCTTCATCAGCCGTCCGTTATATTCGCTTGCTTTGTTTCGCGTGAATAGGGTTTGGGCGATTTGGGCATCGGGCCGTCTTCTTCCTTCCATCCCTGCTGCCCGCCTCTTTCCGGTTCCGTTGGCTTCTTGTTTGAAGGCTCTTTCCATAACAGGCTGTGTTTCAGCAGGTTCTTTCCAAAATAGGCTGCCATCACTGTTTGGTTTCGGTGGCTTCTTGTTTGCAGGCTCGGTTCCGTTGGCTTCTTGTTTTCCGGTCCCGCCTCTTTCCATCCCTATGGTTTCAACAGGCTCTTTGCAGGCCGTGTGTTTTCTGTTTGGTGTTGTTTCAGTGGGCCGAGTGATTTGTGCGTCGGGCCGTCTTCTTCCTCCCTAGTTGCCCGCCTCTTTCCGGATCTGTTGGCTTCTTGTTTGCTGTGGTTTCAGCAGGTTCCTTACAGGCCGAGTGCTTTCTATTTGGAATTGTTTCAGCGGGTTCCATACAGTGAGATTGCAGTGACTTGTAACAGGTTGCGTTTATTTCGATCCCTTACTCGGTTTTGTGTTGGTATTCTCCATTGGAGTGATAGTGTTGGTTTTCCCAGCGAGACTCCTGGTTTCGTTTGGGACAGGTACTTATCAGCATAGTTTGTTCTCCGTGGCGTGTGACTGTTTTTGTTTGCTTCATGACGATTGTACGTTTTCATTGCCCTTTTGTGGGTTTGAGTGGTTGTCATGATGGTAGGTGAAACGGGCTCACCAGAACTTCGTTGATCACTCACCTTCGAGATCGTCACTTTAATGAGGAGGCGCTAGTTGTTACTAAACATTCTTTGGCTACTAGTCTTGTTGTTTTCGAGGCGGCTGAAGTTACCCTTAATTGCATGGGTCTTTGGTTATGTGGTGTGTGTTTTACGACGCATACCTTTCGTTCTAAGTGCCGACATGGTAATGGTTCTAACTTTGTGTCTCCTCCTGATTGTGGTGATGGTGTGGTTAGGTTCGTGTTGTATATCTCAACAAACCACAAGTTTCTTCTTCTATTCAACTTGCCCAAGTTGATAATTTGGTTTTGGATGAGTATGGAGGTTTCGATTTGCCTCTCCTCGACACTTTGCTTTCTAAAGGGTTGCGTACTGTCAAATCCATCCCTCCCAAGTGCCGTTTAGGGTTCTCTCGGGTTTTGAATGGGGCTCTTGATAAGGTGATCTGCACACCCGATGACATTTCATGTTGGGTTAGTTTGTTAGTCTTGCCCCTTTGTCTCCTTAAAACCTTTTGCCCGAGGAGTAATATTGAGTGTAGGTCTGCTATTAAGCGACAATGCCAGGAAGAGTATATTACTAATGCCATTCGATCTTGGGGTGTTCCTGGTGGTGGTTTGCAACTTGTGCGAGAGGTTTTAGCCGAACCCTCCCCAACATGGTCTGATATTAATGAGGGGAATTTGGACTTGGGGGAATGTAATGTCAAGCAGTGTAGGAGGAAGATTTATGATGGCCATTATACTGCGGCTGTTAGAGTTCTTTCTTCTTCTGGTGTTGCTAATTATAATGATGCTACTCTTGAAGACTTAAAGGCTAAGCATCCCTTCAAATCAGCTCCTTCTTTGCCGCATTCACCTATAGATCATCATCACCTTGTTGCATCTCATGCTGTGGTTCTTGATATGATTAAGAGTTTTCCTCGTGGTACTTCTTGTGGTCGGGATGGTTTACGTGCTCAGCACCTTTTGGATTGTTTAAGTGGTGCTGTAATGGCTATTTCTGATGAGTTAGTCGCTTCTATCACCCAAGTGGTGAATCTTTTTCTAGACGGTAAATGCCCAAGGGTGTTGGGTGAGTATATTGTTAGTGCTCCTCTCACACCGCTGGTCAAGCCGGGTGGTGGTATTCGACCTATTGCTGTGGGGACCGTTTGGAGGCGTTTAGTCTCCAAGGCTAGTGCCACCATGATTGGCCACTCTTTGTATGGTTACTTAAATGATCTACAGTTCGATGTCGGGGTATTTGATGGAGGGGAGGCTATTCTTCATGCCGTGAATCGGTTAATTGAAGAACGTGGGGATGATGTGGGCCTTTCGATGTTGTTGGTAGATTTCAAAAATGCCTTCAACTTGGTGGATCGGGAGGCTATGCTACATGAGGTTCGTCTGCGATTAACCACTTTGGTAGGGTCCGACGGGGCCTCAGAGGGTTCCGTTGCCGTTGGTGCATTTCCATGGTTGATCACACAAATAAATGAAATGTGATGTACACTAAGACTTAGTTACTCTGGAATACTAGTCTTGAGTTTGATTTATTGTACATATTCACTCTGGGAGGGTCCAATGGTGCCTCAGAGGGTTCCGTTGCTGTTGGTGCAGTTCCACGAATATTTTTGGGTTAACCACTCTGGGAGGGTCCGACGGGGCCTCAAAGGGTTCCGTTGCCGTTGGTGCGGTTCCATGGTTAATCATGTATGTATTGAAATGAGATGTTAAAAGATTTAGTTATTCCGGAATACTAAACTTGAATTGTATTATTACGTTTATTCACCATCGATTTATATGTGACCCGAAGTTATTTACTGTTGTTTAGTTCAGATTATTACATTCTTGGAATATGATGTGTATGACTCGTAATTGCACATTATACTTGCACTAGCAAAATAGTGGAATTTTGCTAACCCCCGAGTAATCTGGGGGGTGAATGTCTGTATTGCATTCTGTGCACGATGTGTTCTTAAGGAGCAGAAGATGGGATCGGTACGAAGGATGATGAAAGACAAATGATACTAATCACATGAGGGCCAGTATTGAGATTTGTTGGCCGAATCGTATTATACTTTCCACTGCAGTGTTCTCCCGTCTTATGGGAGTTTTGTTATACTTTGACCCCTGTGCGGGTAAGAGTTTTGTAATAGAGATGTATATGGAGTTTAAGTTGTTTGGAATTGATGAAAGGCCAAATCGGTCTATTGATTCGTATTAAACCATTTTGGAATTTGTTTTGATGTCTTGTTTTGGTATCTAGCCTTGTAGATTCTCCCTCAAAGGGTTTGCGGTGCTATAATATTCCCGAGTGTATTGGGGGTGTTACAAGATATGGGATCAGAGCTTAGGTTGTGGAAACCTAGGCTATTTGTGTACTCAGAAGGAACTTTCAAAGGATTGCTATAACCTTATTAACGGCTTTCAAAATGCTTGAGTACTTTGTGAATAGATAAACTTTATGAATATGTTGTATTGTGGTTGCGAATCGAAGTATAGTTTATTCTGTTATGAGACTACCGAAGCTCTCTGTCCTCGTTAAGGGTGGTATGATGGGATGCACATTTATCTAGTTGGTGTGTAATGTTGTGTTGTATTGCTTGCTGACTCCTTTGTGAGGAGGTGGTACTATTCAGTGTGGTTTGGGAATTATATCTCTCGTCGTGTGTGATTGTACATATTCACTCTGGGAGGGTCCAACAGGGCCTCATAGGGTTCCATTACTGTTGGTACGGTTCCACGAATATTTTGGGGTTAACCACTCTAGGAGGGTCCGACGGGGCCTCAGAGGGTTCCGTTGTCTTTGCTGCGGTTCCATGGTTAATCATGCATATAAATGAAATGTGACGTACAGTGAGACTTAATTACTCTGGAATACTAGTATTGAGTTTGATTGATTATACATATTCACTCTGGGAGGGTCCGACGGGGCCTCAGATGATTCTATTGCTGTTGGTGCGGCTCCATGAATATTTTGGGCTTAACCGCTCTGGGAGGGTCCGACGAAGCCTCAGAGGGTTCCGTTACCGTTGGTGAGATTTCATGGTTAATCATGTATGTATTGAAATGATATGTTATAAGATTTAGTTATTTCGTAATACTAATCTTGAATTGTATGATTACATTTATTCACCATCGATTTACATGTGACCCAAGTTATTTACTGTTGTTTAGTTCAGATTATTATATTCTTGGAATATGATGTGTATGGCTCGTAATTGCACTTTATACTTGCACTAGAAAAATAGTGGAATTTTGCTAAACCCCGAGTAATCGGGGGTGAATGTCTGTATTGCATTAAGGTACGTGCAGGTTCTTGAGGAGCAGAACACGGGATCGGTACGAAGGATGACGGAAGACAAATGATACTAATCACATGAGGGCCAATATTGAGATTCGTTAGTCGAATCATATTATTCTTTCTGCTGTAGTGTTCTCCCATCTTATGGGAGTGTTGTTATACTTTGACCCTTGTGCGGGTAAGAGTTTTGTAATAGAGATGTATATGGAGTTTAACTTGTTTGCAATTGATGAAAGGCCAAATCGGTCTACTGATTCGTATTTAGCCATTTTGGCATTTGTTTTGATGTCTTGTTTTGGTATCTAGCCTGGTAGATCTTCCCTTAGAGGGTCTGCGGCTCTATAATATTCCCAAGTGGATTGGGGATGTTATAGTAGCATTTATATTTCATCTGTTGAGCATACAGCTCACCGCTGTATCTTTTCTGTTGTACCCTGACTTGATGAATGATTGTTGTCTGCTGTAAATTTTAACTGTTGTAGTTTCTGACTATTGTAGAGATATGTAGTTTCTGTCTACTGTTGTAAAGTGCTCACATGTATCTTCTAGACATAGTTAGAATGTAGATCCAATCGCTTATATTTTAAAACTTGATCTATAAATGGCTCGCTGTCACGTTCTTATAGCAAACTTATACATCATATGGCAAGGATGTAAATAAATGAATTAAATAAATTACGAGCTATATTCCTTGAAAAAGACACAAGCTGTAACTTATGAATTCGGGCTCAAGATAGCTATTATATCACATTCTTTGAAGCGGAACGGTGAAATGGGCAAAACTCACCGCTTTGCGGTGACATACATGGTCCAGAGCCTAAATTCCTTCATTTTCAGGTTCATTCAGCACTTTAATAGTTTCCTATAACTCAGCTTCCAATCCTCGATCGTTGTATCCAATTTTAATTTCCTATAGCAAGGGTGAGAGATAATGTATTCTTGGTTCCTAGAGCATTCCCCCTTAGTTAAAGCAGCATATAGATGTAAGTATGGGTCACTATATTCTATAGTGTTCCCCCTTACCCGCTATATCATACAATGCTAAGTGCGGATTACTATACTGTTAGGTCCGACAACATTCCCCCTGGGTTGATGCACTCTCTGGAACTTAAATACTTAGTATAAGACCCTTTTCTGGCTGAAATATGCTTCATTCATTTAATACACTGGTCATTTGTAAGCTTTCATGAACTTTCTCAAGTAAGACCATACAGTGCATTTTAGGTCTGTAGACACATGGCAACAATTCTACTACATTATCTCTGGAGTGTTGGATTTGATCACGCAGCCCTCCAGCACCTGGCTCCAGTATACCACTACCAATATCGGGGGTTTAGCCGACGACTTAAAGTCGTCGGCTAAAAGTCAATGTCGTCGGCTAATCCCCTCAGTCGTCGGCTAAAAAACTGTCGGCCGATATTCGTCTGCCAAGGTTTAGCCGACGACTTTTTCTATAGTCGTCCGCTAAAGCTCAAGGTTTAGCCGACGACGTCATCCCGTCAGCTAAAGTTTAGCCGACAACACTTAAGTTTCGTCGGCTAAACCTCTACGTTTTAGCCGACCACTACGAAAAAATGTCGTCGGCTAAAGTCTTTTTAAAAAAACAAATATTTACACCTTAGTCGATGACTTTTTGAAATGTCGTCGGCTAAAACCTGTTTTAAAAAAAAATAAACTTTAGCCGACGACTTTTACCAAGGTCGTCGGCTAAAACCTAATATAAAAAAAATTATTCAGATTTTGGGATCCCAAAACTGTATTTTTGCACCTGCAATTTTTATACACCACTCCCATTATCAACAACAATCAACGCACAACACATTCAACTAATACCATCAATAATATGCCCAACATTATATGCAACCCAACGCACAACACATTCAAGGACATAAATTTCATCAACATACTAGTAGCGTCAACAAAATCACTTACACAATTCTAACACAAATATAAATATACAAGAATACTACAACAATACAAGTACAATCCACTACCAAAATCATCTAAATGTCGAAATGTAGAAGTTGAAGAATTACCACCATCCCCTAGATCCTCATCACGAGGCTGTGAAGATGGGGTCTGACCGAAGATACAAGGCGGTGGAGCAGGTGCCTGCAGTCCAGCCTGAGTAATGGTCTGAGTCAGCATCACCACATAGTCCATCATGGCCTGCTGTTGTCTCTGGAAACTCTCTAACCGCGACTCAGTCCTCTGGTCGCTCTGATGTAACCGCGTCTGAGTCCTCCTTTCATTCTTAGCTCATAGCTCCCTCTCCGCCCTCAACTTCTCCTCGAGATAGGCAGTCCGTGCATCCCGTCCGCGAGGGCGCTAGAAGCCGGGGGTATCTTTCAATAGACTGTGACCCTCGGCTCCCATCATCTTAGTGCGGTATTGACTACCTCTAGGAGGGTAGACGGTACCCCACACCCTAGCGCGAACATAAGGATCGGCCTGATCGATCTTTCTAATAGCAGAATCGAGGTCGGTATCTGCTAAGTCCATATATTGCTCCCGAGCAATCTTAGCAAGCATCCTCTGAGACTCCTCCCGCACACGCTCCTAAGTTAATATGAAAATAAATATTTCAATATCAATAAAAGTATGATACAAAGGCATTTAGTTTATTACCAAAATAAAATAAAAAAGACTTACATGCTCCTCAGAACGGTTCAGATATGCTTTATGAGTCACGCAGGCAAATACGTCCAAGGAATCAGAAGAAGTGGCCTCGTGCGCAACTCTGGCTAACGACCGGGAACTCAGACTGTGATGGTCAGTGAGACCAGCACGATTGGTCGTGTTGGTCAAGCTAGTCGCCTTCAAAAAAATATTGCAAGAATTACAAGATTTTACAGACAATTAAAAAATGACATATTAAAAATAGAGTTAACTACATTTTTGGTCCTTGTGGTTTGCCGTTAGTTATATTCCAGAATTTAAAAAAAATCGGAACTTCAAGTATTTTTTAAATTCTAAAACATTAATTTTAAAAAATCGAGTTTATATTTAGAATTCAAAAAAAAAAATAAAAACTGAAAAATTATTAATTATTAGTAAATACTAGCAGTTTTTTTAATAAATAAAATAAAATATTCAGATTTTTATATTTTTATGGAAAATAATATTCTAGCTTTTATTTTTATTAAAACAATTTATAAATAATATCCAGAGATTATAAATTTTTTATATCCAATTTTAAATAAAAAATTCCAATTTATTAATATTAATTATATTCCAGAATTTAAAAAAAAATACCTGAAGTTCCGATTTTTTCTAATTTAAAAAAATCGGAACTTAAAGTATTTTTTAAATTCTCAAACCTTAAATTAAAAAAACCGAGTTTATATTTAGAAATAAAAAAAAAAAAAACTAAAATATTATTAATTTTTATTAAATACTAGCAGTTTTTTTAATAAATAAATAAAATAATTCAGATTTTTATTTATTTTATGGAAAATAATATTCTAGTTTTTATCATTGATTAATACAATTTATAATAAGATCCTGAGTTTTTTAAGTTTTTATTTCTAATTTTTAAATAAAAAATACTTAACTTTAATAATAATATGAATAATAATAATAATAATAATAATAATAGCCTGTCTGCGATTTGGGCGATTTTGGGGGGAGGGGGGTCCCATCCGCTCTGGCTGCTCAATGCCCGCAAGGTTATCGACCGCCCGTCGTCAACCCTTAATCGGCCGACCCTTCATCGCCCATTCACAACCCTTCTTCATAAATCGTTATATTCGCTTGCTTTGTTTCGCGTGAATAGGGTTTGGGCGATTTGAGCATCGGGCCGTCTTCTTCCTTCCATCCCTGCTGCCCGCCTCTTTCCGGTTCCGTTGGCTTCTTGTTTGAAGGCTCTTTCCATAACAGGCTGTGTTTCAGCAGGTTCTTTCCAAAATAGGCTGCCATCACTGTTTGGTTCCGGTGGCTTCTTGTTTGCAGGCTCGGTTCCGTTGGCTTCTTGTTTTCCGGTCCCGCCTCTTTCCATCCCTATGGTTTCAACAGGCTATTTGCAGGCCGTGTGTTTTCTGTTTGGTGTTGTTTCAGTGGGCCGAGTGATTTGTGCGTCGGGCCGTCTTCTTCCTCCCTAGTTGCCCGCCTCTTTCCGGATCTGTTGGCTTCTTGTTTGCTGTGGTTTCAGCAGGTTCCTTACAGGCCGAGTGCTTTCTATTTGGAATTGTTTCAGCGGGTTCCATACAGTGAGATTGCAGTGACTTGTAACAGGTTGCGTTTATTTCGATCCCTTACTCGGTTTTGTGTTGGTATTCTCCCTTGGAGTGATAGTGTTGGTTTTCCCAGCGAGACTCCTGGTTTCGTTTGGGACAGGTACTTATCAGCATAGTTTGTTCTCCGTGGCGTGTGACTGTTTTTGTTTGCTTCATGACGATTGTACGTTTTCATTGCCCTTTTGTGGGTTTGAGTGGTTGTCATGATGGTAGGTGAAACGGGCTCACCAGAACTTCGTTGATCACTCACCTTCGAGATCGTCACTTTAATGAGGAGGCGCTAGTTGTTACTAAACATTCTTTGGCTACTAGTCTTGTTGTTTTCGAGGCGGCTGAAGTTACCCTTAATTGCATGGGTCTTTGGTTATGTGGTGTGTGTTTTACGACGCATACCTTTCGTTCTAAGTGCCGACATGGTAATGGTTCTAACTTTGTGTCTCCTCCTGATTGTGGTGATGGTGTGGTTAGGTTCGTGTTGTATATCTCAACAAACCACAAGTTTCTTCTTCTATTCAACTTGCCCAAGTTGATAATTTGGTTTTGGATGAGTATGGAGGTTTCGATTTGCCTCTCCTCGACACTTTGCTTTCTAAAGGGTTGCGTACTGTCAAATCCATCCCTCCCAAGTGCCGTTTAGGGTTCTCTCGGGTTTTGAATGGGGCTCTTGATAAGGTGATATGCACACCCGATGACATTTCATGTTGGGTTAGTTTGTTAGTCTTGCCCCTTTGTCTCCTTAAAACCTTTTGCCCGAGGAGTAATATTGAGTGTAGGTCTGCTATTAAGCGACAATGCCAGGAAGAGTATATTACTAATGCCATTCGATCTTGGGGTATTCCTGGTGGTGGTTTGCAACTTGTGCGAGAGGTTTTAGCCGAACCCTCCCCAACATGGTCTGATATTAATGAGGGGAATTTGGACTTGGGGGAATCTAATGTCAAGCAGTGTAGGAGGAAGATTTATGATGGCCATTATACTGCGGCTGTTAGAGTTCTTTCTTCTTCTGGTGTTGCTAATTATAATGATGCTACTCTTGAAGACTTAAAGGCTAAGCATCCCTTCAAATCAGCTCCTTCTTTGCCGCATTCACCTATAGATCATCATCACCTTGTTGCATCTCATGTTGTGGTTCTTGATATGATTAAGAGTTTTCCTCGTGGTACTTCTTGTGGTCGGGATGGTTTACGTGCTCAGCACCTTTTGGATTGTTTAAGTGGTGCTGTAATGGCTATTTCTGATGAGTTAGTCGCTTCTATCACCCAAGTGGTGAATCTTTGTCTAGACGGTAAATGCCCAAGGGTGTTGGGTGAGTATATTGTTAGTGCTCCTCTCACACCGTTGGTCAAGCCGGGTGGTGGTATTCGACCTATTGCTGTGGGGACCGTTTGGAGGCGTTTAGTCTCCAAGGCTAGTGCCACCATGATTGGCCACTCTTTGTATGGTTACTTAAATGATCTACAGTTCGATGTCGGGGTATCTGATGGAGGGGAGGCTATTCTTCATGCCGTGAATCGGTTAATTGAAGAACGTGGGGATGATGTGGGCCTTTCGATGTTGTTGGTAGATTTCAAAAATGCCTTCAACTTGGTGGATCGGGAGGCTATGCTACATGAGGTTCGTCTGCGATGTCCTGCTATTTCACGTTGGGTGGAATTTTATTACTCCAGCCCAGCTAGGCTATATTATGGGGAACACACTTTATGGTCGCATCAAGGTGTGCAACAAGGTGATCCACTTGGACCTTTGCTTTTTTCTTTAGTGTTACATCCTCTGGTTTTCAAGATTAGAGACTCATTTAGCCTTTCCTTTCAAGCTTGGTATCTGGATGATGGCACTATTATTGGAGATACTTTGGTTGTGGGGAAGGTTTTAGAGCTTATCATGTTGGATGGACCCCGTTTTGGTTTACACCTCAATGTTGATAAAACTGAGGTTTTTTGGCCTAAGGAGGATCCCAGAAGCAGGCATTTGAGAGTTTTTCCACCTAATATTGCCCGACCTTTACACGGTGTTAAATTACTGGGTGGGCCTGTTAGTTTGGACCTTGATTTTAGTAGTGAGCTTGTTATGAAAAGGGTTGCCAAAACCATTGAGCTTATGGGTGCTATTTCTAAAATTAATGATCCTCAGTGTGAGTTGTTGGTGCTTCATGCTTGTGCCGGTATTTCCAAGTTATATTTTGCTATGCGCACTTGTTCACCCCGGGTCTTTGAGAGTGCTCAGATTTCTTTTGATGTGGCTCTTCGTTCTTCTTTGGAGCGTATTGTCACTGCTTCTGGACCTGGTTTTGGTGATTGGCAATGGAGACTTGCCACCTTACCCTTTACTTTTGGGGGGCTTGGTGTATATTCTGCAGGTGATGTCTTGAACTATGCTTTCCTTGCTTCTAGACTTCAATCTGCTAGCTTACAAACTAAGCTTCTCCGACATACCGGTGTTGTGACTTATGGCCCTTCTTTTGATGATGCATTATGTACTTTTAATGCGAAAATGGATATGGACCTTTTGAGTAACCCGAGTGAGATCGCTGCCCCCAAACTCATGAAGAAATTGGCGGATATACATTTCGCACGGGTTACCCAAACGGTTGAATCCACCTTTCACCTATCTTCTCGACAGATGGCGTTATGGAATTCGCAAAAGGAGGACTACACTTCAGATTGGCTCAGAGTGGTTCCAATATCTGGTTTAGGACAGACTATCAATGCCAGGACTTACCGATGTGTGTTGTGCTATCGGCTAGGTGTTCCCTTTTTTTCTTTTCAGATGCCGTGCTCAGCTTGTTCCAGGGTCTTTACTGGGGATAATTATGGGGACCATGCTATATCGTGCATGGGTATTATTGGTATTAAACATCGGCATAATGTTATGCGTGATGTTCTTGTTGACATATGTTCCCGGTCCGGGATTTCGGCACGTAAGGAGGTTGATATTGGGCTTATTGGGGAAAGGGACAAACCCTTACGTCCAGCTGATATGTTACTTTACTCATGGGATGGTGGGCTTGATGTATGTGTTGATCTGACAGGGTCATCGCCCTTGACGCAAACTGGCATGGTTGATTTTGTGCCGGGTCGTGCGGTGATTGAAGCCGCACAACGTAAACGCGTCAAGTACGAGGCTAAATGCTCGGATATGGGATATGGGTTTCTCCCCTTTTCATTCTCTTCTTTTGGAGAACTTGAGAAGGATGCGGTGGCCTTACTAAAACGTATCCGAAGATTCTCGGTGACTCAAGACATTGGAGGACGTGCTGCTGCTCATATTTTTAGTAGGGTTAGCTTCGCTATTGCTAGAGGAGTGGGGGCTCAGATTGTTTCTCGGCTCCCCACTAATTTCTTGTAAACCCTATGAGTTTATAATAATAATAATAATTATTATTATTTAAAAAAATAATAATAATAATAATAATAATAATAACAATAGAAAAAGAAAGAATGAAATGAGGGTATTTTAGTAATACCATGAACTCCGGCTCGCGAAAATGGGCGCGTAGCCACTTCCACTCGTACTCCAGGAACTTGAATTCTTCCGGGGTAGCCTCTCGGGTATCACCCCAGTCATCTGAATATGTGCATCTCATTTTTCCAAGATTTGTACCTACAACACACGTTGCACAACATATATTATTCGTAGGAAAAAAATTACGCAAACAATGTAGATACAAAATAAATTAAAATGACTTACTTGGTAGACTGCACCTCGTCACACCAAGTACGTAGTAGAGAGTCGGGAATGACAAACAACACCTATGAACAACATAAATACGCAATAACTTAAAAACATCATATATTGCATTTTGAAGAACTACGTGTTGATTGAAAAACACTTATTAAATATTTATTAACTTACCGACATAGCATTATTCAAAGCATCCTTCACGCACTGCGGCGCATCCCCCCAATCGGGCCACAAAACGGGGACTCTGTCCCGAATGACAAAGCCCACATTACGGCTATATGACGCCGTAGTGTTAAAAGACATCACCGGCCGTCCGTGTCTGTCTAGAGGAATCTCATTAACGGCCATGCTTACTAACGTATGAGTCGAGCGCCAGACCCTTTGCCGGGCCACGAGTCTTCTTCCTTTTCTTCTCCTCCTCGACTACATTTTCCCCCTTCTCCTTCTCCCTCTCTATCTCCTCGTACAATTTCATCTTCGAAACCCGACAACTCCGCCAACGCATGTTGTCTGGCCAAGACTCGTAGACGTACGCCTCCTCAGGGCTAATCAATCAAACGGGAACTCGGACTCCCGTCTCATCGATCTCTGGAATAGTTGGAACCATCGGAGGCATGAATAGACTCGACGGCGGACCGTGGGGAACCGCCGATGAGAAACTCCGTACATCTCCTGATCTATGAGGGCTAGACGTGGGTCGGTGGATGGGAGGCATGCGAGTCTCCGTCTGCGAGGGAGTCGACCGTGGTGTCTGAAAGGATAAACGTCGCATTAGTGTAGCGGGCTCATCTGTCGCCCTCAGAAAATCGTCAGCGTTAATGCCGGTTTGTTCTAGTATCTGGCGGGTACGAGTGCTACTCTGAGATATGTACTGAGTAACGTGATCCGCCCTACTAGAGGCTGCCGAACTCCCCCCCGAACCGGGAGTGGTCGACTTTGTCGACTTCTTCCCTAACGCTTTCTTTATTCTATCCATCTTAAAAAATAAAGAAACATACAGATATTAACACAAAAATTCGACATAGTTTCCACAGTAAATTAACAATCACACAGCAGTAATTATCAATTCCATACCACGTTAATCTTTCGATTAACGCAGGCAATACAATCCCTTCCTCCTCAAACAAATTCATCAAATATTTCATCAATTCATAACTCATCAAAAAATTTACCTTATTCATCACAAAATTCATCATATTTCATCCAACTAACAACTAACAATTGATCAAAACTAAATTAAACACAAAATATGGAAAATACTAAATTCATCAAATAATCTAAACAAATTCATCAAATAAATACTATAAATTCATCAAACAAAAAAAATGTAAATGGTTACCTAGCTGTCGGACGGCGATAGGGGGCTAGTGGGTGGACAACGGCGGGACGGGGGCTGTCGGGTGGGCGCACGACGGTGTGTTGGCAGTTGGGTTACGGGGGCTGGGGGATGGGGACGGGGCTCGGGGGATGTAACACCCCCGTGATTTACAGGGATATTACAGCGCCGTAGATTCTTTTTGGAGAATCTACCAGGCTTGGACTAACGTAATAACTCATTTAGTTTTACAAATGACAACTTTATTCTTTTATTAAACAAACCAACTTCAAAATGACATACAACACAACACCAAAAACATCTCGCCCCATAGGACCACAACTGATACAACAGTTCATATCTGGTACAACAACATCACACAACAGTACCCGCGCGAGTACAAAATGTAAAACATGACCATGACCATGACAATATAACCAATAACTCAAAAAGGGTGCACGATATCAATGCTGCCTGCCAAGCTCGTGTCCGCCCTGTGCTGGCTCTTCAATTGGACCTGTACCTGAATACACAAAAGTATATCCACCCCAAAGGGGGTTAGCAAGAAGACGGTGCAAGTACAATAGTTCTAGAATATGTACAACAAGTGAATAATCAACATAAATCACAGTGTCATCACAGATATTCCGGAATACCACATCACAATCATCATCACAAAACAACCTCCCGAGCTATACTGGCCCCGCATCTCGCAAGATACGCACCCCAAGAGACCTCATCAGGCTCTCTCTGGTTGTATAGCCCAACCGAGTGATCCGTAGGGAAACGCAGCCTACCAAACCCCAGGGGACCCTCACTAGTTTTACTCGGCTCACACACACTCAATCAACAATTGGCACAAATCCCATTTTTACATATTCACACGAAGTACATTAAACACAATCAAAGTACTTGCCTCAATTCGAACGACACGGGAAACAATGAATGGATGGACGTACAGTCTGAACTTCCTTCAACAATTCGACCCTAACACATCGAGATACCGAATCAAAACACAACACCACGAAAACGGAAGGATTCACCCTAAGTTCTACCCTTAGAGACATTTAATCGAACACTACGAAGGCGACAAAGGTCGAACCCAAGAACGGATTAAAAACTCAGAATTTAATCCATAAACTTTGAGGTAAAACAAAAGAACATGATCACAACATCATAATCTAACATAATCCAAAGCCAAAACGAACTTGAATCAAAAATTCCCAACAAACCCCAAAATTCTATAAAATGACTTGAAGAACTTCAACCACATACCTCAATTCAACCAAGAGATGGATAATTCTTCAAAAATGGACTTGATATCTTGATTCTATAGTGTTTGGAACCTGTTTATGGCTTGATTTTGGAGTTTAAGATGAAGGATTCTAGGTGGAGGATGAAGGGAAGGTGCTAGAATGCCCAAAAAATCGACCAAAGGCTATATATAGCTCCCGAAGTGGGTTTTTCAGCATTTCTGCACTTTACAGTCGTGTCAAATGACACGGCCGTGTCATGGGTCGTGTCACCCATCCAGAACATTTTTGCTTAACCGCAATAGCTCGACAAGGCCCGCGTCAAATGACACGGCCGTGTCACTGCACTAGGGTCCGCTATTTCAACCATAACTCCTTCGTCTGTGCTCCGATTGACTCACCGTTTGAACCATTAGAAAGCTAACTCAATTCTATACAACTCTATATAATTTTAGAATTTTTTGATTTCCCTGGAATTTATGGTGATCGATCGAAGTCAGCCCTTGTGCATATCACTATTTGGAAATATCTACTCTTATTCTATTAACACCCTTTTGGTAATACATTCATATCTTATGGCCATAACTCTCGTGCACCACTTAGACATTCGTCCAGAACAACATACTCCGGAAATCACAAACTCGACAATTACCAAGCATAAACATTCCAATTCTAATCGTCAAAACACACGGTTTCAAATAACCATAATATAAAATGGAAATTACGAATAATTTCTCAACTAAATGCGTCCGAAACAACACACACACGAATACCAAAATACATGGATATTACACCCTTACCCCCTAAAAAGAAGTTTCGTCCTGAAACTTAAGGTTGAAAAAGGCTAGGGTATCGGGCACGCATACTCTCTTCGGTTTCCCACGTTGGTTCCTCGATTCCGTGTTTAGACCATTGGACCTTCACTAACGGAATTGCTTTCCGTCGCAATTGTTTCACTCGTTGCTCCAATATGTCTACCGAGTGCTCTTCATACGAAACATTATCCTTAACTTCAATCTCCTGATAATCAATAACATGGCCGGGATCGGGAACATATTTACGCAGTTGTGAAACATGAAACACGTTATGGACATGACTAAGCGTCGGAGGTAACGCTAGTCGACAAGCCACATCACTTACTTTATCCAGGATTTCGAAAGGGCCAATGTAACGAGGACTAAGCTTCTCTCTCTTACCAAACTGAAGGACTCCATGAGTCGGCGATACCTTCAACAGCACATGATCTCCTGCCTGAAATTCTAACGGTCGACGTCGAACGTCGGCATATGACTTTTGTCGACTCTGGGCGGTCAACAGTCTCTGTCGAATAACTGCGACTTTCTCCCATGTTTGAATCATCAAGTCAGGTTCTACTCCAAGTATCTCGTACGGCTCGTCCCAACAAATCGGTAATCTACACCGTCTTCCATATAATGCTTCAAATGGAGCCATTTCAATCGAACTATGCCAACTATTATTATATGCAAATTCGATCAATAGTAATGAATCTCCCAATATTCTTTCCAATCCAACGCACAAGCCCTCAACATGTCTTTCAATGTCTGGATGGTTCTCTCCGACTGCCCATCCGTCTGAGGATGATAAGCGATCTTGAAATTCGATTAGTACCGAGTGCTCGATGTACTGCTTGCCAGAAGTGCGACACAAAACGACCATCGCGATCCGAAAAAATACTTTTTGGGGTACCATGGAGTCTCACAATCTCTGCAATGAATAAACGAGCTAATCTCTCTGGTCCCCAAGTATCTCAAATGCCTAGAAAATGTGCTGATTTTGTTAACCGATCAACGATTACCCAAATCATATTCATCTCGGTTCGCATCCTTGGCATTCCTACAATATAATCCATCGCGATGTCTTCCCACTTCCATTCCGGAATCGGTAATGGTCGTAACTTCCCAGCAGGTCTTTGATGCTCAGCTTTAACCTGCTGACAAGTTAAGCATCTCGACACGAATTCTGTTACATCTTTCTTCATGTTCGGCCACCAAAATTTTTTCTTCAAGTCTTTATACATTTTACTCGTACCCGGATGGATCGAGTACGGAGTAGAATGTGCTTCATTCCAAATCAATTGTTTGAGATCATTCCGCTTAGGTACACAAGTTCTACCTCGAAATCGAAGAACTCCGTCTTCATCGATTAAAAATCCAGGAGCCTTTCCTTTAATAACATCTTCCCAAAGCTGCACAAATAAGGGATCATCTAACTGGTTGGACTTAATATCTCCCATCACGGAGGATGTGACCTCAAGTAAACGTAATTGCCCCTGCGTTACTTGAGGCCAAACTTCAATATCCCTATCAAATAACTCTCGTCTGAGCTTTGGTTGAATGGTAAGTAATTCTAATCTCTGCAACATGACAGACTTGTGGCTTAAAGCATCGGCAACGACATTCACTTTACCTGGATGGTAAAGAATGTCAAGATCATAATCTTTAAGCAATTCCAACCATCGCCGCTGACGCATATTGAGCTTCTTCTGCGTGAATATATACTTCAAACTCTTATGATCCGTATACACTCGACAAGAAGAACCATATAAGTAATGCCTCCAAATTTTCAACGCAAACACCACAGCGGCTAACTCAAGATCATGAGTAGGATAATTCATCTCAAATGGCTTTAATTGTCGAGACGCATAAGCCACTACTCTCTCATTTTGCATCAATACACATCCCAATCCTTGTTTAGAAGCATCACTTTAAATAACGAAACCTTCCGTTCCTTGTGGTAAGGCTAGGACCGGAGACGTAGTCAGCCTCTTCTTTGATTCATCAAAACTCCTCTGACACTCGTCACTCCATTCAAATTTCTGAGTTTTCTGCAATAATAGGGTGAGAGGTCGAGCAATTTTTGAGAATCCTTCGACAAATCGATGATAATATCCCGCTAATCCCAGAAAACTACGAACTTCCTTAACATTCCATGGAGGCTCCCAAGCTAAGACTGCTTCAACCTTTTGAGGGTCTACCCGAATACCTTCGGCCGATACAATATGCCCAATAAAAGCAACTTCTTTTAGCCAGAATTCACACTTGGAGAATTTAGCATAAAGCTTATCAGTTCTCAAAATACCCAACATAGTTCTCAAGTGTTCGGCATGATCCGACTCGTTCTTGGAATAAATCAAAATATCGTCAACAAATACAACCACAAATTTATCGAGGTATTCTATAGATGTTTTGTTTATAAGTTGCATAAATACTGCCGGAGCATTCGTCAAACCAAAAGGCATGACTACAAATTCGTAATGCCCGTATCTCATTCGGAATGCTGTTTTTGGAATATCTGAATCCCGAATCTGCAATTGATAATATCCCGATCTCGAGAAAACCATAGCCCATTGTAATTGATCAAATAGATCATCAATTCTTGGCAATGGATACTTGTTCTTGATAGTGAGTTTATTCAACTCACGATAGTCAATACATAACCGCAAAGATCCGTCTTTCTTCCGTACGAACAATACCGGTGCACCCCATGGAGACGCACTAGGCCGAATATAACCTTTGTCCAATAACTCACTCAGTTGCTTCTTCAATTCTAACATTTATGATAGGGGCATCCGATACAGTGCCTTAGATACAGGTGTCACACTAGACTCTAGTTCGATAGTAAACTCCACGTCACGATGCGGTGGCAGCCCAGGTAAATCATCTGGAAATACGCCTGGAAATTCATTCACAACTGGAACAGAGGACAACTGTACCTCACCAACTTCCGACTTCAACACGTAACACCAATAACTGGTACAACCTTGTCGCAATAATTTCATCGCCTTCATGGCCTGAATAATCTTCCCAGAAGTACCAGGTTTTTGCCCTTCAAAAACGTGTTCAGTACCATCCGGCGCTACTATCGAAATTATAATCTACTATCGCTCCATGCTGATTTAACCAATCATCACCGAGGATTAAATCCTCTCCCATCATACCGATCATAATCAAATCAGATGACGAATCTTTACTACCAATGGTTACAGGACAATTGGCAATCTCTCGATCCCCAACTATCCTTTCCCCACTTGGCAGCCCAACAATAAAAGGTTCTCATGCAGAGAGACCGTCTAGACGCAAACGATTCACACAAGACAATGATATAAAAGAATGAGTAGCTCCAGAATCAAACAATACATCTACCGGGTGCATCGAAATATAAACAATACCTAACGTAGTTGTAGTCCCTACGTCATCAGTCCGCCTCATCTCATACAATCGAGGTGGAGCTGATCCAATACTAGGTGCATCCTTACGCTCGGTCTTACCTCTGCCACTGCCGTGTCCGACACTCGGAGTTGGCTAACCTGTAACTGTGCCGGCCGGAGTAGGAGACTGTTTAGAGAAGATTCTGCCCACTGACTCACAATATAATGCGCGATGACCCTGCTTCCCACACTTAAAAAAATCAATGGGGCGAGAAGTGCAACGAGAACTGATATGTCCCTGATTTCCACAATTAAAACAAACTTTCGGCGATCCTTCACTAGGCTGAGGGGAACCAACAGAAGATTGCAAAGAAGGTTGAGGCCTACGCGATCCGCTGCCTCGGAAACTACCAGAAAATTTCGGTTTCTTCGAGCTCGAAACTGCAGGAACTGGAACTGACACCATCTCATAAGCAAGTGCTCTATCCTGATATTCTCTCAAAGTAGTACACCCAAGGCCCGCCATATACTTTCGGACCTCCGGTTTCATTCTAGCATCGAAATGAAGTATCTTGTCTATCTCATCCTTAACCCGATCTTGGACATACAGTAACTGCTTGTTGTATGTCTTGATTGCCTCAGAAATAGGAACATCTTCGGGTTGATCTCTGAAGAACGCACTGACTCTTGCTAACTGTACCGGCGCTGGACAATACTGAGCTTCCATCAGTTCTTTAAATTCTTTCCAAGTTACATCACGGTCCTTGGGCTTAACAGCCCGCCACCAGTCCGAATGTTGTCAACTGTCAGATATTGAGCAATCGGGACTCTCTTGGCTTCAGGACAACCAATACCGTCAAAAATATTCTCCATCTCAACTAACCAATAATCCCAATTGTTCGCATCACCGGAACCATCGAATCTGGGAGGGTTCATCTTCATAAATCCTTGAAGCCATCGATCCTCAACCGTCCTGCCAGTATTAATATTCTTCACCACTTGTGCCAGTTGGTGCACTTGCGTTACAACATGTTGAAGAACGTTAGGCACTTCAGCCTCCGAGCCTCCATCTGAACCTCTCAAAGGGATCGGGTCTGACCTAGTCGCAGAACGAGATGTTGATTCTGAAATGGATCACTCGGACTCAGATGCTACTACTCTGCCACGGCCTCGGCCGCGTTGGCGGTTAGCTCTACCTCTCGGCATACTGAAGAATAAGAATAATTCAACAAGGAAACGCTTACAATAATAAATTGCACAATGACAAGGATAAATACTTCCGAAGGAAAGAAACAACCAGCATCCGAAGAGTCTTCCAGCATAGGCAACACGGGGTGGTAGCATGCCAATGATATCGTAGACAGCAACTGACTCAATTTAACAGACCCAAAACACTGACAGCCTAGGTATCCATAAATCTAAGCTCTGATACCATATTCTGTAACACCCCCATGATTTACAGGGATATTACAGTGCCGTAGATTCTTTTTGGAGAATCTACCAGGCTTGGACTAACATATGAACTCGTTTAGTTTTACAAACCACAACTTTATTCTTTTATTAAACAAACCAACTTCAAAATGACATACAACACAACACAAAAAACATCTCGCCCCGTAGGACCACAACTGATACAACAGTTCATATCTAGTACAACAACATCACACAAAAGTACCTGCACGAGTACAAAATGTAAAACACGACCATGACCATGACAATATAACCAATAACTCAAAAAGGGTGCACGATATCAATGCTGCCTGCCAAGCTCGTGTCCGCCCTGTGCTGGCTCTTCAATTAGACCTATACCTGAATACACAAAAGTATATCCACCCCAGAGGGGGTTAGCAAGAAGACGGTGCAAGTACAATGGTTCTGGAATATGTACAACAAGTGAATAATCAACATAAATCACAGTGTCATCACAGATATTCCGGAATACCACATCACAATCATCATCACAAAACAACCTCCCGAGCTATACTGGCCCCGCATCTCGCAAGATATGCACCCCAAGAGACCTCGTCAGGCTCTCTCTGGTTGTATAGCCCAACTGAGTGATCCATAGGGAAACGCAGCCTACCGGACCCCAGGGGACCCTCACTGGTTTTACTCGGCTCACACACACTCAATCAACAATTGGCACAAATCCCATTTTTACATATTCACACGAAGTACATTAAACACATTCAAAGTACTTGCCTCAATTCGAACGACACCGGAAATAACGAACGGATGGACGTACGGTCCGAAATTCCTTCAACAATTCGACCCTAACACATCAAGATACCGAATCAAAACACAACACCACGGAAACGGAAGGATTCACCCTAAGTTCTACCCTTAGAGACATTTAATCGAACACTACGGAGGCGACAAAGGTCGAACCGAAGAACGAATTAAAAACTCGGAATTTAATCCATAAACTTTGAGGGAAAACAAAAGAACATGATTACAACATCATAATCTAACATAATCCAAAGCCAAAACGAACTTGAATCAAGAATTCCCAACAAACCCCAAAATTCTATAAAATGACTTGAAGAACTTCAACCGCATACCTTAATAGAGATGGACAATTCTTCAAAAATGGACTTGATATCTTGATTCTATAGTGTTTGGAACATATTTATGGCTTGATTTTGGAGTTTAAGATGAAGGATTCTAGGTGGAGGATGAAGGGAAGGTGCTAGAATGCCCAAAAAATCGATCAAAGGCTACATATAGCTCCCGAAGTGGGTTTTTCAGAATTTCTGCACTTTCCGGTCATGTCAAATGACACGGCCGTGTCATGGGTCGTGTTACCCATCCATAAAATTTTTGCTTAACCGCAATAGCTCGACACGGCCCGCATCAAATGCACGGCCGTGTCACTGCACCAGGGTCCGCTATTTCGACCATAACTCCTTCGTCCGTGCTCTGATTAATTCATTATTTGAACCATTGGAAAGCTAACTCCATTCTATACAATTATATAAAATTTTAGAATTTTTGGATTTTTCTGGAATTTATGGTGATCGATCGAAGTCAGCCATTGTGCATAAAATATCTACTCTTATTCTATTAACACCCTTTTGGTAAAACATTTATATCTTACGGCCATAACTCTACCACTTCGACATTCGTCCAGAACAACATACTCCGGAAATCACAAACTCGACAATTACCAAGCATAAACATTCCAATTCCAATCGTCAAAACACACAGTTCCAAATAACCATAATATAATATGGAAATTACGAATAATTTCTCAACTAAATGCGTCTGAAACAACACACACACGAATACCAAAATACATGGATATTACAGGGGACTGGCGGGAGGGCGGCGGGACGGGGGCTGTTGGATGGCGGTCGGGCGGGCGGCGGTGTGTTGGCGGGGTCGGGCCGGGGAGTCAGGGACGGGGTCGGGGGCGGGGGTTGGGAGAAGAAAAAAGTAAGAAAAGAAGGAGAAAAAATGTATTAATATTTAGGGGTTTATCCGACGACAAGATCTAGGTCGACGGCTAAAGTATTTTCAAAAAAATAATATAGTTTTGCTGACGACATTTAGCAATAGTCGTCGGCTAAACCCCAAGTACGACACAAGTTGTGTCATCTAACACGGTCGGGTCGGGCATACAGTGGTTTTTCACTTTCTGGGCAGGTGGGACACAGGCCGTGTCATTTGACACGGTCGGGTCAGGTGGGCAGGCGTTTTCTTAGTTTAACCAATTTTTTTTGAAAGGGGTTTAGCCGACGACTTTCCTGGAAGCCGTCGGCTAAACCCTAATTTTTTTTCTTTACGGGTTTAGCCGACGACTTATAGGAAAGTCATCGGCTAAACTCCAATTTTTTTTTCGAAAGGTTTTTAACCGACGACTTTCGTGGAAGTCGTCGGCTAAACCCCCCGATTTAATATTATTAATATTATGTTAATGTTTTGATTATTATTATTATTACTATTTTTTTCATTATATATAACGTATGAAAATAAACATCTAATTTAAATTTATGGCTCATAGTCTGAGTCATCGCTACAGTCTGTCTCATTATCTAAGTTGATATCTGGCAACATATGCTTCAAGTCGTCCACATTATCGTCATCAGAATTTCCAAGTAATTCATCTGTATCAACGTCAACGTACCCGCGAGCATCACCACGGAGTCGGATGACTCGTCCTTCAGGAACATTATTCATCGTAATTGTCGTTGATGGTGGAATATTTGTTGCATTTGGCTCTTGATAAGCATCATCGTCATCAGTACCCGTTGTTTCTCCCAGTGTAGCAGCACTATAAATATTCCTCGTTGTCATAACGTTCACTATCTTCCATGTGCCTTTCTTCACCAAGTCATCTAAATAATACACCGACTTTGTTGATGTTGCAAATACAAAAGGATCACTTTCATACCATGAAGTGGAAGTGTCAATGGGTAACAACCCGTAGTCATCTTGCATATCGGTTCCAAGACTGGTGTCGTACCATCGACACTTAAACAAGTAAATTGTCATGCCTTCCCCGTAAATTAGTTCTACGACTTCCATAAGAACACTGTAATATCCACCATCTATCATAACCCAAAATTTTGACATCTTCTTTTTTGGTCTCTCTCAAGGCATATGAATGTGACACCGTTGACTTTGGCCATCGAATAAATTCTTGACATAACCGGCTTCATAGAAAGAAGCATAAGTTCACGCGACCAGTTAGGGTGTCCGTCATCTTGTATATGGGTCATCTGTCGTAAATAAACTTTTTATCTAAAAAAATATCTCAAGTCCAAAATCAATAGCAACTGAATGTATATGTACCCATTCTCCAAAATAGTCGGCAAAAGTGTCATTGTGGAATCTAGTGTCACCTCGCACCATATCGCATAACAAGTAGATGTCTTTCCAGTACTGAACATCTGGACAATTGACCAATATACACCATTGTGCAATTTGTGACTCGTACAGGTCTAATTGTCTTCCTGTCAACCTCCCATAGACGTCAACATCAGTGGAGATGATAGAAAGATTGAATTGTCTTTCATCTGCTGGAATAGAGCGAGAAGGGGGCTCGAAGGTGCCCAAATACAACTTGATATACGTAAGGTAAGATACTGCAATGCATCCTTCCGGTGCAGACTTATTGGACATGGAGTCTTTGGAATCACCGAGTTGCCTGTAATATTGTCATTGTGTTAGAAATCATATTTAATTTGACAATATTATATATATATATATATATATATATCATACAAAATTATGTTACCTTTCAACTGGGTACATCCACGTGTAGTGCACTGGACCAGTGAGCAATAACTGCCGGGGAAGGTGGATCATGAGGTGAGGCATGAGGTCAAAAAAGTTTGGAGGAAATATTCGCTCAAACTTGCACAAGATATAGATGATGTCATCTTGAATTTGACTCAAATCAGATCTCTTCACTTCTCTCGTACATAATTTCTGTAAAAATCTTTACAATGCAACACACGGCTAGACCAAAATACCTAGCAGTCTTTATCCACCAAAATATCTCAGTTTTCTGCTCGGCAGTGACGGTGTAAGCTGTCTTAGGCATTTTTTGTTTTCCCTTGACAGTCTTCAACCACAAATATTTTCTTATGCTCATTTCTTCCAAACCTTTGCGTGCTTTTGGCCCGTCTTTGGTCTTTCCCTCCCAACCTAAGATTGTCCCATCCACACTTTCGCAAACATTCTTTTCAATGTGCAGGACATCCAAGAAGTTCCTTATCAGTAACTTGGACCAATAAGGCAATTCCCAAAATATACTTTTGTGCGAAAATACTTATACTTGTCGGGCCTTTCAGGTGTTGTTGCAATCACATCTGGATGGTTGCTAAGCTGACCAAAATCATACTCATTAAGAATCGATAGTATTTCATCACCTGTCCATTGTCGTGGTGGCTCACACAATTCTACAGTGCCATCAAATGCTGCAGCATCCATACGCCACTCATGTTCCCTCTCAAGCCATATCCGATGACGCATTCGGATAACTTTCCTACAGTGGTACCTAGCACAATCTGCATTCAAACACACTGGACAACCTCTATATCCTCTAATAACAGATCCAGACAATATTCCATATGCAGGAAAATCACTAAAATTGCCGATACACATGGCATGCAAGTAAAACGTCTCGGACGAATAACTGTCCGACATGGGATGACCTTTCTCCCACAACAATTTCAGCTCCTCTATCAAAGGTCTCATATACACATCGATACACTTTCCCGGATATCCCGACCTCGAGACTAACAAGGTCAACATATTATACTCCTTCCGCATACACATCCACGGAGGAAGATTGTAAGGAATCACTACAACATGCCATATGGTATATGAAATACTCATGTTAACAAAAGGGTTTAAACCATCAGATGCAATCCCGAGCCTCACATTTCGGATATCTGAAGAAAAATTTGGATACTCCCTATCTATATGCTTCCACGACTCTCCATCCGAAGGGTGTATCATAGTATCCCTATCATTAGTGCGCGGCTCGGCGTGCCATCTCATTGCTTTTTCCATGTGAGGAGGCATAAAAAGCCGTTCCCACCAGTCCTTCAGTGGAAAATACCAAATTACCTTCACCGGTTTCTCTTTTCCAGTAGGAGTGATCCTATATCACTCTGTATCACATACAGGACATCTCGTGAGGTCTTCATTAGGATGCCCCCAGAATAGAACCCAATCATACATGCAAACATGGATCTTAATGTAGGAAACACCAAGATCTTTCAAAATTCATCTCATTTTGGTATATATGTTAGGAAAATGATGACCCTGTGGAAGCATATTTCTAGTAAGCTCCAAGTAATCATCCACAGACTTGATGGATGATCTGTTTTCCACCTTTAATATCATCGTTTCCATGACACAATCAAGAACAGTCATGTTACACCCTGGATATAGAGGGGTCTGTTGGAGTTGAATTAGCTTGTTGTACCTGTAAAGCCCAGCAGTATTGCAAGGCATCAGTCTACTGTAATACCCTGTTGTAATTCAGTCATTATTATTCAGTGATTATCAATCAGTAATTGTCACTCAGTAATTTTCACTCATTAATAATCACTCATCATTCATACTTATTTAATTATGTCACCGTTCGGCGTAATATTTGTAATGCTCGTGCTTTTGCCCCCTTACTTCTCGAATTTGTGATTTATTGTACTCGGTGCATCGTTATAGGCTGAACTGCATGTCGATTAGGGCCGCATGAGTAGGCCACACGAGCATCTGCTCGTGCGTGGTGCTCGTGTGTTGCGGCTGTACTGGGCAGGAGAACCAGCGGTCGAGTCATGGCCGCACGAGTAGGCCACACGAGCAACTGCTCGGGCGTGGTGATCGTGTGCTGCGGCTGGACTAGGCAGGAGGCCCAACGTTTGAGTCAGGGCTGCACGAGCAGGCCGCACGAGTTACTGCTCATGCACGGCTCTCATGCGCTAGAGCAGTTGCCGGTAGAAGCTTCACGCACGACCGGACGCACGGACACTTGATCGTGCGGTTTTGGTCGTGCGTCCCTGTGACCTATATAAGTGGACCGACGGGTTTTTCTCATTTTTACCACTTCTTCACCTTGGTTCCGAGAGAGAGGGTTTGTGGGAGAGATTTTTTATCATTAAACACTTGTGTGTTAAGATTTCATCATTCTCGTTCGTTTGTGAAGCTTGGATAGTCGATTTAACACGTATTCACCGGATCGAAGTGTTTGGATCTTCAAAGGTAAATTCTTCAACATCTTGGATTTCGATTATGAGTTGGGATATGATGTTTTATATGTGATAATCATGATATATGTAGTCATATACTTATGATTATGAATTGTTAAGGATTATCATCGGATTAATAAGGATTATCCAAGAACACTTTGAATATTGATTTGGATTTGGGGGTTTTCGATTAGATGTCGATGTAATCTAGAATTGTGTATTCATTTTGGATTATTGAGTGTGTTGAAGATGTTTTGATGGATTGAATCACTCCTTGGAGGTTTGGTATGGATATAATGGAGGTTTATTGTAAACAATCGAAGATTGTTTACAACGTGTTTGTTGTAATGCACTAATGAACTTGGTTTTGTCATATCGACGTTTTGAGTTAGTCATAATCGTGCTTAATACGTATATTGAGCGGATTGTTGGTAATTGTGTTATTCAAGGTTGTTCGAGCGACCGACATCTCATTTAGGACGTTTGTTCGAGGAAGGACATTCATCACCGATGTTCTGTAAGTTAATTCTTACTCGGTTAAAAGGATACTCATTCCTTTCGTTGTTGTTCATTCATAATCATAACTCATTCATAATATATTAACCATATTAAGATTTGTAATTGTCAAATAATCATTTCATTCACGAGGAACGACGGTTCCATTCATTTCACTATTATTTCATCTCGGTGAGTCATTCTTGACCTTGTCGGATTGTTATTCATTAATATTCATCATGGTCATTCTTGTTCATATGACCTTATGGGTTCGTATTGCGTGGCCGGGTGGGGATGTGTGGAATTTTTAGTCGGGCACATGATGGTCATGTGTTTGGGTTCACTGACACAATGGACTGTGCACACGGTAATGTACCTCCGTGAGACTAATTAGGTACAAGGACGGGTGTGTCCGGACACTCGTCTTGTGCACTTGCACATACCATTACGGGCGTACTATGATGCTCCTCTTCAACTTAATTTCATCATTAAAATATATCATGATTGTGTTCATTCAACTCTAGAGGATTGTTGTTCTTTGTAACTGACCCCGTTGGGGGATGTTGTTTTCAGGTCATGGCAAGGCTAAAGCACAGGAAGAGAACGTTGACGGCGAGGAGTCCCAGTGATACTAATAGGGGGCCCAGTCCTTTTCAGTCATTTGTGTTTCTTCATTTTATTTCCAATGCAGACTTCCGTTTGAATACTCATTTTATTCAGTGTTGTATATTTTATCTTCATATAAAATATACATGTATTCTGTATTATCTTGGGTGTGTTGTAATGAAACTCCTCATCGGAGTAATTTTATGATATAATGTGGTTTGGTACTACAATTATATTATTTAAGTCATTAATTTTCATTCGCCTGGTGGGTCCTAGTTGGGGGTCCACGGCACTGTAATATCTGCCTAGTTTAGGGTGTTACAGAGTTGGTATCGGAGCGTGGTTTTGAATACTACCTTCCGAGTCATGTCTCATTTGAAATCATCGTTCATTAGACTAGTATCATTGTACTTTCGCGTTACGTGTGACCTGTGCAAGAGCCGAGCCCCTCAGACCAAAGGACAGTAAGATTTCTGACGCCATGGTATAATTTCTGGCAATAAGAATCACTCGTTTATCATTCAACAGTCAACAATCCTCAATCATCATTTTCATTTTGATCATATCGATCATGTTAACTCATTAATCACTCAGTTCATTTCATTGCTCAGTTGTGGATCGTAAGGATCGTATCATTAATTTTGTTAACTTGTTCAAGATAATCATTTCAAGAATTTCATCAGATAATCATGTCAACTCAGTTAATCATTCATGTAATCATTGTGTTAGAGCACGTATGCTCATTTTCATCATTTCATGACGTAATCATAATGTGATATTCATACGAGATCTATAATTATCATGTTACTTTCCTACTTCAGTATGGAGAGAGCAGGCAGAGGACGCAGGGGAAGAGGCCGCGGTGCAGGCCGAAACCTGAGAGCCCGTGTGAATACATGCACGAATGTGGGGAACAATGCTAATTCATCGAGGAGCGACGCCGCCACTCATTCACCCAGAAATGATCATTCACTGTCAGGGAGTCGTACCCGGGACACAGCTCAATCAGAAGGTGTTCGCGTTGATCCACTCGCTTTTATGCAGGGCATGATGGCCCAAATGACACACATGGCATGCCTCATGGAGATGATGCAGAACTCAATAGCTCAGATTCAGTAAGCTCCTCCACCGCCACCTCAGGGTCAAGAGAGAGGTGTAAGTAGTATTATTGGCGACATCTCTCGCCAAAGGCCACCTACTTTTGAGGGCTCATCTGAGCCGGCAGATATTGTTCACTGGCTCGAGCATTTCGAGAAGTTCTTTGCTATGGTAGAGTGTCCCGAAGGGCACAAAGTTTCAGTTGCAGCTTACTATCTGGGTAAGAGCGCTCATGGTGGTTATCGTTGAAGCCCACCGACGGATCATGTACTTGGGATCAATTCAAGACTCTCATGATGGAGAGGTATTATCCGGCCCCACTCAGAGAGGCCAAGTTATCAGAATTACTCACTCCCGACCCCTCAGCAAACGATGATGTTCTCGCCATCGCTGAGAAATTTTAGGAATTTCTTCCTTTTGCCTCATCTATTATTCACTCCGAGGCGGACAAGATCAAGTATTTCAGTAAGAGGCTGAAACCTCGTATGTGTATGCAATTGCTTAATCACAATTGCACCACTCTGGCCGAATTCGTTGAGAAAGCTATCACTTATGAGCTTACTGCTAAGGAGATTGCTAAGGAGCAACCTTCATCTGCTAGCAAGAAGTCTAAGAATCGTAATCAGTCTGAAGGCGGTCAGGCAACCTTCAAGAAGCCTCGTACGGGCTCTACGTTCTCTGAGTGACCTCCTGTGGCGCCCAGACCCACGGAATCACAGTCCCAAGTGGCCAGTTCGGCCATCACCTGTTTCAATTGTGAAGAACAGGGTCATTTCAGCACCAAGTGTCCGAGGTAGACTATCACATGCCATAACTGTGGGATTGCTGGGCATAAGTCCTGTTTTTGCCGAAGGGACTCCAAACCTACTCCGGCATCATCTCAGGTCCCGAGACAGTCATCGGTTCAGAATCAGGCCACTCAGTCTGCATCGTTTAAGACGACAGGAGCAAACAAAGGCGGAGACAAAAGCTATCAGACGGGAGCATCCGGTTCGGGGGCCGGCAAGCCCCAAATTTATGAGATGAAGAAGACCGACGATCCGGAGGCCCATATGATCTCAGGTACACTCGAAATCTTATCTCAACCCGTGTATCCTTTTTTGATACTGGTGCATCGCATTCATTCCTTTCCGAGTCGTGTTTGAGTAGATTACGTCTGGGTAGTGCTACTAGTTGTGAACCTTATGTCATTGGTCTACTTGATGGTAGAAGAATTATCGGGAACCGTGAGATTAAGAATTTTCCGATTCAGCTTCATAGCCGTGATTGGTTAGCAGACCTACTCGTGGTAGATTTACTGAGAGACGACGTCATCTTGGGTATTGATTGGATGGCTCGTCACGATGCCATCATTAGTGTACGTAAACGTATGGTCACCATCATTTCAGACGATGGGGTCGAATGTGTATTTCAGGGAGGTAATCCCAGTTGTTCTGGGAGAGTCATCAACTTGATGAAAGCAGTGAAATTACTCAGTCAGGGGTGTGTTGGTTATTGGTGCTATATGACCAAAACCGAGAAATCATCAATAATGTTGGCGGATATTCCGGTAGTGAGAGAATATGCCGATGTATTTCCAGACAATTTACCTGGTTTGCCTCCACAAAGAGGTGTGGAATTCACGATTGAGATGAAGCCTGGTACGTCTCCAATATCGAAGGCACCGTATCGGATGGCCCCAACCGAAATGCAGTAGCTGAAGAATCAATTGGAGGATTTGACCGAGAAAGGTTATATCCGACCGAGCGCGTCCCCGTGGGGAGCACCAGTGTTATTTGTCAAGAAGAAGGACGGGTCATTTTGTTTGTGTATTGATTATCGGGTGTTGAACAGAGTTACGGTCAAGAATAAATATCCTCTACCCTGTATTGATGATCGTTTGGATCAACTTCAGGGAGCTTCAGTATTTTCCAAGATCGACTTAAGAGCTGGATATCATCAGTTGCGAATTGGAGAGTCGGATATCGCAAGGATGACGTTTCGAACACGCTATGGTCATTATGAGTTCATGGTAATGCCGTTTGGGTTAACTAATGCACCCGCGGTGTTCATGCAATTAATGAATTGGGTTTTTATCAACTATTTGGATCAGTTCGTGGTTGTCTTCATTGATGACATTTTGATTTATTCTCGTGACTGTGAAGAGCACGAATCTCACCTTCATCAGTTCTCGATGTGTTGAGACGAGAGCAACTTTATGGAAAGTTTTCCAAATGTGAGTTCTGGATGTCCGAGGTGACGTTTCCATTTTAAGATTTGTAATTGTCAAATAATCATTTCATTCACGAGGAACGATGGTTCCATTCATTTCACTATTATTTTATCTCGGTGAGTCATTCTTGACCTTGTCGGATTGTTATTCATTAATATTCATCATGGTCATTCTTGTTCATATGACCTTATGGGTTCGTATTGCGTGGCCGGGTGGGGATGTGTGGAATTTTTAGTCGGGCACATGATGGTCATGTGTTCGGGTTCACCGAAACAATGGACTGTACACACGTTAACGTACCTCTGTGAGACTAATTAGGTACAAGGACGGGTGTGTCCGGACACTCGTCTTGTGCACTTGCACATACCATTACGGGCGTACTATGATGCTCCTCTTCAGCTTAATTTCATCTTTAAAATATATCATGATTGTGTTTATTCAACTCTAGAGGATTGTTGTTCTGTATAACTGACCCCGTTGGGGGATGTTGTTTTCAGGTCATGGCAAGGCTAAAGCACAGGAAGAGAACGTTGACGGCGAGGATCCCAGTGATACTAGTGGGGGTCCCCAGTCCTTTTCAATCATTCGTGTTTCTTCATTTTATTTCCGCTGCAGACTTCCGTTTGAATACTCATTTTATTCAGTGTTGTATATTTTATCTTCATATAAAATATACATGTATTATGTATTATCTTGGGTGTGTTGTAATAAAACTCCTCATCGGAGTAATTTGATGATATAATGTGGTTCGGTACTACAATTATATTATTCTTGTCATTAATTTTCATTTGCCTGGTGGGTCCCAGTCGGGGGTCCACGGCACTGTAATATCCGCCTAGTTTGGGGTGTTACATCTACGGGGTCGTGGAATTGGCTCAGTTGGTACAAACATCTCGGAATAACCAAACACATCATCAATCAACCTCCTCTTTGGATCGGTGAACCCGTCGTTACCACTAAATTGTCCGTGATCATACGGAATAACAGAATTCGGTGCTTCACCGTGGTATATCCAACATGTATATTTACTCCAAAAACCATTCTTCTTTAGGTGTTCCCAGATCTCATCAAATGGAAAACGATACATATCACTGCGACATCTATATTTATTACCCAGACAGTAGTGCAACGTATTATCACTGTCGTACTCTTTTACAAACCTCATAAACTGCTTCATCCCATCCATTACACTTGGATCCCATTTTCGTAACCCAATCCAACTCTTGTCCATCCTGAAAATGTATAAATTTTCCAATATTAATCCAACTAACTAATATTGTTCAAATTATAAATGAAATCACAACAAACAATTAATTATAATGATTTTCATCATAAAACTTAATCTTTATACATAAAAGCTTTCGAATCTACAACATGAATAATACAAAGTTTTGAAATTACAATAAAAAATACAATAAAATACCTTATTTAATCAAAATGGTGATTATAGAAACCGGTAGAAACCTTCGTCACTCCAGCTAGCACAACTCAAAGTAGCAACACAAACTCAAAAAATACACAAAGGGGTTTCCAAGAACCGTGCTGATTTTTTTCGCAAGGTCGCAATACTCAAAGTAGCAACTCAAATGCTTTTTTCGAAAGGTGTTCTTTAGAGGGGAGTGGGGCAAGATTGGGTTGGTGTTCCGTGGACTATATATAATTTTAAATTGGAGGTTTAGCCAATGATGTGATCTAGGTCGTCGGCTAAACCCCATTTTTTTTCGAAAGGGGTTTAGCCGACGACTTGATCTGGGTCGTTGTCTAAATGATTACAAAAGTTTAACCGATGACCCAGATCAAGTCGTTGGCTAAACTCCCTTTTTTTGGAAAAGAGTTCAGCCGACGACCCAGATCAAGTCGTCGGCTAAACCATTACAAAAGTCGTCGGCTAAAGTTTATCACTTTAGCCGACGACTATGTTGTACTATAGACGACGACACAGCTCAAGTCGTCAGCTAAAACTGTTTAGCCGATGGAAGTTCGGGTCGTCGGCTAAAGTGCAAAGTTACCCGACGACACTTTAAAGTCGTCGGCCATTTTTTTACGGGTCGTCGGCTAAAGTGTGAATTTTGGTAGTGTACTAGATTTGGAACAAACTCTCTATGTGTAACGTGCTTATCGTGCCAATTCTTGGTCCGGTCTTTATAAAGTTTCGCATTCTCGTACGCATTATGACGTATCTCCTCCAGCTCATTCAACTGCAAACAACGCTTTTCACCAGCTGATTTAAGATCAAAATTTAGTTTCTTTATCGCCCAATATGCACGATGCTCCATCTCTACCGACAAATGACAACTTTTCCCAAAAAGCAATCTATACGGTGACATGCCGATAGGTGTATTGTACGTAGTACGGTATGCCCAAAGTGCATCATCAAGTTTAAAGGACCAATCTTTTAGAGACGAGCTGACTATTTTTTCTAAGATCCACTTTAGCTCTCGATTAGATATTTCGATTTGACCACTTGTCTGGGGATGATAGGTTGTAGCAACACGATGAGTGACTCCGTATTTCTTTAAAACCGCATCAAGGAACTTGTTGTCAAAGTGTGAGCCACCATCACTGATAATAGCACGTGGAGTCCCAAAATGCGTGAAAATATATTTTTTATGAATTTGATCACGACATTGGACCCATTTGTTGGTAGTGCCACCGCTTCGACCCACTTCGAGACGTAGTCCACTGCTACTAGAATATAAAGGTTCTTATTTGATGGGGGAAATGGACCCATAAAGTCGATCCCCCATACGTCGAACAATTCAACCTCAAGTATGGTGTTCAATGGAATTTCATGTCGATTTGAGATGTTTCCCGTCCGTTGACACCGATCACACATGGACACAAAGGAATGAGCATCCTTGAATAACGATGGCCAATAGAAACCCGATTGCAAGACCTTTGCCGCTGTTCTATTTCTGCTAAAATGCCCTCCATGGGGTGATACATGGCAATGATTCAGCACACTGTGAATTTCCTCGTCCAGAACACATCTGTGAATGATTCGATCAGGACATCTTTTAAAAAGAAAAGGGTCGTACCACAAGTAATACTTTGCATCTGAAATCAGCTTCTTCTTTTGATGACGCGAGAGATCATTCAGAATTATTTTGCGTGCAAGATAGTTCACTAGGTCAGCGTACCAAGGTGCTTGTTGCGAACCCACCTTGTAGAGATGTTCATCGGGGAAGTTTTCCACAATTTGTGGATGACTCTCTACCTTCTCGAGGGGATTTTCTAAGTATGAAAGGTGATCGACAATGACATTCTCGGTCCCCTTCTTGTCTCGAATTTCCAAATTAAATTCTTATAGGAGAAGCACCCACCTAATCAACCTTGGTTTAGCATCCTTCTTCTCCAAAAGGTATTTGATCGCCGAATGGTCAGTCCACACGACTACTTTCGTTCCCAATAAATAGGCCCGGTATTTATCAAAAGTAAAAATCACGGCCAATAATTCTTTTTCTGTCGTGGCATAATTTCTTTAGGAGTCGTCAAGAGTTCGGCTTGCATAATACACGACGTGAAACTCTTTTCCTCGTCTCTGTCCCAAAATAGCCCCAATGGCAAAATCGCTAGCATCACACATCAACTCAAATGGAAGGCTCCAGTTTGGAGCAACTATGACAGGAGCGGTGCTTAGAGCCTTCTTCAATAGGTCGAAGCTTTCTTTACAAGACTCGTCTAAATCAAACGGGACATCCTTCATGAGCAAATTGCACAACGGCTTCGTGATCTTCGAAAAATCCTTAATAAAACGGCGGTAAAAACCGGCGTGTCCCAAAAACTCCTCACCCCCTTTATAGAAGTAGGCGGAGGCATCTTCTCAATTGTTTCAATTTTAGCCCAGTAGACTTCAATCCCATGGGCAGATATGCGATGGCCTAGTACAATGCCCTCCTGGACCATAAATGGCATTTCTCCCAATTCAACACCAGATTTGTTTCCTTGCATCTCTTTAGGACTTTCTGCAAATTCTGCAAACATAAATCAAACGAATCACCGAAAACAGAAAAATCATCCATAAAAATTTCAATGCAATGCTCTACCATGTCAGAAAAAATAGCCATCATACACCTTTGAAAAGTGGCCGGCGCATTACATAAACCAAACGGCATGCGCCTATAAGCGAAAATGCCATAAGGACATGTAAACGTCGTCTTTTCTTGGTCTTCTGGGGCTATATAAATCTGATTATACCCAGAATAACCATCAAAAAAATAGTAAAAATCATGTCCAGCTAATATATCCAATATTTGATCAATAAACGGTAAAGGAAAGTGGTCTTTTCTAGTGGCTTTATTTAATTTTCTATAATCTATGCACATACGCCACCCCGTAACAATTCCAGTGGGAATTAATTCATTATTATCATTTTGAATAACCGTTATCCCAGCCTTCTTCGACACAACTTGAACCGGACTTACTCACTTGCTATCAGAAATAGGAAAGATCATACCTGCTTCGAGAAGTTTTAAAACCTCGACTTTTACCACCTCTTTCATATTTGGATTTAAACGGCGTTGATGCTCCACAGATGGTTTGTAGTCTTCCTCCATCAAAATCCTATGCATACAAATGGACGGGCTAATTCCCTTGATATCCGCAATAGACCATCCAAAGGCAGATTTGTACTCCCTCAAAACTCTCAATAATTTTTCCTCTTGATCACCCGCCAAAGCGGCAGAAAGAATGACCGGCAGGGAATCATCGGGTCCCAAAAATGCATATTTTAAAAGATTTGGCAGTTGCTTGAGCACTAGCTTTGGGGGCTTCTAAATTGATGGGACAGGTTGAGTTAGTGAACTTCCGAGCTCCTCACATGGTCTACGAGTGAAAAATGGTGGTGACGCATGTAACACCCCTAGTTATTCCAGGTATATTACAGCGCCGTGAGCCCCTCCGTGGGACCCACAAGGCATACAACAAAATGAAGGACAACACAAAGGGTATTCAAAACATATCCAATGTATCCAAGTACCTCACAACACAAAATCAATACCTCCGCAACACAGGCCGGAACATCAAGGAAACTGAAAAAAAAATACTCGTGTATTCAATAGCCATTCCAGTACAACAACACTGAATGGAGGAACACAAAACATAACCGGAGACAAGACACAGTATCACGCTTGCCCATCATCTTCATACCGACCCGATACCAGCCTGTCATCTCTCCTGGAACCTGAAATAGATAAAAAGTATTTCCCCCATAAAGGGGTTAGCCGTCGAATTGCTAGTGCAAGTATATCAAGTATGAAATACAATACTCCTCGACAGTAAAGTAAAGGTAACCGTCAATTAATCAATTCAATATTAGTATTCCGGAATAACTAAATCTCATAGCATCACATCAATACATACATGATCAATTGTGGAACCGCACTAGAGGCTACGGAACCCTCAGAGGACCCGTCGGTGCATCCCGGAGTGGTTAACTCATATTATCCTTGGAATCGCACCAGAGGATGCGAAACACTCAGATGACCCGTCGGCCCATCCCAGAGTGGATATAAATAAACATGCGATTCATATATCTTACTTTCAAAGTCGAGAACGCACAATCATAAATATATACTTGCCTTTGAGACATCGAGAAATCGAACGGAAAAGAGTATGAGTTCGGTAGGCCTAAGAACGCACTTCCGATACCTAAACGATTCATAAGGGATATGATAATCAATAATCCATACTCATAATTCATGAAGAAACTCCCGAAACCCGTCTACGATTCGCGAAAATATAAGGGTAAACAACTAGAGGTTGGAAAATCACCCAAACCCTCACAAGTCCGAACACGGCACAAACTTATCCGTAAAATCATAGGAAAAGCATGTATACGTGGTATATATATCATAATCTCAAGATTCTCAAGCTTCGAACCGGATAAATCGAACGAATCTAAAAAAAACCCAAAATTCCCAAAAATAGTGTTGTAAGGATTTTTACCTTGATTTGGATGATAGGATGGATTAGATGTTGTTAAATCCTTGTTCTCCAACCAAAGATGTTGATATCTGAAGAAGGATTGTCTTCGAACTCTCCAAATCGCCGAAACCCGCTGCTCTCGATCGGAAAAGTGAGAAAGATGAGAAAAATGATGAAATAGAAGTCAATTGTCCAATATATACTCGCTCAGTCTAGCGCATGATACGCCTCTAATATTAGCGTGCGCTAGAGGGGTCACCGGGTAGTCCAGTAGCTTTTGTCGGCCCCGTTAGCATGCGCTAATCGCCTTACTTTAGCGTGCGCTAGCCGAAAATGGTGTCCAGAAATCGGAGTCCAGAACCTACTGTCCTCTGCCCTGCTCAAGTCTTAGCGTGCGCTACGCATCCCTTATGGCGTGCGCTAGCCGAAGCTAGCGTACGTTACCTGATAGTCCAGACAGCCTGATAACCTCACGGCCTCTGCCGACCAGCCCGTTAGCGTGTGCTACGGACGGATGTTAGCGCATGTTACTGACCACGAATAGTGTGCGCTAACGAACTCCTAGCACGCGTTAACTGCCAGTCCAAAAAGCAGGATAAGTTACTGGTTCTGACCAGACTGGTCCCTTAGCGCGCGCTACAGGCCTAAGGCTCAAAGCTAGAGTGCGCTACTCAAGGAGAATTAGCGTGCGTTTGCCTAGGCCTAGCGTGCGTTATTTCTCTGACCCAGAAGACTTCCGCAAGGTCTAAACAACACAATCGTGATCCAAACAAGGTACGAAACTCTATAACAATATCGACAATATCACAAAGAGTTTACAAAGCAATAAAATAGGAAGAACGGCAAAGTCAATCAGTCAATAAAAAGTACGGGTATTACATTCTCCCCCTCTAAAAAGAAGTTTTGTCCCGAAACTTAAGAAATAAAAAGTTCGGGGTACTCCGACCGCATCTTCTCTTCCATTTTGCAAGTCGCCTCCTCGACTCCATGTCTCGACCATTGCACTTTAACCAGTGGAATGGTCTTATGTCGAAGTTGTTTCTCACGACGCTCAAGGATCTTCACGGGTCTCTCCGGAAAGGTAATATCCTCGGGTACGTCAATCTCACTATAGTCGATAACATGGCTCGGATCCGGCACGTACTTTCTCAACTGAGACACATGAAAAACACTATGGACGTGACTCAAAGCTGGAGGCAACGCCAAGAGATAAGCTAAATCTCTAACCCTGTCCCAAATCTCGAAAGGCCCGATATACCTCGGACTAAGTTTCCCCTTTTTCCCGAAGCGAAAAACCCCTCTGGTCGACGACACCTTGAGTAAGACATGATCCCCTACTTCGAACTCCAAGGGTCGATGAAGAATATCAGCATAAGATTTCTGACGGCTCTGGGCAGTCAGCAAACGATCCCGGATGATAGAAATCTTTTCCTTAGTATCCATCAACATGTCCGGCTTCGTTCCAATTAGCTCCGAAGCTTCGTCCCAACATAATGGTGACCTACCGCCTACCATAAAGTGCCTCGATTGGTGCCATTTTGATAGACGTATGCCAACTATTATTGTAGGCAAACTCGATCAACGGCAAGTGAAGCTCCCAATCATTACTCTAATATAGGGCACAAGCCCGCAACATGTCCTCTAATGTCTGAATCGTCCTCTCCGTCTGACCGTTTGACTGATGGTGAAAGGACGTGCTCAATCTCAACTCAGTACCCAAAGCCTGATGAACGGCGTGCCAAAAATACGATACGAAACGACCGTCTCGATCAGAAATAATGGTCTTGGGGGCACCGTGCAATCTTATGATCTCAGCTATAAAGGTTCGAGTCAACCTATCCGGTCCCCAAGTATCCTTAATACCCAAGAAGTGTGCAGACTCGGTCAACCAGTCGATGATTACCCAAATCATATTCATTCCGGCCCTAGTTCTCGGCATGCCAGTGATAAAGTCCATAGAAATGTCTTCCCACTCCCACTCGGGATTGGGAAGCGACTTCAACAACCCCGCTGGTCATTGATGTTCGATCATGACTTGCGGACACGTCAAGCACCGCAATACAAATTCCGTGACATCCTTCTTCATGTTATTCCACCAAAAATTGAGCTTCAAGTATTTGTACACCTTACTCGTTCCGGGGTGGATTGAGTAAGGTGTAGCATGAGCTTCTCGGAGAATTCTCTGCCTCAACTCTAGATCATTCGGAACACAAAGACTGCCTTGAAATCTCAAGATACTATCCTCATGAACCATAAAGCCAGAAGCTTTTCCTTCAATTACATCTTCCATCAGTTGAGAGATCATCGGGTCACTCCACTGTTTCCCTTTGATGTCGTCAACCAAGGACGAAGTAATTTCGAGAGTACACAACTGTCCTCGTACTCGTTGAAGCCAAACTTCTATTCCTTGCTCGATTAAATCCTTCCAAATCTTTGTCTGAGAAGTAAGAACCTCGAGCATCTGGAGGGATGCCGATTTGCGGCTCAAAGCATCCGCGACAATATTGGCTTTACCTAGGTGGTAGAGAATTTCTAAATCGTAATACTTTATCAACTCTAACCAACGTCTCTGTCTCATGTTCAGCTCTTTCTAACTGAAAATATACTTCAGGCTCTTGTGATCGGTATAAATCCGACACGGAGAACCATACAAATAATGCCGCCAAATCTTGAGTTCGAAGACAATTGCGGCCAACTCCAAATCGGGAGTAGGATAGTTCATCTCGTACGGCTTCAATTGTTGTGGCGCAAAAGCTATCCTCTTATCATGCTGCATAAGCACACAGCCAAGACATTGACCCAAAGCGTCACTATAAACCGCAAAGCCCTCACTACCATGTGGTAAAGTTAAAATCGGTGTTGAAGTCAAATGTCTCTTCAGCTCATCGAAGCTCTGTTGTCTCTCATCCGTCCAAACCAACTTTTCTGTCTTCTAGAGTAATTTCGTAAGCGGACGAGCGAGTTTCGAGAACCCCTCAAGAAACCGACGGTAATACCCAGCAAGGCCCAAAAAGCTACGAACTTCCTTAACATTTTTAGGCGGTGCCCAACCTATCACTGCCTCAATATTCTGCGGGTCTACACGAACCCCTTAGGCCGAAATCACATGGCCGAGAAACATAACTTCTTCCAACCAGAATTCACATTTCGATAATTTCGCATAGAGGTGCTCAGTTCTCAAAATATCTAGTACCAAACGTAAGTGTCGGGCATGTTTCTCTTTATCTCTAGAATAAATCAAAATGTCATCAATAAAGATGACTACACACCTGTCGAGGTACTCGATGAATATCTTGTTCATTAACTGCACGAATGCTGCCGGTGCATTAGTCAAACCAAAAGGCATGACTACAAATTCATAATGCCCATATCTCGTCCTAAATGCAGTCTTCGGAACGTCGGACTCTTTCACCCTGAGTTGATAGTACCCTGATCTCAAACAATTTTTGAGAAAACTGCAGCCCCATGCAACTGATTAAATAAACCGTCTATATGAGGCAAAGGATACTTGTTCTTGATGGTCACTTTGTTCAGCTCACGGTAGTCGATGCACAAACATAGTGAACCATCCTTCTTTCTCACAAAAAGGACAGGCGCGCCCCAAGGCGAAACGCTCGGCCTGATGTACCCTTTCTCCAGAAGCTCTCCCAACTGATTCTTTAATTCTTGCATCTCGGAAGGTGCCATCCGATAAGGTGCCTTAGAATTTGAAGCCGCATCAGGCTTTAAATCTATAGAAAATTCTATTTCTCGATCTGATGGTAATCCCGGGAGGTCGTCCGGAAAAACATCGGGATACTCATTAACAACCGGAATCAAAGAGAATTCGACTTCGTTCCCTTCCGTCTTTAAGGCATAACACCAATAGCCCGTACAACCTTTATTCAAAAAATTTACGTCCTTCACGGCACTGATAAGTAACTTGGATTGGCCCAACTTACGTCCCAAAAATGAGTACTCGAATCCATCTTTAGTCATCATGGTTATAACCTTAGTACGGTAATTCATAATCGCTTGGTGACTATCAAGCCAATCCTCGCCGAGGATCACGTCCTCGCCTTCTATATCAACTACAATCAGATTCGATAACCAATCCATGCCGGATATAATCACCGAAAAATATTTAATCTCCCGGTTCCCCACAATTCTATCCCCGCTAGGTAGTTTCACAATGAAGGGATCACAAGCAGTCATACAAGTTATATTCAAACGGCATACACACTCCAAGGAAATGAAAGAATGGGTAGCACCCGTATCAAAAAGTACACGAACTGGATGAGATAAAATATGAATGGTACCTGAGGCCACCGCTTACAAGTCTCGACATCAATAATATATTATGAGTGAATTACATGTATGAATGAACAACAACGTAGGGAATTAATATCCCTTTAACCGAGTAAGAATTAACTTACACAAATACCAGTGAATAAAGTCCTTCCTCGAACAAACGTCCTACATGGAAAATACCTGTCGCTCGAACAACCTTGAATAACATAATTACCAATAAACACTCAATATATGTATTAAGCACGATTATCACCAACTCAAAAGTTGTTACAACAATAACCAAAATTCATTGGGTCATTCTAACGGATACATTGCAAACATTCTCCCGTTGATTACAACTATTCCCCAAAAATATATCGAAAACCAACCTCCAAAAGTAATTCAATCCAACAAAACTTCATTAATGACATCAGTGATCTAATAGGAAACCACAACTCAAGGTTACGACAACATCAATCGGAAACCCCCAAAATATCCAAAGTCAAACCCCAAGGGTTCTTGAATAATTCCCCAAATATACATCAAATCCACAATATACACCAATAAATCCATAGGAATACATGTATTCAAGGTAGATAATCCATATATAACATCTTACAACATCATAGCAAGCTTACACGAAGAGATCGGAAGGAAAACACTCGAACTCCGAAATTCTAGATTCAAGAATGATTACCTTGATTTGATGTGTTGGAGAGGATTAGGTGATGATTAGTCTGACTTAGAAGCTTGAAGATGACGATAGGTGAGTGCAGCTCGAAAAGATCTCTCCAAATCATCTGAAATCGCCCGAACACGCCGGAAGGAGGAAGTGAAATGAAAAATGACGAAACTGGACTGAACTGTCCAATTTATACCTGAGCCAGTTTAGCGCACGCTAACCCCTGATGCTTAGCGTGCGCTGGCGGGCACACCGGTTGGTCCAGTACCCACTGCCTGCATCGTTAGCGTATGCTACATACTTGGTAGCATGTGCTAATGCCTCCTCCTTAGCGTACATTAACCTTGTGTTATCGTGCGCTACCTGAAAATTGATGCCCAGTAACTAGAGTCCAGAACCTACTGTCCTCTGGCCTGATTGAGCCTTAGCGTGCGCTACCCTATTATTAGCGTGCGCTACCAACTAATCCTTGCGTACGCTATGCACACTCTTAGCGTACGCTATGAATTATTTCAACTCAGTCCAGTACCCACTGGACTCTATTCTAATACGCTAGCGCGCGCTGATGGATCCCGATAGAGTGCGCTACACACATCATTTAACGTACATTATACTCCAACTGTAACATGCATTACGAACCTCACTAATCCAGTCCAGTAGCTTCAGGACTGTCTGTCCAAATGCATTAGCGTGCGCTAATACTAAGAGGTTAGCGTGCGCTACCCGTACTCAATTAGCGCACGCTAAGAAGAGTACGTAGCGTGCGCTACTCCTCACGCACAGTCCACCATCCAACACTTGATTATAGCATTTGTTCCAGTTCAATCATCATGTTAATGTCAAGCGCTTTCTCTCTTTTATTCATATGTGCGCTCCTACAGTAATTACTCCTTGTTGTTCATCAATTGGGGCTTTCATCCGTTCAAGTGTAAACTCATCAATCAAAAATATTAGTACATGTTCTAATCATAAGATGGGTCTTTCAAGAATATGATCATAGAAAAATGAGACTAATAAGCAAAAAAAAATGAGTTTAAAAGTTGAACTAGTTTTTGGACTATAAAATATAGATCTAGCTCATTTGAATCATTGTGATTCATTCTTTAGAGCCAATGGCTCTGATACCAATTGTTGCTCCTAAAATTCTAAGGATGGATAGCTATCGCCCTAAATAGCTCAAGAAAGAGTAAAGTGTGGAAGCTTTCAAGTCATTGTATGCATTTGAAAGATGTTGCATACAACAAGCTGCTTAAGGTGCTATAGTTTAAATGCCTACAACAACAATATAAAGTTTGTCAAACTGATGTTTTTAGAAGAGTTGTATTTAGAGCATTGCTGTAATATATAAGTGGATATGCAACAGATAATAAATAAATCAAGAAAAGATTTATAGTCGTACTAAGGTGGGGTAATCCTTCTATATACACTCTGCTCCACAAATGAGAAAATTCACTAGAATCAATGCATACACAACTATATGAAACTAGGAATACACGCAAGCTATATCGTTCACACGGATTTATATTCACTTGTATATATAGCGACACCGTTCACACAGATTGGTGTTCAACTGAACTTGAGCAAACACTCTCCCATATAGGCCAGTGTCCAACTCCCAATAGCAAATACCGCCCACACAGGTTGGTTATTAATTGGCTTCACGACCTACACAAGATCGAACTCCGATCAACACTTGAGAATACAAGATTGATTGTCACCGAACATCTCCCTGAACGTTTAAGCTCTATCTCTGGAATGAGGCTGTTCTGAGCTCGGGATATGGCATTTGGGCTGGTCTGGTCTTTCTTGTCATGTGGACATATGATGGACTTGTACATGAATTTTGTCCCTGTAGACCTCAGTCATTTACATTTCACGACTTATGCATGCTTATATTTATGATAGGTTACTTCATCTTTATATAGTGGGTCGAAGGTAGCCGTTCACTAATATGACCATTGAGGGTTGTTGAAATTTCTGAGATCCCTTAAATCATGGATTTATGGATATGGAAGGTTTTCCTTTCCCAGATTTTCATTTAATGCCATCTTCTCTCTTACCTGTCAAGCTCTACTTTTGTCAGGCACCATTTAATGCGTGTCAAATCCACATTAAATGCTTTCATGTCTACTCTAATAGTTTATCAATAAGCAATCATCCAGCTAATGGATCTTTGTTGTAGCTTCTTGAAAAGTGATTTGTTGTAGTATTTATATTTCACCTATAGAGTCTACAGCTCACCGCTGTATCTTTTCTATTGGACCCTGACTTGTTGTATGATTGTCATCGGCTGTTAGACTCCAAAGTCTTTCTTGCTGTAGTTTCTAACTGTTGTAGTTTCTGAATGTTGTAGAGCTATGTTATAGGTTTTGCACTTATAGAAACTCCAGGAGGATTTATCCCAACAATTTCCCCCTTTTTGATAATACCAAAACCCAATGAATTATAATTGGGCTAAAAGTTGAACATCTCGCAGGCATGTTATAGACATAGCAAGAATGCAGATCCAATCGCTTAGATTTTACAACTTGATCTATGAATGGCTCGAATGAACATTTTTACAGCAAACGTATGCAATATATGGCAAGGATGTAATAAATGAATTATATAAAATTACGAGCTGTAATATTTTAAAAAGACAACAAGCTGTAACTTATGACTTCAGGCTCAAAATAGATATTATAGCACCTTGTTGGAAGCGGAACAGCAAAATGGGCAAGACTCACTGCTTTGAGGTGACATACATGGTCCAGAGCCAAACATCCTTCATTTTCTTGTTCATCCAGCACTCTAACAGTTTTTTATAACTCAGCGTCCAATCCTCGATCGTTGTATCCAATTTTAATTTCATACAGCAAGGGTGAGAGATACTATATTCTTGGCTCCTACAGCATTCCCCCTTAGTTAAAGCATCATATATATGTAAGTATAAGTATGCGTATTCTACAGTGTTCCCCCTTACCCGTTGTATCATACAATCTAAGTGCGGATTGCTGTAATCTTGGGTCCTACAACATTCCCCTGAGTTGATGCACTCTCTGGAACTTAAATACTTTGTATAAGACCTTTTTATGGCTGAAAGATGCTTCATTCACTTGATATATTGGTCAGTGGATACATGGCAACAATTCTACTACATTATCTCTAGAGTGTTGGATTTAATCACACAACCCTCCAACACCTAGCTCCAGTATACTAGATTTGATCAACATGTCCTCCAGCACTTGATTATAACATCTGTTCCAGTTCAATCATCCTGTGAATGTCGAGTGTTTTCTCTCTTTTATTCATATATGTGGTCCTACAGTAATTACTCCTTGTTGTTCATGAGTTGGGGCTTTCATCCCTTAAAAAAACATTAGTACATGTTCTAATCACAAGATGAGTCTGTCAAGAATATGATAATAGAAAAATGAGACTAATAAGCAAAAAAAAAATGATTTTAAAAACTTGAGATAGTTTTTAGACAAAAAAATGTAGATCTAGCTCATTTGAATCATTGCGATTCATTATTTAGAGCCAACGGCACTGATACCAATTGTTGGTCCTAAAATTCTAACGATGGATAGCTGTCGTCCTAAATAAATAAAAAAAGAGTAAAGTGTGGATGCTTTTAGTAAGTCACTCTATGCATTTTAAAGATGTTGCATACAACAAGATGCTTTAGGTGCTATAGTTTAATTGCCTACAACAACAATACAGAGTTTGTTAAACTGATGTTTTTAGAAGAGTTTTCTTTAGAGCATCGCTGTAATATATAAACGGATATGCGAGAGATAATAAATGAAGCAAGACAAGATTTATAGTGGTTCCAATATGGGGTAATGCAACACCCCCAAAACCATCCGGGATATTACAGCGCCGTGGGCCCCGCGCCGGAACCCACCAGGCTAAAAACCATTTTTAAAAATGTTCAAAAACGCCAGAAAGACCGATGACGGTAAAATTTTAAATACTCAAATATTTTTCAAAACAAAGTTCCTAAATACCGTCATAAAATACCAATTAAAAGTACAAGGCAAGGATACCAAAAAGGGCATTTTGAAAGTGTACAAGAGCTGGTAAAATACCGAAAGCCATTTAAAGATACACACGCAGCGGATATAACACAGTATGAAATACATTTACAGCGAAATTATAAAAACCATAAAGAATACTCGAATCCCAATAACCACGCCATAGCCAGTATCACCGGAAAGCTCATCCCTTCATGACCGCTACTAGCTCGAACTCCGAGTACCTAAAAGATAAAGCCCACGATAGGGTCAGCCATAATACTCAACAATGATAACGATCACATCAACATATATAATTACATATCAATGTAATTACAAGGTAACAATACTTCCAATATAGTCTCACCGTAGTAACCATACCAATTCGTGGTAACTCATATCAAATCAACCCTTACCTCAATCCACACCTCGCATTCTCAAGTGACGAATGAATTCAAAAATAACCATCTATACTGTATTCAAGCAATGCCAAGATTCTCGAACATAAATATATCTCCAATATGGAATAACCTGGCCATGTCCAACTCTGTCCGCTGGATCGCACAATCGGATCCCAATTCTGATAAAACCGATATCACACGATACATCTATAGATCAACTGTCTCAAAACAATGGCAAGTCCCAGATATCAATACAAAGTATGAATGCTCACATAATCAATAATAATAATCAACTAATGCATCAGAATGAGAATATCAATGAGATGATAACTCCACACAAGATCGACAAAGGATCAACCATGAACGAGAATATCATGATGTGGTAAACTCCAACAAGATCAATAAAGGATCAACGACCGAGAATACCAACGATATGGTAAACTCCAACAAGATCAATAAAGGATCAACAACGACCGAGAATACAAACGGTAAGGTAAACTCCGAACGGAATCAATAACGAACGAGATTACCAATGATAGGGTAAACTTCAAACAAGATCAGTAGGGAATCAATAACAACCGAGATTGCCAACGATATGGTAATTCCAACAAGATCAGTAGGGACTCAATAACAAACGAGATTACTAATGATAGGGTAAACTCCAAACGAGATTAGTAAAAGGGTCAATAACAAATGAGCTGACCATCGATATGGTAACTTCAAACGAAATCAGTAGGGAATGAATGACAAACGAGATTACCAGCGATATGGTAACTCCAATCGAGATCAGTATGGAATCAATGACAAATGAGATTACCAACGATATGGTAACTCCAACGAGATCGATAAAGGATCAATGGGGACAGATACATGAGAGAATAAATCGTCAACCGTATACAAATCACATATGGGTCCCAGAGACAAACCCGACTATCGAATAGATCCGATTATACATGGACTATGAACGACCAATCAATATGACTCAAGATGGACGTCACGATATGCCCGATCCATGGGTATTGATCAGATACACATATGGTCTCGTACCTAATCAGTCTCACGAAGTACGTCTCGTGTGCACAGTTCAATATGAGGTCGAAACCAACACATACCACACGTGCCCGTCCTGAAAATCTTACACATGACCGATCAGAACGTATCTGACTCCATATATGTCACGATACAACATGACAACGAATCTCGAAGAAACGCATATCCAACAAGGATCAGAAGACTTTCCGAGTGAGCAACGATACCTCGATCATGAAAGAACAACACGACCACAATGTCGTATTTCCGTCAGACAACAGTTCACAACATGCTCAACAATGCATATAATATTAGCACATAAACTCCCAAGGCCGCAGCCAAGGGTCACAGAAGCATCTACTCTGGGATACTCCGGACGTGGGTACCATTCAGGTTTTATCCCGCAACACAGTTCATGCAATCACAAAATACCCCAAGGTCGCAACCAAGGGTCACGCAAGTATCCACATAGGAAATACCCCGGAACATGGGTGCCCTTTAGGTCTTATCCCCCAACACATCGGCCCAACATATCACAGCTCAAAGAAAGAGCACATCAGAAAATGTAACAAACAATGATGCACATTCACCACATGAAGCATCAACACACATGCAATAATGCAACAGGATGATTGTCATAATTTAGCAATATTAATTACCTCAAGCTGGGGACGCTAACCTTTCCACGACCAACATCCCCAAACGAATACACAGTTATCCGAATAATCCAAAATGAAGTACAGTCCATTACTAATACCAAACTACAATCTCGAATTCAATGTTGGCATGATAACTAGCCTTGATATCTAACCTCTCATACAATAGACCAAATATAATTCACGTCTCCGTTTCCACTAGACATATTTAAAATCATATACATTATGATTTATCTCAGTCCAAGCATAATATACATACCATCATTCTGACAATTCATATTCCATAATACCATTGCTATATGAATCATAAATGAAGTGAAATCAAAACCATTTACTAAACATTATGAACTGAGCAAGCATAACTTGCCTCGATATCGATACGATGAAGTTGTTACCAATCACGTCGTCTTCATATACAAGATCCTCAGCCCCGACCAAGGCGATCCATGCATTCTCCAATCTCAACCGCAGCACAGCGGTTGATCCTCAACGATCACATATCGCATCCTAATGCAATAATCAATTAATGATACATTCGATAACAATCAACAACCGATACAACCACCCAATCAAACTCAACGGTTCAACAATATCTTGATCATATACAATACCAAACTAATTCAGCTCGAATAATACGAATCCAAGCCGCAATTCGATAATTGATCAATTCTAACAAGTGTCTCAACATTCTTGATTCCGACTTCAATCTTAATTACGGATTAACACGGGTCATCTTTGTAAATTCATAGAAATACAATTATCGGTTATCATCACGAATAACCATATACCAAAATTAACCGTAATCCTTCCAATTTTCATAAAATCACGACATGTATAACTCAAGAGTTCTTCAAGAATATGATTTAATCCATAATCATGTTCGTAGCCAACAAAATGATGTAATCCAATATGTTCGAACATATAAACCATCATCTAATTCATAATCCAAGACATATCATTTTGTTCCTTAATATAAAATTCATACAACCTCAAGAATCACAACAACAACACCATAACCATCATTATACGAAGAAGAAAGTCAACAGCAATATCAAAATCCCAATCAAAGACAGGAGTTATCCAACATACCTCTTGAAGAAGAATCACAATGATCAACCGCTTCCAAAAACATAAAGAACTCCAAGCTTCAAGCTTCTAATCAACTCATCAAGGTATTTACCAAGGTATAAGGGTCGGAAATAGGATCAGGAGTGGAGGGGAATGAAGTCTGGGAGAAAAAGATATGTATCCTCTCGTGAGGAAATGAAAGACCGACCTTAGTAATATAATCCGTCCAGCACTTTACGTACGTTAACGTCCATTATTAACGTACGTAAGCCCTCATAACGTACGCTACATGTCCTGTTTAGCATACGTTATCGGCATCCAGAGCTCACTGTCTTATTTTGTGGTATGCATTACGTACGTAGATTCCTTGCCATAGCGTACGTAATGTAGCGGTTGAGTTGCTATAGTACTTAACTTGTTTACATACGTAATGCTCCATAAACGTACGTAAGGCGCGAGGTTGACTAGCCTGTCCACATCTGTGCCGAAAGCTTTGAACATCGGGCCCACCCGCCGACCACAGCTCGATCCTGTCCAATTCCCTTCTTAACGTATGTTATGTGCCCAACCTAATGTACGCTAAACTCCCTTCGTTAGGGACGTAAGATACTCTTCTTAGCGTATGCTACGCTTGCACCATTACGTATGTAAGCTCCTATGCTTAACGTAACGTAGTGTCTTCCATACTTAACCATTTCTGCTCCTGTCTGCTGTCTTCAATATACCGACCACATACACGCAACATACTAAATACATATACTCGTTCCGATAACATTCTAATACAATACATATGATGCACGATATCCTCAAATATAATTTTTGACCAAGCACGACAATTATACATAGCCAACCACGGGTATTGATCAGATACACGTCTGGTCTCGTACCTAATCAGCCTCACGAAGTACGTCTCGTGTGCACGGTTCAATATGAGGTCGAAACCAACACATGCTACATGTGGCCGCCCTGAAAATCCTACACATGACCGATCAGAACCTATCTGACTCTAGTTATGTCACGATACAACATGACAACGAATCTCGAAGAAACGCATATCCAACAAGGATCAACAGACTTTCCAAGTGAGCAACGATAACTCTATCATGAAAGACCAACACGACCACAATGTCGTATTTCCATCGGACAACAGTTCGCAGCATGCTCAAAAATGCATATAATATTACCACATAAACTACCAAGGCTACAGCCAAGGGTCACGGAAGCATCTACTCAGGGATACTCCGGACGTGGTTAGCATTCAGGTTTTATCCCGCAACACAGTTCATGCAATCACAAAATACCCCAAGGTCGCAACCAAGGGTCACGAAAGTATCCACACAGGAATATCCCGGAACATAGGTGCCATTTACGTCTTATCCCCCAACACATCAGCCCAACAGATCACAGCTCAAAGAAAGAGCACATCATAAAATGTAACAAACAATGATGCACATTCACCACATGAAGCATCAACACACACATGCAATAATGCAACAAGATGATTGTCATAATTTAGCAATATAAATTACCTCAAGCTGGGGACGCTAACCTATCCACGACCAACATCCCTGAACGAATACATAGTTATCCGAATAATTAAAATTGAAGTACAGTCCATTACTAATACCAAACCACCATCTCGAATTCAATGTCGGCATGATAACTAGCCTTGATATCTAACATCTCATATAATAGACCAAATATAATTCACGTCTCCATTTCCACTAGACATCTTTAAAATCATATACACTATGATTTATCTCAGTCCAAGCATAATATACATACCATCATTCCGACAATTCATATTCTATAATACCATTGCTATATGAATCATAACTGAAGTGAAATCGAAACCATTTATTAAACATTATGAACTTAGCAAGCATAACTTGCCTCGATATCGATATGATGAAGTTGTTTCCAATCCCGTCGTCTTCATATACAATCTCCTCAGCCCCGACCAAGGCGATCCATGCATTCTCCAATCTCAACCGCAACACAACGATTGATCCTCAACGATCACTTATCGCATCCTAATGCAATAATCAATTAACTATACGTTCAATAACAATCAACAACGGATACAACCACCCAATCAAACTCAACAGTTCAATGATATCTTGATCATATATGATACCAAACTAATTCAGCTCAAACAATACGAAGCCGCAATTCGATAATTGATCAATTCTAACAAGTGTCTCAGCATTCTTGATTCCGACTTCCATCTTAATTACGGATTAACACGGCTCATCTTTGTAAATTCATAGAAATACAATTATCGGTTATCATCACGAATAACCATATACCAAAATTAACCGTAATCCTTCCAATTTTCATAAAATCACGACATGTATAACTCAAGAGTTCTTCAGTAATATGATTTAATCCATAATCATGTTTGTAGCCAACAAAATGACGTAATACGATGTGTCTGAACATATAAACCATCATCTAATTCATAATCCAAGACATATATCATTTTGTTCCTTAATATAAAATTCATACAACCTCAAGAATCACAACAACAACACCGTAACCATCATTATACGAAGAAGAACGGCAACAGCAGTATCAAAATCCCAATCAAAGACAGGATTTATCCAACATACCTCTTGAAGAAGAATCACAATGATCAACCGCTTCCAAAAACATCAAGAACTCCAAGCTTCAAGCTTTTAATCAACTCATCAAGGTATTAACGAAGGTATAAGGGTCGGAAATAGGATCAGGAGTGGAGGGGAATGAAGTCTGGGAGAAAAAGATATGTTTCCTCTCGTGAGATAATGAAAGACCGACCTCATAACGTACGCTACATGTCCTGTTTAGCGTACGTTATCGGCATCCAGAGCTCACTGTCTTATTTTGTGGTATGCATTACGTACGTAGCTTCCTTGCCATAGCGTACGTAATGTAGCGGTTGAGTTGCTACAGTACTTTACTTGTTTACATACGTATTGCTCCATACTTAACATACGTAAGGCGCGAGGTTGACTAGCTTGTCCACATCTGCGCCGAAAGCTTTGAACATCGGGCCCACCCACCGACCACAGCTCGATCCTGTCCAATTCCCTTCTTAACGTACGTTATGTGCCCAACCTAATGTACGCTAAACTCCCTTCGTTAGGCACGTAAGATACTCTTCTTAGCGTATGCTACGCTTGCACCATTACGTATGTAAGATCCTATGCTTAACGTAACGTAGTGGCTTCCATACTTAACCATTTCTGCTTCCCGTCTGTCTTCAATATACCGACCATGTACACGCGACATACTAAATACATATACTCGTTCCGATAACATTCTCATACAATACATATGATGCACGATATCCTCAAATACAACTGTCGACCAAGCACGACAATTATACAAAGCCAACCACGGGTATTGATCAGATACACGTCTGGTCTCGTACCTAATCAGCCTCACGAAGTACGTCTCGTGTGCACGGTTCAATATGAGGTCGAAACCAACACATGATACATGTGGCCGCCCTGAAAATCCTACACATGACCGATCAGAACCTATCTGACTCTAGCTATGTCACGATACAACATGACAACGAATCTCGAAGAAACGCATATCCAACAAGGATCAACAGACTTTCCAAGTGAGCAACGATAACTCTATCATGAAAGACCAACACGACCACAATGTCGTATTTCCATCGGACAACAGTTCGCAGCATGCTCAAAAATGCATATAATATTACCACATAAACTACCAAGGCTATAGCCAAGGGTCACGGAAGCATCTACTCAGGGATACTCCGGACGTGGTTAGCATTCAGGTTTTATCCCGCAACACAGTTCATGCAATCACAAAATACCCCAAGGTCGCAACCAAGGGTCACGAAAGTATCCACACAGGAATATCCCGGAACATAGGTGCCATTTACGTCTTATCCCCCAACACATCGGCCCAACAGATCACAGCTCAAAGAAAGAGCACATCATAAAATGTAACAAACAATGATGCACATTCACCACATGAAGCATCAACACACACATGCAATAATGCAACAGGATGATTGTCATAATTTAGCAATATAAATTACCTCAAGCTGGGGACGCTAACCTATCCACGACCAACATCCCTGAACGAATACATAGTTATCCGAATAATTAAAATTGAAGTACAGTCCATTACTAATACCAAACCACCATCTCGAATTCAATGTCGGCATGATAACTAGCCTTGATATCTAACATCTCATATAATAGACCAAATATAATTCACGTCTCCATTTCCACTAGACATCTTTAAAATCATATACACTATGATTTATCTCAGTCCAAGCATAATATACATACCATCATTCCGACAATTCATATTCTATAATACCATTGCTATATGAATCATAACTGAAGTGAAATCGAAACCATTTATTAAACATTATGAACTTAGCAAGCATAACTTGCCTCGATATCGATATGATGAAGTTGTTACCAATCTCGTCGTCTTCATATACAATCTCCTCAGCCCCGACCAAGGCGATCCATGCATTCTCCAATCTCAACCGCAACACAACGATTGATCCTCAACGATCACTTATCGCATCCTAATGCAACAATCAATTAACTATACGTTCAATAACAATCAACAACGGATACAACCACCCAATCAAACTCAACAGTTCAATGATATCTTGATCATATATGATACCAAACTAATTCAGCTCAAACAATACGAAGCCGCAATTCGATAATTGATCAATTCTAACAAGTGTCTCAACATTCTTGATTCCGACTTCCATCTTAATTACGGATTAACACGGCTCATCTTTGTAAATTCATAGAAATACAATTATCGGTTATCATCACGAATAACCATATACCAAAATTAACCGTAATCCTTCTAATTTTCATAAAATCACGACATGTATAACTCAAGAGTTCTTCAGTAATATGATTTAATCCATAATCATGTTTGTAGCCAACAAAATGACATAATACGATGTGTTCTAACATATAAACCATCATCTAATTCATAATCCAAGACATATATCATTTTGTTCCTTAATATAAAATTCATACAACCTCAAGAATCACAACAACAACACCGTAACCATCATTATACGAAGAAGAACGGCAACAGCAGTATCAAAATCCCAATCAAAGACAGGATTTATCCAACATACCTCTTGAAGAAGAATCACAATGATCAACCGCTTCCAAAAACATCAAGAACTCCAAGCTTCAAGCTTTTAATCAACTCATCAAGGTATTAACGAAGGTATAAGGGTCGGAAATAGGATCAGGAGTGGAGGGGAATGAAGTCTGGGAGAAAAAGATATGTTTCCTCTCGTGAGAAAATGAAAGACCGACCTCATAACGTACGCTACATGTCCTGTTTAGCGTACGTTATCGGCATCCAGAGCTCACTGTCTTATTTTGTGGTATGCATTACGTACGTAGCTTCCTTGCCATAGCGTACGTAATGTAGCGGTTGAGTTGCTACAGTACTTTACTTGTTTACATACGTATTGCTCCATACTTAACATACGTAAGGCGCGAGGTTGACTAGCTTGTCCACATCTGCGCCGAAAGCTTTGAACATCGGGCCCACCCGCCGACCACAGCTCGATCCTGTCCAATTCCCTTCTTAACGTACGTTATGTGCCCAACCTAATGTACGCTAAACTCCCTTCGTTAGGCACGTAAGATACTCTTCTTAGCGTATGCTACGCTTGCACCATTACGTATGTAAGATCCTATGCTTAACGTAACGTAGTGGCTTCCATACTTAACCATTTCTGCTCCTGTCTGCTGTCTTCAATATACTGACCATGTACACGCGACATACTAAATACATATACTCGTTCCGATAACATTCTCATACAATACATATGATGCACGATATCCTCAAATACAACTGTCGACCAAGCACGACAATTATACAAAGCCAACCACGGGTATTGATCAGATACACGTCTGGTCTCGTACCTAATCAGCCTCACGAAGTACGTCTCGTGTGCACGGTTCAATATGAGGTCGAAACCAACACATGCTACATGTGGCCGCCCTGAAAATCCTACACATGACCGATCAGAACCTATCTGACTCTAGTTATGTCACGATACAACATGACAACGAATCTCGAAGAAACGCATATCCAACAAGGATCAACAGACTTTCCAAGTGAGCAACGATAACTCTATCATGAAAGACCAACACGACCACAATGTCGTATTTCCATCGGACAACAGTTCGCAGCATGCTCAAAAATGCATATAATATTACCACATAAACTACCAAGGCTACAGCCAAGGGTCACGGAAGCATCTACTCAGGGATACTCCGGACGTGGTTAGCATTCAGGTTTTATCCCGCAACACAGTCCATGCAATCACAAAATACCCCAAGGTCGCAACCAAGGGTCACGAAAGTATCCACACAGGAATATCCCGGAACATAGGTGCCATTTACGTCTTATCCCCCAACACATCGGCCCAATGTATCACACCAAAGAAAGAGCACATCATAAAATGTAACAAACAATGATGCACATTCACCACATGAAGCATCAACACACACATGCAATAATGCAACAGGATGATTGTCATAATTTAGCAATATAAATTACCTCAAGCTGGGGACGCTAACCTATCCACGACCAACATCCCTGAACGAATACATAGTTATCCGAATAATTAAAATTGAAGTACAGTCCATTACTAATACCAAACCACCATCTCGAATTCAATGTCGGCATGATAACTAGCCTTGATATCTAACATCTCATATAATAGACCAAATATAATTCACGTCTCCATTTCCACTAGACATCTTTAAAATCATATACACTATGATTTATCTCAGTCCAAGCATAATATACATACCATCATTCCGACAATTCATATTCTATAATACCATTGCTATATGAATCATAACTGAAGTGAAATCGAAACCATTTATTAAACATTATGAACTTAGCAAGCATAACTTGCCTCGATATCGATATGATGAAGTTGTTACCAATCCCGTCGTCTTCATATACAATCTCCTCAGCCCCGACCAAGGCGATCCATGCATTCTCCAATCTCAACCGCAACACAACAATTGATCCTCAACGATCACTTATCGCATCCTAATGCAATAATCAATTAACTATACGTTCAATAACAATCAACAACGGATACAACCACCCAATCAAACTCAACAGTTCAATGATATCTTGATCATATATGATACCAAACTAATTCAGCTCAAACAATACGAAGCCGCAATTCGATAATTGATCAATTCTAACAAGTGTCTCAACATTCTTGATTCCGACTTCCATCTTAATTACGGATTAACACGGCTCATCTTTGTAAATTTATAGAAATACAATTATCGGTTATCATCACGAATAACCATATACCAAAATTAACCGTAATCCTTCCAATTTTCATAAAATCACGACATGTATAACTCAAGAGTTCTTCAGTAATATGATTTAATCCATAATCATGTTTGTAGCCAACAAAATGACGTAATACGATGTGTTCTAACATATAAACCATCATCTAATTCATAATCCAAGACATATATCATTTTGTTCCTTAATATAAAATTCATACAACCTCAAGAATCACAACAACAACACCGTAACCATCATTATACGAAGAAGAACGGCAATAAAGCAGATCAAAATCCCAATCAAAGACAGGATTTATCCAACATACCTCTTGAAGAAGAATCACAATGATCAACCGCTTCCAAAAACATCAAGAACTCCAAGCTTCAAGCTTTTAATCAACTCATCAAGGTATTAACGAAGGTATAAGGGTCGGAAATAGGATCAGGAGTGGAGGGGAATGAAGTCTGGGAGAAAAAGATATGTTTCCTCTCGTGAGAAAATGAAAGACCGACCTCATAACGTACGCTACATGTCCTGTTTAGCGTACGTTATCTGCATCCAGAGCTCACTGTCTTATTTTGTGGTATGCATTACGTACGTAGCTTCCTTGCCATAGCGTACCTAATGTAGCGGTTGAGTTGCTACAGTACTTTACTTGTTTACATACGTATTGCTCCATACTTAACATACATAAGGCGCGAGGTTGACTAGCTTGTCCACATCTGCGCCGAAAGCTTTGAACATCGGGCCCACCCGCCGACCACAGCTCGATCCTGTCCAATTCCCTTCTTAACGTACGTTATGTGCCCAACCTAATGTACGCTAAACTCCCTTCGTTAGGCACGTAAGATACTCTTCTTAGCGTATGCTACGCTTGCACCATTACGTATGTAAGATCCTATGCTTAACGTAACGTAGTGGCTTCCATACTTAACCATTTCTGCTCCTGTCTGCTGTCTTCAATATACCGACCATGTACACGCGACATACTAAATACATATACTCGTTCCGATAACATTCTCATACAATACATATGATGCACGATATCCTCAAATACAACTGTCGACCAAGCACGACAATTGTACAAAGCCAACCACGGTTATTGATCAGATACACATCTGGTCTCGTACCTAATCAGCCTCACGAAGTACGTCTCGTGTGCACGGTTCAATATGAGGTCGAAACCAACACATGCTACATTTGGCCGCCCTGAAAATCCTACACATGACCAATCAGAACCTATCTGACTCCAGATATGTCACAATACAACATGACAACAAATCTCGAAGAAACGCATATCCAACAAGGATCTGAAGACTTTCCAAGTGAGCAACGATAACTCTATCATGAAAGACCAACAGGACCACAATGTCGTATTTCCATCGGACAACAGTTCGCAACATGCTCAAAAATGCATATAATATTAGCACATAAACTACCAAGGTTGCAGCCAACGGTCACGGAAGCATCTACTCAGGGATACTCTGGACGTGGATACCATTCAGGTTTTATCCCGCAACACAATTCATGCAATCACAAAATACCCCAAGGTCGCAACCAAGGGTCACGAAAGTATCCACACAGGAATATCCCGGAACATGGGTGCCATTTACGTCTTATCCCCCAACACATCGGCCCAACAGATCACAGCTCAAAGAAAGAGCACATCATAAAATGTAACAAACAATGATGCACATTAACCACATGAAGCATCAACACACACATGCAATAATGCAACAAGATGATTGTCATAATTTAGCAATATTAATTACCTCAAGCTGGGGACGCTAACCTTTCCACGACCACCATCCCTGAATGAATACATAGTTATCCGAATAATTAAAATTTAAGAACAGTCCATTACTAATACCAAACCACCATCTCGAATTCAATGTCGGCATGATAACTAGCCTTGATATCTAACATCTCATATAATAGACCAAATATAATTCACGTCTCCATTTCCACTAGACATCTTTAAAATCATATACACTATGATTTATCTCAGTCCAAGCATAATATACATACCATCATTCCGACAATTCATATTCCATAATACCATTGCTATATGAATCATAACTGAAGTGAAATCGAAACCATTTATTAAACATTATGAACTTAGCAAGCATAACTTGCCTCGATATCAATACGATGAAGTTGTTACCAATCCCGTCATCTTCATCTACAATCTCCTCAGCCCCAACCAAGGCGATCCATGCATTCTCCAATCTCAACCGCAGCACAACAGTTGATCCTCAACGATCACTTATCGCACCCTAATGCAATAATCAATTAACGATACGTTCAATAACAATCAACAACGGATACAACCACCCAATCAAACTCAACAGTTCAACGATATCTTGATCATATTGGATACCAAACTAATTCATCTCAAACAATACGAATACAATCCGCAATTCGATAATTGATCAATTCTAACAAGTGTCTCAACATTCTTGATTCCGAATTCAATTTAATTACGGATTAACACAGCTCATATTTGTAAATCCATAGAAATACAATTATTGGTTATCATCACGGAAAAACATATACCAAAATTAACCATAATCCTTCCAATTTTGATAAAATCACGACATGTATAACTCAAGAGTTCTTCAAGAATATGATTTAATCCATAATCATGTTTGTAGCCAACAAAACGACGTAATCCGATGTGTTCTAACATATAAACCATCATATAATTCATAATCCAAGACATATATCAGTTTGTTCCTCAATATAAAATTCATACAACCTCAAGAATCACAACAACAAGACCGTAAACATCATTATACGAAGAAGAACGTCAACAGCAATATCACAATCCGAATCAAATTGAGGATTTATCCAACATACCTGTTGAAGAAGAATGACAATGATCAACCACTTCCAAAAACATCAAGAACTCCAAGCTTCAAGCTTCTAATCAACTCATCAAGTTCTTAACCTATGTATAATGGTCGGAATTAGGATCAGGAGTGGAGGGGAATGAAGTTTGGGAGAAAAAGATGTGTTTTCTCACGTGAGGAAATGAAAGACCGACCTTAGTAATATAATCCGTCCAGCACTTTATGTACATTAACGCCCATTATTAACGTACATAAGCCCTCCTAACGTACGCTAGATGTCCTGTATAGCATACGTTATCGGCATCCAGAGCTCACTGTCTTATTTTCTGGCATGTATTACGTACGTAGCTTCCTTATCATAGCGTACGTAATGTAGCGGCTGACTTGCTACAATACTTTACTTGTTTACGTACGTAATGCTCCATCCTTAACGTACGTAAGGTGCGAGGTTGACTCGCCTGTCCACATCCGCGCCGAAAGCTACCGACACCAGGCCCACCTGCCGACCACAGATCGATCCTGTCGGATTCCCTTCTTAACGTACGTTATGTTCCCAACATAACGTACGCTAAACTCCCTTCATTACGTACGTAAGATACTCTTCTTAGCGTACGCTATGCTTGCACAATTACATAAGTAAGCTCCTATGCTTAACGTACGTAGTGGATTCCATACTTAACCATTTCTGCTCCTATCTGCTGTCTTCAATATACCGACCACGCACGCGACATTCTGAATACATATACTCGTTCCGATAACATTCTCATATGATACATCTGATGCACGATATCCTCAAATACAACTATCGACCAAGCACGATAATTGTACAAATACTCATACAGTATATCCGACATCGAAAACATATCAAGCTTGTAATATCCTAGAATTAAATATAACCTCGATAGATATATTGGTACAGCTGCCAGAGTTCCCAAAATTATTTATCCATACTGTATCGGTCCCACTCTATATAGTACAACTCAGATAAAATAATGTAAAAAATCATAGCGAAATTCTAGGATATTACAGGTAATCATTCTGTATCGACTCTGCTCCACACAGGAGGAAATTCACTAGAATCAATGCGTACACAACTATATAAAACTAAGAATGCACGCAAGCTATATTGTTCGCACAGATTGATATCCACTTGTAATCACAACAACACCATTCACACAGATTGGTGTTCAACTGGACTTGAGCCAACACTCTCCCATAGAGGCCAGTATCCAACTCCTAATAGCTAATACCGCCCACATAGATTGGTTATTAGTTGGATTCACGACCTACACAAGATTGTACCCCGGTGAACACTTGAGAATCAAGTTTGATTGTCACTGAACAACTCTCTGAAAGTTTAAGCTCTATCTCTGGAGTGAGGTTATTCTGAGCTCAAGATATGGCATTTGGGCTCATCTTTCCTTTCTTGTCATGTGGACATATGATGGACTTGTACATCGAATTTGTCCCTATAGACTTCAATCGTTTCCATTTCATGACTTACGCATGCTTATTTCCATGGTAGGGTACTTCATATTTATATAGTTGGTCGAAGGTAGTCGTTCATCAATATGACCATTGAGGTTTGGTGAGATTTCTGACATCCCTGCAATCATGGATTTATGGATATGGAAGACTTTCCTTTCTCATCTTTTCATTTAATGCCATCTTCTCTCTTAGTTGCCAAACTCTACTTTTGTCAGGCGTCATTTCATGCGTGTCAAATCCACATTAAATGCTTCCACAGTTGCTCTAATAGTTTATGAATAAATATTCATCCAGCTAATGGATCTGTTCTGTAGCCTCTTGATAAGTGATTTGCTATAGCATTTATAATCACCTATAGAGCCTACATCTCACCGCTATATCTTTTGTGTTGTAACCTTACTTGTTGTATGATTGTCGTCTGTTGTTGGACTCCAATGTCGTTCTTGCTGTAGTTTCTACCTGTTGTAGTTTCTGACTGTTGTAGAGCTATGCTGTAGGTTTTCTACCTATCAAAACTCCAGGAGGATTTATCCCAACAATTTCCCCCTTTTGATAATGCCAAAACCCAATGAACTATAACTGGGTTAAAAGTTGAACAGCTCGCAGGCATGTCCTTGACATAGTAAGAATGTCGATCCAATCGCTTAGATTTTACAACTTGATCTATGAATGGAACGTAGGCACATTCTTATAGCAAACTTATACAGCATATGGCAAGGATGTAAATAAAAGAATTAATAAAATTACGAGCTGTAATCTTTCAAAAAGACAAAAGCTGCAACTTATGGCTTCGAGCTCTATTATAGCACCTTCTTGGAAGCGGTACAACGAAATGGGAAAGACTAACTGATTTGCGATGACATACATGGTCTAGAGCCTAAATTCTTCATTTTCAGGTTCATTCAGCACTTTAACAGTTTGTTATAACTCCGTGTCCAATCCTCAGTCGTTGTATCCAATTTTAGTTTCCTACAGCAAGGGTGAGAGATACCGTATTCCTGTAGCCTACACCATTCCCTCTTAGTTAAAGCATCATATAGATGTAAGTATGCGTTACCGTAATCTACAGTGTTCCCCCTTTCCCCGCTATATCATACAATGCTATGTGCGTATTGCTGTACTCTTGGTCCTACAATAGTCCCCCTGAGTTGATGCACTATTTGGAACTTAAATACTTAGTATAAGACCCTTTTATGGATGAAAGAGGCTTCATTCACTTGATATATTTTTCATTTATGAGCTTTCATGAACTTTCTCAAGTAAGACCATACAGTGTATTTCAGGTCTGCAGACACATGACAACCATTCTACTACATTATCTCTAGAGTGTTGGATTTGATCACGCGGCCCTCCAACCGGTCCTCCAGCACTTGATTATAGCATTTGTTCCAGTTCAATCATCTTGTGAAGGTCGAGCGTTTTCTCTCTTTTATTCATATGTGCGCTCCTACAATTACTCCTTGTTGTTCTTCAACTGGGGCTTTCATCCCTTCAAGTGTAAACTCATCAATCAAAAATATTAGTACATGTTCTAATCATAAGATGAGTCTGTCAATATGACGATCATAGAAAAATGAGATTAATCAGCAAAAAAATGATTTTAGAAACTTGAGTTAGTCTTTAGACAAAAAAATATAGATCTAGCTCATTTAAATCACTGCGATTCATTTTCCAGAGCCAACGGCTCTAATACCAATTGTTTGTCCTAAAATTCTAAGGATGGATAGTGTAATGCCTAGATAATTATTGTGTATTTTACCTGTACTCGAACTTGTAACATTTGATTATGTGGTATTATTAATCGAAGTGTGGTTTCCCATATTCATATTCCTGTGTTTTTGAGTTTCCAACGCATTCATGCATGCATGTATCTTCACGACATAACGTACACTAGACGTTGAGCATAACATACGCTAAGTGTTGAATGTAACATATGTTATAGTTGTAGCGTAGCATACGTAAGCTTCAGTCAATGGCAGATCGGATAAGGTCGGCGTGTGGGGGCCAGAGGGAGATTCGTCGATATTGCCCGCGTGAACCTGGACGGATTTTCGATAAAGCAGGTCAACGAGGCTTAACGTACATTAGGTATGGGTGATAGCGTGCACTATGCACATGGTTTTACATACGTAGAGGCTTTGTATAACGATACGAGCTTTATGGTGAGCACAGTCTAACTTATAGATATGAGATATCCAAGCAACTGTTCGGCGCAAGGATGAAGGAAGATGAGAAGCTTGGGGACCACGTCCTCAAAATGATATCTATGATCGAGAGATTGGAGGCTCTTGATTTTAAGATGGATACTTCTATTCAAACTGACCTTATTCTACAGTCTCTCCCTGATTCCTTCTCACTGTTTGTATTGAACTTCAACTACAATGAGATTGCATGTAACTTAGCTGTGCTAATGAACAAACTCGTGACCACTCAGTCTCAGATGAAGACTCCGCTGATGAAGGAGTCTGCCCTTGTGATGTCTTCTGGACCTCGGAGGTCTATGAATAAGAAGAAAAAGACCAATAAGCGTACGCTAAGATGCTAACGTACGCTAAGGTTTGAGGATAACGTACGATAAGGCGATAACGTACGTAATGTTTTGCCCTTAACGTCCGTAACGTGTTAAAATCTATTTATAGACCTCAACCTCCATTTCATTTCCTCCTCACTCCATGGCCGATTTTTGTAACCTGAGAACTCCCCAGCACCATAAATCTCTCATATCATCATCTCAGCTCGATTTAAAGGATCGTAGACCCTTGTGGATTGGTGTTCAAGCTTTCGGTTTTAAGTTTCACCAAGTATTCGTTGTTCTTCTCTATATTGAGGTATGTTGATCCTTCACCAACTAGATTACATGTTCTTGATGATGTTTTGAACCTGTTTTTGATATTTCCAGGTTCGTTATTATCATGAGGAGTCGAAAACCTTGTTTTTATAAGAATAGATTCGGTGATACTTTGGCTCTCGTTCGTTGTTAAGAGTATTAATCGAACCTTGTTGAGATAGAACCTTAGGATGTAGTGTCCTGAGTTTGTTATGAATTTATGAGCACGATTCTAGTAAGTTTTCTGAGATTACTAAGATATTTCACCGAGAATAATTCGTGTTTTGATATAAGTGTTTGGTTTATCAAACTTCATCATATTCATGCTTGAAATGAATCGGCTATGTCGATAGAATCAACCCGGAACACTGTAGTATCATTCCCTTGTGAAGTACGCTTGGTATGCTTGTATCTTGAAGCACACTTTTGGTAAATTGTAAGAGCCGAACCATATGTATATATATTGGAAGTCAAAATCAAGATTGAAGTTTAGATTGTGGTGACTTGTATATCCATGTATCCATAGACGTCGACATTTCAGCTCCAATATGGTCATTCGATTCATATAGAGTATGTCATTTTTCCGGCTTAGCTTTCATCGAGTAGATAAACCGTGAACCGGCCTTACGATGATGTTAACTCGGATAATGACTTAGGACGTTCGGTGCTCGTACGTTAGTTTTGAGACGTATGTTGAATCCCTTGTTATTTCTTTTGAACAAGGTCCGAGCCTTGCAAGGTGATTGATCGAAGGGCGGCAACCTTCGGGCGGGTTGACAGTCATTGGAGTATTTAATTCTTGCCATCTTTAAGGCAAGTATCGTTATTTGACTATTGGTTTAATGTTGATGATTTTGATCATGCATATTGTTATTCATGTTATTGAACATGTGATCATTCAGGTTGAATTGTCATGATGTCGATCAGGTTATTGATTCATATGTTGTTCATGTTGATGGACATATCGATTTGCATATGTATATGCATAGTTGTACTGTATATGTTGTATTGATCTGAAGGGACCGTGTGATCTATGCTGAGGGCACTGGATCAGTTGTCCACCTCGTGTTGGTCCGGCGGGATCATCTTGGGATCTATGCTGAGGGAGCTGGATCATTGGATTACCCTGTGTTGTGTTGATGGAATCATATGGATTCACATCGTTGGATTTCGGTAGATGAAGTCCGCGTTTGTATTTTGCTATGTATCGTTGTTCCATATCTGATTTTGTATATTATGATACTTGTACTAGCATCGTTTTGCTAAACCCTGTGGGGGTGGACATTTGTTTTGATGTTTAGGTAGCCGAGGAATGGGGAAGCAACCACAGTACCGACATGATGACGAGGGGGCTCAGTGATGTTATCTGTTGTATTGTTCTGTTATTCTGGTTTGTTTTTAGTACTCGAGTATATGTATTTCTTTTGATGATTTGTGAACTTCGTAATAATGGATTGTTTCTGGTTGCTTGGATGATTAAATCGGTATTAATTTAGTCAACTTTTGGTGGTAGTTTCGTATTGTTCAGTAGTTCTGTTAATTAGCCTTGTAGATCCTTATATAAAGGGTTTACGGTGCTGTAATTATTCCGAATATCTCGGGGTGTTACGGAATATGGTATCAGATCTATGATTCATGGATATCTTGGCAGTTGGGTTTAGTTGGGTCTGTTTATGACGTTTGATTTATTGGTCGCGTATAACATCACTATACAGCCAGCGTCGTCATGTAGACCGTGGTTGTAAGTTTCCTAATCTCATATACTACCATTTTAATTATTTCGTGTTTTGTGGATATTGATGAATTTTAGAATATTTTGCTCTGGGTATTGAGTATTTGTGTTTACAATATGTTGAGAGGAGGTCGTGGACGCGGACACGGTCGTGGATGCGGACGTGGTAATGTGAGACAGGAAGATTCGTCGTCTACCCCGGATTTGTCGGCTAATCGAGCTGATTCTCGTTCTTGCGGACAACAGGAATCGGTGAATAATGACGAGCACGAACTATGGAGTAAGATGTAAATCCTAACATGCCGGGAATGGTTCAATAAGTGGTCACTCAGATGACCCAATTTGCTCAGGTGGTTGACCGCATTCAAGCGACGATGGGCCAACAGTATAACGAAGACAATCGGGGAGACAAGTGGCTATCAGAAGTTGTCAAATCACACCCACCAAAATTTGACGGTTCCACAGAGATGCCTTCTTCGGACCACTGCTGAAGGGACTGGAGAAGATATTTGCAGTAATTAACTGTCCCGATGACTGAAAAGTTCCGATCGCTCAGTGTTTTCTGACTGGGGAATCTTTCGACTGGTGGGAAGCCATTCGACCTGATGATCATCATGCTGACTGGACAGAATTTAAATTAATGATGGAAGCACAATATTGCCCTCGTCCAGTTAGAGAGGATAGAGTCTGAGAGTTTTTCTCACCGCAAAATATGGAGGCATCTGTGACAGATATGATTAAGACTTTTAATCACCAGCTGACCTTTGTGTGACATCTGGTCCGAACCGAAGTAGAAAATATTTTTCACTTCGACATGCGAATGAAGCCGGTGATCCAACAATATATGTCGGGATTTGAATGTACTACTCTCCGACAGTATCAGGACAAGGATCTAGCTTACGAAACGAAAGAGACAGCAGTGGAGAAATTTGTGGAAGCAAAGAAGCAGAAAGTGTCTATCAACTTCACTGAGAACACGAGTGGTGGGCCACGCAAGGGCCAGTCCTCATTCCATTCATCTAAGAGGCCTCCTTATCCTTCTCGAGGTGGAAATAAGTTCAGAACGGAATCGACGGCTACCAACGCAGCGAAGAAGTGTTATAACTGTGGATGACCAAGGCATGTTCGGTGTGATTGCTGTGCTCCTTTTGTGACCTGTTTTGAATGTGGGCAATAAGGGTATTGAGCGACTTTTTTGTGGAAATGTGACTAGATAGTTTGGGGGTCACACTTCAGCAAAAGTTCCAAAAGATACTAGTGTGAACCTGACACAGCAGAGTGGACTTCAACAGCAAAATTTTGGGAAAAGAGAAGCATCCAGTGCTGGTTCCGTTCCTCCACGCCTTTATGGGATAAGGAGGTGAGATGATCAGAACACTGCTGTTGCATCAGGTACGATTTAGATTCTTTTGCAACTAGTTAGTGTCTTATTCGACTCAAGAGCTATGCATTCTTTCATATCATTGAACTGTGTTAATCGTTTGAAAATCTCGTGTTTGAATGATTGTGAACCTTATGTTGTGAGTTTGCCATGTGGAGAGAGAATTGTGGGAAATCTAGAAACTAGAGATTTTCCTGTGCCTATAGGAGGGAGAAATTGGCCATCAAATCTTATTGTGATCGACATCCATGGTGACGATTTAATTCTTGGAGATGATTGGCTCAATTGTTATGGGGCTATTTTGAATTATCGGAAGAGAGTTATCTCGATTATTGCTGATGACGGATCTGAACACTTATTCGAAGGATGGAGACCAGAAGTTCACGGAAAGTGATCAAATCCATGAAAGCAATTAAATTGCTGAAATAAGGTTGTACTGGGTTTTGGTGTTATGCCATGAAGAAGGAAGAAGGAGTAGAGCTCTCATCTATTCAGTTGTGAACGAATTCTCAGACGTATTCCCTGACGAACTACCTGGATTACCTCCACGAAGGGCTATAGAGTTTAATATCGAATTAGAACCAGGAGCCACACCTATTTCTAGATCACCATACCATATTGCGCTAACCGAGATGTACGAGTTAAATAAACAGCTTGAGGAATTGTTGCAGAAGGGTTACATTCAACCTAGTGTCTCTTCTTGGGGTGCCCCTGTTTTTTTTTTTTGTTCGAAAGAAAGATGGATCCCTCCGATTGTGTATTGATTACAGGGAGATTAACAAGGTGACGATCAAGAATAAATACCCATTACCTCGAATCGATGATTTATTTGATCAACTGCAAGGGGCGACGGTATTCTCGAAGATTGACTTGAGATCGGTATACCATCAGTTCAGGATTAAAGAATCTGATATACCGAAGTCCGCTTTCAGATCCCGGTACGGGCACTATGAGTTTGTGGTAATGCCGTTTGGACTTACTAATGCTCCTGTGGTATTTATGTAATTTATGAATCGGGTATTCTTAGAATACTTAGATAAATTCATAGTTGTTTTCATTGACGATATCTTGATCTATTCGAAGGATCCAGAAGAGCATGTAGAACATTGCGTATTGTTTTGAGAACATAGAGGAATGAACAGCTTTATGCAAAACTTCCCAAATGCGAGTTCGGGATTAAGGAAGTAACGTTCCTTGGTCATGTGATATCAATCTACAGAGTACAGGTAGACTCGAAGAAAGTTGAGGTAATCTTGGAGTGGGAATCTCCTTAGAACGTGAAGGAAGTCCGAAGTTTCTTAGGACTTGCTGGGTATTATCGTCGTTTTGTGGAAGGATTTTCTAAAATTGATTATCCGTTTACTCAGCTATTGCAGAAGGCTCAAAAATTTGTGTGGGACGAGAAATGTCAGACTAGTTTTGATGAACTTAAGCGAAGAATGACAATGGCGCCAATATTAGCACTACCAGATGGAACTGATGGGTTCGTGGTTTTCAGCGATGCTTCAAATCAGGGTCTGGGTTGCGTGTTGTTGCAGAAGGATATGGTGATTGCCTATGCCTCTCGAAGTTGAAACCGTATGAGGTTAACTACCCGACACATGATTTAGAGTTAGCAACCGTTGTCCTAGCCCTGAAGATTTGGCGACATTATTTGTACGGCACTCACTGTCAGATCTTCACAGATCACAAGAGCCTCAAGTATATTTTCAGTCAAAAGGAATTAAACATGAGACAGAGTAGATGGATGGAATTGATCAAAGATTACGACCTGGAAATTCTTTATCATCCAGGCAAGGCGAACGTGGTAGCTGATGCACTGAGCCGCAAACCTATTTCTATTCGAATGTTGGAATCACTTACGTCCCAGTCTAGCATTCAATGAGAATTGATTCGCGAAGGAATTGAAGTATGGTCGCAAGGAGTCCAAGGGCAACTGTGTGTGATGAAAATAACTTTGTCATTAATCGAAGAAATCAAATCAAAGTAGTTGGATGATTCTCTGATTATTCGGTTACGTGATGAAGTGGATAAGGGGAAGGCCCCAGGATTTGTAATATATGATAATGGAGTTCTGAGTTTCCAGAGTCGATTGCATCCCTGATGACGATGCTTTGAAACAGACGATCATAAAAGAAGCTCACAGTGCACCATATTCTATTCATCCGGGCACCAGTAAGATGTATAAGGATCTAAAGCAGAATTTCTGGTGGGGAAATATGAAGAAAGACATAGCAGAATACATCTCGAAGTGTTTAACTTGTCAACAAGTTATGATTGAACATCAGCGACCTGCCGGAATATTGAAGCCCCTTCCGATTCCTGAATGGAAGTGGGAGGATATATCGATGGACTTTATCACCAATATGCCAAGGACCAGAAGGGGGATGAACATGATTTGGGTGATAGTTGATCGTCTAACCAACTCAGCTCATTTTCTAGGTATTAAGAATATTTGGGGACCAGAGAAGTTGGCACGGGTGTTTATTGCAGAGATAGTCCAATTGCATGGTACGCCGAAGAGCATTATTTCGGATTGGGATGGTCGTTTTATGTCATACTTTTGAAAGGCAGTTCATAAAGCCTTGGGAGCCGAGCTGAATTTTAGCACAGCTTATCATCCTCAGATGGATGGACAGTCCGGAAGGACTATTCAGATAGTGGAAGATATGCTAAGAGCTTGTGCCTTAGATTGGTCGACTGATTGAGAGGTTCATTTTTCGTTGATTGAATTCACCTACAACAATAGTTGGCATGCTTCCATTAAGATGGCACCGTTTGAAGCGTTATACGGGAGAAGATGCACATCACCTCTGTGTTGGGAGGATTTGTCTGACTCGATCAGGACAGAACCAGAATTGATATTACAAACTCAAGAGAAGGTAGCTCTGATTCGTGAAAGGTTGTTGACTGCTCAGAGTCGACAGAAGTCTTATGCAGACGTGCGTCGTCGCCCGTTAGAGTTTGAAATTGGGGACCACGTGCTCTTAAAGGTTTCTCCTACTTGGGAAATCTTTCGTTTTGGGAGGAAAAGAAAGCTGAGTCGAGATATATCGGACCATTCGAGATCCTCAAAAGAGTTGGGGAGTTGGTGTACTGGTTGGCCTTACTGCCATCGCTGAGTCACGTTCATAATGTGTTCCACGTATCCCAATTATGGAAATATGTACCGGATCCCAGTCATATCATCAATTTTGGTGAGATTGAAGTGGCTAATGATGGCACGTTCGAAGAGAAGCCAATCAAGATACTCGAGAGTCGAGTGAAACAATTGAGGAATAAATCAATCTCCTTGGTTAAAGTTCAGTGGTCTCGACATGGAGTCAAAGAAGAAATTTGGGATACTGAGAATAGTATGAAGCGAGATACCGGGAATTGTTTTCGTCTTAAGTTTCGGGATGAATCTTCTTTTAGAGGGGTAGAATGTAATGCCCAGATAATTATTGTGTATTTTACCTGTATTCGAACTTGTAACATTTGATTATGTGGTATTATTAATCGAAGTGTGGTTTCCCGTATTCGTATTCCTGCATTTTTGAGTTTCTAATGCATTCATGCATGCATGCATCTGCACGACATAACATACGCTAGCGTTGAGCATAACGTACACTAAGTGTTTGGATATAACGTACGTTATAGTTGTAGCGTAGCATATGTAAGCTTCAGTCATGGGCAAATCGGATAAGGTTGGTGTGTGGGGGCCATAGGGAGATTTGTCGATATTACCCGCATGAACCTGGGCGGCTTTTCGATAAAGCAGGTCAACAAGGCTTAACATACGTTAGGTATGGGTGATAGCGTGCACTATGTACATGGTTTTACGTACGTAATAGAAGCCAGAATTGAGGCAGTGAGTACTGCCAGACGCTAATGTACGCTAAGGTTTGAGGATAGCGTACGCTAAGGCGATAACGTACGTAAGGCTTTACCCTTAACGTACGTAACGTGTTAAAATCTATTTATAGACCTAAACCTCCATTTCATTTCCTCCTCACTCCTTGGCTGATTTTTGTCACCTCAGAACTCCCCAGCACCATAAATCACTCATATCATCATATCAGCTCGATTTAGAGGATTGTAGACCCTTGTGGATTAGTGCTCAAGATTCAGGTGTTGAGTTTCACAAAGTATTCATTGTTCTTCTCTATAGTGAGGTATGTTGATCCTTCACCAACTAGATTACATGTTCTTGATGATGTTTTGAACATGTTTTTGAGATTTCCAAGTTCGTTCTTATCATGAGGAGTCGAAATCCTTGTTTTTAGAACAATAGATTCGGTTATACTTTGGCTCTCCATCGTTGTTAAGAGTATTAATCGAACCTTGTTGAGATAGAACCTTAGGATGTAGTGTCCTGAGTTTGTTATGAATTTATGAGCATGATTCAAGTAAGTTTTCTGAGATTACTAAGATATTTCACCGAGAATAATTCGTGTTTTGATAGAAGTGTTCGATTTATCAAACTTCTTCATATTCATGCTTGAAATGAATTGGCTATGTCGATAGAACCAACCCGAAACACCATAGTATCATTCACTTGCGAAGTACACTTGGTATGTTTGTATCTTGAATCACATTTGGTAAATGGTAAAAGTCGAACCATATGTATATATATTGGAAGTCGAAATCAAGATTGAAGTTTAGATTGTGGTGACTTGTATATCCATGTATCCGTAGACATTGACATTTCACCTCAAATATGGTCATTCAATTTATATGGAGTATGTCATTTTTCGGGCTTAGCTTTCATCGAGTAGATAAATCATGAATCGGCCTTACGATAATGTTAACTCAGATAATGACTTAAGACGTTCGGTGCTCGTACATTAGTTTTGAGAAGTAGGTTGAATCCCTTGTTATTTCTTTTGAACAAGGTCCGAGCCTTGCAAGGTGATTGATTGAGGGGCGGCGACCTTCGGGCGGGTTAACAGTCGTTGGAGTATTTAATTCTTGCCATCTTTAAGGCAAGTATCGTAATTTGACTATTGGTTTAATGTTGATGATTTTGATCATGCATATTGTTATTCATGTTGTTGAACATGATATCATTCAAGTTGAATTGTCATGCTGGCGATCAGGTTATTGATTCATATGTCGTTCATGTTGATGGGCATATCGATTTGCATATGTGTATGCATAGCTGTACTGTATATGTTGTATTGATCCGAAGGGATCTGTGATCTATGATGAGGGCGCTGGATCAGTTGTCCACCTCGTGCTGTCCCTACGGGATCTTTTTGGGATCTATGCTGAGGGCGTTGGATCATTTGACGGGTTTTCCACCTCGTGTTGGTCCGACGGGATCATCTTGAGATCTATGCCGAGGGCGCTGAATTATTGGAATACCTTGTGTTGTGTTGATGGAATAATGTGGATTTACATCGTTGGATTCCGGTAGAGGAAGTCCTCGTTCGTATTTTGCTATACATCGTAGTTGCATATCTTATTTTGTATATTATGATACTTTTACTAGCATTGTTTTGCTAACCCCTGTGTGGGTGGACATTTGTTTTGATGTTCAGGTAGCCGAGGAGCGGTGAAGCAACCATAGTACCGACATGATGACGAGGGGTCTCGGTGATGTTATCCGTTGTATTGTTCTGTTATTCTGGTTTGGTTTTTAGTACTCAAGTACGTGTGTTTCTTTTGATGATTTGTGAAGTTTGTAATAATGGATAGTTTCGGGTTGTTTGGATGATTAAACCGGTTATTAATTTACTCAACTTTTGGTGGTACTTTCGTATTGTTCAGTATTTCTGTTAATTAACCTTGTAGATCCTTATATAAATGGTTTGCGGCGCTGTAACTATTCCGAATATCTCGGGGTGTTACAGAATATGGTATCAGATCTAAGATTCAAGGATATCTTAGCAGTTGGGTCTGTTTATAACGTTTGATTTATCGGTTGCGTATAACATCACTGTACAGCCAGTGTCGTCATGTGGACCGTGGTTGTAAGTTTCCTAATCTCATATACTACCATTTTAATTATTTCGTGTTTTCTGGATATTTACGAATTTTAGAATATTCTGCTCTGGGTATTGAGTATTTGTGTTTAAAGTATGTTGAGAGGAGATTGTGGACGAGGACGCGGTCATGGGCGCGGACGTGGTAATGCGAGATAGGAAGATTCGTCGTCTACCCCAGATTTTTCGGCTAATCGAACTGATTCTCATTCTGGCAAACAATAAGAATCGGTGAATAACGACCGAGCATGAACTATGGAGGAAGATGCAAATCCTAACATGCAGGGAGTGCTTGAACAAGTGGTCACTCAGATGACCCAATTTGCTCAGGTGGTTGACCGCATTCAAGCGACGATGGGCCAACAGCATAACGAAGACAATCGGGGAGACAAGTGGCTATCATAAGTAGTAAAATTACACCCACCAAAATTTGACGGTTCCACAGAGATGCCTTCATGGGACCACTGGCTGAAGGAACTGGAGAAGATATTTGCGGGAATTAACTGTCCGGATGATCAAAAAGTTCCGATCGCTCAGTGTTTTCTGACTGGGGTAGCTTTCGACTGGTGGGAAGCCATTCGACCTGAGGATCATCATGCTGACTGGACAGAATTTAAATTAATGATGGAAGCACAATATTACCCTCGTCCAGTTAGAGAGGATAGAGTTTGAGAGTTTTTCTCACCGCAAAATATGGAGGCATCTGTGATAGATATGATTAAGACTTTTAATCACCAGCTGACCTTTATGCGACATCTGGTCCGAACCGAAGCAGAAAAGATTTTTCACTTCGACATGCGAATGAAGTCGGAGATCTAACAATATATGTCGGAATTTGAATGTAATACTCTCCGACAGTATCAGGACAAGGCCCTGGCTTACGAAATGAAAGAGACAGCAGTGGAGAAATTTGCGGGAGCAAAGAAGAAGAAAGTGTCTGGCAACTTCATTGAGAACAAGAGTAGTGGGCCCCACAAGGGCCAGTCCTCATTCCATTCATCCAAGAAGCCTCTGTATCCTTCTCGAGGTGGAAAGAAGTTCAGAACAGCATCGACGGCTACCGACGCAGCGAAGAAGTGTTATAACTGTGGACGACCAAGGCATGTTCGGCGTGATTGATCCGCTCCTTCTGTGACCTGTTTTGAATGTGGGAAAGAAGGGCATCGAGGGACTTTTGCGGAAATGTGACTAGATCGTTTGGGGGTCGCACTTCAGCACAAGTTCCAAAAGAGACAAGTGTTAACCTGACATAGCAGAGTGGTCTTCAACAGCAAAATTTTGGGAAAAGAGAAGCATCCAGTGCTGGTTCCGTTCCTCCGCGCCTTTATGAGATGAGGAGGTGAGATGATCAGAACACTGCTGTTGCATCAGGTACGATTCAGATTCTTTTGCAATCAGTTAGTGTCTTATTCGATTCAAGAGCTATGCATTCTTTCATATCATTGAACTGTGTTAATCGTTTGAAAATCTCGTGTTTGAATGATTGTGAACCTTATATTGTGAGTTTGCCGAGTGGAGAGAGAATTGTGGGAAATCTAGAAATTAGAGATTTTCCTGTGACTATAGGACATAGAAATTGGCCATCAAATCTTATTGTGATCGACATCCGTGGTGATGATTTAATTCTTGGGGACGATTGGCTCAATCGTTATGGGGCAATTTTGAATTATCGGAAGAGAGTTATCTCGATTATTGCTGATGACGGATCTAAACACTTATTTGAAGGATGGAGACCAGGAAGCTCAGGGAAAGTGATAAAAGCCATGAGAGCGATTAAATTGCTAAAACAGGGTTGTACCGGGTTTTGGTGTTATGCCATGAAGAAGGAAGAAGGAGTAGAGCTATCATCTTTTCAGTTATGAACGAATTCTCAGATGTATTCCCTGACGAACTACCTGGATTACCTCCACGAAGGGATGTAGAGTTTAATATCGAAATGGAACCAGGAGCCGCACCTATTTCGAGTGCACCATACCGTATGGCGCCAACCGATATGTACGAGTTAAAGAAACAGCTTGAGGAATTGTTGCAGAAGGGTTACATTCAACCTAGTGTCTCTCCTTGGGCTTCCCCCGCTTTTTGTTTGAAAGAAAGATGGATCCCTCCGATTGTGTATTGATTACAGGGAGCTTATCAAGGTGACGGATCATGAATAAATACCCATTGACTTGTATATCCATGTATCTGAAGACATCGACATTTCACCTCCAATATGGTCATTCAATTCATATGAAGTATGTCATTTTTCCAGCTTAGCTTTCATCAAGTAGATAAATCGTGAACCGGCCTTACAATAATGTTAGCTCGGATAATGACTTAGGACGTTCGGCGTTAGTTTTGATAAGTATGTTGAACCCCTTGTTATTTCTTTTGAACAAGGTTCGATCTTGCAAGGTGATTCATCGAGGGGCGGTGACCTTCGGGCGGGTTGACAGTCGTTGGAGTATTTAATTCTTGCCATCTTTAAGGCAAGTATCATAATTTGACTACTGGTTTAATGTTGATGATTTTGATTATGCATATTGTTATTCATATTGTTGAACATGAGATCATTCAAGTTGAATTGTCATGATGTCGATCAGGTTATTGATTCATATGTTGTTCATTTTGATGGACATATCGATTTGCATATGTGTATGCGTAGTTGTACTCTATATGTTGTATTGATCCGAAGGGATCGTGTGATCAATGCTGAGGGCGCTGGATCAGTTGTCCACCTCATGTTGGTCCGACGGGATCATCTTGGGATCTATGTTGAGGGCGTTGGATCATTGGACGGGTTTTCCACCTCGTGTTGGTCCGACGGGATCATTTTGGGATCTATGCTGAGGGCGCTGGATCATTGGATTACCCTGTCTTGTGTTGATGGAATCATGAGGATTCGCATCTTTGGATTCCGGTAGAGGAAGTCCGCATTTGTATTTTGCTATGCATCGTTGTTGTATATCTGATTTTGTATATTATGATACTTATACTAGCATCGTTTTGCTAATCCCTGCGGGGGTGGATATTTGTTTTGATGTTTAGGTAGCCGAGGAGCAGGGAGGCAACCACAGTACCGACATGATGACGAGGGGGCTCAGTGATGTTATCCGTGGTATTGTGTTGTTATTCTGGTTTGGTTTTTTGTACTCGAGTACGTGTGTTTCTTTTGATGATTTGTGAAGTTTGTAATAATAGATTGTTTCGGGTTGTTTGGATGACTAAACCGGTTATTAATTTACTCAACTTTTGGTGGTACTTTTGTATTGCTTAGTATTTCTGTTAATTAGCCTTGTAGATCATTATATACAGGGTTTACGGCGCTGTAATTATTACGAATATCTTGGGGTGTTATAGATAGCTATCGTCCTAAAAAGCTAAAGAAAGAGTAACGTGTGGAAGCTTTTAGTAAGTCACTGTATGCATTTTAAAGATGTTGCATACAACAAGCTGCTTAAGGTGCTATAGTTTCAATGCCTACAGCAACAGTACAAAGTTTGTCAAACTGATGTTCTTAGAAGAGTTTTATTTAGAGCATTGCTGTAATATATAAGTGGATATGCGAGAGATAATAAATGAATCAAGACAAGATTTATAGTGGTTCGAAGGTGGGGTAATCCTTCTATATCCACTCTACTCCACAAAGGTGGAAATGCACTAGAATCAACAAGTACACAACTATATGAAACTAGGAATACACTCAAGCTATATCGTTCACACATATTGATATACACTTGTATACACAGCAACACCGTTCACATAGATTCGTGTTCAACTGGAACCAACATTCTCCCATACAGGCCAGTGTCCAACTCCCAATACCGCCCACACAGGTTGGTTATTAGTTGCTTCATGACCTACACAAGATCGTACCCCGGTCAACACATGAGAATACAAGTTTGATTGTCGCTGAACAAGTCTCTGAATATTTAAGCTCTATCTCTAGAGTGAGGCTGTTCTGATCTCAAGATATGGCATTTAGACTCATCTTGTCTTTGTTGTCATGTGGAGATATGATGGACTTGGACACCGATTTTGTCCCTGTAGACTTTAGTCATTTCCATTTCATGACTTATGCATGCTTATTCTTATGGTAGGGTACTTCATCTTTATATAGCTGGTTGAAGGTAGCCGTTCACCAATATGACCGTTGAGGGTTGGTGAGATTTTTGACATTCCTAGAATCATGGCTTTATGGATATGGAAGACTTTCCTTTCTCAGCTTTTCATTTAAAGCCGTCTTCTCTCTTAGCTACCAAACTCTACTTTTGTCAGGCGCCATTTAATGCGTGTCAAATCCGCATTAAATGCTTTCTCATCTACTCTAATAGTTTATGAAAAAAAAAATTTATCCAGCTAATGGATATTTGCAGTAGCCTCTTGATAATGGATTTGCAGAGACTGTTTGGTGAATAAGTTGTATAAGTGCTTTACTTGTGCGTAAAAGTCTAAGTAGAAGCAGAGTAAGATATCTAAAGCACTTCCCTCATAGGGAGTGTTTGCCCCCTATTTTATTCCCAATCGGTTGGTTCGTATTTTTTTTAGATGTTAATTTTGAGCATTGCATTGTGATTTTTATGTCTTGTAAAAATTAATAGGAGTGTTGTGTGAATACTTTGAGAAATATGTTTGGATTGTATTATGAATTCATTGTGAAAAATAATTAGATTGCATTCAGAGAACAATGGGGTTTTATTATTTTTTTTGTATTTTTTCAACATTTGTGACTTCTAAAAACAGTCACAAGATAGTCAAGAAAAATGATATTTGTGACTGTCCATGGAAGTCACGAAAGTTGAAATTCGTGACTGCTAATGACTGTCACAAAAGTTGAATTTCGTGATTGCTAATGACAGTCATAAATGATATTTGTGAATGCCATAAAAAGTGGTATCGTAAAGTCATATAAATGCAGTTTTGTCACTATTTTGTGACTGTTTTTGACAGTCACAAAAACTTGTGACTGGTGATTTTATGACAGTCATTTGTGATTGTTTTTGCCATTTGTGACAGTTTTTGACAGTAAAAAAATCGTGATTCTGGTGTAGTGTCACCTGTAGAGCCTACAACTCACAGCTGTATATTTTCCGTTGTACCCTGAGTTGTTGTATGATTGTCGACTACTATTGGACTCCAATGTCATTCTTGTTGTAGTTTCTAAGTTCTGTAGTTTCTGACTGTTGGAGAGCTATGTTGTAGATTTTGCACTTATCAAAATTCAGGAGGATTTATCCCAATAATTTCCCCCTTTTTTATAATGCCAAAACCAAATGAATTATAACTGGGCTAAAAGTTGACCAGCTCACTGGCATGTTCTAGACATAGTAAGAATATGGATCCAATCGCTTAGATTTTACAACTTGATCTATGATTGGCTCACAAGCACGTTCTTATAGCAAACTTATACGGCATATGGCAAGGATGTAAATAAATGAATTAAATAGAATTACGAGCTGTAATCTTTTCAAAAGACACAAGCTGGAACTTATGACTTCGGGCTTAAAATAGTTATTATAGCACCTTCTTGGAAGCAGAAAGGCGAAATGGGCAAAACTCACTGCTTTGCTGTGACATACATGGTCCAGAGCCTAAATCCCTTCATTTTCATGTTCATTCAGCACCTCTAATAGTTTGTTATAACTCAGCGTCCAATCCTCTTGTAATGGACCCAAGTACTTTTTTGTATTTTATATGTGTAATTAATGAATAACAGTGATGAATTTAACTCCAAAAACTAAGATAAGAATAAGAGAATTGGGTAGGAGAAAAGAGAGAAATAAGGCAAAGGAATGATATAATATTGTTTAGGGTTTTCATGATGAAGTAGTCCTATATATAGTACGGAAAAAGCAATAAAAATCTGAATAAAAAGAAAAAGCATATAGTAATTTGTAAACGTGTGAAGGTTTTTTAACAATTCATACCTTCACACGCCTATTCTTCCGTCACAAGTGATCGCTCTTTAGCCACATGGACAGCCGGGATCTAATTCCTCCTGCACCATGTCAACACTTTTTTGCTGCTCTAAGTCAACAATCTTCCTCTTACTCTCAACCCTCGAAAAAATTTCAGATCTTTCCAGCTTTCAATAGAATCATCGGCGCGAGTTCACTGAACTAGCGCTTGTAGGAACATAGAACCATTCCGTTCAATGATGCGGTACTCTTTGATAAAAAAAGGAGAAACATTGAATCCACTTTCATCATCAACCACAGGCAATTCAGCGGCAGGTACTTTCCTTTGACCAATAAATTTCTTGAGTAAAGACACATGGAGAAATCCATGGTTTTCGGAATTTTCAGGAAGTTCTAACTTATAAGCAACCCTTCTAATTTTCTCTAGGATTTCGTACGGGCCGTATACTTGGGAAAAAGTTTCAAATTTTTCCGCAGAGCAACTTAATTCTGCTGGTATGGCTGCACCTTTAGGTACACAACCAAGAGTACAGCAATATGCACTTAGCATTGTATGATACACCGTGTAAGGAGAAACACTGTAGAATACGGTAACCCATACTTACAGCTATATGATTCCTTAACTAAGGGGGAATACTGTAGGACCCAAGAATACAGTATCTATCACCCTTGCTGTGGGAAATTTAAATTGAATTTAACGATCGAGGATTGGACTTTGAGTGATAACAAACTGTTAGAGTGCTGAATGAACCAGAAAATGAAGGAATTTAGGTTATGGACCATGTATGTCACTGCAAAGCACTGAGTCTTGCCCATTTCTCTTTTATGCTTCCAAGAAGGTGTTATAATAGCTATTTTGAGCCCGAAGTCATAAGTTAAAGCTTGTGTCTTTTTAAAAGATTAGAGCTCGTAATTTTATTTAATTAATTTATTTACATCCTTGACATATACTGAATATGTTTGCTGTAAGAACGTGCCTGCGAACCACTCATAGATCAAATTGTAAAATCTAAGCGATTGAATCTATATTCTTACTATATCTAGAACATTCCTGCGAGCTGTTCAACTTTTAGCGCAGTTATAATTCATTGGGTTCTGGCATTATCAAAAAGGGGTAAATTATTGGGATAAACCCTCTTGGAGTTTTGATAAGTGCAAAACGTACAACATAGCTCTACAACAGTCAGAAACTACATCAGTTAGAAACTACAACAAGAACGACAATAATCATACAGCAACTTAGGGTACAACAGAAAACATACAGCTGTGAGTTGTAGGCTCTACATGTGATATATAAATGCTACAGCAAATCAATTATCAAGAGGCTACAACAAAGATCCATTAGCTGGATGAATATTTATTCATAGGCTATTAGAGCATATGAGAAAGCATGTAATGCGGATTCGACACGCATTAAATGGCGCTTGACAAAAGTAAAGTTTGAAATCTAAGAGAGAAGACGGCATTAAATGAAAAGCTGAGAAAGGAATGTCTTCCATATCCATAAACCCATGATTGTAGGGATGTCAGAAATCTCACCAACCTTCAATGGTCATATTGGTGAACGGCTATCTTCGACTAGCTATATAAAGATGAAGTACCCTACCATAAAAATAAGCATGCATAAGTCGTAAAATGGAAACGACTAAAGTCTGCAGGGACAAAATCGATGTACAAGTCCATCATATGTCCACATGACAAAAAAGACAAGATAAGCCCAAATGCCATATCTCTAGCCCAGAACAGCCTCACTCCAAAGATAGATCTTAAATGTTTAGAGAGCTGTTCGGTGATAATCAAACTTGTATTCTCAAGTGTTGACTAGGGTCTGATCTTGTGCAGGTCATGAAGCCAACTAATAACCAACTTGTGTGGGCGATATTAGCTGTTGGGAGTCAGACACTGGCCTATTTGGGAGAGTGTTGGCTCATGTCCAGTTGAACACCAATCTGTGTGAACGGTGTTGCTGTCTATATAAGTATATATCAATCTGTATAAACGATATAGCTTGCGTGTATTCCTAGTTTCACATAGTTGTGTATGCATTGATTCTAGTGAATTTCCTCATGTGTGGGGCAGAGTGGATATAGAAGGATTACCCCACCTTCGAACTACTATAAATCTTGTCTTGCATCATTTATTATCTCTCGCATATCCTTTTTTATATAACAGCAGTGCTCTAGAGAAAACTCTTCTAAAAACATCAGCTTAACAAACTTTGTGTTGTTGTTGTAGGCATTTAAACTATAGCACCTTAAGAAGTTTGTATGCAACATCTTTAAAATGCATACAGTGACTTACTAAAATCTTCCACACTTTACTCTTTCTTGAGCTATTTAGGATGATGGCTATACATCCTTAAAATTTTAGGACTAAAAATTGGTATAGGAGTCGACGGCTCTAAAGCATGAATCGTAATGATTCAAATGAGCTAGACCTATATTTTTTGTCTAAAAACTATCTCAAGTTTTTAAATCATTTTTTTTTGCTTATTAGTCTCATTTTTCTATGATCATATTCTTGACAGCCGCATCTTATGATTAGAACATGTACTAAAATATTAGATTTATGAGTTTACACTTGAAGGGATGAAGGGCCCAATTGATGGTCAAGAAGCAGTAATTACTGTAGGAGCGCATATGTGAATAAAAAAGAGAAAATGCTCGACATTCACAGTATGATTAAACTTGAACAGATGCTATAATCAAGTGCTAGAGGACCGGTTGATAAAATCTATTATACTGGAGCTAGGTGCTAGAGGGTTGTGTGGTCAAATCCAACACTCTAGAGATAATATAGTAGAATTGTTGCCATGTGTCTACAGACCTGTAATGCAGTGTATGGTCTTGCCTGAGATAGTTCATGAAAGGTTACATATGACCAATATATCAAGTGAATGAAGCCTCTTTTAGCTAGAAAAGGGTCTTATACTAAGTATTTAAGTTCCAGAGAGCGCATCAACTCAGGGGGAATGTTGTAGGACCCAAGAGTACAACAATCTGCACTTATCATTGTATGATATAGCGGGTAATGGGGAACACTGTATAATACGGTAACTCATACTTACATCTATATGATGCTTTAACTAAGGGGAATGTTGTAGGACCCAAGAATATAGTATCTCTCACCCTTGCTGTAGGAAATTGAAATTGGATACAATAATCAAGGTGTCATGAATCTATCGGGGGTTGAGAGTAAGAGGAAGGTTGCGAGCAGAGTTGAGGGGAAGGAGTTAGATGCGGAAGGGATGAAGAAGGCAAAGATTGTTGACTTGGACCAGGGAAAAGGTGTTGATAAGGTGCAGGAGGAATTAGATCTCGGTCGTTCACGTGGCTAAAGAGTGATCGCTTGATGAAGGAAGAATAGGCGTGTCAAGGGATGAATTGTTAAAAAACCTTTACATGTTTACAAATTATTATATTCTTTTTTTTATTCATATTTTTATTGCTTTTTCCGTACTATATATATGGGATCACTTCATTATGAAAACCCTAAGCAATATTATATCATTTATTTGCCTCAATTTTTCTCTTATCTCCTACCTAACTCTATTCTTGTTATCTTAGTTTCTGGAGTGAAATTCATCACTATTCTTCATTAATTACACATATAAAATACAAAAAAAAAATACTTGGGCCCATTACAATTGGTATCATCGGAGCGAGTTTTGCTTGTTTAGCATATTGAATCGTTCATGGCAGATGGAATTCATTTGAAGGAGATGCAAGAAGCTCAAAGAAAACTGGATCAGACCCTCCAAGCTGAAACACTGAAGCGTGCAACTACTGAGGACAAGCTGCAGGAACAGATTCAGAATGTGGATCAGAAAATGGAACAAAAAATGGAAGGATTGGACACGAAATATGATCATCTGTCCAATACCTTGGCAGAAATCAAGTTGCAGCTGCTCAGTTTGGGAAAGTAAAAAGGGATTAGCATCTTTGGATCACCTCTTAAACCTGCATCAAGTGAAGATAGTAAGAATCAACAAACACCCTTCACTTCCAGATTTAAATTTGATTATTCCTCACAGAGTGGCTCTGCTAGTACGGGTAGTTCCTTGCATAAGGTGTATTTTCCTAAATTTAATGGATATAATCCTAGAGATTGGATGCTTAAGTGTAGTACCTATTTTAAGCTGACATCTCCTACGCCTGAAGACCAAATGGTGCAAATGGCTATACATAAGTTTTCAATGAGGCTAGGGGTAGCGACTCGGTGGTGCAAGGAGTTAGTCTATCTTCTGCTCATTCGTTTAGTTCTTGTGAGAGCATCAGCAAGGAGGAAATAAACAGTGCCCTAATGAAAATGGGTAGAGCTAAAGCTGTAGGCCCAGATCAGATCCCTATTGAGGTGTGGCTTTGCCTGGGAGAAGTCGGAGTTCAGTGGCTAGCAGAGCTGTTCAACATCCTCCTCAGAGGTTCTAAGATGCCGACGGAGTGGCGGCATAGTATTGTCGTGTCATTTTTCAAGAACAAAGGCGATGCTCAGAGTTGTAGTAACTATAGGGGTATTAAACTCCTCAGTCATACTATGAAACTTTGGGAAAGAGTGGTGGAATGAAGGGTTATAAGAGAAGTTGAGATCTCAGAGAACCAATTTGGCTTCATGCCGGGGAGGTCCATGACGGAGGCCATTCATCTCGTCAGACGCCTTATGGAGAGGTTTAGAGAGCGGCGTAAGGACCTCCATATGGTGTTCATATATCTAGAGAAGGCTTATGATAGCATTCCTCGGGATGTTATTTGGAGGAGCCTAGTAGAGAGGAGGGTGTCGTTGCCGTTCGTTAGGGCGATCCAAGACATGTACTCCCTAGCTAGGACTTGCATTAGGACCCCAGTTGGTGACACCCAGTATTTCCCGGTTGAGATAGGACTACATCAGGGGTCGGCGCTAAGCCCTCTTCTCTTCGCTATAATCCTTGACGTCATTTCGCGGGGGATACAAGATAGCATCCCGTGGTGCATGCTTTTTGCTGACGACATTGTGTTAGTGGCGGAGTCGAGTAGGGAGGTGAACTTGAAGTTGGAGCTATGGAGGTCTAAGTTAGAATCCCAGGGCTTGCTTGTGAGCCGGTCTAAGACCGAGTATCTGTGGTGTAACTTTAGTGGTGAGGCCAATGAGGAAGATGTAGATGTAATGATTGCGGATCAGATCGTACCCCGTACGGATAAGTTCAAGTATTTGGGTTCGATCATTCAAAAGGAAGGTGAGTGTGAAGATGATGTCACTCATCGTATCAAGGCGGGGTGGTTAAGATGGAGAGCAGCGACAGGGGTCCTGTGCGACAAGAAAGTCCCTCTAAAGTTGAAAGGTAAATTCTATAGAGCGGCAATCCGACCCGCAATGTTGTATGGCTCCGAATGTTGGGCGATGAAGAAGTCGCTTGAGATTAAGTTAGAAGCGGCTGAAATGAGAACGTTACGTTGGTCGTGTGGTCGCACAATGTTGGATAGAATCTCAAACGGGGTGTTCAGGAACGCTCTAGAAGTGGCGCCTATTCCAGCGAAAGTTAGGGAAGGGAGATTGAGATGGTTTGGTCACATCCGCAGGAGGCAAGCTTCTGCTCCAGTGAGGAGGGTAGAGAGTATATTGGTTGTTGGGGAGAGGAGGAGAGGCATACAGAGGAGGACGTGGGAGGAGCAGCTGAGATTAGATTTGAAGGCCTTAAACCTTTCCGAGACCATGACAGTTGATAGGTGCACTTGGAGGCATCAGATCAGAGTTATGGATTCTTCTATTGGGAGCGGTGCTGTAGTCGAGAGCCTCAGGGTTGGGTTGTCTCGGTTAGCTTTGACCTAGAGCATTGCATTTTTAATTTTCTATTTACCTTTAGTGTATATTTTATCCTATGGCCTTTTGCGTGTCGTGTATTTTTGACAGGGAACTGTGCGCAGAGTCAACCTCTCTTCTGTTAGAGCAGCGTTCATCGAGATTGCAATTGCCAAAGTCACCTTAGGTAAGTCTCATGTGAATTAAGCCATGGGCTCAGGTATGGTTTTGAGCAGCGTTCTTCTTTGTATATATCACTCTATACTTTGCTGTGCACTAAGCTGGGGGTCTTTACGGAAATAGCCTCCCTACCGTAAAAAGTAGGGGCCTGGTCTGCGTACATCTTACCCTCCCCAGACCCTGCTCTGAGCGGAATATACTGAGTATGTTTGGTTTGGTTTGATTTGGCATTACAGTGGTTCCAGAATTTTGCTTGTGATGGTGTGCTTGGAATTACTTGGGATCAGTTTGTTGATGTTGTTGCAGCTGGGTTTGGGGAGTTAAATGAGGGAAAAATTATCATGGAATTTTAAAATCTGAAACAAACCAGTTCATACAATTATTATGTGGAGAAATTCCAGGAGTTGAGAGCTTGCATGATGCTCAGCACTAATATGCACTACTCTGAGGAGTATTTTGTAGCAAGTTTCATTAGTGGGATAACTGATGAGATGCAGGGATTCATGTTGTTGTTTAAACCAAGGACTCTTGCAGAAGCAATAGGTGTGGGAGAAAAGCAATTGTTTGCTCTTGAGGCGAATTCTAAAAGGGCTAAACCTCCAACCAAAGGCTATCAGAATCAAGTTGGGGGTATAAAAGGCCATAGGGAGGAGCTGTACCAAAACCACAAAATTTGAACAACACCAGAACTTCTATGAAACTCTTGACTAGTGCAGAAATGGCAGTCAGGAGAGAAAAAGGCCTATGCTATAACTGTGATGAACCTTTTGTGTATGGTCATAAATGTGCACACAAGGTATTCTACACTACTATGTCTGAAAAACAGGAGTTGGGGTAGATGAAATATGAGGAGCAAGGTGGGGAGCTGGTAAACACTGAAGAAGAAGAGATGGAAGAGTTCTACATGAGTGATGTGCTTGATAATGCAAATTCTAGGACCATGAGGGTTATTGGGGAGGTTGGTGAAAGGAAGTTTTAAAATATTTCTTGATACTGGAAGTACCCTTAGCTTTCTAAGCGAAGGAGTGGCTAATGAGATAGATGTACAATTGGATCATCAAAGGTCCATACTGGTTAAGGTAGCAAATTTTTGGCAGAGGTTGGTTAGTACTAAGGTGGCTACTGATTTCAGTTAGGAGGTGCAGGGACATTCATTCACCTTTTCTCCTAGAATACTAAGGAATGATGGGTATGATTTAATTCTGGGAAGTGACTGGCTTGAGTTTTGTACTCCTATCACATTAGATTACAAGAATATGATGTTTTACAGTGTATTCACAAGGGAGGAAAGTGAAACTGAAAGCTATCACAGACAATGCACATTTTTAAATGATCTCATCTCAGAACTTATTTCAGCTAGTACATAGTCATGTGGATGAGGTAAAGGAGATATACTTGATTAGACCTCAACAGAATTCCAGTCAATCTCATCAGGACCAAGATCTAGAACAGCTCTTGGAAGAGTATCAAGATGTCTTTCAGGAACCAGTTAGGTTGCCACCTGCAAGAGGGGTAGAACATCATATTATTTTGAAACCTGGAAGCATACCCAAATATCAGTACCCATACAGGACCTCCCATCATCACAAATATGAAATAGAAAAGATAGTGAAGGAATTACTATGTGATGGAACCATTCAACACAGCAGAAGTCCTTTCTCTTCACCAGTCATATGTAACACCCCCGATATATTCAGGAATATTACAGCGCCGTAAATCCTTTACATAAGAATTTACAAGGCTGAATAAAGGAAATGACAATAACAGATACCAATTTATGAAATTTCTGAAATAAAGTACAACCGTCTGGTTCAATACCGAGAATACAAATATCCAATGAAGAGTTATTAATACATCACTAAAATCCAAACATCATAAACTGACGACGTACTCAAGTACTTATTGAAATAACCAACAAACAACAAACAGTAAACCCGGCCAGAACATCACTCTGCACCCTCGTCGTCATGCATATCCAGTGGTTGTTTCCCTGCTCTCCTCGATCCTGAACATACACAAATGTTCACCCCCGAAGGGGTTAGCACAATGATGCTAGTACAAGTACAATAATCATACAACAGTGATATAATCAACAATTATATCATAACAAGTTTGTCCAACGAGAAATATCCACAACACATATCATATCATAACAGTTTCAACATACTAATGGTATTCCAACGATCCATCGCACACAGCTATAGATTCCCATGATGATCCCGTCGGACCAGAACATGGTGGAACTACCTGTCCAACGATCCAGCGCACACAGCTATAGATTCCCATGATGATTCCCGTCGGATCAACGCATGGTGGACATATAATCACAACATATTTACACGATACAATCACATCATAATTGTCATAATATAAACAATTCTAATTAGAGTACTTGCCTCGGTTCGTTGACAAGAATAAAACTTCCACGAATATCAAAATACTCGAAGGTCGTCCCCATCGATCAACCACGTGTTAAGCCCGAACCTTAACAAAAGAAATAGTATAGAATTCATCTCATGCCGTACGAACGTCTAACAATTCAAATATTACGGTAGGAAGTCCTTAATATGCAATCTGTCTGGATCGCTTAACGCACGCTATGAATCTTATGTAGCGTACGTTAATACTACTCGTTAGCGCACGCAGTACACACGGTCTAGCGTACGCTAACCAGGCGTGGTCAGTGCCTCACTGATCAGCCGACTGACTCGCCTGATGACGTAACGCACCCTAAGCTCCAAACGTGGCGTACGTTAAACGTACTTGATAGCGCACACTAATTCACGTAGCTTAGCGCACGCTAAGCGTGCATGGCAGTTCACTGGAGGGCAGCAGATTATACAAATGGTGATGAAGTAAGCGGATTCCTCATTGATTAATGTTTGTTACCCGACTTCATGTTATGTTCATAACCTTTATGAATGATCTCATGGATAATAATAACTTCGAGGTGCAAGTATACGTATAATCATCATAACACCAAAATCCGTCTTGATTACAATTCTCATGCGAAGTTTGGTGATATCCGGTTGATGTATCATATTCTACTATCATTATACACGTTCAGGCTTCATCTTGAGGTGAACTAACAATTCCAACTTATACGAAAGAATATTTCCTAAGATGATTCTTCCTTTAAGTTCTTATAACCGAAAATAATATCACCTCCAATTCATGTTTACAAAGATAACATAAATCATATGGATTGCTAACTTCAGAATGTTTCTCTCATCATTTGAAGTACTAGGATTCCATCTTCAAGGTTCGAACAATAATATCGTAATCGTAGACATTTCCAATCTTCTAAACATGATGTTTGTTGAATAATTCACTAATGAGATTCAATATCTCGTTAACATGATCATCTAATTCCTTAGAATCCAAATCTAAGGCTGGAGATAGATTGAAGATACCTTAATATGACAAAATTACTGAACCGCAAGGTAGAATCCGACTCTGGTTGGTTATATGCCACTCCAAGGTGTTACTTCTCTTCAATGATCACTCACAAGTGATAACCAATATTCAAGGATCAATAAGATGTGTTCTAAGTGTGTTAGAAGGATGATTATAGCTCTCTGGCCTCTCAAGAATGAAGAGTGGACGAAGGAAATGAAAGCCAAAACGGGTTGTTGTCTCATATATAATATACTGCACTTTAGCTAATTAGCACACGCTACAATACATACTTAGAGCGCGCTAATAAGCGTTGACTCCAAATCTGTCCAGGTTCGTCCGCGGGAATCTTATCCGGATCCATGTCCCAGCTGGCGCATGTGCTAGCGGCCTACCTCAATAATTCAGTGTCTAGCGCACGCAACTCCTACATACGTAGCGTGTGCTAGTAATAGCCGATAGCGCGCGTTAAGCTACATTCTTAGCGTGCGCTATCACGAGTTTGCATGAGAAAATTTGTATGTTGTTATACTTATGTACAAAGGTACCAATGCAAGAAATATCATACTCCAATAATCAAGACTACAAATCCGAATAATACAGGGTTCGAATACAGATGAAATACACAGTAATAAATCCGGATATTACATACTCTCCTACTAAAAAGGAGTTTCGTCCCGAAACTCAAGACGAAAATAATTTGGGATATCTGGACTTCATGCCATCTTTTGTTTCCCATGTGGCTTCTTCCACTCTGTGACGTGATCATTGAACTTTGACCAAAACGATTGGTTTGTTCCTCAACTGCTTAACTCGACTCTCGAGTATCTTGACCGGTCTTTCTTCAAATGTCCCATCATGAGCGACTTCGATCTCACCGAAATCAATGACATGACTAGGATCTGGTATATATTTCTGTAATTGGGATACGTGGAACACGTTATGAACATGGCACAATGACGGTGGCAATGCCAATCTGTATGCCAACCCTCCAACCCTCTCAAGGATTTCGAACGGTCCGATATATCTCGGACTCAGCTTTCCCCTTCTTCCAAAACGGAAGATTCCTCGAGTAGGAGAAACCTTTAAAAGTACGTGGTCTTCAGTATCGAACTCCAATGGGTGACGACGTACGTCTGCATAAGATTTCTGGCAGCTATGGGCGGTCAACAACCTTTCACGAATCAAGGTTATCTTCTCTCGAGTCTGTATGATCAACTCTGGTTCTGTCCCGATCAAGTCTGATGAATCATCCCAACATAGGGGTGATCTACATCTCCTCCCATATAATGCCTCAAATGGTGCCATCATAATGGAAGCATGCCAACTAATGTTGTAGGTAAATTCAATCAACGGTAGATGAACTTCCCAATCGGTTGACCAATCTAAGGCACAAGCCCTCAGCATATCTTCCACCATTTGAATGGTCCTCTCGGATTGTCCGTCAGTCTGCGGGTGATAAGCTGTACTGAAGTTCAATTCGGTCCCCAAGGCCTTATGGACTGCTTTCCAAAAGTGAGACACAAAACGGCCGTCTCGATCAGAAATAATGGTCTTAGGCGTACCATGCAATCGAACTATCTCCGAAATAAATACTCGTGCCAACCTCTCTGGTCCCCACGTGTCCTTAATGCCTAGAAAATGAGCTGATTTGGTTAAACGATCAACTATCACCCAAATCATGTTCATTCCTGTCTTGGTTCTCGGCATACTGGTGATAAAGTCCATCGATGTGTCCTCCCACTTCCACTCAGGAATCGGGAGCGGCTTCAATATTCCGGCAGGCCGTTGATGCTCGATCTCAACCTGCTGACAAGTCAAGCATTTCGAAACATAGTCCACTACATCTTTCTTCATGTTGCCCCACCAGAAATTCTGCTTCAAGTCCTTATACATCTTACTGGTGCTCGGGTGGATAGAATAGGGCGAACTGTGAGCTTCCTTCATAATTGTCTGTTTCAGAACATCGACATCGGATACGCAGAGTCGGTTCTGAAATCTCAAAACTCCATCATCATGGATTACGAATCTGGGGGCCTTCCCCTTGATCACTTCATCACGTAACTGTTGTTGGAAAATCCCTCACAATATGCCGCAAGTGCACGGTGTCAACAAGTAATAAAGTGATATGTAAAGTATCGTTCCCTCGAGGACTGATTTCACTAAGTACCAAAATATAGTCAACTCACAATTTTATTTGAAGAACAATTATATGGAATTTATACCTAAACTAATTGCAGAAAAATAAATAATAATAGTATTAAGGGTGTAGGATTATGATTTTGACCTCAAACAATCAGGAATGACTTTTATTCAATTCAATTCATTTTTATTCAATTGATTGTAAGCCAGGAATTCCTAAATTATTCTAAAGCCTTTCCCAAGGTCGATAGAAAATACAACAAATTATTAACTCGATATACCCCTATTCGAATTAGATAATTAATAGCTAAAACATTTCAAGAATTCCCACAAATAGGCTTCACAATTCCCATGAGTATATCCCTATCTCACAAAAATCATGATTATTCTCACAAGAACTATGCCTAAATTTCATCTCCCGAATTCATAAAGACATTCAAAACAATTCAATTGTTGGCCAGACAATTAAAAAGCATTAAGAACAGTGAGAAAAATCTAACTCAATACGAATAACGAGTAAATTGAAATAATAATAAATAATTCAAACCGTCGTGTAATCGGCTACAATCACAACCCTACTCGAATAGATCTAGAAACTAGGATGTGGAAAAATTAAGAAATACTGTAAGGGATCCGTGTTCTTATCGTCGCCCACAAATATCTTCGTTTCCTCTCTCCCCGGAGTCTTTGGTTCTGCTTGATTTCTTCCCCGCCTATCCCCTAGTTCTGATAATTCATGTGCCTTTTATAGATTTTCTTTTTCAATCCCCCTCCAGTAGGTGTCTCACGAAAAAAAATATCAAATAATTTCTCCTCAAAATGCTCCTCTCGGCACACCCAAAACAAAAGCCCAATGATCTGCGGCCCAACACAAAAAATTCTGCACACTTAGTTTCCTCCCAGTGGCGTCTTTTTTCCTCCTGTGTCGCGGCTCACTTGGTGTGTGCCGCGGCTCATGACCAAAAACTGCTATTTTCGCCCGTTTTTCATCGTTTTGGCTTCCGGACTCCGATTTCCTGCAAAACATATAAGAATAATGCATTAAAAGCTCATTTATGCTTATTTAGGCTCAAGATGGATATAAAATAATGACATAAAAGCGCATAAAAATACACCTAACAAATACCCCCAAACTTGAGCCTTTGCTTGTCCTCAAGCAAAAATTATCAATTTTAAACAAAATGTATCGTGAATAATCATGCAAGTCCATAGTGCTCAACTTAATCAATACTACCCTGAAAATCTCAAAGAATAGTACAAGTATCGTAATAGCGAGTCACATCCAGGACACTGATTCCACTATGTAACCAATTTCAGTCCTAATCAATCGTTCATGAAGATAATCAAGCTCAAAAATCAACAAGCGTGAATTTAACTGACCGTCAATATGAAGGGTTAGATTAAACAAACTAATTCGCCCAGTCCCACAGTCTAGTGGCAAAATTCAAGAGTTTCATTATCAAAATTACTCTTAGGACAGCATCCCCTTATGTATGATCAATAATATGATTCGAGTTAACCACTAGGTTTCGGCTCTCGGGATATTTCATCGGGATGATCCTAGGGTGGATTTCCATTCTCATGTATCGGGGAACCGTTTGACGTAAAAGACACTCATGGGGCACATGGATGCTTCTAGTTACTAAGCCCCCCACTACAGCGGAGAAAAAACTCGAATAGCAAGTCCCGCATGTCAAGGTTGCTGTTTTACGCGAGGGTAAACAACGGGTCACGTGAATACCCCCGGTTACTAGGCTTCCCATTATTGGTAATGCGATATTTCTAAATTATTAATTTATTCAGGGTCGTCGTTTTACGCGAGAATAAACAACGGGTCACGTGAATACCCCCGGTTGCTAGACTTCCCATCATAGAACATGAATAATATCTCGACTTTTTGGGAAAAAACTGTCCGACTCTAAACTCAATCCAAGTGCCAACAGGACTCATATTACTGGACGACTAGCTACGCGAAAAGTTTAACCAAACGTATAAACGGTGATTCGAAAACACGTATGTCTCCTATCTTATCTGCTAAAATTTCCACAATAACGATAAAATTTCGGACCTAATTGAATACTCAACAGAAACAGATATCTATGACTGCAACTCGACCAAAAGTCAACCATTTCTTCCAAGAGAAATCAGTATCGTAACATCAGTTTTACACAAGGAAGCACGAAAAATTCTCGATAAATTCACGTTTTTGAGCAAAACCATCAACACCATGCAAGGACAATAAAGCAATCGCAATTTATAAGCAAGAAAAATTAAGAAAATTATCGCATGCATCAATTTATTCCACTACACTTAACATCCTCAATAATAAAACTCATGTGAAAATAAAAGAGATAAGGAAAAGTGAAACTTATTCCAAATGTCTTCTTGAACGCCAGCACATGTCTGAGTGGAAACATCGATCAATCCATACTTCAAATAACGCTCATCATCACGAGGGACCCCCAAACTTAGTCTGTAGTCATGAAATAACAGTAGACATTAAATCAAGAAAGACTAGAATATGAAGAATAATAACTCATTGGGGTTAAAAAATTATATTAGAGAAATGAGGGCCAACAAGAATACACGAATCCAAACGAAATACAAAACAAAGGAAAATAATTAATAACGAAAAATCAAATAAAAACAACTAACTAGAAAGCAAGTAAAAATGATGGGTTACCTCCCATCCAGCGCTCTATTTTACGTCTTGAGCACGACGTGGCGAAAAAAAAATCTAACGTGGTTTCTTTCTAGGGAGATTGCCAAATGCTCCCTTCTTGCAATCAATAAGCCTCTTATTCCACAAGGGAGGCTTTGGCTCATGCCCGGTTGCCAAAAATAATGAATAAGACTAATTATGCGGACAACCAAAAAATGATGGAAGAATATAATAATGATAAGGCATGAAAAAATAAGCAGAGTTCGAATGGGCAAATAATAAAGAATTATCATGCACAACCTCATTAGAACTTGAAGAATCAACCTCAACAAAATCATGAGTAATGGGGTCAATCTCTCCCATTATGGATTTAGGAAAAATTATGCGTGGCACCGTTAATAAAATTTTTGGCACAAAAGTATTCACCTTATTAGTCGAAGTTTGATGACAATTTAATGGAATTTCTTTGGAAACATCATCAATGGTAACTTCTTCTACAGGCTCATCACACTTTATGTAATTATTAGGTGCTGGGGGATCGACCCTAAAACTCAACATGTCATTCTTCTCAACCTCCCCCTCAACTTCACTACTAAATATATGAGCTGGAAAATAACCGTAGTGAACTTCAAGACCACGACGTGCACATTCTAGCTCAAAAAGGGTAGTATCAGGATTTTTAAGAGTGTCTACACATTGTTCAAGCATGGTCTTTTGTTTCGGGGAAGGGGGCTGGCTGACCCTATTTGGCAAATTATTAAGAACATCGAAATTTATGAAATGCCAAGGGCCACGATACTCAAAGGAAAACATAATGAAGAAATAAAAATATAGAGACTAAAAAAAAGAAAAACTTCAAATTAAAATTAGAGTCGCTTGGTATTGATATTAGCGAAAAATCAGTCCCGAACGGCGCTAAAAACTTGTTGTGGGAAAATCCCTCACAATATGCCGCAAGTGCACGGTGTCAACAAGTAATAAAGTGATAAGTAAAGTATCGTTCCTCGAGGACTGATTTCACTAAGTACCAAAATATAGTCAACTCACAATTTTATTTGAAGAACAATTATATGGAATTTATACCTAAACTAATTGCAGAAATATAAATAATAATAGTATTAAGGGTGTAGGATTATGATTTTCACCTCAAACAATCAGGAATGACTTTTATTCAATTCAATTCACTTTTATTCAATTGATTGTAAGCCAGGAATTCCTAAATTATTCTAAAGCCTTTCCCAAGGTCGATAGAAAATACTACGAATTATTAACTCGATATATCCCTATTCGAATTAGATAATTAATAGCTAAAACAGTTCAAGAATTCCCACAAATAGGCTTCACAATTCCCATGAGTATATCCCTATCTCACAAAAATCATGATTATTCTCACAAGAACTATGCCTAAATTTCATCTCCCGAATTCATAAAGACATTCAAAACAATTCAATTGTTGGCCAGACAATTAAAAAGCATTAAGAACAGTGAGAAAAATCCAACTCAATACGAATAACGAGTAAATTGAAATAATAATAAATAATTCAAACCGTCGTGTAATCGGCTACAATCACAACCTTACTCGAATAGATCTAGAAACTAAGATGTGGAAAAATTAAGAAAAACCGTAAAGGATCCGTGTTCTTATCGTCGCTCACAAATCTCTTCGTTTCCGCTCTCCCCGGAGTCTTTGGTTCTGCTTAATTTCTTCCTCGCCGATCCCCTGTTTCTGATAATTCATGTGCCTTTTATAGATTTTCTTTTCAATCCTCCAAAGAGGTGTCTCACGAAAAAATATCAAATAATTCCTCCTCAAAATGCTACTCTCGCACACCCAAAACAAAAGCCCAATGATCTGCGGCCCAACACAAAAATTCTCGCACACTTAGTTTCCTCCCTGATGTCTTTTTCCTCCCGTGCCGCGGCTCACTTGGTGTGTGCCGCGGCACACAAGATAGCAGTACGCTGTTGGTTGTCTTCGTGTGCCGCGGTTCACTTGGTGTGTGCCACGGCTCATGACCAAAAACTGCTATTTTCGCCCGTTTTTCATCGTTTTGGCTTCCGGACTCCGATTTCCTGCAAAAAATATAAGAATAATGCATTAAAAGCTCATTTATGCTGATTTAGGCTCAAGATGGATATAAAATAATGACATAAAAGCGCATAAAAACACACCTAACAGTAACCGAATCATCAGAGGATCATCTGCCTGTCTAGATTTGATTTCTTCGGTTAATGACGAAGTTATTTCCATCACGCACAATTGTCCTTGGACTCTTTGTAACCACACCTCAATTCCTTCTCGAATCATCTCTCGTTGAAGGCTAAGTTGGGAGGTCAGCGTCTCCAGCATCTAAATAGAAACAGGCTTGCGGCTGAGTGCATCGGCCACTACATTTGCTTTGCCTAGATGATACAAAATCTCCAGGTCATAGTCCTTGATCAGCTCTAACCATCTTCTTTGCCGCATGTTCAACTCTTTCTGACTGAAGATATATTTGAGACTCTTGTGATCCGTAAAGATCTGACAGTGAGTCTCGTACAGATAATGCCTCCAGATCTTTAAAGCAAAAATTACTGCTGCTAGATCTAAATCATGTGTTGGATAATTCACTTTATAAAGTTTCAGCTGTCGTGAAGCATAAGCGATCACCTTGTCATTCTGCATCAATACGCACCCGAGTCCTTGGTTCGAAGCATCATTGTAAACTATAAATCCTCCAGTCCCCTGTGGAAGTGATAGAATCGGTGCCGTCGTCAATCTCTTCCTCAATTCATCAAAACTAGTCTGACACGACTTGTTCCACTCAAACTTTTGAGTTTTCTGCAGGAGTCGAGTAAGTGGGCGGGAAATTTTGGAAAATCCTTCCACGAACCGACGATAATACCCAGCAAGTCCTAAGAAACTTCGGACTTCTTTTACATTCTTTGGAGGCTTCCAATCCAAAACCGCTTCGATCTTCTGCGGATCTACTCGGACTCCTTCAGCTGATACCACATGACCGAGGAACATTACTTCCTTTATCCAGAATTCACACTTAGAGAGTTTGGCGTACAGTTGCTCACTTATCAAAAGTTCTAATACAATCCGCAAATGCTGCGCATGTTCTTCCGGACTCTTAGAATACACCAGAATGTCATCAATGAACACGACCACAAATTTATCCAAATATTTGATGAACACTCGGTTCATCAACTGCATGAATACATCAGGTGCATTAGTGAGACCAAACGGCATCACTACAAACTCATAGTGTCCGTAGCGAGTTCTGAATGCTGACTTTGGAACATCAGATTCCTTAATCCCCAGCTGATGGTATCCTGATCTCAGATCGATTTTAGAAAATACTGTTGCTCCTTGCAACTGGTCAAATAAATCATCAATCTGTGGCAACGAATATTTATTCTTAATCGTCATCTTGTTCAGTTCTCGATAATCGATACACAGTCGAAGCAATCCATCCTTCTTTCGGACAAAAAGAACCGGCGCTCCCCAGGGCGAAACACTTGGCTGAATATAGCCTTTTTCCAGTAATTCCTCCAGCTGCTTTTTCAGTTCGTACATCTCACTAGGTGCCATACGATACGGCGCCTTAGAAATTGGTGTAGATCCGGGTTCCAGCTCAATGGTGAATTCTACATCCCGTCGTGGAGGTAGTCCAGGTAATTCGTCAGGAAATACATCTGGAAATTAATTAATAACAGGAATCGATGAAAGTTCCACAATTTCGTCTTCTCTCTTCATTGCATAGCACCAATATCCGGTACAGCCCTGTTTCAATAATTTGACAGCTTTCATTGCTTTGATCAACTTTCCTGAACTTCCTGGTTTCCATCCCTCAAACAGTACTTCGGAGCCATCATCAGCAATCAGCAAAATGTTCCTCCTTCGGTAGTTTACAATAGCTCCATAACGATTAAGCCAATCATCTCCGAGTATCAGGTCGTCTCCTTGCATTTCTATCACAATTAGATTTGAGAGCCACTCCCTACCCCCAAATGATACAGGAAAATCTCTAGTCTCTAAGTTCCCAACAATCCTCTCTCCACTCGGTAAACCAACAACATAAGGTTCACAAGTATGAAAACCAGAAATATTCAAACGATTTACACAAGACAAGGATATAAAAGAATGCTTAGCTCCTGTATCGAATAAAACGCTAATTGGCTGGGAAAGGATCTGGACAGTACCTGATGCGACAACAGCATACTGATCGTCTGTCCTCCTCATCTCGTACAGACTTGGGGGAGCATATCCAGCACTCGATGTCCCCTTCCGGTCCCATTGTCCTCTGCCTCGTCCGCGGCCAATGTTTTGAGGCATCTGAACACTTTGCTGTGTCTGTTGGATACTAGCTTCCTTCTGAACTGGCTGCGATGAACGAGTTCCTTTGTACTTGGTGGCATCCTTGTAAAACGTCGGACGGTGCCCTTCCGGTCCGCAGTAAAAACATGTAACTGGAGTGCGCAAACAATCACGCCAAAGGTGGCCTGGGCGACCACAGTTAAAGCACTTCCTAGCTGTATCCGTCGTGGTTGACATTGTTCCGTAATTCTTTCCACTCTTAGATGGGTGCGGAGGTTTCTTGAAAGAAAAAGAAGACTGGGCCTTGCGGGGCCCACTACTCTTGTGCTCTGTAAAAGTACCAGAGACTTTCTGTTTCTTCGACTCCATAAACTTCTCCATTGCTGCTTCTTTTATTTCGTACGCAACGCCTTATCCTGGTATTGGCGGAGAGTGGTACATTCAAAACCGGACATGTACCTATGGATTTCTGGTTTCATCCTCATTTCAAAATAAATCATCATCTCTGCATCTGTTCTGACCAGATGTCGAACAAATGCTAATTGTTGATTAAACGTCTGAATTGTCTGGGATACGGGTTCGTCTGATGGCTGAGCGGAGAAAAACTCCCGAATTTTGCCTTCCCTCATAGGACGAGGGCAGTACAGAGCTTCCATCATCATTTTAAATTCTGTCCAATTAGCATCATGATCTGCAGGTCGGATAGCTTCCCACCACTCGGATGCCTCCCCAATCAGAAAGTACTGGGCAATAGGAGCTCTCCTGTCGTCTGGGCAATTAATTCCAGCAAAAATTTTCTCCAATTCCTTCAACTAATGATCCCAAGTGGGAGTCTCGGAAAAAACGTCAAATTTGGGTGGTTGCATTTTCGCTACCTCTTGCAACCATCGGTCACCTCGATTTCCCATTTCTAGGATCCTTTGCTGTCCATCTCCCTGCTGAAGTCCCACCGCCATCTGCATCCGATCCATGACAGGAGCGAACTGAGTCATCTGATTCACCACTTGACGGAGGATTTCTGGTACAGCAGGTTCCGGTTCGTTATTGATGGATTGTTGTGGCTCTCCTGAGCTATGACTAGCCTGATTAGAAGGCGACGCCTCCCTTTCAGCATTCCTTCGTCCGCGTCCACGACCGCGACCACGTCCACGTCCGCCTCTCAACATACTGTAAGCACAAATACTTAATATACAGGAAACAACATTGTTCTAATGTTCAAGTATAAGAAGGTACAACATGTAAAGAACGAGATAGAGTTTAGGAACTTACAACCACCGTTCGCATGAAGACGTAGGCAGTACAGTGATGTCATTCACGGCCGGTTACCTAAAAAAAACGTAAATGACCCCTATTTTAACCCAATGGCCAAGATATCCATAATCTTAGCTCTGATACCATATTATGTAACACCCCCGATATATTCAAGAATATTACAGCGCCGTAAATCCTTTACATAAGAATTTACAAGGCTGAATAAAGGAAATGACAATAACAGATACCAATTTATGAAATTTCTGAAATAAAGTACAACCGTCTGGTTCAATACCGAGAATACAAATATCCAATGAAGAGTTATTAATACATCACTAAAATCCAAACATCATAAACTGACGACGTACTCGAGTACTTATTGAAATAACCAACAAACAACAAACAGTAAACCCGGCCGGAACATCACTCTGCACCCTCGTCGTCATGCATCTCCAGTGGTTGTTTCCCCGCTCTCCTGGATCCTTAACATACACAAATGTTCACCCCCGAAGGGGTTAGCACAACGATGCTAGTACAAGTACAATAATCATAAAACAGTGATATAATCAACAATTATATCATAACAAGTTTGTCCAACGAGAAATATCCACAACACATATCATATCATAACAGTTTCAATATACTAATGGTATTCCAACGATCCAGCGCACACAGCTATGGATTCCCATGATGATCCCGTCAGACCAACACATGGTGGAACTACCTGTCCAACGATCCAGCGCACACAGCTATAGATTACCATGATGATTCCCGACGGATCAATGCATGGTGGACATATAATCACAACATATTTACACGATACAATCACATCATAATTGTCATAATATAAACAATTCTAATTAGAGTACTTGCCTCGGTTCGTTGACAAGAATAAAACTTCCACGAATATCAAAATACTCGAAGGTCGTCCCCTTTGATCAACCACGTGTTAAGCCCGAACCTTAACAAAAGAAATAGTATAGAATTCATCTCATGCCGTACGAACGTCTAACAATTCAAATATTATGGTAGGAAGTCCTTAATATGCAATCTGTCTGGATCGCTTAATGCACGCTACGAATATTATGTAGCGTACGTTAATACTACTCGTTAGCGCACACAGTACACACAGTCTAGCGTATGCTAACTAGGCGTGGTCAGTGCCTCACTGATCAGCCGACTGACTCGCCTGATGACTTAACGCACGCTAAGCTCCAAACGTGGCGTATGTTAAACGTACTCGATAGCACACGCTAATTCACGTAGTTTAGCGCACGCTAAGCGTGCATGGCAGTTCACTGGATGGCAGCAGATTATACAAATGGTGATGAAGTAAGCGAATTCCTCATTGATTAATGTTTGTTATCCGACTTCATGTTATGTTCATAACCTTATGAATGATCTCATGGATAATAACTTCGAGGTGCAAGTATACGTATAATCATCATAACACCATAATCCGTCTTGATTACAATTCTCATGCGAAGTTTGGTGATCTCCAGTTGATGTATCAGATTCTACTATCATTATACACGTTCAGGCTTCATCTTGAGGTGAACTAACAATTCCAACTTATACGAAAGAATATTTCCTAAGATGATTCTTCCTTTAAGTTCTTATAACCGAAAATAATATCACCTCCAATTCATGTTTACAAACATAACATAAATCATATGGATTGCTAACTTCAGAATGTTTCTCTCATCATTTGAAGTACTAGGATTCCATCTTCAAGGTTCGAACAATAATATCGTAATCGTAGACATTTCCAATCTTCTAAACATGATGTTTGTTGAATAATTCACTAATGAGATTCAATATCTCGTTAACATGATCATCTAATTCCTTAGAATCCAAATCTAAGGCTGCAGATAGATTGAGCATACCTTAATATAACGAAATTACTGAACCGCAAGGTAGAATCCGACTCCGGTTGGTTATATGTCACTCCAAGGTGTTACTTCTCTTCAATGATCACTCACAAGTGATAACCAATATTCAAGGATCAATAAGATGTGTTCTAAGTGTGTTAGAAGGATGATTATAGCTCTCTGGCCTCTCAAGAATGAAGAGTGGACGAAGGAAATGAAAGCCAAAACGGGATGTTGTCTCATATATAATATACTGCACTTTAGCTAATTAGCGCACGCTACAATACATACTTAGAGCGCTCTAATAAGCGTTGACTCCAAACCTGTCCAGCTTCGTCCGCGGGAATCTTATCCGGATCCATGTCCCAGCTGGCGCATGTGCTAGCGGCCTACCTCAATAATTCAGTGTCTAGCGCACGCAACTCCTACATACGTAGCTTGTGCTAGTAATAGCCGATAGCGCGCGTTAAGCTACATTCTTAGCGTGCGCTATCACGAGTTTGCATGAGAAAATTTGTATGTTGTTATACTTATGTACAAAGGTACCAATGCAAGAAATATCATACTCCAATAATCAAGACTACAAATCCGAATAATACAGGGTTCGAATACAGATGAAATACACAGTAATAAATCCGGATATTACATCATATTGGTCAAGAAGAAGGATGGTATTTGGAGAATGTGTGTGGACTATAGGTACCTAAATTCATTGACTGTGAAGCATGACTATCCCATTCCTTTAATTGATGAATTATTAGATGATTTACATGGTGCAAAGTACTTTTCTAAGCTGGATCTGAGGTCTTGATATTTCCAAATATTGGTAAGGGAGGAGGATAAGCATTTAACTGCTTTCAGCACATACCAGGTCCAGTATGAGTTTCTGGTCATGCCTTTTGGCCTATGTAATGCACCAGCTACGTTTCAGTCATTGATGAATCAGGTTTTTCAACCACAATTAAGAAAGTTTGTTCTAGTTTTTTTGATGATTTACCGGTGTACAGCAGAAGCTGGGAGGAGCATATTAACCACTTGAGGATTGTTCTATCAATACTCAGGGCCAATTCACTTCTTGCTAAAAGGAGCAAGTGCAGCTTTAGTCAAGAAAGGGTGGAGTATTTGGGGCATATTATTACTCAGGATGGTGTGTCAACAGATCCTGAAAAGATTTCTTTCATGAAAGATTGGCCACTCCCTAAATCCCTTAAATAGTTGAGGGATTTCTTGGGTTTAACTGGGCATTACAAGTAGTTTGTGAGGAACTGTGGTCTCATTAGTAAGACCCTAATTGATATGTTGAGGAAACATAGTTTCAAGTGGAGTGAGGATGCTATTAGGGCATTTGAGAATTTAAAGACAGTCATGAGTACCACACTTGTATTGGCTTTGCCATATTTTACTAAACCTTTTGTACTGGAGACAAATGCTAGTGGTAGAGGGGTGGGAGCTGTTCTAATGCAATATCAGAGGCCAGTTGCATTCATGAGTAAGGATCTATGTCTAGAAATCAAGCTTTTTCTCTCTATGAGAGGGAGTTCCTAGCTGTCATTATGTCTGTGCAAAGGTGGAGGACTTATCTCCAAGGGCATAAGTTTGTTATTAAAATTGATCAACAGGCATTGAAGCAAATACTGGACCAGAAGACAGTGAATAGTGGTTGACTAAGCTAATGGAATTGGATTATGAGATCCAGTACAGACAAGGGGTAGATAATAAGGTTGTTGATGCCTTGTCCAAGTACCCTAGTAGTAAAGAGGATTGCCTATCAATTTCAACTCCATACCTGTATGGATGAAGAGGGTTCAGGGAAGTTATATTGGAGATGTCCAATTTTCTCTATTCTATCTGGAAAGCATATTGATTCCAACTCTAATCTTGACTAAACTCTAGTATCTGGAATCATTAATTACAAAGGAAGAATAGTTATGGGGTCAGTAGTGGTTTGAAGGCTGACATTGTGAGGGAGGTACATGATACATCTTTTGGAGGGCACTCTGGTATTCAGGGTACTTATGCAAGGGTCAAATTGTTCTTCCATTAGCCAGATATGAAAAATGCTGTAGAAGAATTTGTCAAAGGTTGTGATATCTGTCATAGAAACAAATCAGATAATTCTGCTTATCTTGGTTTGCTACAGCCTTTGCCTATTCCAGATAAGGTATGGACACATGTCTCTATGGATTTTATTGAAGGACTACCAAAATCATGGGGAAAATCTATTATTTTAATTGTGGTGGACAGGTTGAGTAAGTATGCTCACTTCCTAGCTTTATTTCATCCTTTTACTGCTTAGTTTGTGGCTAATCTATTTATTGAACATGTCTATAACTACATGGACCTCCGGTGAGTATTGTTTCTGAGAGGGACAAGGTTTTCATAAGTTTGTTCTGGAAGGAGCTGTTCAAAACCATGGGAACTAGTCTGGAGATGACTACTTCCTATCATTCTCAGTCTGATGAACAAACTGAGAGGGTAAATCAGTGTCCGGAGTCTTATTTGCAATGTATGCTGGGGCTAATCCTAAACAGTGGTCAAAGTTTCCACCTTTAGCAAAATATTGGTACAACACTAACTACCATACTAGTTTGTGGTGTATTCCATGCCAAGCTATATATGGAATTCCACCTCCACATACAGGGTTAGAAGCCTATCCTAATACTGCTCAGCAACAAGTGAAGGATTGGGTGAATTGGAGGCAATAAAATATTGAACAGCTGAAGGAAAATCTCATTTCTGCTCAAGCTAGGATGAAACAATATGCAGATTTGTAAAGAAGTGAGAGAGAGTTTGAGGTTGGAGAGTCACCACTTGAGTGAATTGGGTCATCTGGTTGGAGAGTCACCACTTGATGAAGCACGTCGGGAACAGTAGAATTATCATTTGCCTCCAAAGTTTGCTCTTGATTATTGTTGACAGATTCCTGTTGCTCGCAAGAACTGAGATCAGTCTGATTTAATAGAGAATCAGGGCCGGAGGGTGAAGCTTCCCTTTCAGCATTTCCGCATCCACGTCCACGACCATGACAATGTCTACGACCTCCTCTCAATATACTGTAAGCATACATACTCAATATACGAGGAACAATATCGTTCTAAAGTTTAATTATCGTAAAAGGCTCAACATTAAAGGACAATAATAGAATTTTGGGAAAATTACATCCACAGATCGCATGAAGACATAGGCAGAACAGTGGATTTATTCGCGGTCGGTTAACCAAAAGACACATCTGGATCCTAAGTTAACCCGATTGCTAAGATATCCATAAATCTTAGCTCTGATATCATATTCTGTAACACCCCGAGATTTTTAAAATTATTACAGCATTGTAAATCCTTCATATAAGGATTTACTAGGCTAATAACTATAAATAAACACTTACTAAATACCAAATGTAGAGTTACTATTACAGACCGAGTTTTTGGAAGCAAAAGACAAACAACGAATAGAAATCATCAATACACAACCAACCAAAGTTAACATAAAATAAATAATGTACTCGAGTACTTATTCGAACACGAACACAAACAGAAAGAATTTCTCTAGGTCAGCAACATCACTGTGTACCCTCGTCATCATGTTGCTCCTCTGGTTGTTTTCCTGCTCTCCTGGATCCTGACATAGAGCACATGCCCCCCCGAAGGGGTTAGAACAATGATGCTAGTACAAGTATGATAATTCATATAACAATAGATTAATCGACACTTCACGTAACATAACAACAACTTACAAGTCTCTCCTACGAGAATACCTACAATGCATTACACGACATGAAAATCTCAACATACACATGATACTCCGATGATCCAACGTTCACTGCATAGATCTCAAGATGATCCCATCGGACCAACAAGTGGTGGAAAACCCGTCCAATGATCCAGCGCGCGCAAGCATAGATTCCAAGATGATCCGTCGGATCGACACGTGGTGGACAAACGACAATGACACATATGCATGATAGCATGAATAATGTTTAACAAGGAAAATATAATTAAATTACTTACCCTAGAATGACGACAATAATTCAATACTTGCAGCAAATGTCAACACACTCGAAGGATGTCCCTTCGATCAATATATTGCATGTACCTTAATTATCAAAGTAACGCCATAATGACTAATGGTTCGGATAATCTTATTATAACATTATTATCATAAGTTCAATATACATTATGAATACAAATACGGTAGCTACTTCAATACGTGTATATATATGTATACAATTCAGCTATCTTAAACCACATACAACACCACGAATAAATCATCCAATCGAACTACGATTAACTTATCTGCTTGATTGAAGGGTTAATCATATCTATTCAATTCCCCATTACGGTAATTCCTCTTCCTGGGGTTCTAATGGTCTAGAATGTCAATACGTTCATTATATCCTAATAACCAACATAGAAGGATAAATCAACCGAAACCAATTCTAAAAGGAATGATCATGTTGTTGGTTAGAAACCCTAACATTCGTCCTTATGATTTTTTACCAAGAACAATATCATTCTCAAGTTATCAATCAATTCTTCAACCCATGATTATCGACCTGAAGCATATATTTCATTTTTTTACGGTTCTTATCAAGCAAATATTCAAAGCATGAAGCCGAAACATCTATCAAAGGGAATGTTTGAAAAATCAGGTTTTCTAGGCTGGTTTACAGTCAATCTTTGTTCCTCATATCATAAGAAGGCTTGAAAACTATAATCATCTCGTATACCTCCTCTAGTATCATAGTTTAATCACTTAACATGTTTGTTCTAAGTATTAACGAATCAACATGATACTATGAACATATCCCAACAAAACTGATAACCACTTCAACCAAATCATGAATATTATGGAGGACAACCAAGTTCAACAAGTGCTCATCTTCATAAACATATAAAATCAAAGGTAGAAGTGAAGGTAGATCCGAAATACCTTAGAACACAAGTGTAGATGAATATAATTGAAGAACAATCCCTTGCAACCTTCAAGAATCGATGGGAACTTGCTTAATCCATGAACCCATACCAATTCCACAAGTTATGGACGTCTAGGAAGGAGTTTCAGCAGCTTAGGGGTGAGATGGGAGCGAGAAATGAGTATATGGTTTGGGAGAAAATGAAAGGGGGTCTTTGTCCTATTTATAGAAATTAAATCTCGCGTACGCTAACGCATTTACATAGCGCACGCTAATGGGATACGTAGCTTAGTGTCTCATTCTGTCCTCTGTCTTGCGTATGTTACTAGGCATTACGTACGTCACGTGTTGTCCTAGCGCACGCTTCACCAACATTGCACATGTTATCGATCTCACATAGCTTACTTCATCGTTTTGTCCTCCGATTTAGTGTACATTACCTATATCACTTAGCTTACGATAAACATCATTGACTTAACTTTTTCAAAAGTTTTCCAGGTTCATGCAAGGGAATTCGACAATATCTTTCATCCGGCTCCACACGCCGACCACACTTTGTCTGATCTTGACTGCCTCTTGCGTACATTAAGTGTCCAACTTAACGTACGCTAGCTCTGGTTATTAGCGTATGCTAGGAACACGTCGGTTAGCGCACGCTAATATCATGCAGGCATATGCATGAATTAACAATCTTTACACAATACGATCATCAATACTAGATTACGGATAAGGGGAATCATACTTTAATTAATTATATGACAATCATTTACCACATGATCCAAATACCAATAAAAATACACAGGTATCCGGGTATTACATACTCCCTCTCTAAAAAGAAGTTTCGTATCGAAACTTAAGATAGAAATAACTCCGGGTATCTCGCTTTCATACTATCTTCAGTCTCCCATATTGATTCTTCAACTCCATGTCGAGACCATTGAACTTTAACTAAGGAGATTGGTTTATTCCACAATTAAGTGATTCGACTCTCGAGTATCTTGATTAGTTTCTCTTCAAACGTGCCATCACTAGCTACTCACCAAAGTCGATGACATGAGTGGGATCTGATACGTACTTCTGTAACTGTGATACATGAAACATATTATGAACATGACCCAACGATGGAGGTAGGGACAATCTGTATGCCAACTCTCCAACTCTTTCGAGAACCTCGAATGGCCCGATATACCTTGTACTCAACTTTCCCTTCATTTCAAAATGAAAGTTCCCTGAGTAGGATAAACCTTTAGAAATACATGGTCCCCAACTTCAAATTATAACAGGCGATGGCGCATATCTGCGTAATATTTCTGGTGACTTTGAGCGTTCAACAATCTTTCACGAATTAGGGCTACCTTCTTCTGAGTCTGTGATACCAATTCTGGTTTTGTCCCGATTCAGTCTAACGAATTATCCCAACATAAGGGTGACCTACATCTTCTCCCGTATAATGCTTCGAAAGGTTCCATTTTAATTTAAGCGTGCCAATTATTATTATAGGTCAACTCAATCAACAGTAGGTGAGTTTCCCAATCAGTCGACCAATCTAGGACAAAAGCTCTCAATATGTCTTCTACAGTCTGAATGGTCCTCTCAGATTGTCCATCGGTTTGAGGATGGTAAGTCGTGCTAAATCTCAACTCGGTTCTTATAGCCTTATGAACTTCTTTCCAAAATGTGACACGATCGACCATCCTGGTCTAAAATAATGGTCCTCTATGTTTCATATAATCAGACTATTTCTACAATAAATATCCGAGACCATCTCTCCGGTCCCCAAATATCCTTGATACTTAGAAAGTGTAACACCCCCGATACATTCAGGAATATTACAGCTCCGTAAATCCTTTACATAAGAATTTACAAGGTGGAAGAAATGAAAAGACAATGACAGATACTAACGTGTGAAAGTGACTGAAATAAAATACAACAGTTTGAAATCAATACCGGAACTAAAATATGACGATAGCATTTGATACGGTTTATAATTCGCAGAACACTATTCTCATCCTTTGCCATAACAAGGTTCAACTACGGTGTTCTTAACCATAATAACTCGATCATCATTGTTTAAACATGATACTAGGTTGCATACATCGTCAAAGTGATCTACTATTCTCGGTAATGTGATCATATCATCCTTAATAACATAACTTCAAGGTTGGAAGTAGTATAACATACCTTAAGATGAAGAAATACTGAGACTATAAGTAGAATCCAACTCCGGTTGCTTCAACGCCGACTTGTGATGATTTCCACTCCAAAGTTCAATATAAGTAGTCTTCAATGAACAAGTAGTATCTTCCAATCTCAATGATTCAGTAACAAGTGATTTATGTGTGTTAAAAGGGGCTGGAAATCTTCTGGGGATGAAATATGGTGAAGCTAGAGGCAAAAGAACAAAATGAAATGAAATGAGGTGCTGTCCTATTTATAACTTTCTGAGTGTTACGTACGCTAGAACTACTTCATAACGTACGTTATCGTCCAAAATAGCTCACTGTCTTGTTCCTAAACATCGTTACGTACGCTACACTTATCATGTTACGTACGTAATCCATACAATTTGCGTACGCTACATATTGTCCATAACGTACGTTAAAGTCCGTTCACTTAAAAGTGTCCAGGTTCATGCCGTGCGAATCTGGTGGGTATCTTGGCCGAGCCCACCACCAGATACCCCATGTGTTAGCCGACCTACTCAATAATTGACTGCATTACGTACGCTACACTTCATTCGTAGCGTACGTTATTATTAACAGGTAATGCACGTTAAGCTACATTCTTAGCGTACGTTATCATGTATATGCATGGAGAAAATTTACATGTTGCCATACTCATGTACAAGTATACAAATATGATAAATATCATACTTAAATTATCAGTATCATCATTCCAAATAATACAGGGTTCAAATACAGATGAAGTACTCCATAAATAATCCGGATATTACAGAAAGTGAGCTGGCTTGGTTAAACAATCAAATATCACCCAAATCATATTCATTCTTGTCCTGGTCTTCGACATATTGGTGATAAAGTCCATTGAGATATCCTCCCACTTCTATTCAGGAATTGGAAGTGGCGTCAACATTCCGAAAGGTCGCTAATGCTACCTGTTGATGAGTTAAACACTTTAAGACATATCCCGTCACTTCTTTCTTCATGTTACCCCACCTAAAATTTTGTTTCAGATCATTTTACATCTTACTGGCACTTGGGTGAATAGAATAAGGTGTCCTATGAGCTTCTTTAATGATCGTTTGATTCAGAACATTGTCATCTGGGATACACAGTTCACTTCAAAATCTTAAAACTCCAACAACATGGATTAGAAAACCTGGGGTCTTTCCTTTACTAACCTAATCACGTAACGGAATCATGAGGGGGTGATCTAGTTGCTTAGATTTGATTTCATCAGTCAATGATGAAGTTATTTCCATCACACATAGTTTCCCTTGAACTCTGTGTAACCACACTTCAATTTCTCCACGAATTAACTCTTGTCAAATCTTGGACTGGGTAGTGAGCATCTCCAACATTGGAATAGAAACAGGTTTGCAGCTCAGTGAATCAGCTACCATGTTTGCATTGTCTGGATGATAAAGAATTCCCAAATCATATTCTTTAATCAATTCCCACCATATCCTCTATCGCATATTTAATTCTTTCTGACTGGAAATGTATTTGATACTCTTATGATCGGTTAATATCTGACAATGAGTTCTGTACAAATATTTTTGCCATATTTTTAGTGCCAAAACACCAATTGCTAGTTCCAAATCATGCGTTAGATAATTAACCTCATACAGTTTCAGCTTTCGTGAAGTATAGGCAATTACCTTATCATTCTGCATCAGCATGCAACCTAGAACCTGATTTGAAGCATCATTGTAAACTGTGAATCCTTCAGTTCCTTGTGGTAGTGCTAAGATTGGAGGCGTTGTTAGTCTCTTCTTGAGATCGTCAAAACTAACCTGACACTTCTCCTTCCATTCGAATATTTGGGTTTTCTATAATAATTGAGTAAGTGGGTGGGTGATTTTGGAAAAACCATCCACGAACTTACGATAGTACCCAGCAAGCCATAAGAAACTTCTAACCTCTTTCACATTCTTATGAGACTCCTACTATGTGATTGCCTCGACTTTCTGCGAATCTACTAGGACTCTTTCTACTGATACTACATGACCAAGGAACATTACTTTCTTCAACCAGAATTCACATTTAGAATGCTCGGCATACAATTTTTCACTCCTCAAGGGGTCAACATAATCCGTAGGTGTTCCGTATGCTCATCCGGGCTTTAAGAGTAGACCAAAATGTCATCGATAAAGACAACTACAAATTTATCCAAGTACTCTATACTCGGTTCATCAACTGCATAAACACGACAGGAGCATTGGTGAGACCGAATGGCATTACCACAAATTCATAGTGCCCGTAGCGAGTCCTAAATGCTGACTTTGGAACGTCGGGTTCTTTAGTCCTCAATTGATGGTATCCCGATCTCAAATCTATCTTCGAGAATACTGTCGCCCCTTGCAACTGGCTGAATAAATCATCCCGAGGCAACGTATACTTATTCTTGATTGTCACTTTATTTAGCTCTCAATAGTCAATGCACAATCGAAAAGTGATCCATCTTTCTTTCGAATGAATAGAACTGGTGCACCCCAGGGGGAAACACTTGGCTGGATATAACCTTTGTCCATCAGCTTCTCAATTTGCTTCTTCAACTCATACATCTCGGTGGGTGCCATCCGATATGACGCCTTGTAAATAGGTGTGGCTCCCGGCTCTAGCTCGATGGTAAACTCTACATCCCGGGAATAGTAACAAAGCACGCATTCTGACACCAAAATGTTACCAGCAAGGAACAAAACAAATGCAACACATATTATAGTTTCATTATAGTCAAGTACCAAGACCCTATATATAATATATCTCATGATCGAGGACAAACATTGTGATATACCGGACATATCACAATTATTGAAAACATCAACACCAACACGAAAACTACACTTGGTAACCCATGGCCATGCCCCTTAACATTGACCCCCAGAAGTCCCTTCGAACCGTCCCCAGGTGAGAAACCACTTCCGCGGTCGTGCCCCTTGGCATCGGCCTCCAGAGGTTCCGTCGAACCGTCCCCACGTGGAAGAACAACTCATGCACACTAGCGTTCACTACTTTCACAATTTCCAAAAGTTGAATATAATGTATATAGTAATGGCACTAGCTAGAGTGCCCACTTATCGACACATAACTATGACCATGGACTAACATAACTATAAAATACTCCCAGTATACATCAACACCACAAAGGTATCCACAAGCAGCACATTCAACACTTAATATATCCCAACATCAACAACATGACTGACGCGACTCCACAACAATCTAACCATCCTAGACGCATCACTATACATCAACAATTACACAAACCAATCAATATATATATATAGATAAACCATCACACACACCTTACATAACATCAATTCACGAGATATAAGTCGTATAGGCAAGAACACTTGCCTCGATGATCGGTACTGAAAACTCCAACCACATGGCTCACCTGAAACAGTCCCTAAACTACAACCTTCACAAGAAACAACGACAACACAATCACTACGAGAACCAAGACCAATAACAACAAGAATACAACAAACAACCAAAAGAAACCCTTCAGAACATTTAGTCGAACATTAAATGTTCATGGTTCTGACTCTAACTCGCTGCGGAACAAACAACAACAATGAGGGTTTAAGGGTTTTCTCACAGAAATCAAAATCATGCTTCGGTTGAAACAAAATCGATAAATGGAATTCTAATCCATATATTACAACTAAAATAATCGGAATTCCATAACCGATTCATCAACTTCAAAATAAATAGAGAAATCAAGGAAAAACCCTCAAAATTACTCACATAGGGTTCTAAGAAGGAGATACCTCGATCCGGAAGGAAAATAAGTTAGAGGATGATGTAAACGTGAAGAAGACTCACCAAGATGAGGTTTGATGATGCAGATCGCCCCAAATCGTCCTAGGAGATCAGACACGACTGTAATACCCGGTTGTAATTCAGTAATTATCATTCAGTAATCATCATTCATTAGTTGTCACTGTCGGATTACTTCACTCATTAATAATCATTCATCATTCATTACTCATTCATTTGTATTCTTCGTAGGCGTAATTTAGCAATGTATTAGTTACCGATCGTCATTCATCTTCGTTTGAGAATCGAAACGAGAGTATTATCATAATCATCGTGATTGGTAGCCTTGTGTTGGAAGTATTACCTATTGCATGTTATCGGACTCAATTATATTCATACAAAATGGGTCTGAACCCAGATTCACTCGGATTGCACTTGCTGTAACCAAACCTCGATCTCGGGTCTAAAGAATTCCTGCTGAATCTCATTCTGAACTGTTAAACGAGCAAGCATTTGCTCCTGAACGGACTTACGATTCAAGGAATCGGCGACCACGTTTGCATTGCCCGGGTGGTACAGGATCTCAATATCATAATCTTTGATTAGTTCCAACCACCGCCTCTGTCGCATATTTAACTCCTTCTGAGTAAATATATACTTCAAACTTTTATGATCAGTGAAAATCTGACAGGTGACGCCATAAAGTTAATGACGCCAAATCTTCAACACGAAAACCACGGTTGCTAGATCCAGGTCGTGGGTCGGATAATTGACCTCGTAAGGTCTCAGTTGCCGCGAAGCATAGGCAATAACCTTCTCATTCTGCATTAGTACACATCCGAGACCATGTCCGGACGCATCACTATAAACCACGAATCCTTCCGTCCCTTGCGGTAAAGAAAGGACAGGTGCTGCAATTAATTGGCTCTTGAGTTCCTCAAAACTCTATTGACACGCGTCCGACCACGTGTATTTCTTATCCTTTCACAAAAGGTTCGTCATGGGTTGAGCAATTTTAGAAAACCCTTCCATAAATCGCCGATAATAACCAGCTAATCCGAGGAAACTTCAAATTTCCTTAATATTCTTCGGAGGTTGCCAAACTCGGATAGCCTCCGTCTTCTGAGGGTTGATGCGTACTCCGTCTGATGAAATCACATGTCCGAGAAACATCACTTCGGACATCCAAAACTCACATTTGGAAAACTTCCCATAAAGTTGCTCTCGTCTCAACACTTTGAGGACCTGATGAAGGTGAAACTCATGCTCTTCTCGGTCACGAGAATAAATCAAAATGCCATCGATGAAGAAAACCACGAACTGATCCAAATAGTTGATGAAAACCCGATTCATTAACTCCATGAACACCGCAGGTGCATTAGTTAACCCAACGGCATTACCACAAACTCATAATGACCATAGCGTGTTCGAAACGCCATTCTAGCAATATCCTACTCTCGAATTCGGAACTGATGATACCCAAATCTTAAGTCGATCTTGGAAAATACTGAAGCTCCCTGAAGTTGATCCAAAAGATCATCAATACGGGGTAGAGGATATTTATTCTTGATCGTCACCCTATTCAATTTCCGGTAATCAATATACAAGCGAAACGAACCATCCTTCTTCTTGAGAAATAACACAGGTGCTCCCCACGGGGATGCACTCGGTCGGATATAACCTTTCTCGATCAAATCCTCCAATTGATTCTTCAGTTCTTGCATTTCGGTCTGGGCCATCCGATACGGTGCCTTCGATATTGGAGACGTACCAGGCTCCAACTCAATCGTGAATCCCACATATCTCGGTGGAGGCAAACCAGGTAACTCGTCTGGAATATACAGCGCCAATCGATAACAATGATACCATGAATGATTAAACACCTCGATTGCCTTAGAACGGCCAATCTATCACAATGATACAATGAATGATTGAACAACTCGATTGCTTTAGAACGGCCAATCAATCACAATGATATAATGAATGATTGAACAACCCTGATTGAGTAATTACACTGCTCTCATCATATTAATGATTATTCCTGAACAATTGGGATTACTACCCTCTAAAATACACCCTCGACTCTATCATCTGAAATGATAGTGACCATACGCTTACAGACACTAATGATGGCATCGTGACGATCCATCCAACCAATATCCAAAATAACGTCGTCTCTAGGTAAATCCACCATGATTCGGTCTGCTAGCCACACACGGCCATGAAGATGAATCGGACAATTCTTAACTTCACAGTTCCCGATAATTCTTCTACCGTCAGGTAGTCCAATGACATAGGGTTCACAACTAGTAGCGCTATCCAGATGAAGTCTACTCAAATGGGACTCGGAAATGAATGGATGCGATGCACGAGTATCAAAAAGAGTACACACAGGTTGAAATATAATTTCGAGTGTACCTGAGATCATTCGGGCCTTTGGATCATCAGCTCTCTACATCTCATAAAGTTCGGGGCTTGCTAGTCCCTGCACCGGATGCTCCTGTCTGATAGTTGTGGGCTCCGCTTTTGTTTGCTCCCGTCATCTTGAATGACGTAGACTGAGTGGCCTGATTCTGAATCGCTGATTGCTTCGGGGCCTGAAATGCCGTCGGAGTATGCTTGGAGTCTCTTCGGAAAAAATGGGCCTTATGCCCGGCAACTCCACAGTTGTAACATGTTGTAGACGGCGTCGAACACCTAGTGCTTAAATGTGTAACACCCCCAAACCGCTTGGGAATATTACAGCGCCGCAGACCCTCTCTGTGAGGATCTACCAGGCTAAAAACTAAAACAATACCTCACGTCACATGCCGACATGGCTACATAATGAGCTGCTAGACCGATTTGGTCTTTTACCACAATACCATACATCAAACATATACAACTTGACTTACAACTCATACCCACGCAGGGGTTGAAATACAACAATATACCCATAAAACGGCAAAACTACACAACGGAGGGCCAAATACTGAGACTCTACCAAAATATTCAACGAATGGTCTTCATGTGATTAGTATCGTCGTCTTCCATCATCCTTCGTATCGATCCTGTGATTCGCTCCCCAACAACCTGCAAGTACCTGGACGCAATACAGACATCCACCCCCCGAATACTCGGGGGTTAGTAAAACTCCACTGTTTTGCTAGTGCAAGTATAAAATAGAAATACAAGTCATACGCAACATACTCCAAGAATATAAAAATCTTGAATATATTTCCCGAGATAATTCACTTAATCAAACAGTTTGATTTATAAAAGGTAGGAATAGAACCATGTATCCCATACAAAATATTTTACGATCTCGGGAGTTTGAAAACATTTGGAATTAAGGAATTCTCAAGTCTTTCGAAAACACTTAGGGACACGGCCCAAAATCATCTTTCCAAAATACGATTCCAATAATAAAACGTGGATTCACGATCCAATTCACAATACACGGGGTCTAAGACCCAAATCATAAGCCACAGGGTCCACGACCCATATCACATAACACATGTTCCTAAGGATTATTCGCGTCCCGTGCTAACAAGCCACGAACCTCAGATGCTCCCGTAGAACATACCCGAGTGAATAACCCAATAGGAAACCATACCAAATCACATATCCTCGTGACAACCGTCACAAAATCATTCCAAACCACAACCATAAGTTATCCCAGCATCGGGCTAACAAGCCATGAACCTCGGAGTCCCCGCAAGACATACCCGATGATAACTCCACAAGTTATCTCGGCATCGGGCTAGCAAGCCCCGAACCTCGGAGTCCCCGCAAGACATACCCGGATTGGATAACCCTATGGTCACGCCCGACCCATACTAGCAAGCATGGATCCCGGAGATTCAACAATCCTACCCGGAGGCACATCACTTTCAACGATCCCATAACAATGAGCAGAACATCAAGCCAAGCAACACTTAAACATCACAACCTCCTTTCAAAGGAGTCACAACTAATATCACACACATTACGTTCTTACCGAACAAGTACACAATAACAATTCGTAATCCCCGGTAAAGGATTACGGTCTATTAAACTCACTCGAAGTGATCAGATTATCTTTCAACATACAAAACCAACACACATATTCCGAGAACACATATTCACGAAGTATACGAATTATCGTTGAAAGACAACATTTATCGAGAACATACCGATCCCTTTTTACGTTCATTAAACATTGAGTTTCACATAAAATCATTTATCAATAATTACGCCTACGAAACATGAAACGTATGGACAAGATACTTGCCTCGATACCACGAGCAACCGAACAACGAACGAACACAGTCGGATAGTTCTCGAGCTTCCAAAAATGACCAAGGATTTGGCAAATCCCACGAATACTACAAAAATAACATCACCACGAATCAATAACACTAATCGAAATCCGAAACGATCCTAAAAACAACAAGGATCTAAGTGTTCTCCAAGAAATCCAGAATCGTTGATCCGGGCGATAAAAATCGATGAACAGTTAACAACATCTGAAGATTACGGTCAAGACAAACAAGAATACACAACCGATCGGATGAGATCGGTTAAGAATCACAAATCCAAGGAAAAACCCCAAATTCAAGAAACTAGGGTTCTAAGAAGAGATTACCTTGATTTGAGCAAAGTAGATGATTAGATGTTGTTAAACACCTACAAATCCACTCCGATATGAAGCTTGAGGAAGAAGGTCGCTCAAAATCGCCTCTGGAGCTCGCTCCCATCGGAAGGGATGAAGAAAATGAGAAATGACGAAGTGAAGCCTGCTGTCCAGTATTTATACTGGACAGTAATTAGCGTGCGCTAACGAGACAGCATTAGCGCACGCTAACATGGTCAACGCCCAGAACTTACCGAATAACACTGTTAGTGTGCGCTAGACCCATGAGCGTAGCGCGTGCTAACGGGTCACGAAACTAGTCTAGTGGCCTCTGGATAGAACTGCACCTACCGGGTAGCGTGCACTAGAGAGAAAAAGAGCGTGCGCTAAGCAGTCGATAGCGTGCGCTAGCTATAGACCTTAGCGTGCGCTAACAAAGCCCCAGTCCCAGTCCACTAGCTCCTGGACTGCCTCTGGACTGCCAGTTAGCGTGCGCTACACATACGGTAGCGTGCGCTAACCACAACGCCGTAGCGTGCGCTATGCCACAAGCATTAGCGTGCGCTACACTACAAAAATCCAAAAACTCACATAGTGATCCAAAACGTCTCCAAACACATGTCCCAACAAGGCACACCCAAACATGGCACAAAATTCCAACGATGAGGGCAATAACAATCCGATAAAGCCCCGAAAACTCAACGAACCCGAAACAAAATTCTCGGGTATTACATTCTACCCCTCTTAAAAGAAGTTTCATCCTCGAAACTTGAAACATAGAACGAACAACGCAAAACAAACTCAGATAACACACGACATCCGTTGCCGACAAGAATAAAACACAACGACCGAAAATCAATACGGTTGAACAACTCAACAGTACATCAATCAAAACACGAGCTATTCGCTGAACAAATACGAAATTCCACAGCCCAAGGGTTGGAAGATCGAACACAAAAACTAATTTCCCGAACTTAAGGAAATTACGAAGGAGTCCGAACGCTCAACAATCACGAAACGAGATCAACAAAACCGATCAATCAAACAATTGAATTTCAACGATCGAGACAACAACAGTCGATCCATCATGTTCGAATCACGACGAACAATAATACTAAAACAACAACCCCAAAAGTTCACATCTCGACTCGAGACAATATACGATCCGGTGAAGACAACAAGATGTGCATTCACATAAGATCCACAGGAAATGGAATACAAATTATAAGGTCACAACGACAAACGGGTTATTCCGAAACAATATCACAACTCGTTCGATCAACAAAAGCACAAGACAGGACAAGTTCAGAAAATGTCAACGAGCATAAACGAGTCGACATAGTCGAAAGTACAGAGTTCAAAATCCGATCCACTTCAAATAAAAGAAGTTAATCTCCGAATTTCGAAACAACAAAGCAAGGGTAATAACTCAACATACAACTGATAGACCACGCCCCTCCGGGACTACTCGGAGTCGATCCAGATATCGGTGCTCAAGTCCGTGCCCCGGAAGGCTCGGTAACCAACTCGCAAAACTGAACTTGGTCTCCCTCAAGCCCGCACTTGTAACACATTACTGGCGGAGAAGGACAATGTGCACGGACATGCCCCGCCACATTGCAGTTAAAACACCTCTTGGATTTACCAGGAGTCAAAGCAGAAGACTTGGAACTCTCAGTCCCACACAACGAGCGACAGAGCTTCACAGCCGAAAGACTACGACGTTGCGAACTAGAAACACCAACTCCTGCACTGTCCACAAGGTCATCGGACTTCCTCTGTTTCTTCGACTCGGGCACACGCTCCGAGGATAACGAAGCTAGTTCACGGGCCAAGGCTCGATCTTGGTAGTCCCTCAACGAAGTGCAAGTGAGTCCCGACATATACACAAGAATCTCTGTCTTCATTCGTCTGTCAAAATGAAAGATCCTCTCTTCCTCGGTTCTCACCCGATCTCGCACATAACTGAGTTGTTTGCTATAGTCGATGATAGCTTGTGACACTGAAACATCTTGCGGTTCTGCCGAATAAAATCTGTGAATCCTATGCTCTCTAATCGGTTTCGGACAGAACTCAGCTTCCATAAATGCCTGGAACTCCACCCACGTGACATCACGATCACGAGGTTTAACAGCTTCCCACCAATTAGCGGCATCTTTGCCAAGAAGGTACTGAGCGATAGGTACCTTCTGCTCTTCAGGACATCCGACAGCCTCGAAAATCTTTCCCAACTGGAAAATCCAACCATCCCAGCCCAACGCATCCGTAGCACCGGCGAATCGAGGGGGATTCATACGAACTACCTCACGAAGCCATTGATTTACACCGACGTTATGACTGGCGTCAATGCTAGGTTGAACCACTTGGGTCAACTGAGTCATCTGAGTTGCTACTTGTTGCAATATAGTGGCAACACCCAAACTAAAATCATTCTCAACGACATTCTCTCGATTCGGCAGTGTGTGTTTGGAGATGTTTTGGATCACTATGTGAGTTTTTGGATTTTTGTAGTGTAGCGTGCGCTATGCCACAAGCATTAGCGTGCGCTACACTACAAAAATCCAAAAACTCACATAGTGATCCAAAACGTCTCCAAACACATGTCCCAACAAGGCACACCCAAACATGGCACAAAATTCCAACGATGAGGGAAATAATAATCCGATAAAGCCCCGAAAACTCAACGAACCCGAAACAAAATTCTCGGGTATTACATTCTACCCCTCTTAAAAGAAGTTTTGCCCTCGAAACTTGAAACATAGAATGAACAACGCAAAACAAACTCAGATAACACACGACATCCGTTGCCGACAAGAACAAAACACAACGATCGAAAATCAATACGGTTGAACAACTCAACAGTACATCAATCAAAACACGAGCTATTCGCTGAACAAATACGAAATTCCACAGACCAAGGGTTGGAAGATCGAACACAAAAACTAATTTCCCGAACTTAAGGAAATTACGAAGGAGTCTGAACGCTCAACAATCACGAAACGAGATCAACAAAACCGATCAATCAAACAATTGAATTTCAACGATCGAGACAACAAAAGTCGATCCATCATGTTCGAATCACGACGAACAATAATACTAAAACAACAACCCCAAAAGTTCACATCTCGACTCAAGACAATATACGATCCGGTGAAGACAACAAGATGTGCATTCACATAAGATCCACAGGAAATGGAATAGCAATTGTAAGGTCACAACGACAAACGGGTTATTCTGAAACAATATCACAACTCGTTCGATCAACAAAAGCACAAGACAGGACAAGTTCAGAAAATGTCAACGAGCATAAACGAGTCGACATAGTCGAAAGTACAGAGTTCAAAATCCGATCCACTTCAAATAAAAGAAGTTAATCTCCGAATTTCGAAACAACAAAGCAAGGGAAATAACTCAACATACAACTGATAGACCACGCCCCTCCGGGACTACTAGGAGTCGATCCAGATATCGGTGCTCAAGTCCGTGCCCCGGAAGGCTCGGTAACCAACTCGCAAAACTGAACTCGGTGTCTCTCAAGCCCGCACTTGTAACACATTACAGGCGGAGAAGGACAATGTGCACGGACATGCCCCGCCACATTGCAGTTAAAACACCTCCTGGCTTTACCAGGAGTCAAAGCAGAAGACTTGGAACTCTCAGTCCCACGCAACGAGCGACAGAGCTTCACAGCCGAAAGACTACGACGTTGCGAACTAGAAACACCAACTCCTGCACTGTCCACAAGGTCATCGGACTTCCTCTGTTTCTTCGACTTGGGCACACGCTCCGAGGATAACGAAGCTAGTTCACAGGCCAAGGCTCGATCTTGGTAGTCCCTCAACGAAGTGCACGTGAGTCCCGACATATACATATGAATCTCTGTCTTCATTCATCTGTCAAAATGAAAGATCCTCTCTTCCTCGGTTCTCACCCGATCTCGCACATAACTGAGTTGTTGCCATAGTCGATGATAGCTTGTGACACTGAAACATCTTGCGGTTCTGCCGAATAAAATTCGTGAATCCTATGCTCTCTAATCGGTTTCGGACAGAACTCAGCTTCCATAAACGCCTGGAACTCCGCCCACGTGACATCACGATCACGAGGTTTAACAGCTTCCCACCAAATAGCGGCATCTTTGTCAAGAAGGTACTGAGCGATAGGTACCTTCTGCTCTTCAGGACATCCGACAGCCTCGAAAATCTTTCCCAACTGGAAAATCCAACCATCCCAGCCCAACGCATCCGCAGCACCGGCGAATCGAGGGGGATTCATACGAACTACCTCACGAAGCCATTGATTTACACCGACGTTCTGACTGGCGTCAATGATACGTTGAACCACCTGGGTCAACTGAGTCACCTGAGTCGCTACTTGTTGCAATATAGTGGCAACACCCAAACTAAAATCATTCTCAACGACATTCTCTCGATTCTGCATCTGATCCCCGTGGCCATCAACACCACGGTTACGACCACGACCTCTGCCCCTCGGCATACTAACAAATAATAACCTATGGTAACGAAATATCATAACACATAGCAAGATATTCACATTTCCGTCTATAATCATACCATTAAATCATATACATATTACGATTTAATTCAAGCTAGAGCAGAGTATACAAAGTGTTATCCCGACAATCTTCATTAATAATGTCGTTGTTATGTGAATTATAAATCCAATGAAATTAAAGTCATTCACTATATCAAAATCATTTTCTATACGGGTTCCGCGCCGGAACTCACCAAGTTGAAAACCATTTTCAAAAATGTTCAAAAATGCCAAAAAGGCCGATGACGGTAATACTTTTCAAATACTCACCAAAAGTCATTTTCCAATACCAGATACCGTCATAAAATACCATTGAAATTACACGGCGAAGATGCGAAAACTCAATAGTTTCAAAATATACGTTAAGTCACCCGACAAAAGAGTTAGGAAAAAAGGGTCAACGAAATAACTCAAATTTACGAACCCAAAAGGTCATTTTAAAACAGACACTATTTCGTAAAAGTACCAAAAAAAATCATTTTGAACTGTACACATGCAGCGGACAAGAACACAGTTCAAATTACACATAACCACAAAACAATTTTTATTCCTGAACAACACACATAGAGTATGGTCACAAATGGTCAGCCTAACAATCACAAAAGTTAGACCGATTGCCAGAATGCAATTTTCGGGCTTCTGATCAGACCATTTAGTATATGATTTAACAGAGACTTAGCGTGCGCTAGCCATACCACGTTAGCGCGCGCTAGCTATTCCAATCCAGCACACATCCATGAACATATACCAAGTAATATCAAAAGTCGAGGGTTACAAGTAATCAACAACATAGTAATCCAAACGCCAACAATTTACATACTCACTACATATCTTTTAACCAAAAAGTTGAAGGCGAAAGTCACGTCTCAAGTAAACTTTTGGTAGACCTCGTTTAAGCATTTAAAAATCGAATTATGAAAATTTTCAATGCAATATGAAAATAAAATATATGAGGTTGAATTCTCAAAATCTTCGTTCTCGAGGTCATCATACGAAAATCAAATCATTTTTCCTCCCCGAATGATGTTTTTAAATAGAATTTACGTGACTTCCCCAAAACATTTGAAATTGAAATACCACATGGATAAACATTTATTGAGTAACCAATCCAAAACATCGCTCCCGTAAAAATGATTTCACACAAAGATGTATACATACATACATACATACATACATACCGGTACTACTCTTTATTCCAACACAATACGAGAGTCAACCAAGTATGGAGTAAGTATTCACGAGGCATAATTAAACTCCACATAATAACACAGAATCACATAAACTCGTATAACACGAGACACAACAAAGTAGGGAGACTTACATCCACAGATCGCACGAAGATGATGGTTGCGCCTCGATACTAATCACGACCGACAACTCACACGACGCGTCGCGACACCACTCAGTCAGACCAAATCTGACAAGACAAGACCTGACAATACACAACTCAACCCGACAGCCTAGGTTTCCTCAACCAAAGCTCTGATACCATATTCTGTAACACCCCCAAACCGCTTGGGAATATTACAGCGCCGCAGACCCTCTCCGTGAGGATCTACCACGCTAAAAACTAAAACAATACCTCACATCACATGCCGACATGGCTACATAATGAGCTGCTAGACTGATTTGGTCTTTTACCACAATACCATACATCAAACATATACAACTTGACTTACAACTCATACCCACGCAGGGGTTGGAATACAACAATATACCCATAAAACGGGAAAACTACACAACGGAGGGCCAAATACTGAGACTCTACCAAAATATTCAACGAATGGTCTTCATGTGATTAGTATCATCGTCTTCCATCATCCTTCGTATCGATCCGGTAATTCGCTCCCCAACAACCTGCAAGTACCTGGACGCAATACAGACATCCACCCCCTGAATACTCGGGGGTTAGCAAAACTCCACTGTTTTGCTAGTGCAAGTATAAAATAGAAATACAAGTCATACGCAACATACTCCAAGAATATAAAAATCTTGAATATATTTCCCGAGATAATTCACTTAATCAAACAGTTTGATTTATAAAAGGTAAGAATAGAACCATGTATCCCATACAAAATATTTTACGATCTCGGGAGTTTGAAAACATTTGGAAATAAGGAATTCTCAAGTCTTTCGAAAACACATGGGGACACGGCCCAAAATCATCTTTCCAAAATACGATTCCAATAATAAAACGTGGATTCACGATCCAAATCACAACACACGGGGTCTAAGACCCAAATCATAAGTCACAGGGTCCACGACCCATATCACATAACACATGTTCCTAAGGATTATTCGCGTCCCGTGCTAACAAGCCACGAACCTCAGATGCTCCCGTAGAACATACCCGAGTGAATAACCCAATAGGAAACCATACCAAATCACATATCCTCGTGACAACCTTCACAGAACCATTCCAAACCACAACCATAAGTTATCCCAGCATCGGGCTAACAAGCCACGAACCTCGGAGTCCCCGCAAGACATACCCGATGATAACTCCACAAGTTATCTCGGCATCGGGCTAGCAAGCCCCGAACCTCGGAGTCCCCGCAAGACATACCCGGATTGGATAACCGTATGGTCACGCCCGACCCATACTAGCAAGCATGGATCCCGGAGATTCAACAATCCTACCCGGAGGCACATCACTTTCAACGATCCCATAACAATGAGCAGAACATCATGCCAAGCAACACTTAAACATCACCACCTCCTTTCAAAGGAGTCACAACTAATATCACACACATTACGTTCTTACCGAACAAGTACACAATAACAATTCGTAATCCCCGACAAAGGATTACGGTCTATTAAACTCACTCGAAGTGATAAGATTATCTTTCAACATACAAAACCAACACACATATTCCGAGAACACATATTCACGAAGTATACGAATTATCGTTGAAAGACAACATTTATCGAGAACATACCGATCCCTTTTTACGTTCATTAAACATTGAGTTTCGCATAAAATCATTTATCAATAATTACGCCTACGAAACATGAAACGTATGGACAAGATACTTGCCTCGATACCACGAGCAACCGAATAACGAACGAACAGGGTCAGATAGTTCTCGAGCTTCCAAAAACGACCAAGGATTCGGCAAATCCCACGAATACTACGAAAATAACATCACCACGAATCAATAACACTAATCGAAATCCGAAACAATCCTAAAAACAACAAGGATCTAAGTGTTCTCAAAGAAATCAAGAATTGTTGATCCGGGCGATAAAAATCGATGAACGGTTAACAACATCTGAAGATTACGGTCAAGACAAACAAGAATACACAACCGATCGGATGAGATCGATTAAGAATAACAAATCCAAGGAAAAACCCCAAATTCAAGAAACTAGGGTTCTAAGAAGAGATTACCTTGATTTGAGCAAAGTAGATGATTAGATGTTGTTAAACACCTACTAATCCACTCCGAGATGAAGCTTGAGGAAGAAGGTCGCTCAAAATCGCCTCTCGAGCTCGCTCCCGTCGGAAGGGATGAAGAAAATGAGAAATGACGAAGTGAAGCCTGTTGTCCAGTATTTATACTGGACAGTAATTAGCGTGCGCTAACCAGACAACATTAGCGCGCGCTAACGAGGTCAATGCCCAGAACTTACCGAATAACACTGTTAGCATACGCTAGACCTATGAGCGTAGCGCGCGCTAACGGGTCACGAAACCAGTCCAGTGGCCTCTGGATAGAACTGCACCTACCGGGTAGCGTGCACTAGAAAGAAAAAGAGCGTGCGCTAAGCAGTCGATAGCGTGCGCTAACAACGCCCCAGTCCCAGTCTAGTAGCTCCTGGACTGCCTCTGGACTGTTAGTTAGCGTGCGCTACACATACGGTAGCGTGCGCTAACCATAACGCCATGCCACAAGCATTAGCGTGCGCTACACTACAAAAATCCAAAAACTCACATAGTGATCCAAAACGTCTCCAAACACATGTCCCAACAAGGCACACCCAAACATGGCACAAAATTCCAACGATGAGGGCAATAACAATCCGATAAAGCCCCGAAAACTCAACGAACCCGAAACAAAATTCTCGGGTATTACAAAATGACCCTACCCTCCACAGTTGAAATAGATGATGGATGAACTGGCCGCTCGGGACTGGGTCTCCACAGGTTTCGGCACCATAGGAGGTCACTCGAAAAAAGTATGGCCCGCACGGAGTTTCTTGAAGGTCGCCTGATCGCCTTCGGACTGAATACGATTCTTCGATTTCTTGTCAGAAGATGAAGGTTGATGCTTAGCAACTTCCTTCGCAGTAAGCTCATAAGTAAGAGCTTTCTCGATTAAATCGTCCAGAGAGGAGCAATGATGATTAAGTAATTGCATATGGGCCATCATGCCTTACACAAAGGTGAGTGAATCAACCCGAACACCGTCCGATTGAGCTGTGCCCCTGGTACGACTTCCTGGCAGTGAGTGATTATTTCCTGGGTTTCAGCCCGCACCGTGGCCTCTCCCCCTGCGTCCTCTGACAGCTCTCTCCATAATGAATTAGGAAGGCCATATGATAATTATAGATCTCGCATAAGTACCGCATTATGATTACGTCATGAAAGGATAATAATGAGCGTACGTGCTCCAACACAATGATTACATGAATGATCAACTGATGTGACATGATTATCTGATGAACTTATTGAAATGATTATCTTGAACAAGTTAACAAGATTAATGATACGATCCTTAAGATCAACATCCGAGCAACGAAATGAACTGAGTGATTAATGAGTTAACATGATCGACATGATCAAAAATGAAAATGATGATTGAGGATTGTTGACTGTTGAATGATCAATGAGTGACTCTTATTGCCAGAAATAATACCATGGCATCAGAAATCTTACTGTTCTTTGGTTTGAGGGGCTCGTCTCTTGAACAAGTCACACGTGACGTGAAAGTCCAATGATACTAGTCTGATGAACGATGATTTCAAATGAGGCATCGGAAGGTAGTATTCAAAACCACGTTCCAATACCAACTCTGTAACACCCCAAACTAGGCGACTATTACAGTGCCGTGGACCCCCGACTGGGACCCACCAGGTGAATGAAAATTAATAACTTTAAATAATATAATTGTAGTACCGAACCACATTATATCATCAATTACTCCGATGAGAAGTTTCAAGTACAACACACCCAAGATAATACAGAATACATGTATATTTTATATGAAGATAAAATATACAACACTGAATACAAATGAGTGAATCAAACGGAAGTCTGCAGCGGAAATAAAATGAAGAAACACGAATGACTGAAAGGACTGGGGGGCCCTACTAGTATCACTGGGACTCCTCGTCGTCAACGTTCTCTTCACGTGCTTTAGCCTTGCATAACCTGAAACAACATCTTCGTCCGAGTGAATCAGGGTTCAGACCCATTTTGTTGCGCATCCGTGAGGATGTGCCGTAGGGGAAAGTCCCTGGATTTGTGGTCCACGAGGGTGGACTTTCACGATTTAAGAATCGATTATGCGTACCGACGAATGACGAGTTGAAAAACTCGATTTCGAGAGAAGTTCATGCTACCCCTTATTCCATCCATCTGGGGTCTAGCAAGATGTACAAGGACTTAAAACATAATTACTGGTGGAGTTATATGAAGCGAGAAGTCACAGAATTTGTTTCAAGATGTTTAACCTGTCAGCAAGTCAAGATAGAACATCAGCGACCGGCGGGTATGCTGAAACCGCTCCTTATTCCAGAGTGGAAGTGGGAAGGTATTTCTATGGACTTCATCACGAGTTGCCGACGAGTCGTCGTGCCATGAATATAATTTGGGTAATTGTGGACCATTTAACTAGGTCAGCTCATTTCCTTGAGATTAAGGATACATGGGGTCCCGAGAGACTTGCCCAGTTGTTCATCATAGAGATAGTGAGACTGCACGGTACTCCTAAGAGTATCGTTTCTGATCGTGACGAGCGATTCGTGTCGCATTTTCGGAAATTAGTTCATCGTGCAATGGGAACTCAGCTTAATCTCATCACAACTTTTCATCCTCAGTCCGATGGACAATCAGAGAGGACTATTCAGACGTTGGAGGACATGTTGAGAGCATGTGTCCTCAATTGGAAAGACGATTGGGAAGCCCAACTATCGTTGATTGAGTTCACGTACAATAACAGTTGGCATGCTTCGATTAAGATGGCACCTTACGAGGCCTTGTACGGTCGTCGTTGTCGATCTCCTTTGTGTTGGGATGACTTAGCAGAATCAATCGGCACCGAGCCTGATATGCTTATAGCCGCCCGCGAGAAGGTAGCTTTGATCAGTCATTTGTTGACCGCTCCGAGTCGACAGAAATCATATGCAGATAATCGTCGTCGACCATTAGAGTTCAAGGCAGGTGACCATGTTTTGGTCAAGGTATCCCCGAGTCGAGGTATCTTCTATTTCGAGAAGCGGGAAAAGTTGAGTCCGAGATTCATCGGACCGTTTGAGATTTTGGATCGAGTAAGCAGTCTGGCTTATCGATTGGCTTTACCTCCGGCATTGATCCGAATTCATAATGTGTTTCATGTCTATCAGTTGCGGAAGTATGTTGCCGACCCGAGTCACATACTTCAGTTCGACGAAATCGAGATCACAGATGATCATTCGTATGAGGAGCGTCCTATACGAGTTTTAGAGCTGCGAATCAAGCAGTTGAGGAACAAGACGATTCCTTTGGTTAAGATTCAGTGGTCTAGACACAGAGTCGAAGAGGCTACTTGGGAAACCGGGGATGGTATGCGGGAGAGTTATCCCGAGTTGTTTGACCCTTAGTTTCGAGGACGAAACTCCTTTTAAGGGGGGAGTATGTAATACCAAGTTGTAATTCAGTAATTATCATTCAGTAACCATCATTTAGTAGTTGTCACTAAAGATTACTTCACGCATTAATAATCATTCATCATTCATGACTCATTCATTTATATTCTTCGTAGGCGAAATTTAGCCGTGTATCAGTTACCGATCGTCATTCATCTCCATTTGAGAATCGAAACGAGAGTATTATCATAATCATCGTGATTGGTAGCCTTGTGTTGGAAGTATCACCTATTGCATGTTATCGGACTCAATTATATTCATACAAATATGGGATGTAGGATCATTCAGCGATGTGTGTCTAGTAGACGGATTTGTCATTTCGTTAGAGTCCAACAGTGAGTTACGTCCGTAACATGCTTGCATTACGGCCGTAACATACGTTCGTTGTTTTGAGGACATGTCGGACGAAGAGAACATATGGCCGTTGGGGTTGCAGCATACGGCTGTAAGTTGAGGCTGGTACGATCGTAAGGCTTGGCCGGTTACGGCCGTAAGACCGAGCAGGGTGTCTGGTCAGTTTTCGACGAAGGCTTCATATGCCCGTAAGTCTTGCCGAGTACGGCCATATGAGTCGAGTAACGCCCGTAAGGCAGGTGCGGTTATGGCCGTAATTCTGTCGGCAGACTTTCGACGAAACCGAGTTACGCCCGTACGATGTGGCTGGTCACGGCCGTAAGGCCGTTGACTTGGAGAGGTTATGGCCGTAAGTAGGCCGAGTTACGGCCGTAACATTCAGTAGTTTATATAGACCTGGACAGGATTTTTGCACTCATTTCACCCCTTCTTCACTTGATTTCCGATAGAGAAGTTCTTGGGAGAGATTTTTCTTCACCACATCACTTGGGAGTGTTCTAAGAATATATATTGGATTGGGAAGCTTGGATAGTCGATTTAACACGATTCCACCGGATCGAAGTGTTTGGATCTTCGAAGGTAAATTCTTCAACATCTTGGATTTCGATTTTGTGTTGAGATATGATGTTTTGGATGTTATAATTATGTTGTATGAAGAGATATACATATGATTATGAGTTTGTATGAATATTCATTGGATTATTAAAGGATTATTCAAAGAACACTTTGAATATTGATTTGGATTTGGGGGTTTTTGATTAGAGGTTGTTAAAATCTCGAATTGGATATTCATATTGGATTATTGATTGTATTGGAGATGTTTTTGTTGGTTTGTATCACTCTTTGCAAGTTTGGTATCGATGTAATTGAGGATTTGTTGTAAACAATCAAAGATTGGTTACAACGTGTTTGTTATAATGCAAATCGACATTTTGACTGAGTTATAATCGTGCTTGATACGTATATTGAACGGATTGTGGGTAATTGTGTTATTCAAGATTGTTCGAGCGACCAACATCTCGTTTTTAGGACGTTTGTTCGAGGAAGGACATTCTTCATTGGTGATGTGTAAGTTAGTTCATACTCGGTTAAAAGGATAATTATTCCTTTCGTTGTTGTTCATTCATAAATCATATTCATTCATAGTATAATAATCATGTTGAGACTTGTAATTAACAATCTAATCATTCAATTCACGAGGAACGACGGTTCCGGTCATTTCAGTGAGCTATCATTCATTTCACTATTCTTTCATCTCGGTGAGTCATTCTTGACCTTGTCGGATTGTTATTCATTAATATTCATCATGGTCATTCTTGTTGATATGACCTTCTAGGTTAATATTGCGTGGCCGGGTGGGGATGTGTGGAATTTTTAGTCGGGCACGTGATATTCATGTGTTCGGGTTCACCGACACAATAGACTGTGCACACTGTGATGTACCTCCGTAAGACTAATTAGGTACAAGGCCGGGTGTGTCCGAACACTCATCTTGTGCACTTGCACATACCATTACGGACGTATAATGATGCCCCACTTTAGTTTAATTTCATAATTAAGATATATCATGATTGTGTTTATTCAACTCTGGACGATTGTTGTTCTGTGTAACTGACCCCGTTGGGGGATGTTGTTTTAGGTCATGCAAGGCTAAAGCACGGGAAGAGAACGTTGACGTCATGGAGTCCCAGTGATTCTTTCTTCATTTTATTTCCGCTGCAGACTTCCGTTTGATTACTCATTTGTATTTAGTGTTGTATATTTTATCTTCATATAAAATATACATGTATTCTATATTATCTTGGGTGTGTTGTACTTGAAACTCCTCATCAGAGTAATTGATGATATAATGTGGTTCGTTACTACAATTATATTATTTAGGTCATTAATTTTCATTTGCCTGGTGGGTCCCAGTCGGGGGTCCATGGCACTGTAATAGTCGCCTAGTTTGGGGTGTTACACCGACGGATAGAGGCGGAAGAAGTCAAAATGACTCCCAAAAATCTGTTCCGCGGACATATAAAGTAGACGGACCCTTATGTACGTAAGCGACTAATATTAACGTATGTTAACGAGTTAATGTACGTAAGAGGTCACATATTACATACGTAAGGGTATTCCAAGAGATACTTCCCGAAATCTTACATATGATAACATACGCAACAGAAAGGGAATAGCATACGTATGGCTGCCCCAGCTAACATACATTATATGCTGAAGCTAGTGTACGTAAGCTTCATGTAGTACAGAGCTGCTGCAGTCCAATTCACTGCACAAGGGTATTTACGGAACGCGACGAACACGGGTCACCATGGTTAATTAAACCAAGCAGTACAATAGCCAAAACATGAGTCTAAACACATGTGACTCCAGTAGCCCGAATATTGGTAAGATAAATACGAAAACAAACTCCCAAAACTTTGGGGAAATTATGAAATATCCCAAATGCATGATAATCACGATACGAGGTCGAACAACAACTCTGGAGTTCGCAAAATGACTAAAACTGTTAAGTGAACTTGTAGGGATAGCAAAACAACAGTTTCGAACAAGATTCACAAGAATCGAATCCAAACGCGGAAAAGTCGTAATAATATGCTGATTAATCCGAAACAATATCAAAATGCGCTCGAATGACAAAAAGTGCAGAGCATAACATGTCCAAAATGTGTCAATCAACACAAGCGATTCGCTAGCTTCGTAAAATCCAAAAATGAAAAATACGGATATTACATTCTACCCCCCTCAAAATAAGTTTCATCCCCAAAACATAAAACAACACAGTCAAGGCAACAAATAGCGAGCAACTAACAGACAGCATCTCTCAAGGACCTTTCAGAGTCGATCTTGATATAGGTGTTGCAGCCCACGCCTCAGAAGACTCGGCGACCTTCTCGCAAAACTAGATTGATTCTGTGTCCTTCGAGTCGGCACTTGTAACACGTTACTGGCGGGGAAGGACAATGTGTACGAACATGCTTCGGCACTTTACAGTTGAAACACCTCCTTGCCTTACCAGGAGTCAATGGTAATAACTTGGAACTCTTGGTTCCACTCATCGAGCGACGAGGCTTCACAGCAGAATGACCAGGGTGTTGAAGTTTAGAGACTCCAACTCCTGAACTGATAGAAAAATTATTAGACTCCTGATCGCTTCCAGACAAAACCTAACTTCCATTAATTCCTGGAATCCCATCCATGTTACTGTTGGGATTCGGTGCCTAAATCGAAGGCCAATGGAAGCAGTATAATGAAAATTAATTCGATCCGAATCCCTATGAGGATCGATCGAGCTACCTATATACGAATATAAAACGAAACACTAGATGATACGAGAAACATACTCTTGTAGTCCGTTGATTAAATGGTGTCCTTCTCTTGAGCTATTCCTCAAGCTTTAGTGCTCTCCACGAATCCAATCCGCTCGAAGCTCTTGGATGATCTAACGCCGAAATACCACGTCTCTACTTGCCACGCGCCAGAGAAATGAACGGAATGGGGATCACCTTGATATCCTCCAAGTATACGGCTAGAGCTAGGATGATGAAGCTTTTGATTATAACACTCTAAGTATATAAATCACACACTCTCAATAAATATCTTTATTTTCTCCAAGAACAATCAAGAAGTGAAATGAAGAAGATGAAGACTATGATGAAAAGGAACTCTTTTCTCTCTCTCTTGCTTAAACACACGGATGAAGTGTGTCTATAGTGAGGGAGAGTTAGTCTTTCTTTTATTCTTCTTTCCACAAGACTAAATCACCTACCTCATGATCCCCTTTGATCTTGTCCCCTCTAAGACTTATGTCTTCCACCAATTAAGGTGGAGACAAAGACTAAGGGAGGTGGTAGGCAATGTGGGGCGGCCATCTAGAAGGATAGGATAAGTTCGGTCCGTTTCGGACTCCCGTGCGTCGAAACAGATAAACTCCAATTCTGTTCCGATATATTTATATCAATTAATTAATCTAATTAATAAATCATATCAAATACAATATAATACAATTAATTTCTCCAAGAAATAATTATATCTATGAATTAAATTAATCACCATGTAATTTATTTAATTCATTAGGCCGTAAATTAATTTATCTAATAAATCAATTTAGACATGGTAGGTACGTCTCAGTCAGCAATGGGAGGAACCAAAGAGTAGTAGCACCACCTAGCCAGTCTGGCGGCCTACACCGTACCCCAACTGAGAACGAATGATTGGGATCATTCAAGAACCATTCTATCGTGAATACCAGTATACGTATAAACCCTTCTTTCAAATGTCCCGATCAAGTTATAGGGTCACGGCCAGTCAAACCCTATATGTACTTGACGTTATGCATGAGTTAATTTAAATCGAGATCATCGAGCTCTCGTGTATCCAATACAACCAACTCCAATGCTTTGGCTAAAGACTTTATGATCTCATCTCCCAAGAACCGCATATGACATATTACTCGTTCACTAAGAGGAGAAAGAATTCTATCTTGGTATTCAGTAGGACCTGCTCTTGCCCGTCAAGAAGCACGTCGAGGTTGACCCCCGCCATCCGGTTTATAGGGTCAAATTACTCTAATGAAAATCTTAACGTCACAAGCACATCTCTACTAAATCTTCAAGTCGAAGGTTCACGAATACCTATCACAACCTTTCGATTCCGTCATTGACTATCCCGGAATGAAATCCGTGTGACGAATCGAGGGTGAGTCAGTTCGAGTATACTAATCCAATTAGCATAGCTATATCATGTGCTCCCACTAACTATTAGTGTTCGAATGGCACTCTTCATTTCAAAGAACACGTCATACAAGTCTTCACATAAACTTAACGCCCAGTCAAGTTTCATCGACTTGCGAACGATTAAGTATTTGAGCTATAAACCTTTCCAGTGTCGACCCCCTTATCCAATAAGGACTGGAATATTTTGCTCTCAAATACACGGACTTGTTTCTATATATATTTACGAGTTAGGAATGCCAGTAACTACCAGTGTATAAAGAAACATCCATTACCTTATGATAATGAATTTACATAATAACAAGTACAATGCCCTCACTCAGCATCTTCTGAGTGGCATTCGAGGGCATACTCCTAACAATCTCCCACTTGCTCTGAATGTCACACACTATGGTATCTAATACCCTTGTTCTCCAGATCACGCTCCTAGCTAATCTGAGGAAGTGGCTTGGTCAGTAGATCAGCGACGTTGTCGGCTGAGTCTACTCTATGCAGCACAATGTATCCCTTGCGAACAAATTCTCTTACGCGATGATAATTCCTCTCAATGTGTTTGGTACTATTGTGAAACCTCGGCTCCTTGGCCTGCGCTACAGCTCCGTCGTTGTCGCAGTACAATGGAACAGGTAGCTCAGCACATGGTATCACTTGAAGTTCTCCCAAAAACTTCTTAATCCAGAACCCTTCCTTGGAAGCCTCCGAGGCTGCTTGATACTCAGCCTGACAGGTGGAATAAGTAGTCGTGCTTTTCTTGGCGCTATGCCAAGATACTGCTCCTCCATTAAGAGTACATATGTAGCCAGAAGTAGATATCGAATCATCTTTCTGTCCTTGGAAGTCTGAATCAGTGAATCCCACCACATTCAGTTATCCACCTCCATACATCAGAACCATATCTCTAGTCCTTCTTAAGTACTTGAGAACGTTCTTTACGGCCGTCCAATGTTCCCTACCTGGGTTTACCTGAAACCTACTTACCACGCTCACAACATGCATAATGTCAGGTCTCGTACACAACATAGCATACATAAGGCTACCCACGGCCGAAGCATATGGTATATTACTCATTTCCTTTCGTTGTTCCTCACTTTGAGGACACATCTTCAAGGAGAGTTTTATTCCATGTCGCATCGGTAGGAACCCTCTTTTAGAATCATCCATCTTAAATCGTTTTAAAATTTTATCTATATAGAGGGCTTGGGAAAGACCTATAATCACTACTAGAAAAAACGGCTTTAGTGACGCTCAAAAGTGTCACAATAGGTGGTGTATTGTGACGCTTTTGCTATAGTGACGCTTTTCGAAAGCGTCACCTGATTTGGCATTTCAATAGACCATTGTTGTGACACTTAAAAGGCGTTGCAACAGATATCTAATGTGACGCTTTCTTGCATATTGTGACGCTTTTCATGCATCACATGAGTAAGCTTTAGTGACGCTTTTTGCCATTTTTTGCGACACTTTTTGGCGTCATAAAAGTGAATTGTAGTGACACTTTTTAACATCACTAGAGTTAATAACTAACTTAACTACTTTTATTAGTGACATATTTTGGCGTCACAATAGCGTGTTATAGTGACACTTTTTAGCATCACGTAAAAAACATAACTACCTTAACTAACTCTTTTAGTGACTCATTTTTGCATCACAATAGTGTGCTATAGTGACACTTTTTAACATCACATAAAAGTTTATAACTACATTGACTACCTATTTTTGTGACGCCTACAAGTATCACTAAATAATTTCAAGTAACATATTTTTCTATAATGACAATTGTCAAGTAAAACGTAACATTTTCTTTAAACATAAAATGTTGCTAATTATAATAGTATGAATAATTGTTTTGTAATAACAATAGCAACATAAAATTTTAATGTCCAACTCAAATACCAAGATCTATAACAGTAAAAATAAGATCCCAAACAGTAAACATAAGAGAAAATCTCAAACAACATTGCGGTCCAAATTACAAAAAAGTAAGTTTTCATCTTAATGTCAATTAACTCCAAAATAAACCCAAAGTCTTTCATGTCACTTTTCTTATCTCGCATCTTCCACTTCAACCTATAATAATAAACGAAAGAAAAAATTAATGATACTAAAATACTAAAAGAACAAGCAAACGATAATAATGAAAGATTGTTAGAAAAGACTTACCAAACACTTTGGCCAAGCAATGCTACCTCCTGTAGCTTGTCCAATAAATTTGACACTTCCAATTGTCCTTATTAATGCATGATCATATTTAAATGGCACGGTAACTTTCACTTCACACCAATCAACACCCAATTCTTCATTCCCGACTAGCTTTGATGGATTTAAGCTTTGAACGGAACCTTTCGCAATATAATTTTGAGTAATCATGTCTTTCAAATGAACCTTTGCTCCAACCTGGATCATACATTTCAAGAATGGAAAAACCCATTATAAATAACGAAAAAAAAAAGTAATAATAGTGCTGAAAGCCCAGATATTCCTTCAATCATATCTGGGCTTTTTGATATGGTCAGCACTATGTTAAATTAGAGAACAGGAGCATATGTTAAATTACAGCCATACTGTTTTCAGAATAGAAGAACAAATTACCAAACATACGTAAAAGCCACATTACGATGAGTATGGTGTAATTTAACATTCTGAAAAGCCCAGATAACACACTGACCATATCAAAAAGCCCACATATTCCTTCAATCATGTAGAGTAAATCTAGAAACAAGGGGATTACAATACAGAACTCGAACGAAGCAAGATGTACAGCTACTGCCACGTTCAAAACATGAATGGAAATGTTGTAACTCTACATGAAATAGCAGGCATACTGTACTCAGTGCAAGAGAGAACAACATTTCCATTCTTGAAATTACAGCCATACTTGAAATAGTCTGATTCCATTCGGGTAGGAAAGTGTACTGGACTCGGTTAAATTACAGCCATACTTGTAAAGTACAGCCGTACTTGAAATCGTCTGAATTATCGAGTCCAGTACAGTATGCCTGCGACAGGAGCATATGTTTGACAGAAACGGCAGTATGCCTGCGACAGGAGCATATGTTAAATTACAGCCATACTATTTTTCAGAATAGAAGAACAAATTACCAAACATACACAGAAACGACAATCTTTGACTGGAGCATTGTATTATGAACAGGAGCATATGTATTATGAACAGGAGCATATGTATTATGAACAGGAGCATTGTTTTAATACGCTCCCAGTGAAACACAGCATATGTATTATGAACAGGAGCATTGTTTTAAAATACGAGAGGCATCCTGTTTTAAAATACGAGAGGCATCCTGTTTCAAATTAGTCCAAAAGGACCTATTACATATTAATATATTCATGGTATTCTATATAACTTCCCGAGAATACATCTAAATATATTCATGGTATTCCATATAACATGACATCACATAATAGCTACTATAAGTACTGTGTACGTACCTACAAGGGAATAGAACGGGTACTTGAGGGTTGAGCAGACCGGGCAATTACAGAATTGCGCAAGGTTGATGGGGAAGATCCCTTTGTCAATCTTGAATGATCATTTCCACTCGAGTCCACATTGCTCAACAACATTTGAATTAACTTGTCCTTCTCTTCTAGTTGTATCGTCAATGCTTCTTTTTCCATGACAATGCGATTGATATCATTATGGCCAAGTGAATGATCACCATATACCTGCTTCGCAGTTGTTCCGTAACCATACATGCGCACTCGTCCACCTTTATCTTCTCCAAGGACTTGGGCATATATGTCATTTGGACCTTTGTCCCGTGCACCAGGTGGTAGTTGACTCTTTAATTGTCGCATTTTTTCCTATATACAAATTTAACGAAAAAAAATCATTCGGGGTCATATATTTTGAAATGTTGTAGTAAGAAAAAAAATATTACAGAAGTACTAGAAAAGATTCACCAATGCATTTGTAACTTCCGGATTAGATGTATTCCCATCTCGAGAATAACATTTTGCAAAAATATCTGCTCGGCTCAGCTCCTTTATTCCTGCCTCCTTAACAGTTTCATCATCATCCTCATATATCCCAACATTAAGTGCAGCTTCTTCCTACAGCCAAAAACTTCTCTATTTTAATCATCACCCTTTAAGTTATAATTAGTTTTGAAAATGAAAAGTAGTTACCTTAGCAGATTCATAAACTTGAGCAAAACTCTTTTTTCCGAAGTATGTTGCATTTTCTTCATTGATCTATTTTTTTATTACGCTCGCTAGTGTACTATCGAGTTCAATCATACCGTAGTTAGAGACAATAATAAAATGACTCTTTAACATAAAAATTATGAATCGCACCTTTGCGTCTTCACTGCACCAATGTTCAACAAGAAATTTCCAATGTTCTTCCGTCACCCTCTCATCACGTGTATCAGGCCTCTTACGTAAGTTTTGTTCCAAACTTAAGTTTGGATTAAAATATAATTTTTTAATTCTACATTTGAAAATCCTCCAACTTCTAGCTAAAGCTTTCAAAACAATCTTTTCATATCCAGAAATAACAAAGCTCCCCTACAAAAATGTAATAATCATGTAACGCTGGTAAATCACTACAATAATATATATCAATTCTATAAATTTATACCTTGATCATGCTCAACTTTGTTTTTTGTTGGGGTCTGGTACCCTATGCCAATCTGGGTAACTAAGTGGAGCTACTTTCCCATTTCTTGCAATAGACCCCACAAATTCAACAAATTTGCTTTTATTAGGACCAATGGGTTTTCCATACTGATTGAATGAAACCTTCAGAGGCTGACTTTTGTTGTCAGAGCTTATGGCATAAATGTGAGGCATATAAGTAAATCCTCTAGTTTTATGTTGTTTACAAGTGGCATCTACACATACAAGAAAAATAAGTTTTATAACAATATTGAAAGGGACAAATTATATCATGTGTATATGATGTAGTATCATGTGTAATATGATGTAGTATACCTTGGGACTCAACATGATCTGTATTTGCTAACTTGTTAATATTTTCATCCACCCGGTTATCTACACCAAGAATGGACTGTTCGCTTCTTTTACTATTATTCACATTCCTAACACTCCGCCTTCTTGTTATTGCTCCAAGGTTCTCTAAATCAAGGTATGAAAACACAATTCAAGTAACAACAATCAACATATACTAACTTAAAAAATGGACAACCAATACCGTCAGATTTTACATTCTGTGCATCAATTAAATCATCAACTTCATTTGTACTTTGCTTTCCCCTTTTGAGTGCTCCAAGGTTATCTGCATTACAAAATCCAAACTCTATATAACTAATAACTATCTGAATTACAAAATCCAAACTCTATATAACTAATAACAGTCAGTAAATATACATTAAGTTGGACAAGATGACACATCAATATCGCTACATTTTCTAATCTATTTCATACCTTGAGAATGTAAATTTTGCTCATCCATTGAACCATTAATCGCTTTTGTACTTTGCCTTCCCCTTTTTGTTGCTCCAAGATTCTCTACATTATGAAATTCAAACACTATATAACTCAGAATAGTCAAGTAAATATATAATAAGTTGAATAAGATGACAGATCAATACCGCTATGCTACATTTATAATCTATTTCATACCTTGCGAATGTATATTCTGGTCATCAATTAAATCATTAATCGCTTTCGTACTTTGCTTTCCTATTGTCATTGCTCGAAGGGTCTCGAAATCGATTAAATCATCAATATCTGGAGCACTTTGTTGGCCACTACCTAATGTGTATTTTCCGCGACTATGGATAAAATTTGCACTTTTTTGTCCTTGCTTTATTACTACAATTAAACAACTCGATTAATGGGACAACTTATTTTTTCAGCCAATATAATAAATGTAAAGTTACTAAAAATACATGGACACAATATGTATAGAGATATGTACCTGGAGGGTCGAGATACTGCTCATTGGCATTCTGGTCTTTACTTTTTAGAAGATAATCTGGAATACTAGTAACTCTTGGTCCCCGTTTCAGACACACAACATTATCTATTAAGAATGTAAAAGACCGACCAAAGAGTTACAGTAAAGATTAAGAAATATAAACAAGACATATATGTATATGTCTATGTGAACCTCGATGACCATCATGTTGCTTCTTGAGATCTCCATCGTATTTGTATCACTCATTTGTCACCATCGTCTAAGGGTAAATGCAACATTCTCTCCACTATTAGAAAAATTACTTCTTTGCCCTCTCGCCATTGCTATAAGATCATTCCTAGTAATAACGTGGCCCTTAACCATTTTTCTGCAATTAAGAATCTTTGAAAAAAATATAATGAGGAGCAATATAAGTAAAAGTATATTTTCAATAAGGTAAATTTCACTAAAATTAAAAATCCAGAACTAGAACAATTAATTTCTCAAAAAACATAAGAAACTGATCAACTATCTCAAATAAAAAATAAGAACTCCTAATAGGACTCTATTCTTCTTCTGCTAGAGTAGGAGGCACCCCTTCGCGAACCCAAAAAATATCTGAAATCCCATCATTGGGTGGTTCGTTACATGGTGTGCTTTGAGCTATGATGTCGATATCACTTATTATTAAGTCATTTCCATCCTCAAATTTCTCTCTCGGTTTAGTTTTTACAACAACATGCCATCCTCTCTCAGAAGGATCCTCCACATAGAAAACTTGTTGTACTTGAGATGCAAGAACAAACGGCTCACTCTGACGCTTTATGCTTGTAAAATTCGCTAATGTGAACCCATCACTATCTTGCTTTAATCTTCTACCCTTTGTGACCCAATCACACTCAAATAGTACAACACTCTTTCCTTGGAGATAGTTTAACTCAATTATGTCTTTCACAATCCCATAATAGGTCAAATCAGAAGAGATAGGTCTTTTGTCTTTTTTGCTTGCAAAGCTGGTCGTTGCTGCACTAACCATCACTCCACAATTTTGAGTTTTTCTTTTTTTCTCAACTTCCCTGGTGTGAAATCTGAAACCATTAGCAACAAACCCTTTAAATCTTTGACCCACTGGAAGCGGCCCTCTCGCAAGGCATGCGATATCACTTTGAATCATGTCATCGACATCATAATGATCAAGTCCGACACCAGTGAAAAAATCATGTCAACAATATCGAAAACACATAACAAAAAAAAAAAAAATACTTACTAGGCTAGAGAACCATTTGGGAAAAGCATCACTTTGTGAATTAAATGCGATCTCATGTTACGGGAACGACGCTTTTTTCGTCTGATCATTGACTCATGATCACTGCACAACGTAAATATAATTGTCATGTGATGATTTAATGGATAAGGATTTTGTAGGTGAAAATTAGTCGCTTACTCTATTGTAGACTTAATTTCTTCACAATTAAAAAACACGTATCTATGTGCTTTTTCTAAGGTTTTATTGTCTAGAACCACTGGTTGTCCTGTGGACAGAGGCCGACCAGCCATTGAGAAGATTTCCAGGCCATCATTATTTGTGTGATCTCTTTCCTCATTTCGACTAAGTCGATTACGCCTTGTTTCTACGTGATCATCAAAGTAAAGGGAACAAAATGATAAGCACTCCTATGCTAAATAACCTTCTGCAATTGACCCTTCAGGTCGGCCTTTGTTGCGGACATAAGATTTAAGCGTGCTCAAGTACCTTTGACAATATAGAAAACAATATATATTACAAAGTATTATGTTCAAATCATAAAAGAGTTTGACAAAAAAATGAAAAGTTACCTCTCAGGCGAATATATCCATCGATAGTGAACTGGACCTCCTAATTTTACCTCAGTAACCAAATGCACAGTTACATGAATAGTAATATCGAAAAATGCAGGAGGAAATATTTTTTCAAGCTCGCATAGTATTATTGATATATCATTTTCCATTCTAACCAAATCACTGTGATGGAGTGTCTTGGAACACAATTCTTGAAAGTACTTGCACAAACGAATAATAGGTGAACGAACATAACTTGGTAATAGATTGCGTAGTGCTATAGGTAATAATTGTTGCATTAGTATATGACTGTCATTGCTCTTATTAATGGAAATCTTTTGAGGCTTTAGCTGCACACATTTTGATATATTTGAGGCATATCCATCAGGCACTTTTATGTTTTTCAACACCATGCAAAATTGATGTTTCTCATTTTTATCCAATTCAAAGCAAGACGCAGGTAACCATTCTCTACCATTGACATCTACGAAAGGATGAAGTTCGGGTCTTACACCTTTATCTTTCAAGTCTAGGCGTGCATTTTTGTTGTCCTTGGACTTATCAGAGCTCAACAACGTGTATAAAATCTTATCACACACATTCTTCTCAATATGCATAACATCGAGATTGTGGCGTAATAAATTACTCTTCCAATATGGCAACTCAAAGAAAATACTCTTTTTCTTCCAGCCATAAGGCAAGCCTTGGGCACCTATTAGTTTCCCAAATTTATTTTCAATGTGTTTTACTTCATCAAACACATCTGAACCTGTAGGATAAGGAGGGGCTTCTCTATGCTCCTCTTTCCCGATAAATGAGCGTGTATCATTACGACAAGGATGGTTACGAGGTAACAATATTCGATGGCACATGTAGCATTGCTTATGGGAGTTTTTTAAATACTCTGAGTTCGTGTTTTGAAGACACAATGGGCATGCATATTTTCCTTTAGTACTCCAACCCGACAAATTTGCAAGACCAGGAAGATCACTTATAGTCCACAATAATGCCGCATACATTTCAAAATTTTGCTTTCTTGAAGCATCGTATGTCTTAACACCTACATCCCACAATTCCTTTAATTCAGCAATTAAAGGTTGCAAGTAGACATCAATGTTATTTCCTGGTTCACTGGGACCAGGTATAAGTGTAGACAACATAAAGTATGACTTCTTCATGCACTCTCCAGGTGGTAAGTTATAAGGAATTAAAACAATTGGCCAAGGACTATGGTTAATCATCATGCTTCTGAATGGACTAAATCCATCAGCGAACAAGCCTAATCTTACAATTCGAGCATCCTTAGCGAAATTTGGATGATTGTAATCAAATGTCTGCCAAGCTGGAGAGTCATCTGGGTGTCTCATGATACCATCATCTATGCGCTCATATGCATGCCATGCCATATTGGATGCAATTTTAGTTGTCATGAACAATCTTTGAAGCCTTGGCTTCAAAGGAAAATGCCAAAATGACTTGTTTGACACTTTGTTTTTCTTTTTTGTCTTCCTAGAGTTTTCAACGCTTGAAATATCACCTTACAGAACTTTCCACCAAGACTCACCGCAAGTATCACAAAGTGTTTTGCTTTCATTTACACCCCAATATATCATGCAATCATTTATGCATGAGTCTATCTTTTAGTAATGAAGTCCTAAATCTCTCAATATTTTTCTTGTTTCATAATAATTTTTTGGAAGTTGGACTCCATCTGGAAAAGATTCTCTAAGTAAATCTAGCATCATACAAAATGACCTATCACTCCAGTGCCCAAGGCACTTTATTTGATGCATGCGAACAAGGAAAGAGAGTTTCGAGAACTTTTTGCATCCAGGATACGGATTCTGTTCAGCGTCATTAAGAAGCCTCTACGAACTTTTCACTTCTTCATTTGGTCTCTCACCCACGATATTAGAATTAAATTGCATATCGTTATCGTCACCAAACATAGGAAATTGATCATAAATCAACTCACGCATATTATCAGACGTACCTGCACCACTGCTATATGCGTCAACTAAGGGCACCGTGTTCGAAATTGACTCACCATGGAACACCCATTTAGTATAGCCTTTCAGAAAACCTCTTGTAATTAGATGTGCTTTGACAATTTTTAGTTCTCTACATATGCCATTTTCACACTCTTTACAAGGACACAATATCAATCCATCATTTGAATTCGAAAATGCAAAGTTCAAAAAGTATTGCACCCCTAGCTTGTAGGCATCCATTAACCTTGGTAATTCCATCCAACTCCTTTCTGTATCCATACTCTGGGACTGACAATAATATATTAATTTAAAAATATAAACATTAAAGAAAGCAAATCAAGAGAGTTAGAAGGAGAAAAAAGCAGAGATGACAATCGTAGACATTACAAAAGAACACATAATAAATCCTTTTGTTTTATCTGACCTTTGTCAGACCAACATGACAATCATAACAATTTAACCTCATAACTCGTTACAAGTATATAACCTAGCCACTAACTTACTGCCCATAATTTTATTCCACATAATTGCAAGATATTGCACATTAAACTCATAAAATCTTAAAACACTGAACTAAAAACCAAAATGCAAAAAACTTGGCTATATGTAACAAAGATCACATCAACATGACAATCATAACACTTTAACCTTAGAACTCCATACAAGTATATAAACCTAGCCAATAACTTACTACAAATTCGTAACATACTTGCAACCTTATTATTCTTTTCTTTAATTAAAGTAAACAAAAATGTAGCAATAAAAGAAAGAATTCGATAAGAAATCGCCATTCTCCTGACTGAAAATCACAAAGATCAAGAAAGGGAGCACACAGCTGATGAGACTCAAATTCAGGGACTCGATTTGAATTTTGAGATTAAAACCCGTTTAAATTAAAACCGGGATCCTCAAGCTCTTGACAAAGATCCGAGGGACACTTCGGGTCCTGGCAGCGCAAGATTAGTGATGTTTTGGATTTTAAGGTTTTAATTTGTTTGAGTTTTAATTAATAAGAAAACAAGTCACCCTGAAAAATGAATCCAACAGCAAAAATAGGCCGCGGCAAGCGAAACAGCAAGTAACACTAAACAATTCAAGGACAGCTACTGCGACAATAGAACCGAGCTAGCAGCAATAATGAAAGATGAGGTTCAAGTCAATGGAGCCGTAATCGCCCTCCGAGGAGTCCTTTAATCAATTAACTTATCTTTTGTGTAATCCTAGTTCACTTAAACAGTAAAGAAAATCCAAATTTTACAAGTAATATTTTTTTATTGAGAAATTACTGAATCAACTAAAAATTAATGGAACTATACTTACCCAGAAGGCGATAAGATTTTTCACTACCTGCCTTCATCAAAAACCATAAGGAAACATATTAAAAATAACATATCAATCTTAAATAAAGAGTTGAGGCAGCATTCGAGATTTTATTTCTAATAAAACAAAATCTACATTGATCAGTTATTGGTACAAAATTAAACAAATAAAAAGGTTATACAAGCACTAAACACAGAGATAAAAAATGGGGCTGTAATATTGACATGTTCACTGTGGAGACAAGAGAAAATATTTCTCTCAAAGTTCTCCTCCTTATCTCCGATTACAAAAGAACACATAATAAATCCTTTTGTTTTATCTGACCTTTGTCAGACCAACATGACAATCATAACAATTTTAACCTCATAACTCGTTACAAGTATATAACCTAGCCACTAACTTACTGCCCATAATTTTATTCCACATAATTGCAAGATATTGCACATTATACTCATAAAATCTTAAAACACTGAACTAAAAACCAAAATGCAAAAAACTTGGCTATATGTAACAAAGATCACATCAACATGACAATCATAACACTTTAACCTTGGAACTCCGTACAAGTATATAAACCTAGCCAATAACTTACTGCAAATTCGTAACATACTTGCAACCTTATTATTCTTTTCTTTAATTAAAGTAAACAAAAATGTAGCAATAAAAGAAAGAATTCGATAAGAAATCGCCATTCTCCTGATTGAAAATCACAAAGATCAAGAATGGAAGCACACAGCTGATGAGACTCAAATTCAGGGACTCGATTTGAATTTTGAGATTAAAACCCGTTTAAATTAAAACCGGGATCCTCAAGCTCTTGACAAAGATCCGAGGGACACTTCCGGTCCTGGCAGCGCAAGATTAGTGCTGTTTTGGATTTTAAGATTTTAATTTGTTTGAGTTTTAATTAATAAGAAAACAAGTCACCCTGAAAAATGAATCCAACAGCAAAAATAGGCCGCGGCAAGCGAAACAAATAAGTAACACTAAACAATTCAAGGACAGCTACTGCGACAATAGAACCGAGCTAGCAGCAATAATTAAAGACGAGGTTCAAGTCAACGGAGCCGTAATCGCCCTCCGAGGAGTCCTTTAATCAATTAACTTAACTTATGTGTAATCCTAGTTCACTTAAACAGTAAAGAAAATCCAAATTTTACAGGTAATATTTTTTTATTGAGGAATTACTGAATCAACTAAAAATTACTGGAACTATACTTACCCAGAAGGCGATAAGATTTTTCACTACCTGCCTTCATCAAAAACCATAAGGAAACATATTAAAAATAACATATCAATCTTCAATATTGAGTTGAGGCAGCATTCGAGATTTTGTTTCTAATAAAACAAAATCTACATTGATCAGTTATTGGTACAAAATTAAACAAATAAAAAGGTTATACAAGCACTAAACACAGAGACAAAAAACGAGGCTGTAATATTGACATGTTCTCTGTGGAGACAAGAGAAAATATTTCTCTCAAAGTTCTCCTCCTTATCTCCGATTACAAAAGAACACATAATAAATCTAACACAAAAACTTACCTCAGAAGATTCAGTCATCCAGTGATGGCGCGATCTCGAATCCGTAAGCGTCAGCAACGACTAAGGGACCGAGTTCAAAGATGAATGAACATACGCGCAAAATCGAAGGCCAACCGAAGAAGAAATGATTCTTGAGATCGAAAAATTTTCAGAGGTAAGGAGAGATGAAGAGATTCGACTGGTAATGGAGGCGGAGCAGATTAGATTAAACGGTGCAAATTAGGTTAAGACAAGCAGTGAAATAGAAAGGAAAATATTAAAAGCGTCACAAAATATAATTATAAAATTAATAAAACATTAAAATATCATTACATGTACATATAGCAACACTTGTTTAAAAGTGTCATAAAAAAAGTGTCACTATAAGGGTATTTTTCTAGTAGTGAATTCTCTTTTCTCTATCCCGGTAGAGCCGAATACCAAGAATATAGGTTGCTTCACCCAAGTCTTTCATGGAGAAATTACTCGAAAGCCAAGCTTTCACAGAACTGAGCATTCCCACATCATTTCCTATTAGTAGAATGTCATCTACATATAGTACTAAGAATGCGATCTTGCTCCCACTAACCATCTTATATACACAAGGTTCCTCTTCATTTTGCACGAAGTCTAACTCTTTGATTGCCTCGTCAAAATGAAGGTTCCAACTACATGACGCTTGCTTCAGTCCATAAATGGAACGCTTAAGTTTGCACACTTTCTAAATATCGACCTCAGACACAAGCCCTTTAGGCTGCTCCATATAGATTTCCTCCTCGAGGAATCCATTAAGGAAAGCCGTCTTTACGTCTATTTGTCATATCTCATAATCGTGGTAGGCAGCTATAGCAAGCATCATGCGAATAAACTTGATCATAGCTACGGGCAAGAAGGTATCGTGATAATCGATCCCTTCCTTTTGGGTATAACCCTTTGCCACAAGCGTGGCCTTATAGGCATCAACCTTGCCATCACCATCAGTCTTCTCTTGTAGATCCACTTGTTCCCAATAGGCACTATGCCCTTGGGGCGGTCTACTAGAGTCCGGACCTGATTGACATGCATCGATCCAATCTCAGCTTCCATAGCTTCACGCCATTTCGCGGAGTCTACATACACCATCGCCTGGTCATAGGTCGTTGGGTCGGTCTCTTGGCTATCACTTGGAACCTCATGGAGACCCAGCTCCTCCAAGTGCACAAGGCCATACCTCTCAGGTAAATGAGACACCCTACTAGACCTACGAGGTGGTTGTACTTGTGTTTCAGAAGGTTTGGTTCCAATTTCTTGCACAGGTGTCTCTTGAGGAGTTTCATTGTATTCTTCCAAAGAAATACTTCTGCTCCGCCTTCCTGAATGAACTCATCTTCTAGGAAGTGTGCTTGCAAAGCAACAATGATCTTTCGATCTTCGGTCATGTAGAATAGATAATCCATTGTCCCAGATGGGAATCCAATGAAACATCCCTTCGCGGACCTCACTTCCAACCTTTTCACCTTAGTCTTCTTGACATAGGCGGGACATCCCCAAATCCTAATGTGATTAAGACTTGGTTTCCTGCCCTCCCACATCTCATATGGAGTTTTAGGAACGGATTTGGAAGGAAATATGTTCAAGATATATGCAGCAGTCAGGAGTGCATACCCCCACAGGTAAATCGGTAAGTTAGTTTAGCCCAGCATGGAACGGACCATGTTCAACAAGGTCCGGTTCCTTCTTTCTGACACACCATTTAACTGAGGAGTACCTGGAGGTGTTAGTTGTGATACTATTCCATGTTCCTTTAGTAACTCATCAAACTCCAAACTCATATACTCGCCACCTTGGTCCGATTGAAGTGTTTTGATATGATTTCCAGTTTGTTTCTTGACTTAAATTCTTGGAATTTCTCAAAGGCCTCGGATTTATGTTTCATTAAGTATACATAACCATACCTAGTATAATCATCTGTAAACGTAATGAAATACTTATATCCATCACGTGACGCTTCCAAAGCACCACATACGTCGGTATGGATTAATCATAGTTTATCAGCGGCTCTTTCAAATGTTCATGTGAAGGGGGACTTAGTCATTTTGCCTTTAAGGCAAGATTCACAAGTAGGAAAGGGATTCGATCCCAATGGACCCATCCGTCCATCTTTTTCCATTTTGTAAACCTTGGTCTGACCAACATGACCATGTCTAAGATACGATTTCAAAACTTGATTAGTTTCATCCCTACCACGCTTTCTAGTCATAGTATTCACAATGACTTTGTTACTGAGGTTTAGATGATACAGTCCATTTAACAATGTTCCAGTGTCCAGTAGTTTATTTCTAAAAGAAATTTTGCAGGAACCATCACCAATGAAAAATGAAAAGCCTTTCCGATCTGTGACCGAAATGGATATAATATTTTTATGCCCCTTGGGCAAAACAAGTACATCTTCTAAAGTCAAAACAAAACCGAATTCTAAACCCAAAAGAAGTGATCCTATATCGGTTGCCTCGACACTATGCCCGCTTCTGATAGTGATCATCACTTCCCCAGCTCCAATCTTCCTACTTTATTCCATATCCTGATTCACGGTACAAATATGAGAACTAGCACCGGAATCCAGTATTTAGGAAGTAGAAAATACATTAGCAGGACAATTTATTTCCAAAACTAAAAGTTCTGTAGCTGAAGTGCCATGAAGAATCAGACAGTCTCTATCCCAGTGGCCCAGCTCACCACACTTGAGACAAGTATCCTTCTTTTTCTTGTTCTTCGGAGCCATCGAGGCCTTGCCCTTACCCTTGAAGTCCTTGACTTGTGGTCCCGTCTGCTTCTTGGTCTTTTTCTTCTTGTTCTTAGACCTCCGAGATGTAATACCCGTAATTTTGATTTCCGGTAACTTTCTATTTTCTGCGGAAGTCCGTTTTGACAACTCGTTTGGGACCGTTTCGTCACCCTGAGAATGATTAATTCTACACTTTTTGACATCCGAGTTCGTTTCGGTATCGTTTTGTTGAGTTCCGTGCTTTTCAGCGACTTTTCCGCACTTGAGTTCGATTCTTGCGAACCTCGTTCTAAACTGCTGTTTCGAGTTTCCTGTAAGTCCGTTTAACTTTGTTAGAAGTGTTGTGAACTTCGGTTTGGTTATTCGATCGCGTATCGTGATTTTCGGGCGTTATGGGCCGTTTTGTAATTTACCCAAAGTTATGGGTATTATATCTGTATTTGTTGTCTCGACTCTTTTCTCGGTCGCGTATGATTAATTATTACATTACGCTTTCATTTCGGGTCGTTGATGTTGTCCGCGAACTTTTCATCGTGTTCGTTCCGTACGTTTTCGGAAATCGAGTCGTCGAGCCCTGGTGGTCGGGCACTGGCCGGACGATTGCGGGACTGACCGGACGGTCGCAGGTTCTGGCCGGACGATGGCTGGCACTGACCGAGCAGGCACGGCAGGAACCGGCGTAGCGCACGCTACGGCCGGGACGCTGCGCGCGCTAGCTCGGCAGTGTAGCGCACGTTGTCGAGTCAGCCAGCGTACGCTATCGGGCCTGGGCAGAGGTATTCTAAGGTTCTGGACTCGGACAGGATCGGCAGGTAGCGCACGCCATCACGGCCGTTGCGCACGCCGACCGTGCAGGGTAGCGCACGCCGTCGGCCGACTAGCGTACGCACGGATGAGCTTGCCGTCCGAGGCTACCGGACAGCCGGGCTAGCGCGCGCAGCTTCCGGCCAGCGCACGCTAGCGGAGTCGGGCGACGAGTCATGGTCGGGCAGACTGGTCGGTGGTGCCGGGTCATGCGGGCCATGGCCGAGAGTGCTGGGCCGATACTGGCCGATAGCGCACGCTAGTCCGGGAAGGCTAGCGCACGCTAGTTCCGGCCCAGTATATAAATGACAGAACAGCCACTTTCTCACTCATTTTTCATTTCCTTTCTCTTCGGTCCGCGGCTGGAGCTTCGGAGAAGATGAAGCCATGTTGTTAAACAACAAATCCATGAAGTTCCTGAGTTCATATCATTGATCGATCATCCTATAACATCCTTCGATCCAGCGAATCAAGGTTAGATCTTTAGAACCCTACTTTTGGGGAGATTTGGGGGTTTTCGCGTTTTTGTCCGATTCATTCCGTTTTGTTGATTAATTCATGATGAATATGATTAATCTTGTTGGTACTCTTAGTTTTCCTACGGATTCATGGTATATTTTTCGTGATTTTTACGAAATCGAGAGGGTTTGGTTGTGGTCCGCCCTCGTTGTCGTTTTTATACGAATATACATGAATCGTAGGCGGGTTTCCGGGTGTATTCCAATTCCGTATTCATTTAGAATCTGTTGTGATTGTATTCTTCGAATCGTTAGGTTCGGTTTCGATGGTTCCTAGCATTCGTCGGTGACTTTCCATTCCGTTCGTTGCGTCGTCGATTATTCAAGGCAAGTATATATTTATGAATGTGCGTTCTCGACTTTGAAAGTAAGAAATATTAATGGCATGATTATGTATATCCACTCCGGGACGGGCCGACGGGTCCTCTGAGGTTTTCGTAGCCTCTGGTGCGATTCCATGGATAATATGAATTAACCACTCCGGGACGGACCGAAGGGTCCTCTGAGGGTTCCGTAGCCTCTGGTGCGGTTCCACGGTATTCATATATGTATTGATGTGATGCTATGAGATTTAGTTATTCCGGAATACTAGTCTTAAATTGATGAATTGACGGTTACATTTACTTTATTGTCGAGGAGTATTGTGTTTCATATTGATGTACTTGCACTAGCTATTCGACGGCTAACCCCTTTATGGAGGAAATACGTTTCATGTATTTCAGGTTCCAGGAGAGCGGACAGGTGGGTATCGGGTCGGCATGAAGATGATGGGCAAGTGTGATACTGTGTCTTGTCTCCGGTTATTTTCTTGGATTCCTCCATTCAGTGTTGTTGTACTGGAATGGATTTTTAAATACTCGAGTATTGTATTTCAGTTTCCTTGATGTTCCGGCCTGTGTTGCCGAGGTATTGATTTGTGCAGTGATGTATATGGTTTCATTGGTTATGGTTTTTAATACCATTTGTAGTGTCTTTATGTCCATTGTATGTAGACCTTATCGGTCAAGTTTCATAGTTCCGCGTATGTTTAGCCTTGTGGGTCCCACGGCGGGGTTCACGGCGCTGTAATATGCCCTGAATAACTTGGGGGTGTTACAGAATATGGTATCGGAGCTTAGGTTTATGGATACCTAGGCTGTCGGTCTTTTGGGTCGATTGAGTCGTCATTTGCCCACAGTATCACTACTCTGCCATCATCACAGTGCGACCGGTACTTGTAAGTCCTCTCACTCTTCTTGTATTTTCTTGACCGTTTCGTTTTCAACTTGGTATTCTTTGGAATTGGTCACTTCGAGAAGGTGCGATTTGGATTATACTTCCGCACGTGTGTGCCCTTTAGAATGTTGGATGTAAGGAGAAGAAGTCGTGACTGTGGTTACGGACGTGAACCCTTCCTTGAGATTTTGTCAAATTGCTAATTTCGATATTAGCGTGTATTGGTTTTGTGTTTGGACTTTGTTTGGGAGTCGCATGCTAGTACCACGGGAGATCATCGACTTCACAGACCTGTAAGTATGTTGTTTGGATTATTCGATAATTCTTGGTTATCTTGGTGATTTTGGATTTATATGTTGGATAATTGTGCTTGAGGATGATGTGAACGTATGACAATGTTGCTGAATGTGTATATGTATTCATTGTGCCATATGATCGTTTGGTATGTCGAGATGTTGGTAGAGAATAGCGGAAAATGGCTAAGTACAGCTACGTTAGCGCAAGCTATAAGGTATGCCTAGCGCGCGCTAAGATATATACTTAGCGTACGCTACGGTGCATACTTAGCGCACGCTAAGAGATTCGGTTACGTACGCTAAGGAGGACCCCTAACGTACGTAACGACTTGCTGGGTTAGTTTCGGAAGGTGGCCGACACGTAGGCCCAGGTTGATTTTTATATTCAGTCAGCGCACGCTAACGCATGTTGGTTAGCGCACGCTAACACCAGATCGCCAATAATGGAATCTTAGCTTTCGGCGGGTGGACCCGGCCATGTTCGACGCGTGTCCATATAAGGTCAACGAGTGCTTGTCGTGTAGAGCTAGCGCACGCTAAAACCGTATGATTAGCGCACGCTAATTCCATATCGGTCAAAGGAATCCCGATAATCGCGGATGCTTTCGGCATGTGGAGGCACGATACTGTAGCAAGTCAACGACGATTAGCGCGCGTTAAGGTCGAAGAATAGCGCACGCTACTGAGCATTTCACTGTATCAAGTCAACGCCTGTTAGCGTACGCTAATGCATGGGCATTACGTACGTTAGATGAATTTCGAAGCAATGTAGTAGCTTCTGGACTGCCCGATAGCGCACGCTATCAAGGAAGGATAGCGCACGCTAGTCATGTAGCGCACGCTAAATATAAGGTCTAGCGCGCGCTAGTGATGTGTTTTATAGAGAGGATAGACGAGTGCTGAGAGGCATTTTGTCCATTCTCCTTCCTTCAGTCAATAGAGAGAACCTTGGGAAGTACTTGAAGTTCCTAAACATTGAGAGATGATTCTCTCAAACAAGATTAAGATGGAGAGCTCGGATTTAAGTATTGTTCATGAAGTTTTTGATGATCCTCGGAATGGATTTCAAATTTGTAATGCCCGGATAAATGATGTATTTACCTTGTACTCGACCTTGTATTATTTCGACTTCATGATGTTATAAATCATAGACTGATTTCCCGTATTTCGTATCCTTACGTTTTTGGTATCTACAGTATTCTGCATGCATGTTTCTGCACGTGTTAACGTACGTTATCAGACGGCCATAACGTGCATTAAGACTGCAGTATTACGTACGTTATCTTAAGTGGTTAACGTACGTAAGCTAAGTCAATTTGGGATCGGATAAGGGTCGGCGTGTGGGGGTCGAGGAAGGGGCCGGGGAAGATCCGTGTGATTTCCGAATGAACCTGGACATAGGTGTTACGTACGCTATGGTGCATGTTTAACGTACGCTAAGGACATGGATATTACGTACGTAAAACCCTTGCGATTACGTACGTAAGGAAATGGCGAAATCAGGCCAGTGAGTTTTGGTCAGACGACTACGTACGCTATAGTTAGGTTATAACGTACGTTAAGCTTATTACGTACGTAAGGTTTATTGCATAACGTACGTAATGTCCAGAATTCTATTTATAGACTTCGACCCTATTTCATTTCTCACCTTTCCTTTGGCCGATTTTTCGTGTTCTGGAGATCTTTCATCACCTCTTATCCTCCCTATCATCTTTTGGGATGATTCTTGGGAAGCATAGGCCTTGTAGATTGGTGTTCAAACTTCCGGTGGTTGAGTTTGTTCAAGTTCTTCCTTGTTCATCCATTTGTTGAGGTATGTGATCCTTCACCAACTAATTTTAGCATAATCTTAGTAATGTTTTGGACCTGTTTTGAGTAGGCCAAACCAGTTTTCTTTTGAGGAGCCTTTCATCTTGGTTTAGAAGATTGAATTCAATTATTTTCGATTCCTCTTGATTGTAGTAATCATTGAGAAATCTCTAGTGATTAGACTATTGATTAGTGTATCTTGAGATTTATAAACTAATCATATCTAGTTTTCGAAGATTATCTTAGTTCAGGAGAATGTTATGATCGAACATTTCGGTGAAGAATTAATGGATTGAACTTAAGGATTAATTCGTAGAAGGTGATGATTTTGGAACTAGTCTTTTTATGATTCATCGAAGTTCGGATATCTTGTTATTATAGAACATGACTAGAATCCTCCTAGGATGAATTCCATGTTATGTAGTATTGATCAACCGAAGAAATTGTGTTAGGACAGAATAGTCCACCACCATGATAGATGCATCATGCCTTCTTATGATTCATTTGATGATTTCCACGATTATCTGGAACTGTGGGTCATACCGACGTTATTGTTCGATGAAGGTTTGCATTCCGGTGAGCCGACCGAGTGAGAATTCTCCGAATGGATTGAAGACTGTTGAAAGTAGAAATTCTTGTCGCCATTGTTGAGGCAAGTATCGTATTTGAAAGTTTGTGAACAATTGATGAATTTGATCATGCATATGGTTTATTCGTATTGTTGATATGAGATTATCATTACAATTGCTATCGATTTAACGTAATTTCATATTGATGAATATGTCGATTTTCTCGCATATGTATGTGCATAGTTGTGTTTATGTGTAAGTTGTGATGATCCGATGGGATCAAGCGATCTATGCTGAGGGCGCTGGATCGGATGTCCACCTCGTGTTGATCCGACGGGATCATCTTGGGATCTAGGCTGAGGGCGCTGGATCATTGGACGGGTTTTTCCACCTCGTGTTGGTCCGACGGGATCATCTTGGGATCTATGCTGAGGGCGCTGGATCGTTGGAATACCCATGTTGTGTTGATTGAATCTCGTGGATTCGTATTGTTGGATTCCGGTAGTGGAAGTCCATATTGTGTATGATTTTATGCATTGTCGTTGCATATTTGTGTGTTCCGATACTTGTACTAGCATTGTTTTGCTAACCCCTTCGGGGGTGGACATTTGTTTTGATGTTCAGGTAGCCGAGGAGCGGGAAAGCAGCCACAGTACCGTCATGACGATGAAGTGGCTCAGTGATGTTAGTCGTTCGTCGTCTTTGTAATTTGTCTTCTTGATTCATTTTCAGTACTCAAGTAAGCGTGTCTTTTTTTTAAGATCATTTCGATATGGTTGTAATATAACTGTTGGAACCAATTTGTAATTTGAATTTAGGTGATATTATTGGTTTATATTCACATTTCTTTTAATCAGCCTTGTAAATCCTTACTTAAAGGATTTACGGCGCTTTAATTATTCCGATTATTTCGGGGTGTTACAGAATATGGTATCGGAGCTAAGATTCATGGATATCTTGGCAGTCGGGTTAGTTGGGTCTGTTTACGTTATTTGATTTTTGGTCGTTTGTAACATCACTGCTGAGCCAGCATCGTCGTGTGGACCGTGGTTGTAAGTTTCCTAATCTCGAATACTACCGTTTTATTTAATTCATGTATTGTAATCATTGACGGATGTATCTTTAGAAAGTTTGCCCTGGATATTGAGTATTTATGTTTACAGTATGTTGAGAGGAGGTCGTGGACACGGACGCGGTCGTGGACGCGGACGTGGAAATGCGAGGCAAGAAGAGTCGGTATCTACCCCAGGGATAACCGCTAGTCGAACGGATTCCCATTCCGGGGGACAGCAGGGATCGGCAAATAATGATGCAGATCCTAACATGCCAGGAGTGCTTCAGCAGGTGGTTGCTCAGGTAAACCAGTTTGCTCAAGTTGTTGATCGCATGCAGATGGCGATGGGACAGCAGCATAACATGGATAATCGGGGAGATAAATGGCTTACTGAGGTGATCAAATTGCATCCTCCGAAATTTGATGGTTCTGCTGAGACGCTTTCTTGGGATCACTGGCTGAAAGAATTAGAGAAGATTTTTATGGGATTAATCGTCCCAACGATAGGAAGGTTCCGATCGCCCAAGATCTTCTCGACAGGAGGCTTTCGACTCGTGGGAGGCCATTCGACCGGAGGAGCACAATGTTGACTGGGCGGAATTCAAATTGTTGATGGAAGCGCAGTATTGTCCTCGCCCAGTTAGAGAGGCCCGAGTCCGGGAGTTTTTCTCACCACAAAATTCAGAAGCATCTGTGACAGACGTGATTAAGACTTTTAATCACCAGTTGACTTATGTGCGCCACTTGGTCAGGACCGAGGCAGAGAGGATTTTTCATTTTGACATGCGGATGAAGCCGGAGATTCAGAATATATGTCCGGATTTGAATGCACCACCCTACGACAAGATCGTGGACAAGGCGCCGCCTATGATATGAAAGAGGCGGCAGTCGAGAAGTCAACAGAAGCAAAGAAGCAGAAAGTGTCTGGTAACTTCTCGGAAAACAAGAATGGTGGGCCCCGCAAGGGGCAGTCTTCATTTTATTCATCAAGGAAACCTCCACATCCTTCTCGAGGTGGCAAGAAGTTCCGGACAACATCAGTAGTTTCGGACGCATCAAAGAAATGCTATAATTGTGGTCGAGCAGGGCATGTTCGACGTGATTGCCCCGCATCTTCTGTGACTTGTTTCGATTGTGGGCAAGAAGGGCACCGTGCGGCTTTCTGTGGAGCTGCGACTAGATCTTATGGCACTCGCAATACAGCGCCAGCACCGAAGGAGGTGAGTGTGAACCAAACGCAGCAGAGTGGGTTTCAGCAGCAGAATGTTGGGAAGAGAAAGACATCCAGTGCTAGGTCCGTTCCTCCGCGCCTATACGAGATGAGGAAATCTGACGATCAGAACACTGCTGTTGCATCAGGTACGATTCAGATCCTTTTGCAACCAGTTAGTGTCTTATTCGATTCAGGAGCTACACATTCTTTCATATCATTAAACTGTGTTAATCGTTTGAAAATCTCGTGATTATTTGATTGTAAACCATATGTTGTGGGTTTGCCGAGCGGAGAGAGAATTGTGGGAACCCTAGAAACTAGAGATTTTCCAGTGTCTATAGGAGGGAGAAATTGGCCATCAAATCTTATTGTAGTCGACATCCATGGTGACGATTTAATTCTCGGAGATGATTGGCTCAACCATTATGGACCTATTTTGAATTACCGAGAACGAGTCATCTCTATCATTGCCGATGACGGATCTGAACATTTATTCAAAGGATGGAGACCAGGAAGCTCGGGAAAATTGATCAAAGCTATGAAGGCAGTGAAATTATTGAAGCAGGGTTGTCACGGATTATGGTGCTATGCCATGAAGAAAGAAGAAGGAGTAGAGCTCTCATCTATTCCAGTTGTGAACGAATTCTCAGATGTATTCCCTGACGAACTACCTGGGTTACCTCCGTAGAGAGAAGTAGAGTTTAACATCGAATTAGAGCCAGGAGCCACTCCTATTTCCAGAGCACCATACCGTATGGCGCCAACCGAGATGTATGAACTAAAGAAGCAACTGGAGGAATTATTACAGAAGGGTTACATTCAACCTAGCGTTTCTCCTTGGGGAGCACCCATTCTCTTTGTCCGGAAGAAAGATGGATCCCTCCGATTATGTATTGATTACAGGGAGCTAGACAAGGTGACGATCAAGAACAAGTATCCTATACCTCGGATCGACGACTTGTTTGATCAACTACAGGGGGCTAGAGTATTCTCTAAGATTGACTTGCGATCCGGATATCATCAGCTGAGGATTAAGGAATCGGATATACCGAAATCTACTTTCAGATCTCGGTACGGGCATTATGAATTTGTAGTGATGCCATTCGGACTTACCAATGCTCCTGCGGTATTTATGCAATTGATGAATCGGGTATTCTTAGAATACTTAGATAAGTTCGTGGTCGTTTTCATTGATGACATCTTGATCTATTCGAAAGACCCCGAGGAACATGCTGAGCATTTGCGTATTGTTCTGAGCACCTTGAGAAATGAACAGTTGTATGCAAAACTTTCTAAATGTGAGTTCTGGCTTAAGGAAGTGACTTTCCTTGGGCATGTGATATCATCTGACGGAGTTCAAGTAGATCCGAAGAAAGTCGAGGCAATCTTGGAGTGGGAATCTTCAAGTAATGTGAAAGAGGTCCGGAGTTTCTTAGGACTTGCTCGATATTATCGCCGATTCGTAGAAAGATTTTCCAAAATTGCTCGTCCGCTCACTCAGCTATTACAGAAAACTCATAAGTTCGAGTGGAATGAGAAATGCCAGGCTAGTTTTGATGACCTCAAGAAGAGACTGACGACAGCACCTATACTAGCGTTACCAGATGGAACTGATGGATTCATGGTATACAGCGATGCTTCAAATCAGGGTCTGGGATGTGTGTTGATGCAAAAGAGTAAGGTGATCGCCTATTCTTCTCGGCAGCTGAAACCGTATGAAGTTAATTACCCAACTCATGATCTGGAGCTAGCAGCTGTGGTCTTTGCTCTGAAAATTTGGCGACATTACTTGTACGGCACTCGTTGTCAGATCTTTACCGATCACAAGAGCCTCAAATATATTTTCAGTCAGAAGGAATTAAATATGAGGCAGAGAAGGTGGCTGGAATTGATCAAGGATTACGATTTGGAAATCCTTTATCATCCAGGCAAAGCAAACGTGGTAGCTGATGCACTGAGCCGAAAACCTGTTTCTATTCGAGTGTTGGAAGCACTTACATCCCAAACCAACTTGCAACGAGAGCTAATTCGTGAAGGAATTGAAGTGTGGTCGCAAGGAGTCCAGGGACAATTGTGTGTGATGGAACTAACTTCGTCGTTGGTTGAAGAAGTCAAATCTAAGCAGTTGGATGACCCTCTGATTCTTCGATTGTGTGACGAAGTAAAGAAAGGAAAAGCCCCAGGATTCGTGGTACAAGATGATGGAGTTCTGAGATTTTAGAATCGACTTTGCGTTCCCGATGCTGATGATTTGAGACGGACGATTCTGAAGGAAGCTCATAGCGCGCCTTATTCTATTCACCTGGGGAGTAGTAAGATGTATAAGGATCTAAAACAAAACTTCTGGTGGGGGAATATGAAAAAGGACGTAGCAGAATATGTTTCAAAGTGTTTGACTTGTCAGCAGGTTAAGATTGAACATCAGCGACCTGCCGGAACGTTAAAGCCGCTTCCGATTCCTGAGTGGAAGTGGGAGGATATCTCGATGGATTTCATCACCAGTATGCCTAGGACCAAGACGGGGATGAACATGATTTGGGTTATAGTTGATCGACTAACCAAGTTGGCTCATTTCCTAGGAATTAAAGACACATGGGGACCCGAGAGATTGGCACGAGTATTTATTACAGAGATAGTCAGATTGCATGGGACGCCGAAGACCATTATTTCAGATCGAGATGGCCGTTTCGTGTCGCATTTTTGGAAGGCAGTTCATAGGGCTCTGGGGACTGAGCTGAACTTTAGCACGGCTTACCATCCTCAGACAGACGGGCAGTCCGAAAGGACTATTCAGACAGTATAAGACATGCTTAGAGCTTGTGCCTTGGATTGGTCGACTGACTGGGAAGTGCACTTGCCGTTGATTGAATTCACATATAACAATAGTTGGCATGCTTATATTAAGATGGCACCGTTCGAAGCTTTGTACGGAAGGAGATGTCGATCACCCCTGTGCTGGGATGATTCTTCGGACATGATTGGAACGGAACCGGAATTGATAGTCCAGACTCAAGAGAAGATAGCTTTGATTCGAGAAAGACTGTTGACTGCCGAGAGTCGACAGAAGTCTTATGCAGATGTACGTCGTCGCCCTATAGAGTTCGACATTGGGGACCACGTACTATTGAAGGTGTCTCCTAGATGAGGGATTTTCCGTTTTGGGAGGAAGGGCAAGCTAAGTCCGAGATATATCGGACCATTTGAGATCCTCGAGAGAGTTGGGGATTTAGCATACAGGTTGGCCTTACCGCCATCGCTGAGTCACGTTCACAGTGTGTTTCACGTATCCCAATTACGGAAGTATGTGCCAGATCCCAATCATGTTATTGATTTCGACGAGATTGAGATAGCTAATGACGGCACCTTCGAAGAGCGACCAATCAAAATACTCGAGAGACGAGTCAAGCAGTTGAGGAAAAAACCGATCTCCCTGGTAAAAATTTAGTGGTCTCGACATGGAGTCGAAGAAGCCACTTGGGAGACAGAGGAGAGTATGAAGTCGAGATACCCGGAATTGTTTTCGTTTTAAGTTTCGGGCCGAAACTTCTTTTTAGAGGGGTAGTATGTAATGCCCGGATAAATGATGTATTTACCTTGTACTCGACCTTGTATTATTTCGACTTCATGATGTTATAAATCATAGACTGATTTCCCGTATTTCGTATCCTTACGTTTTTGGTATCTACAGTATTCTGCATGCATGTTTCTGCACCTGTTAACGTACGTTATCATACAGCCATAACGTGCGTTAAGACTGCAGTATTACGTACGTTATCTTAAGTGGTTAACGTACGTAAGCTAAGTCAACTTGGGATCGGATAAGGGTCGGCGTGTGGGGGCCGAGGAAGGGGCCGGGGAAGATCCGTGTGATTTCCGAATGAACCTGGACATAGGTGTTACGTACGCTATGGTGCATGTTTAACGTACGCTAAGGACATGGATATTACGTACGTAAAACCCTTGCGATTACGTACGTAAGGAAATGGCGAAATCAGGCCAGTGAGTTCTGGTCAGACGACTAAATGACGCTATAGTTAGGTTATAACGACGTTAAGATTATTACGCACGTAAGGTTTATTGCATAACGTCGTAATGTCCAATTCTATTTATAGACTTCGACCCTATTTCATTTCTCACCTTTCCTTTGGCCGATTTTTCGTGTTCGAGATCTTTCATCACCTCTTATCCTCCCTATCATCTTTTGGGACGATTCTTGGGAAGCATAGGCCTTGTAGATTGGTGTTCAAACTTCCGTGGTTGAGTTTGTTCAAGTTCTTCCTTGTTCATCCATTTGTTGAGGTATGTGATCCTTCACCAACTAATTTTAGCATGATCTTAATAATGTTTTGGACTGTTTTGAGTAGGCCAAACCAGCTTTTCTTTGAGGAGCCTTTCATCTTGGTTTAGAAGATTGAATTCAATTATTTTCGATTCCTCTTGATTGTAGTAATCATTGAGAAATCTCTAGTGATTAGACTATTGATTAGTGTATCTTGAGATTTATAAACTAATCATATCTAGTTTTCGAAGATTATCTTAGTTCAGGAGAATGTTATGATCGAACATTTCGGTGAAGAATTAATGGATTGAACTTAAGGATTAATTCGTAGAAGGAGATGATTTTGGAACTAGTCTTTTTATGATTCATCGAAGTTCGGATATCTTGTTATTATAGAACATGATTAGAATCCTCCTAGGATGAATTCCATGTTATGTAGTATTGATCAACCGAAGAAATTGTGTTAGGACAGAATAGTCCACCACCATGATAGATGCATCATGACTTCTTATGATTCATTTGATGATTTCCACGATTATCCAGAACTGTGGGTCATACCGACGTTATTGTTCGTTGAAGGTTTGCATTCCGGTGAGCCGACCGAGTGAGAATTCTCCGAACGGATTGAAGACTGTTGAAAGTAGAAATTCTTGTCGCCATTGTTGAGGCAAGTATCGTATTTGAAAGTTTGTGAACAATTGATGAATTTGATCATGCATATGGTTTATTCGTATTGTTGATATGAGATTATCATTACAATTGCTATCGATTTAATGTACGTTCATATTGATGAATATGTCGATTTTCTCGCATATGTATGTGCATAGTTGTGTTTATGTGTAAGTTGTGATGATCTGATGTGATCAAGCGATCTATGCTGAGGGCTCTGGATCGGATGTCCACCTCGTGTTGATCCGACGGGATCATCTTGGGATCTAGGCTGAGGGCGCTGGATCATTGTACGGGTTTTTCCACCTCGTGTTGGTCCGACGGGATCATCTTGGGATCTATGCTGAGGGCGCTGGATCGTTGGAATACCTATGTTGTGTTGATTGAATCTCGTGGATTCGTATTGTTGGATTCCGGTAGCGGAAGTCCATATTGTGTATGATTTTATGCATTGTCGTTGCATATTTGTGTGTTCCGATACTTGTACTAGCATTGTTTTGCTAACCCCTTCGGGGGTGGACATTTGTTTTGATGTTCAGGTAGCCGAGGAGCGGGAAAGCAGCCACAGTACCGTCATGACGATGAAGTGGCTCAGAGATGTTAGTCGTTCGCCGTCTTTGTAATTTGTCTTCTTGATTCATTTTCAGTACTCGAGTACGCGTGTCTTTTTTTTTAAGATCATTTCGATATGGTTGTAATATAACTGTTGGAACCAATTTGTAATTTGAATTTAGGTGATATTATTGGTTTATATTCACATTTCTTTTAATCAGCCTTGTAAATCCTTACTTAAAGGATTTACGGCGCTGTAATTATTCCGATTATTTCGGGGTGTTATAATATTATTCTTCTTCGTGGCTCGTCCATACATGGTAGTCCTCGTATCCCTTTGATAGTGGTTCATTTCTTTAAGGATTACTACTTGGGAGGGAGTATGTTCGGAATCGTGTATTTCGATGTTCGTCTTATTTCAATGAAAATGCATAAATTGGACTGTACTTTTATCCGTTGCGTGAGTATTTTGAGATGGCTTTTGGTATTTTGCCAACTGAATTTTTATTTTGTAAAACCGATTCCCTAAACTGAGTCTTTGGCATTTTGGCCTTGATCATTTTGACGGTATCTGGAAAATGATTTTTTCTTAATATTTAAAAAAAAATATATATTACCGTCATCGGTCTTTTTAGCATTTTTGAAATGATGTGGAAAAATTGTGCTTAGCATGGTAAATCCTTGTGAGAAGGGTTTACGGCGTGTAATATTTCCAGGAGGATCTGGGGTGTTACAATTGTGGTATCATGTGATAATGTTATACGAGATTTATTGGAATTGTAATAAGAGATTTCGGATGTTGATATGATTATTGAGACCTTCTTCATATGGTGATGACAGTATTGTTGCGACTCTGAAGGTTGTATGAATGGCATGACGAAGAAAATGGTAACATGGAGATATATACCTCGGATATGTTGTTCTGAATGGGATTTCGGATATTTCGTGTCCTTGAAGAACTCTTGAATTATACGAGGTGATGAATTTTTTTTAGAAGTGTTGATGTTTTGAAAATGAATATGGAATATTCATATCTAGAGCTAAACTATGTGTTTGATATAATATTCGTATAGGAATACGAATGTGATTATGAGATTGATGAGACTATTATTCATCTCTGAATTTGGAAGCCCATACGTATGGAGCAAATGTTCAAGTCGAATGATTGGACTATTTGATAACCTTTTTAGTAGGATTATCTATTGTTTTGAACCAGTCGGATGATTCGAAATGATGACGGTCATAAGTAAATTTTAACGATGGATTTACGAGAAGGGAACCTTATCAATTCGAATTTAAGAATTGAGTTTGGAACATTTAGACCCTTATTATTGGTCCTCATTTGTTGCTGACATGGTCATCATATTTCGACTCGTATTGTGGACAGGATGTGTAAGTGTCTGAGTTGGATTGTTCAGACTGTGATTAGTCGAGATATGGTGAAACGATTGAGTTTGTGGTTTGGTGGTATTGATATTGGTCATCATCGAACCTGTTGATTATTAATCCTTCGTTTTACAATAAGATATGATGTTTGATCGTAAATTATGATTGTTGTGTTGCGGTTAAGGTTGAAGGGTTCGTAGATTAACTTGGTCGAGACTGAGGAATTCGTAAGACGAAATCAACTGAATTGGTAACAGTTCGTTGTATTGATATCGAGGAAAGTTTTATACTCGTAATAATCAATGAGACTAATGTTATCGTGTAGGTGTACGTATGTGTGTATCATTTCGAGAACTTGGCCTCCTTATGATTGTATTGGTATCAAGGGATTGTTTGATACGACAACCGTCGACAAATTATGCCAAATGTTATTGTTGTTCGTAAACGGCCGATTGAAGGCATTGATGTATTCGAATTTCATCTTCGTTATCGGTAACTGATGTAAGTGTGTCGAGATATCCGTTGTACCGTTGTTATCGAGTTACCGTTCTAAGGTAACCGAAGTATTGAATTGGGACTGTCGAAGATAGTTCCTGTTAGGAAAAACAAACACCCTGTATCGATTCAGCCGGGATACCCGATCCCTGTATCGATTGTTATTTGTTATTGAAAAGGTTTTGACATATATGCCAAATACAGTAAAGGAAAACTGTATCGAGGAGTCAAGGATTTATCATGTATCGAAGACCTGCCTCGAATCAGCATAAGTGAAGCTCACAAGACAAAGAAGAAGACTTGTAAGAAGACCAAGTATGGAAACTGTCTCGATGCCCTAATACAGTCATTCTCCATACAGTTCACAAAAGGACAAGAAAGAACACAAGTCAAGTTCCGTTGAACAAAGAAGTATTTAAATACTCAAGGATAAAGTATTTAAATACTGTCAGTCTTCAGATCTTCAGAATCCCGCGAAATCCGGATCATGTCATATTCCCGTTGAAGGAAATCTTATTCAAACGGACATCTCAACGGATACTTTCTTCAGAGGCTATATATATCCTTGAAGACATTGAAGATCAGTTACCCCAAGTAATATAACTCTCAAAGCTATCAAGTTATCATCTAAGCAAACATATCTCCAGAGCAAACTGCAAGTTAAAATGAAAGAGATATACGAAGGCTCAAACATCAAGAACATTTATCATCGATCTTGATATTCAAAGTCATTCTTACCTCGGTTACCTAACCTTTACCTCGTGTAAAAACCGAGCTCGTGTGAACTCAACAAGTTATTCGACTGTGGGACGAATAAGGACGAAGCTTTGGAACTGTGTGTGAAAAAGCTAGTCAAGAAGGAAGCTTTAACCAATCTGTGTGAACGGTTGAAAGTGATATTCTTTGTATCAATCTGTGTGAACGATACAAGGATAGGTTTGTTTATAATTACGTAGTTGTGTACGCAGTAATTATTTAATAAACTTTTTACTCCTGTGTGGAGGACCAGTGAATGTAGAGGGGTTTACCTCGAACCACTTAAATTACTGTATTATTTACCTTCTGCTTTTACTGTTTGAAATAACTGTAATATATTAAGTATACACCAAATACTTTGTTGCTGTATCCACGGCAACTAACTGTATCCAAGACTTCCGCTACGCACTCAGATTTAGATTCCATACAGTTTGTTGTTTAAACTACTTTTCCAAACTGTATCCAGTATACTTAAGTGGCCAACAAGTGGTATCGGAGCGGTTGATTCTAAAAAGAATCACGTATTTCTTTAATCGAATCGATTCAAATCACTTATTTTCAAAACAGCTTTCTTTCATTCCTATCAAGATGGATACTTCTATGATTAACAAAGTCCCTATGTTCTCTATTAACGAATTTGACGATCGAGAATTAGAATGGAAGCTCATCTTGCAAAGAATGCACGAAGAGATGATCTTTGTTATACAGATGGTCCGATCAAGATTATGAAGGTCAATCCATCCGCAAGGATTGAGGGCCAAGCCCATGCCGAAATGCTCGAGAAGGAACGCGAGCAATGGACAACCGATGAAAGGAAGCGAGCCAATCTAGACAACGTGGCTAAGAACGCGTTATTTGTCACTCTTGACAAAGGCACGTTCTCAAAGGTAAAGAGCCGCAAAACAAACCAAAGAAATCAGGATAAACTCAAGTTAATTTGTGAGGGAACCGAGCTCTCTAAAGAAAACAAAATTTCAAAACTCACTCAAGAATTCGAATCTTTTGAAATGAAACCAACGAAACACTTGAGGAACTTGACCTCGATTCACTGGTATTGTTGGTGAACTTGAAGCGTTGGGCAAGATTTACACCCAAAAGGAGAAGAACTTAAAAATTTTCAGATCTCTCCCACTCGATGGGACATTAAGACCACAACTATGCGTGTATCATGTAATCTTAATGAAATATCCACTTTTGATCTCTTCTCGACCTTAAAGCGTTTGAGTATGACATTGACAAGAGAGAAAGTCAAGAATCTCCTTCAAAGGTCACAGCTCTCGCCGCCGTATCGAACCGTCGACACAAAGATGCCTAGCTCGTCGAAGCCCGGTCACAAGAACGCTGACAGTGACGACGACATCCTGTCACAAGATGAAATGGCGCTTCTAATGCATAAGTTCAAAAAGTTCATTAAACAGTCTGGAAAGACTCCCTACAGGCCCAAACCTGTCAACAAGGTAAGTACCGAAACATCATCCGGTGATGCTAACCTGTGTTATAACTGCAGGAAACCAGGCCATTATGCAAACAAATGTCCTCATCCCAAAGTCCAAAGGTTGCCGGAGGCCGAGCAACAAGAGCGAGATGAAAGAAGACGTGCTTGGAAAGACAAGCTCAAGGCCCTGATTGGAGAATCAGAAGCCTCCCCACACCATCCAAATCAGCAGAATGTCTTCAGGTGGTCACTGAAAGTGATTCATCTGACGATGAGTTCGATGATAAAGCATACATGTGCTTTATGGCTAAAGATGTTCCAGAAGGTGAAGACAGCGACGATGAGGTAAGTTCAACCTCAGTTATTCCATCTAATGCATCTCATACTTTCGAAAATATGATGAATGAATTCAAAAACATTCAAAAGCCCATGAGACTCTAGAAACGAGAATATACACTTCAATTAACAAATCTAGAGCTGAAAGATGAAAATGACTTGCTGAAGATAAACTATGAAAATATGTCTCTTGATTGTGAAACCAGCAAAGTCGATTTTGAAAAACTCATGGAGAGCAATCATCAACTTGCTCATGAACTAAATGAGGTTAAAACCCATAATGAGAGCAAGACAAATGATTTGGTTCTACTACAAACCAAAATTACAACTCTCGAGAAGCGAGAAAATGAACTTGAGACCATTCTGAAGTCTTTTGAAAAATCGTCCAAAAGAATGGAAGAAATTCTGAGCACTGGGCAACATGCTCATGATAAAAGTGGCTTAGGATACAGCTCATGTTCGAATAAAGGTAAAACTAGTACTGTGTTCGTCAAGAGTGTGGAACACATTCCAGAATCGGAAGATGTTCCTAGTCCCATAAAGGAACCTGCTGTACCGAGAAAACCAAAAGCTGCCATTCCGCCTCCACAACTCTACAATTCGAGACAGTGGAACCAACAACCACTCAGAAGGTGTAATCTACAGCATGCTCCCCAAGCATATCATCAAAGCCGAAAGTCATTCAGAAAGAAGACGGTATCCAACCACCAAAGGCCCGCACAGCAGTACCCTCAGTACAGTGCACCTAGGTATTGGATACAGGAGCCCCGTTATCCCTCAAGACAGCAGATGCAAGTTCCGTATCAACAACAGCATTGGGAATCCAACTGGAGACCCAGAAGACAAGCTGTTAGGCCTAGGAAAATGGCTCCACCTCCTAGACGGCACTCGTACTGGAATAATAATAATAATCCTGAATTTTACATGCATAGTAATTATCATGATTATAACAACTACGGATATGCCCCCCGTAGATACCGCAATCATCGTACCGAATACATCCTACAAGAAACCAATTGTTGTCAGAAAACTGGGTACCTAAAGGAACTAACATACATGGACCCAAAAATCAAAGGGGACCTAAATCTACCTAATTTCTTTGTTACAGACATTCTAGAGGAGGATACAGTACTTCGATAGTGGATGCTCGTCACATGACTCGAGACAGGAGCAAGCTATCTCGATTTTGTAGAAGGTCGCGGTCCAAAAGTTCGCTTCGTGATAAGTCTAAAGGAAGAACAAGAGGGAAAGGAAACCTACTTGTCGGGAAATTCAAAGTCACCGATGTTGCATATGTTGAAGGCTTACAGATAATCTACTTAGTATTAGCCATTACGTGATAAACAGCTTCTCGGTGAAGTTCTATATAGATCAGAGAGTCAAAAACACCCAATCCAAGGAAGTTGTACTTACAGAAGCAGATCGTAATATGTACATTGCCGATCGAAGCCTATGAGCTCCTCAATTCCATGTTTTGTTGCCAAAGGCACCGCAGATCTTAGTCAAGCTATGGCACAAGAGGATGTCTCACGTCAACTTCAAGACGATCAACAAGCTTTCAAGACAGGTATGGTAAGAGGTTTGCGGATGTGTCATTCAAAAGGACAGTCATGCGGACCATGCCGTAAAGGCAAGCAAATCAAGTCAACCACTCAAGAGCAAATCCTACCTTTCAACCCAAAGAGTATTGGAAATGCTACACATGGATCTCTACGGTCCTGTAGACCCGGTAAGTTTGGGAGGTAAGAAATATTGTATGGTTGTTGTTGATGATTATTCCGTATGCTTGGACGATCTTTCTTAGCAAGAAGAAGGAAACAACATCAAGGCCGCCCGAGCTCCCGAGAAAGTTGCGTAATGAAAAAGCATCGAGTATCGTATGCATTCGTTCGGCAGAGGTAATCGAATTTACTAACCGCTTTATAAAGCAATACTGTTCGGAGAATGGAATACAAAGACGAGTACTCACCGCTCGAACACCTCAACAAAATGGTGTTGCCGAGCGAAAGAATAGGGCGTTGAAAGAAGCAACAAGGACAATGATTGCCGAAAGCAAATTGCCGCAGGCGTTCGGGTGAAGCAACCAATACAATGCTACACTCAAAACCGCCGTATCGTCAACAAGCACCACAACAAAACACTTACGAGGTATGGAACAACAAAACTCCATTAGTTTCGTATTTTCACATTTTGGATGCAGTGTTACGTATTGAACAATGGGAAGGACCAACTTAGAACATTTGATGAAAAATCGATGAAGGAATATTCGTAGGATACTCCTCCGTCATCAAAGCTTTAATCTTTAATAAAAGGAGGTGACGATCGAGGAATCGGTTCATGTAGTGTTCGACGAACCACACCATGACCCTACAGAGTAGATAATATCACTCAGACATTCACCATCTATCTATCTTGGATCCACCTACACCCATAGAACCCGTAGTTGATTTAGAAATCAACCCCGCACTGTAAGAATCGATGTGGTTGAAGCCGACTGCATGTCAAGCCGTACCCACGTAAAACTCGATACAAAGACGGATCCCGAACTAGAACCCGACCGAAGATGGTTGAGAGATCACCCGCAAGAGCTGATCATTGGAAACATTAATGCAGGTGTTTCTACTCGTAGGAGAATACAGTACACAAGGAAATGTACTTTGTGCACAAGAAGAATCTAATGTCAAGTCTCACAGCTTCGAATGGAAATCTCAATCCGAACTTAGGAGACTCAATATGTGCACTATCGCGTATTCTTAGCCCATCCGAACTGTTTCGACCATAGACGCTCTTAACAACTCTCATTGGATTACATCTATGGAAGAAGAGCTTAACGGTTTGAAAGAAACAATGTATGGTATCTTGTACCCAGACCGACACACCAATCGGTTATAGGAACCAAATGGGTATTTCAAACAAAAAGGATGGAAATGGACTTATCATAAGAAACAAATCCAGACTAGTAGCACAAGGCTATTGTCGGGAAGAAGGAATCGACTATGATGAAACCTTCGCCCGTAGCGAGACTAGAAGCCATCGATATTTTTAGCCTTTGCCGCCCATAAGAATTTTATCGTATACCAAATGGACGTCAAGAGTGCTTTCTGAATGGAGAGCTTTCAAGAAGTTTATGTTGAACAACCACCGGTGGTTTGCCAACACAGACGGTATCGATCTAGTTTACGTGCTAAGGAAAGCGGCACGGACTTAAACAAGCCCCTAGAGCCTGGTACGAAACCCTGTCCCAATATCTAACCAATAACGGATTTGAGAAAGGTGCTGTCGACAAAACATTGTTCAAAATACAGGAAGGTGATGACCTCCTAATGGTACAAATTTATGTCGATGATATTATTTTTGGTTCAACTAACCTTGCTCTATGTCAAAGATTCTCACATCTCATGCAAAGCAAATTTGAAATGAGTATGATGGGGGAACTTAGTTATTTCCTAGGTTTGCGGATAAAGCGGATGCCTACGGTATATTCATCAACCAGAGAAATACAAGAAGGAGCTTCTCAACAAATTTGGAATGAATACTTCCAAATCCTCGCCAACCCCCATGAGCACTTCCGTGCAAATTAGTGCTGATGAAGCCGGAAAGCCGTTTGACCAATCACTCTACAGGAAGCTCATTGGTTCGCTCCTGTACCTAACGGCTAGCAGGCCCGATATCCAGTTTGCTGTTGGAGTGTGTGCGAGATACCAAGTTGCACCTAAGGAATCACACTTCAATACAGCTAAACGAATCCTGAAATACGTTAAAGGAACAGTCGATGCAGGACTGTGGTATCCTAAGGAAGGCGGATTCGATTTAGTTGGATACAGCGATTCGGATCTCGGAGGCTGCAAGCTAGATAGGAAGAGTACAAGTGGAACTTGTCACTTTCTTGGACCTAGACTCGTATCTTGGTTCAGTAAGAAGCAATTGGCAAATTCTCTTTCCACGGCTGAATCAGAGTACTATGCTGCTGGTAGCTGCTGTATGCAGATCCTTTGGATGCGGAACAAGCGTCGATTATGGAATCGATGCTAGAGAGACTCCAATCATGTGTGATAGCACGAGTGCAATTGCAATCACGCACAACTCGCTTTAGCACTCGCGCACTAAGCATATCAACATGAAGCATCATTTCATCAGGAATCATGTCGAGAACAAGGATGTTCGCCTGGAAAAAGTCCATACAGACATCCAGCTGGCCGACATTTTCACCAAGCCTCTCGACACAGCAAGATTCAACATGCTAAGAACAGAATTGTGAATACTACAGCCAGACTCCCTGTAAGTAAATTTACTGCTTTTACTCAACAATTGAGGGGGAATGCTGTAAGACCCGTGAATACAAGATTCAACAAGAATTATCTCGTACACTCGGAATCATCAATACGATCAGAGCGAACGAAGTCATATGAATCCTACATCTGATGTGTGCAATAATTAAGGGGGAATATCAGTAGGACCCATGAATACGGATTAATCCAACTATTCTTTGTATGGAATTTAGAACCTATTAGTACCTTTTTAAGGGGGAACGTCAGACGACGCGAGAACAAAGACATACTATAGGATTTCGATTCAAGATATAATATAATATTATTTCCTTTTTAAAATAATTTTTGTCCACGTGCCTGCTTTATGTTAAACGTCATGTTCATTAAATGCCTTACACGACATCTGACAAATCAATCTCAAAAGCCGCGATGTTTTCAAATTGTTTATTATTTTTAAACCGCCGTTTTAGGCATTTAGGGTAATCACCTATGTCAAGTGGGACCATTTGTATTTTAAAACCTTTTAATGGATTAGCGTACGATTATGCTAAATCCATCCTGACCGTCGATTTCAAAAACGGTTCCCATCCCTTAAAATCGACCATTCGTACTCTGCAAACCCTATTTCGCGCCCAAGTATAAAAGGATCAGATTCGCCATTAGAGACTCTTTACGCATTGCAATTACAAGAGATCTCAAGCAAAATTTACATATTTTCTCGCATATTCATCAATTTCTACCGCTTTTCTTCCACCTTCGCTTTAAGAAAACATCCATGGCTAGTCAATCTTCATCCCCGCTCAAGAAGACCTCCAACATCATTGATGGCCGGATCTTCTCGAAACCCGTCATCATCGAGCGTATCATCTCCGAAATCAACGACATCAACCGATGGAGTATATCATCACTCGTCTTGAACAACAAGGACTCTATCGCTTGGAAGCAAAACCGCCGACAAATACGACGCTCATCCGGTTGAGGAATTCTACCTCAACGCTTAGTTCGCTTTCTCTCACTAGCCCGTGGAGGACATGTTGCTGACATCACCGCAATGTACCAAGGAGTGCAAATCGCATAGATAGCGACCTACTTGAGAAAATCTACAGCCGCGCCGACGGCTGACCATGGACCGACTTGAGACGTTTGGGTCTCAAGGGCTGATTACCAAGTTTTATGGACTATTTACCGGGTCCAAAGTGGTTGATATGGTGACAACCACGTGCCACAAGAAAAATTTTCTTCTTCATTTCGTTTATCTCCACGATTTCTGCCTGGGATCATTGAAAATCGAACCGGCGTTCGAGATGTGCACGAATCTTAGGTTCAATGATGGTAGCTATCTTGACCTATGAAAAGGTCAACGGTGTCAAATCATTTTGAAACGTCTTCAGAAGAGGTGTGCAAACCACCACTCAAAAGAAATCGTTCGGTTTAATGCTAAACTACATTCGACAAAGTGCGGAGTCAAGCAATCCGCCGATGCCAAGAAAAACAACTCACGGATATATTTAGGAGGCGTCAAACCCTCCGCCTATAACCAGCGCACAATGCATGCCAATCACCCGAGAACAAGTCACATGCCTATTTCGACAATCCCAGACGAAACCGTGAAGGTCCCCGAATTGGAATCTTCAAAGAAGAAGCGCAAGCGTTCTCTAAGCAAGAAGCACTCTGCTGATGAGAAGTCGAAGAAGAGACTCCGGAGGCTCTCAAAAATCAAAGCCAAACACTCCGAGGATGTCTCGCCCGTGGCGCAACCCATCGATATAGCACCCTGTGGCCCAACCCTCGCGGAAGAGGTGTCTCCTACCGCATCGACGGTAGATCCCGAGCCCTTGGCGGCTACGACGGATTTAGAGACATCTCGCCAACATTCAAGACGTTAGCACGTCACGCCCATTCGAGCCAAAGCTACTTCTCCTCTACGGATTCCACACCCGCACAGATCCAATTTCCTTCGGCACCATCCTCGCAAGGAGTCCATCTTCCGTACAGATCCCATACCTGTGCAGGAATCCTCAAACAGCGTCTGCACGTGATTCAAGTCCCTCCCAGCACTCAATTATAAATCAAACACTTCTTTCAAGACAAATTGAACAAAGGCGTACGAAGATTTCGCAATGGAAAAGCTTTAGGCTAGCTCCGCACGACACTGCATAACCGGAGCGAATGGAGCCACGAAGAGCGATTTGTCTCAAGTAATCGACTCAATCGAAATTGAGGCACCGCCGATGGGACAACGCCTCTTGCAAAGATCTCATTGAAAGCCACCGCCGCACAAATCCGACGCCGAAGAAAAGGAAAGAAGAAGTCGATGACTCTCCCATCAATCCAAAAACGACGGCGACCACGACTCGACGGCGGCGACGATGCTCTTCAAGCAGTCCGAGATTGAGCCGTGAAGAGGCTGAAGCCCAAGCCACCTCTCCACCCGAAGCGACGAAGGGCCATCTACCCAAGCTAATCCACCTTCGCCACACCGGAGAACATTCCCGAACAGGAGGAATCGGTCCCTCCAGTCGTGGAAGATCAAGAAATTTTGGAACAGCACCCGAGCCTGTTGCGACCAAAGAAGCCATCCTACAACCCAACAGAGGATTCAGTCCCTTTGCATCCTTATCTGCCGAAGAACCTTCGCCTCGGGACGCTTCGAACCAACTGTCGCCATTCCACAAGAAGCTACTCCCGCCCCTGCAACCTTGGAATCCGAGGACGGTACGAACCCGAGGATGTCCAACTTACTTCACGACCATCCGTGAACGTAAGAAGGTTAAATGGTGTCAAGACTTCGCCACTGACTCTCCTATCTCGCTACACGCAAAGAGCGCTGCAAGCTCTTGGCCTTGATCGTATTTATCCAAGATGCGATTAACGCTCTCTCTTAGTAGAAAAGGCATCGAATCGGATGCACACCTCTGCTTGAAGAAATGACAACTCTTCAACACGAAGTATCTCGAGTTGTCGAAGCATTCATCATCTTGCGAAGTGTTCAAGCAAGCCTTGAAAATCATGGAAGATAAACAAGCGCAATCTTTGAAGGAGGAAGCTTCAAGACAAGAATTGCTGAAGCCAAAACCGTCGTGCAATGATAGAGAACGGCTCTCATTGCGTGCGCATGACAAATCCATTCAAGAGATGTCGCAGACTCTTTCCTCCCTCGTTGAAAGAATAAACAAGATCGAGACCAAACAGACGCCGCTCTTGAAATCCTGCAAAGTCTTGATGAGGCCAAAGGGGGAAGAAGCTCGAGAAGCTTCAAGGAGATTAAGATCGCAACAGAAAGGGAATTTGAGGTCGCTCGAGCAAGATAGCCGCCGAATTGAACAAGCTAGCACCTCAACCCCAAAGTTTTAGAATTTCGTGCTCAGGACTGAATTCCATGACCCAAATGTCCCTTGGCAAAATCTTGTTCAAAGACCTTCGGAAATACGTCCGCAACCAACCGCAACCGCCGAAGAAGTGAAGCTTTGGAGGAAGAATGAATCGATGAGATATTTTGTCGACTCATCGAGAATCCGCCATCTTCAAAAATTATAAGACATTGGCGGCAGCGGACAAATTTTCAAAGATGCTAGAAGAAGGTAAGCTCCCTCTCCAAATCGAAATGAAATCAAAACATAGAAGAGGAGATCGGGTCACCCATCCAGAGGATTGGATACTTGCCTTTGATCGTTCTTATGAAGGAAGAGCAATTTACCAAGAACGAGGCAATGATTCACTTCAAAACTGGTGGCGCGGCACCGAGAATGAGCCAGGAAGGAGACCTTGGAGGCATGCGGATCAAAGATAAAGAGCTGAAATTTATGTATATTATTTTTGTTTTTGTAATTTCTATTCAACACAGCAAACCTTGTACTCAATCTTTTTGAATATCAATAAAACAGTTTGTTTGTCTTGAAAGATTACAACTCGTAATCTACTGTGTTTATGTGTGATTACTTAAATTGTTTGATAGGAATCTCAAGTTAGATAAACTTGATTGAAAAATTAAGCTGTACGAACAGTTCATAGTTTCAGTTGTAAACTTAGAATACATTGTAAGATTGTGCCTGCGCGCCAATCATAGGCTTAAAGTTGTAATAAATCTCAAACTGTATCGAACGTGCCTGCGAGCAGTCCATTATTGTAGACTAAAGTCACTAAGTCAGACCTATTGACAAGAGACCAAGAAATCTGCCAGAAGTCATCGAAGAAGAACGCTTCATGAAGAAGGTTTTGGCATCATCAAGAAGACTCGAAGAGTTTAAGTTAAGACTTGGCAAATTGTCAAAAAGGGGGAAATTGTTAGGAAAAACAAACACCCTGTATCGATTCAGCCGGGATACCCTATCCCTGTATCGATTGTTATTTGTTATTGAAAAGGTTTTGACATATATGCCAAATACAGTAAAGGAAAATCAGACGAGGAGTCAAGGATTTATCATGTATCAAGACTCGCCTCGAATCGGCATAAGTGAAGCTCACAAGACAAAGCAAGAAGACTTGTAAGAAGACCAAGTATGGAAACCGTCTCGATGCCCTAATACGATCATTCTCCATACGGTTCACAAAAGGACAAGAAAGAACACAAGTCAAGTTCCGTTGAACAAAGAAGTATTTAAATACTCAAGGATAAAGTATTTAAATACCGTCGATCTTCGAATCTTCAGAATCCCGCGAAATCCGGATCATGTCATATTCCCGTTGAAGGAAATCTTATTCAAACGGACATCTAAACGGATACTTTCTTCAGAGGCTATATATATCCTTGAAGACATTGAAGATCAGTTACCCCAAGTAATATAACTCTCAAAGCTATCAAGTTATCATCTAAGCAAACATATCTCCAAAGCAAACTGCAAGTTAAAACGAAAGAGATATACAGTGCTCAAACATCAAGAACAGCTATCATCAGATCTTGATATTCAAAGTCATTCTTACAGTTACCTAACCTTTTACCTCTGTGTAAAACCCGAGCTCTGTGTGAACTCAACAAGTTATTCTGACCTGTGTGGGACGAATAAGGACGAAGCTTTGGAACTGTGTGTGAAAAAGCTAGTCAAGAAGGAAGCTTTAACCAATCTGTGTGAACGGTTGAAAGTGATATTCTTTGTATCAATCTGTGTGAACGATACAAGGATAGGTTTGTTTATAATTACGTAGTTGTGTACGCAGTAATTATTTAATAAACTTTTTACTCCTGTGTGGAGGACCAGTGGACGTAGAGGGGTTTACCTCGAACCACTTAAATTACTGTATTATTTACCTTCTGCTTTTACTGTTTGAAATAACTGTAATATATTAAGTATACACCAAATACTTTGTTGCTGTATCCACGGCAACTAACTGTATCCAAGACTTCCGCTACGCACTCAGATTTAGATTCCATACAGTTTGTTGTTTAAACTACTTTTCCAAACTGTATCCAGTATACTTAAGTGGCCAACAGTTCCCATCCGTTGAGTCGTTATCGATTGGTCGTTCGAAGACAATCAAGATATTGAATGGGGATCTCCGAGGATAGTGCCCATCTGTGAGTTATTATTGTCGTGTTGGCCAACTCAGGGCAGCACACTATTATTCTTATGAACTCGATAATTTTGTGATCGTTGAGGGTGGAGGATTTCCCGAATTGTGGTGTCGTGGTTATTGCCGTGTTAATCGGTCCTTAGGGAATTCTTATCCCAGGATGGTTGTTTTGAATATCGTTGGTCGTGTCAATCTTTCATTATTCGTGTGTCATCGTTCACTTGGTGAATCGTATGATCCGTAACGGGTATTTTACCCTTTGAGTTTCATTGTCATGTTGTATCAGGGCGTATTTGGAATCATGTCTGCGTGCCGACTGGTTATGTGTAGGATTTTTAGCCAGGCACTCGATGGTCATGCGTGGATGTTTCCGCATTGGACCGTGCACACGAGACGTAGTTCTTGAGGCTAATTAGGTACATTGTCACACGTATATTCTGGATTCCGTATACGGGGTGGACATGTACACGGACACATTTCCGGATCGGGAATACTGTGATGTCCCTCTTGAGCCTTATTGTTTGGTCGTTCGTAGTCCATGTCGTATTGGATATGTCCGACGATTTGTGGCTGGTTGTGCATACGCCGAGGGGTATGTCCGACAGTCAGGGTTGCTTCTTTGAGAATCTGTATTGTGATGATTCTGACTTTGGGATTCGGCTCAGGCCATCGTGATACGGCTTCGAGGGGTTTTCAGGCCATTGCGATGTATTGGTATTTTGCTGGAGCCTTCGGGCATGGTGATTCGCATCTCTTTCAGCATTGGTTTAGTTTACCTTCGGGTAATGTATTGTTGTGTTCTATATTGATGATTCGCCGTTTGGGCGTAAGTTTCGGTTCTTATGTATCTCGTTGAGTTTTTCCTAACGGGATATTTCTTCTCCCTACTTGTTTTAAGTTTCGGGACGAAACTTCTTTTAAGGAGGGTAGAATGTAATACCCGTAATTTTGATTTCTGGTAACTTTCTATTTTCGGCGGAAGTCCGTTTTGACAACTCGCTAGGGACCGTTTCGTCACCCTGAGAATGATTAATTCTACACTTTTTGACATCCGAGTTCGTTTCGGTATCGTTTTGTTGAGTTCCGTGCTTTTCAGCGACTTTTCCGCACTTGAGTTCGATTCTTGCGAACCTCGTTCTAAACTGCTGTTTCGAGTTTCCCGTAAGTCCGCTTAACTTTGTTAGAAGTGTTGTGAACTTCGGTTTGGTTATTCGATCGCGTATCGTGATTTTCGGGCGTTATCGGCCGTTTTGTAATTTACCCAATGTTATGGGTATTCTATCTGTATTCGTTGTCTCGACTCTTTTCTCGGTCGCGTATGATTAATTATTACATTACGCTTTCATTTCGGGTCGTTGATGTTGTCCGCGAACTTTTCGTCGTGTTCGTTCCGTACGTTTTCGGAAATCGAGTCGTCGAGCCCTGGTGGTCGGGCAGTGGCCGGACGATTGCGGGACTGACCGGACGGTCGCAGGTTTTGGCCGGACGATGGCGGGCACTGACCGAGCAGGCACGGCAGGAACCGGCGTAGCGCACACTACGGTCGGGACGCTGCGCGCGCTAGCTCGGCAGTGTAGCGCACGCTGTCGAGTCAGCCCAGCGTACGCTATCGGGCCTGGGCAGAGGTATTCTGAGGTTCTGGACTCGGACAGGATCGGCAGGTAGCGCACGCCATCACGGGCCGTTGCGCACGCCGACCGGGCAGGGTAGCGCACGCCGTCGGCCGACTAGCGTACGCACGGGATGAGCTTGCTAATCCGAGGCTCTTGGACCGGTCGGCTACGCGCGCGAGCTTCCGGCCGTAGCGCACGCTAGCGGGAGTCGGGCGGACGAGTCATGGTCGGCGGGGTGGTCGGTGGTGCCGGGTCATGCGGGCCATGGCCGAGAGTCTTTGGGCCGACATCGCCGATAGCGCATGCTAGTCAGGAAGGCTAGCGCACGCTAGTTCCTACTGCAATATAAATGAGAACATCCACTTTCTCACTCATTTTCATTTCCTTTCTCTTCGGTCCATGGTGGAGCTTCGGAGAAGATGAAGCCATGTTGTTAAACAACAAATCCATGAAGTTCATGAGTTCATATCATTGATCGATCATCCTATAACGTCCTTCGATCCAGCGAATCAAGGTTAGATCTTTAGAACCCTACTTTTGGGGAGATTTGGGGGTTTTCGCGTTTTTGTCCGATTGATTCCGTTTTGTTGATTAATTCATGATGAATATGATTAATCTTGTTGGTACTCTTAGTTTTCCTACGGATTCATGGTATATTTCGTGATTTTTACGAAATCGAGAGGGTTTGGTTGTGGTCCGCCCTCGTTGTCGTTTTTATACGAATATACATGAATCGTAGGCGGGTTTCCGGGCGTATTCCAATTCCGTATTCGTTTAGAATCTGTTGTGATTGTATTCTTCGAATCGTTAGGTTCGGTTTCGATGGTTCCTAGCATTCGTCGGTGACTTTCCATTCCGTTCGTTGCGTCGTCGATTATTCAAGGCAAGTATATATTTATGAATGTGCGTTCTCGACTTTGAAAGTAGGACATATTAATGGCATGATTATGTATATCCACTCCGGGACGGGCCGACGGGTCCTCTGAGGGTTTCGTAGCCTCTGGTGCGATTCCATGGATAATATGAATTAACCACTCCGGGACGGACCGACGGGTCCTCTGAGGGTTCCGTAGCCTCTGGTGCGGTTCCACGGTATTCATATATGTATTGATGTGATGCTATGAGATTTAGTTATTCCGGAATACTAGTCTTAAATTGATGAATTGACGGTTACATTTACTTTATTGTCGAGGAGTATTGTGTTTCATATTGATGTACTTGCACTAGCTATTCGACGGCTAACCCCTTTATGGGGGAAATACGTTTCATGTATTTCAGGTTCCAGGAGAGCGGACAGGTGGGTATCGGGTCGGCATGAAGATGATGGGCAAGTGTGATACTGTGTATTGTATCCGTTTATTTTATTGTATTCCTCCATTGATTGTTGTTGTTCTGGAATGGATTTTTAAATACTCGAGTATTGTATTTCGTTTCCTTGATGTTCCTACTGTTTTGCCGAGGTATTGATTTGTGCAGTGATGTAGATGGTTTCATTGGTTATGGTTTTGAATACCATTTGTAGTGTCTTTCTTTCCATTGTATGTAGACCTTCTTGGTCAAGTTTCATAGTTCCGCGTATGTTTAGCCTTGTGGGTCCCACGGCGGGGTTCACGGCGCTGTAATATGCCCTGAATAAGTTGGGGGTGTTACACGAGATCCAGAAGAAATCACAAGGGCAGACTCCTTCATCCGCGGAGTCTTCATCTGAGACTGAACGGTCACCAATTTGTTCATTAGCCCAGCTAAGTTGCATGCAATCTCATTGCATTTGAAATTCATAACAATATGTGAGAAGGAATCAGGGAGAGATTGTAGGATAAGGTCGGTTTGAAGAGAAGCATCCATCTTAAAATCAAGAGCCTCAGCTCTCGATCATAGATATCATTTTGAGGACGTGGACCCCAACCTTCTCACCTTCCTTCATCCTAGCACCGAAAAATTCCTTAGATATCTCATATCTAGCCGTTCGACTATGCTCACCATAAAGCTCGGTTAAGTAAGATAGAATCTGCCTAGCAAAAGTTATTTTTTCATGAGCTCTCTGAAGCTCATTAGACATGGAAGCCATCATATATGCACGGACTTTCACGTCATCCTTAACCCACTTTTCGTGGTTTTCAATCTCTTCCTGATTGGCTCTTGTCCGCACTGGAGGCGCCAAAATGTCCGTCTCCAAGACGTATTGCAGTGCCTCTATACTGAGGACTATCATCAGATTGCGGAGCCAATCCACAAAGTTAGGTCTGATCAAGGTGTTCTTTTCGAGTAGTATTGCGAGTGGATTCATTGTCATATTGAGAGTTATGTTTGTGTTAAGTATGATAGATTAATTAGTGACTCGTTTATTTATCATCTGAGTATATAATTAATTTCTTTTCTATTGTTGTTACCCAGCTCCCACTATTTTTATCAGAATAACACACTCCCATGTGAAATCCGGAAGTATCGTTCGCTTTACTTCATAGTGGTGATCGTGTTCTTTATAAATCTTAATAGAGGGCAACCGAACAGGTTTCTAGTCTATTAATTTCATAAAGTGGTGTCCAACACCAACCCATCTAATGGATGATACGATCTTATTTTTCCCCTTGTTCACTCCCATCAACTTATATGGTTTCTATGGTTCGTGAACAAGTAAAGTTTATACCATCGACGCAAATCAGTTTCACAATTGAATCTTATCCGGCAACCAATCAGGTTTCTAGGGATAAAATTTGCTCCAACCGAAGGCATCCAATTCGCTCCCGATAATTTATCCATCCTCCCCGGACAACTACCCCGATAACTCGGAAGCATAGAACATTCGGTTTGGATTTCAATTTCCCGAAAGCTCGATGGAGGGAAGGAAAACCTTGAAACCATATAAACTTAATAATTTGTCGTGGGAGAATTTTCGCGATTAACGTTACACTTTGCACATTAAATCATTTAAGCGTGTTTGTAGCATTCATATAATATGAACAACCATTCACAACCTAGTGCTACCAACATGTAGTTCATGGACCGTACCTAGAAACAAAAACTCCGTAATCTAATTACAAGTCTTCGTCTTGAATCTTCGTCTTCTCGAAACGGATCTTCCTCCGCTCTTCGTCATTACATATAAATTTTACATTGAAAAATTGAATCTTAGATACAAATATTTCTAGTAAAATTAATAGGCTCAAAACGGCTTTTACAACCAAATCGAAAAGAATCGAACGATTCAAAACTAAGTCCATGAACCACATCCCCATTCAAAAGCATTTATCCAATAAATACTATATAAACGGATAGCGTAGAGATACATTGATCCAACCAATATATAAACAATAAATAGAATTGATCCAATCAATTCACACGATCGGTAATATGAAAACGTTCAAGGTAATTCGGTCAATCACAAGTATTCCAATAAATCAATTTTCCCTTATAAAATGAAATACCATATATCATTTTAATCATATTAAATCCAATTTAAAATGTGAGAAATTAATTTTCTAGAATACACGAATAAAACGAGCCCGAAACGGGTCCGAAAGGGGCTGGACTGCGCCCGAAACACATCGGGCAGCAAGTTGGGCTGCCCAGCAGCCCTGGGCCGCGGCCCCCTGAGCCCTGGGCCGCGGCCCCCTTCATTCGGTCCACTCCTGGGCCGTCCAATGGCAATTCGGGGCTCGATTTTTGACCGGATATCCAATATATATATTTTTCAACATTCATATCTTCAATAAAAATCATATTTCGAAGAAATTAAAGATTTATATTTAGACATAAACTTACGAAAAATACAACTACAACAAACGAAAAACATACACCACGATTATGATTATAAATGATTCCAAATTATTCACCATCTAATCAAGCATTCCAAATGCCAAATATCGTATATACGATCGAAATACCTACGCTCCAATACCACTGTTGGGATTCGGTGCCTAAATCGAAGGCCCAGCGGAAGCGCTAAAAAAAAACTTAATTCGATCTGAATCACTACGAGGATCGATCGAGCTACGTATATACGAATATAAAACAAAACACAAGATGATACGAGAAACATACCCTTGTAGTACGTTGATTAAATTGTGTCCTTCTCTTGAGCTATTCCCCAAGCTTTAGTTGCTCTCCACGAATCCAATCCGCTCGAAGCTCTTGGATGATCCAACGCCGAAATACCGCGTCTCTACTTGCCATGCGCCGGAGAAGCGAATGGAATGACGATCACCGTGCTATCCTCCAAGGATACGGCTAGAGCTAGGATGATGAAGCTTTTGATTATAACACTCTAAGTGTATAAATCACACACTCTCAATGAGTATCTTGATTTTCTCCAAGAACAATAAAGAAGTGAAATGAAGAAGATGAAGACTATGAAAAGGAACTCTTTTCTCTCTCTCTTGCTTAAACTCACAGATGAAGTGTGTCTCTAGGGAGGGAGAGTTAGTCTTCCTTTTATTCTTCTTTCCACAAGACTAAATCACCTACCTCATGATCCCTTTTGATCTTGTCCCCTCTAAGACTTATGTCTTCCACCAATTAAAGTGGAGACAAAGACTATGGGAGGTGGTAGGCAATGTGGGGCGGCCATCTAGAAGGATAGGATAAGTTCGGTCCATTTCGGACTCCCGTGAGTCCAAACAAATAAAATCCACTTCCGTTCTGATATATTTATATCAATTAATTAATTCAATTAATTAATCATATCAAATACAATATAATATAATTAATTTCTTCAAGAAATAATTATATCTATGAATTAAATTAATCACCCAGTAATTTATTTAATTCATTAGGCCGTAAATTAATTTTTCCAATAAATCAATTTAGACATTCGATGTCCCAATTAGATATCCAATATCTAATATTTATAATGAGAGAATAAGCTCGATTCATTCTGTCGTCAATCCTATTGCGCGACTCGGTAGATCCGTCTCAGTCAGTAATGGGAGGAACCAAAGAGTAGTAGCACCACCTAGCAAGCCTGGCGGCCTACACCGTACCCCAACTGAGAACGAATGATTGGGATCATTCAAGAACCATTCTGTCGTGAATACCAGTATACGTATAAACCCTTCTTTCAAATGTCCCGATCAAGTTATATGGTCACGGTCAGTTAAACTCTATTTGTACTTGACGATATGCATGAGTTAATGCAAATCGAGATCATCGAGATCTTGTGTATCCAATACAACCACCTCCAATGCTTTGGACAAAGACTTTATGATCTCATATGTGAATAACCGCATAGGACATATAACCCGTTCACTTACAGGAGAAAGAATTCTATCTTGGTATTCAGTAGGACCTGCTACTTGCCCGTCAAGATGCACGTGGAGGTTGACCCCCGCCTTCCGGTTTATAGGGTCGAACTACTCTAATGAAAATCTTAACGTCACAAGCACATACCTACTAAATGCTCAAGTCGAAGGTTCAGGAATACCTATCACAACCTTTCGGTTCCGTCATTGACTGTCCCGGAGTGAAATCCGTGTGACGAATCGAGGGTGAGTCGGTTCGAGTATACTAATCCAATTAGCATACTTATAACCTTTGCTCCCACTACCCATTAGTGTTCGACTAGCACTCTCCATGTCAAAGAACACGTCATACAAGTCTTCACATAAACTTAACGCCCTGTCAAGTTTCATCGACTTGCAAACGATTAAGTATTTGAGCTATAAACCTTTCCAGTGCCGACCCCCTTATCCAATAAGGAGTGGAATGTTTTGCTCTCAAATACACAGACTTGTTTCTATATATATATTTACGAGTTAGGAATGCCAGTAACTACCAGTAAATGAAGAAACATCCATTGCCTTATGATAATGAATTTACATAATAACAAGTACAAGGCCCTCACTCAACATCCTCTGAGTGGCATTCGAGGGCATACTCCAAACAGTTACAACATGATCCCGAGGCTTAATAGCCTCCCACCAGTTAGTGGCATCTCTTCAAGAAGGTACTGGGCGATAGGTACTTTCCGTTCTTGGGGACGATCAACTACCTCGAATATCTTTCCTAATTGGAAAAGCCAACCATCCCATCCAAATGCGTACGCAGCACCAGCGATATGAGGGGGATTCATACGAACTACTTCTCGAAGCCATTGGTTTGCACCGATGTTTTGGGTCACAGCTTGAATAGATCAACTTTCGAAGTCAAGCATTGTTATAGATTACTCGTCGGGCCATCGGAGCGATATGTTACGTTGAACCGCCTGGGTCAACTGAGTCATCTGTGTCGCGACTTGTTGCCATATAATAGAAACACCAATGCCAATGGCATTCCCAGCAACATTCTCTTGGTCCTATATTAGATCTCCATGACCGTTTGTACCACGATCACGACCACGACCTCTGCCCCTCAGTATACTGAACAAGTGACCACTCCGAACAACGAAACACAACAACGCACAACAATCTACCAAAATGCCAAATCAGCACAACATATCTACATAAGGCAACAATAGCAACACGATAAGAATATCCACCCGGATAATGACATGAATACAAAAATTACTACTACAATAAATGGAACCTACGGTCGTAACTATCGAATCACACGGCCGTATCAACCGAAAACTTACGACCATTGCCGATACAAATACGGCCATAACAACCCACACATCATGGTAGCCAATCATTGATAACATCTTTTTTAAAATTACATGAGGTATTCGTTTAAATAATGACATTTTAAAATCCTTAAGTTCATAAAATTTTTCTTAAATAAGATTTGGAAATACTTTTGATACTTCGGGCTATTTTACCAAAACTTTAAACAAAAGATCTTAATCGTCTCATTTTGAAATCATTTACAACACAATATTTGGGCACACAGCCCAAATTCTCCAATAAGAAGAGTAACACGACAATTATATCAAAACAACTCGGCTTCACACACAATCACGTTAGTTCCCACCCTACTCTCTTGCTTTAAGCGATAAATTCTTATTAAGCACACACTCAATCTTAACACGCTCTAAGTCTACGATTAGCATGCACTAATGAGGGAGTTAGAATGCATTGCATGACTCAATTCTACCCAGACTCTAAAATCCAAGTATTCTGCCCAGGTTCGTTAGCGTGCGCTAATTGTCAGCTTAGCATGCGCTAACTGACTTATCTCAGAAATCTGAATTAAAAGTTCAATCCGAGAAAGATTTCTCATCTTTCACTATTTATTTATTTTTGAAAATGAAAATCACATTTTTGTTTTAAATTAATTAAAACAAAATTTTTATGGTGTGAAAGATTTTTAAAATCGTATACTCGAGTTATTTGAAATTAACATCAATAGGCTAAAGCCATTTGTAAAATTCTTTCGAACATGACAAAAGATTAATGATGGTATCATTTTGTAAAATGTTCAAAACACTTCAAAACACATCTATTAAATACCATCATAAGGTTTTATCTGAAAATAAAAGGCCACCTCGCCAATATTTAAATATTTTCAAAATCCACACTAGACCGTCGATTACCCGTACCGATAAAATATTTGAGAAAATATGATTTTCCACAACATACTCGAGTATATGAAATTTTTAAAGAAAAAATAATTTCAAATACAGTGCAGCGAATACAATTACCAATATGAACATATCTATAACAAATAACAATAATTAGCCAAACACACCCAATTCACAAACGCATGTTCATCTGGCATTTAAATCACCGTACTAACTTACACAACTCATGAATGTAATCCCAAATTCAAACATGCATCGAAATCATCAATCTGTGTTTCTTTGCCATCGATATGCCTTCTGGAAGACATTAGTCTTTAGAAGCTTTCACAATACACTGTACCACTCAAAACTTAATCTATCAATATATCCGAATCATTATACACATACTATACCAAAAGTATCAAATACAGTTTCCATCTTACCACTTATAAAGTCATGTAACACAAAATAATATATAAAAGGGGAGACTCACATCCACATGTCGCACAAGATGACGGTCGCCCACAATACTAATCTCGACGAACAACACGAACGACATGATATGACAACGCACAATTCCTCTTGTTAACTGACAACTCGGACGACGTGACAAAACAAGACTCGACTAATCACGACCTGACTCGACCCGATCCGATAGTCTAGGTTTCCACAACCTAAGCTTTGATACCATAAATGTAACACCCCGAAAATCCACCGGGAATATTACACATCGTAGACCCTTTTTCCACAAGGATCTACCAAGCTAACCACCACGATACGAATAACGTTTGACCGGCTGAGGCCAAATTACATACTAACACGGACCGATAAGGTCAAATATTAAATTACACTGACCGATTAGGTCTCACGACTAAAACCAATCTAAAAATAAACTCATTACCGTACGTACCCATGCAGGGGTCAAAATAAAATACAACGGATAACAGAATTTAACTCGACAATTCACCAACATTAACTGAACTCTTAACTCTTGATTAGTATCGCGGTCCATCATCCTCCATGTCGATCTTGTGATTGCTCCCTCGATAAAAGTGAACCTGAAATTCATGAAATGCATTTCCTCCATTTAATGGATTAGGAATTCGAATTTGCTTGTACAAGTATTCAAGTCATACAAAATATACCATGCAAATATCAATTATAAACGACAAGCCATTAAAGAAGTTCCTGAGAGGTTTTCAATGTTTAAAGTACAACTCAAGTCCTTGAAAGTAATTTATCAACTTGGGAGTTTTAAAAAATGACAGAAAGTTTTTTGGGACTTCAAGTCCAAGATTATAAACCTATTTCAAAAATAATAGGGTCTCGGCCCAAATCTCGTTCCATGTAACAAACATTTTTATTAATAGGAAATCTTTCTGGACCTCCCGTCCTTAGTTACAAAACCATTTCAAGACAATTGGGTCTCGACCCAAAGTCATTTTCCGCAAAACAACCTTTACACAATTGTTAGGGTCTCAACCGAAATTTTCTTCGAACCACCATGCACTGGAACAGTAACGAAGCCCTCATTATGACACCAAAATGTTACCACCAAGAAACAAAACACATGCAACACATATATTAGTGCCATTCTATCCAAGTACCAAGACCTTATATGTAATATATCTCAACATCAAGGATAACGTGGTGATATTCTGGACATATCACAATTATTGAAAACATCAACATCAACAATACGAAAACCACACTTGGTAACCCATGGCCGTGCCCCTTAGCATCGACCCCCAGATGTCCCGTCGAACCGTCCCCAGGTGGGAAACCACTTCCGCCATCGTGCCCTTAGCATCGACCTATAGAGGTTCCGTTGAACCGTCCACCGGTGGAAGAACAACTCACGCACACTAGCGTTCACAACTTTCACAATTTCCAAACGTTAAATATAATGTATATAGTTATGGCACTAGCTAGAATGTCCACTTACCAACACATAACTACGACCATGGACTAACATAATTATAAACTACTCCAAGTATACATCAAAACCACAAAGGTATCCACAAGCAACACATTCAACACTTAATTCATCCCAAGATCAACAACACGACCGACACGACTCCACAACAATCTAACCATCCTAGATGCATCACTACACATCAACACTTACACAAACCAATCAAATCATCATAACCAACTCAATTCCATAATACACAATTAATATATATATATATATATATATATATATATATATATAGAGAGAGAGAGAGAGAGAGAAACCATCACATACACTTTACATAACATCAATTCACGAGATATAAGTCATATAGGTAAGAACACTTGCCTCGATGATCCATACCGAAAACTCCAACCACATGCCTCACCCGAAACAGTCCCTGAAACCTACAACCTTCGCAAGAAACAACGACAACACAATCACTACGAGAACCAAGACCAATAACAATGGGAAATACAACAAACAACCAAACAAAACCCATCGGAACATTTAATCGAACATTAAATTTTCGCAGTTCCGACTCTAACTCACTGCGGAACAAACAACAAGGGGTTCAAGGATTTTCTCATGGAAATCAAATTCATGTTCCGGTTGAAACAAAATCTATAAATGGAATTCTAATCCATAGATTACAACTAAAACAATAGTAATTTCATAACTAATTCATAAACTTTAAAATAAATCGAGAAATCAAGGAAAACCCTCAAAATTACTCACATAGGATTCTAAGAAGGAGATACCTCGATCCGGAAGGAAAACAAGTTAGACGGTGATGGTAAACGTGAAGAAGACTCACCAAGATGAGGTTTGATGATGAAGATCGCCCCAAATCGTCCTAGGAGATCAGACCCGATGGATAAAGGCGGAAGAAGTCGAAATGACCCCAAAAATATGTTCCGCAAACATATAAAGCAGATAGACGCTTACGTATGTAAGCGACTAAGATTAACGTACGTTAACGAGTTAACATACGTAAGAGGTCACATATTACTTACGTAAAGGTATTCCAGGAGCTACTGCCCGAAATCTTACATATGATAACGTGCACAATGGAAAGGGAATAGCATACGCTAGGATGCCCCAGCTAACGTATGTTATATGCTGAAGCTAGCGTATGTAAGCTTCATGCTGTACAGAGCTGTTGCAGTACAATTCACTGCACAAGGGTATTTACGGAATGCGACAAACACGGGTCACCATGGTTAATTAAACCGGGCGGTACAATATCCTAAACATGAGTCTAAACACCAAAGAAACATGTCACTCCAGTAGCCCGAATGTTGGAAAGACGAATACGAAGACAAACGCCCAAAACTTTGGGGAAATTACGAAATGGGCCAAATGCCTGATAATCACGATACGATGTCGAACAACAACTCTGGAGTTCGCAACATGACTAAAAATGTTAATTGAACTTGTAGGGACAACAAAACAACAGTTTCGAACAAGATTCACAAGAATCGAATCCAAACGCGGAAAAGTAGTAATATTATGCCGATTAATCTGAAACAATATCAAAACTCGCTTGAATGACAAAAAGTGCAGAACAAGACATTTCCAAAATGTGTCAATGAACACAAACGAGTTGCTATCATCATAAAATCCAAAAATTAAAAATACAGATATTACATTTACGAATATGGCTAATCCAACTCGTTCGAAATTCAGCATCTTAGACTCAGAAGGACTTGAGTGCTATTAGTGAAATTCTGATTTTGAGACATTAGCACCACACTTTCTGTTCATACAGGCAATGAACCATTTAAAAAGGTGAAAGATAGCTCGCTAATGTTCTTAGGCGAAATCTCAACCCCAACTTATGGTAGGAATACCTTTAGTTGAAAACCCCAACGAACTGTGGGATGCCCTTAGGGGTAATTTCGAAAATACTTTTGAGTTGACCGTGCAGTGGATGAATTCCGCTTGACTTATTATAACAATTCAACGTTTCAATAAATATATGTTCCGCCTTAAGGCGCGTCTTGCTTTCTTGTGTGAAACCAAACTCACAGAAGACGACATGATCTAGAAGAAACTTTCCAATTTCATACTTAAGCATTTATATGGTGAATCAAGGTTGTAGTATGATAATGCTAGGCCTTTCAGGACAAAGTAAATGCTCGATAAAAAGGGGACTTGACGTTCCAATCTCGAACCACATGGAAAGAACTCGCATGGTGGAAATGGATGTGGCAGTCGTTGATGTGGTCGTGGTTGTGGTTATGGAGGCTCTTCCGATCTTCCAATGTAGCGAGAAGAAATGATGCTCCTGGCCCCCAAATAATGAGTTGACTCATGATGTGGGATTGCTGCCATTGGTATACGAACTGGCATACAAGCAAATATTTCACAGTCGGTTAGAAGAGATATTGAGATTCTGACGAATAGGAACCTCACTATATAGAGGAATACGATCATAACATGACCCCCAATGTCACTTTCACATTTACCGATGGCAGTATTGCCACATACGTGCCAAAGTCATTAGACCCCCCCTTATGACTAATTTTATCGGTAGACGTTTGGATATTTTTCAGTAATTGTCTGATGGGTTTTGGTTTCGAACTAGATATTATTATTTCGTACCTATATAAGTGATTGACTTTATTCAAAGTTCTGAATATTGTCCCTATGCTTATGGTCCGAGTTTTTGTAACCGTGTTCTCATTTGACAAATGAATCAAGGAACATTCGAGTGATGGGATGATGGTAGTAGCCTATAACGTATTATTGACTATGATGATTGGATCATCCCACTTCATCCAAGGACACGGCACCACCCGGTTCTTGATGCTTAACCGCACGGTTTTACAATCAACAACACTATATATGCATTGAGAGGGACTAACTCGAACCTTATAAATCTTCAAGGATATATGTATCAACGACTTTCATGTTGAAACCCATTGTGATAATAGAATAGAGTATCTCTATATCACCTCTAATGAATGCGGCCGAAAGCGCATCTTAGAGAAACTTATGAGTCATTCAAGTGGACTGTATGTCACTATAATTAAGATTGTTGAATCCTATGCGATTACCCATAACAAACTTTGGGATTCTGACTCGTACAGCTTTGGCATGATTAACAAGGGCATCCAAGTCATGAAATGATGATCAGTATTCTTAAGAATATGCACGGATATGATTTCTTTCGCGTACAAAGTAGAAGCAGGCAACGAACCCACATAACAAACTTTGTTCGTGTTCCTCAAGCTATGTCATCCAAAGCATTGGAGACATCCGCCCATCCTACACATTTGACCCTGTCGAATGCACATCATCTCTTCTGCATAGCCTGCGCTTTAGCCAAAGTAGGAGCGAGACCTTCCTATGCTAAGCATATAAAAATTACATTCTTACATAGGATTCAAATAAATATTTGTGGATCGATTCAACAAGAGTGCGGACCATTTGGATGTTTTATGGTTTTGGTTGACGTTTCGACATACTGGTCACATGTCGCCCTCTTGTCTACTCAAAATGCTATTTCTGCAGAGCTTCTAGCACGAATTATCTATCTACGGGCTCACCACGCTGACCATCATATTTTGTCTATAAGACTTGATAATGAATACTGTATGTCGATCAGGATCGACGAAAAGCATCATGTCTCCCACGTGCATACGCAAAATGGTTTTGTGGAGGCAACTATCAAGCAAATTATTGGTTATGCGCACTCATTTGCCTATATCTGCCTGGGGTTATGTAGTCTTGCACGCAGCTTTACTTATTCTCTCAATTTAGACCCTATGCTAATCAAACGATTTATATATACCAGTTGGTAACAGGATAAGCCCTGATTTTTATACTTTGGACTCAGACGAACTTGTGCCAATTGCACATATTTCGTTATGTATTATTGTGCCGTATGGATCCCACACTGCATGGGTCTTTATATATGATTAAGTAATTACATTGGATACGAATCCCCAATGATTATCCACTATAACCTTCAACAAGTGATATCTTTGCCGCTTGATTGCAAATTATCACTTCGATGAGACAACCTTCTTGTTATTAGGGGAGAATAGAAGACGAACTTTATCAGGTAAATATAGGAATTGTCATGGTGTGACCCTACTTTGTCCCATTTTAATCTCGAATTCGCTGTGATAGTGAAATGAAAAAGAATTCTCGATCTACAAAAAGTAGCAAATTCGATGCCTGGTGTGTTTATTGATATCGTAAAAGTGATGAGATTATATATACCAGCTGAAAATATATCTGTAAGGTTGGGAGTCCTCGGTGAGGGTCACAACACCGACGAATCGAGTGTTGCCATCACACTTGGTGGATGTGTAATTTAGGCCATAGCTCCCTAAAGGAAGAGGTGGAAGCTACATGGCTCGACTTAATACTCACCTAAGGAGGAGGTAGAGTAAGACACAAACTTATATATTCGTCATCAATGAACTCGTTTCATTATGTCATACTTAATTGTACTATGTCCATGAGTCATGACGAGGGGGATGCCCCGAAGATTGATATGATTCAGAAAATCAAGAAATCTCGATGAATCACGAGAGTGTGGACTGATCATCCACCCACTTTGATGATCTATCATTGCTCAAAGCATAGAGCAAGATGATGTCGAACCTCGCTCTGTTGTATAATGTCAATATTGAGTTGATTGACCTTAAAGGATAAATCAATCCACGTAGAATTAAATTCTTTGACAAAGAGACAAGTAATTGGCAGGTAGTTCTAACTTAACCAAGTGTAAACCATATAAGACATAAAATAAAACTTTATCAGTAAAAGTAATAAGAAGAATGAAGTCCTGAAGCACCAGGCTCAAAGGTTCTCATAAATTCCCTGGAATTGACTGAGACGTGCTCTCACTGAAGCTACTTCATTTGCTTAGTAATTTTTGAAGGACTGGAAATGCATATATGTATGATATATATATATATATATATATATATATATATATATATATATGGAAGCCCTTGATGGCATTTCATTATCTAAGTCAAGTGACTCTAGACCATGGAGTGTGTCTGCAATACAGTTGAAATGCTCACTTTATGGATTAAAATAATCTGGGCGGATGTGGTATACCTGCCTAGGTGACTACTTGATTGGAAGGGATATAAGAATGACAAATTGTGTCCCTGAATGTGTAATAAAAAAATAAGTTCCAGATTTGTGATTATAGGTGTGTCTGTCGACAAGAAGAACATAATCGGTACTCTTGGTGAATTAAGAGAATCACCAGCTGTCAAAAATATTATTTTGAGATGAATGATCTGGGGAAACTCAGTCTTGCCTAGGCGAGCTAGAATACCGATCTAGTGGAATCCTCATCCACCCGTCTGCCTATCTCTATAAGAAAATCAGGCATTTTAAAATGGACAAGGGACATACGGTTAGCACTACCATGATCGGTCGTAGTTTGGGCTTGAAGAAAGATCCATTTCGTCCGAAGAATGTGACGAAGATCTTTCGGGAGACGAAATTCTCTATATAAAGTATAATATGTACATTATTGTACTTGGACCGGTGTACTCTACTTGATATTGCTTTCTCAATTAACTTGTTGGCTAGATATAGTTCTGAGCTCAAGCAACGTCATTGGAATGGTTTTCACGAACATTTTTTGATACCTCAAAGGAACAATTGACTCGGGACTTTTCTTTCCTTATAAGGATAAGAAACAGCCGACGAATGTGCAATCACAAAAGTAAGTTTGAATAGTGATGAAACTACCCTGATAAATGTGTTTGTATGATTTGATGATGTTGGGTACCTCTTGGACCCACATAAAGGTCACTCCGAGAATGGTTATGCTTTTGCCATTAGGAACACCGCGATATCTTGGAGATCAACTAAGCAAACCTTTGTGGCTACCTCCTCGAATCATGATAAGTACGCAACTGTATATGGTTGGGAACCATCATTACACATATTCAAGGTAACTATAGACTAAGTAATGTCACTGATGCGCCTAGATGCATATACAAAGATATGTCCCTTGCATAGAACGAATGAAGCTTGGGTATATCAATGAGGATAATACGAAGCGTATCTCTCCAAAGTTTTCCTACAATCAGCAACAACATGCCCTCTTCAACATCCAAGTTAAGCAAGTGAAGTCTGAGGAAAATGTGGTTGGTTTATTCACTAAATCATTGCCCAATGCCATATTTGAAAAACATGTGAGAAATATAGGAATGCGTAGGATTTCAAAACTCCCGAGATTGAAGTAAGAATCGGATGAAAGGGTGAGGTACAAATAATCTTACCCACCAGTATTGTACTCTTTTCTTTGACCAAAGTTCATCTCGCCCTAGTGAGTTTTGTTACTTGGAAAAGTTTTTAACGAAGCAATGATACATGCACTCTTTTTTGAATTCCTTGATCGACGAACTAATCAGAGGGAGATGTAGACTTGCTGGGGAGACTTATATCCACGTTGCAGGTTACACTCTTTTTCTTAACTAATGATTCTTTTTCCCACTGGGTTTTTATCACTTGGAAAGATTTTTAATGAGGTTACTAGACGTTTAGCTCATTGATTGATGAATTAATCATGTTCTTGGTTATATTGATTGACGAAATGAGCAATAGAGGTGTTTGCTTGACGAAATTAGCCTAACCTGTATGTCTGGATATTGTAATCTTTTTCCTACAATCAAAGCATTTTTCCCATGACATTTGTGCTTGACGAGGTTTTAATGAGGCAACTTGACATGCGTAGAAGACTCGGTACAAGGGGGAGTGTTAAAGTAAATACACATGTGTGCCTTATTTTGCAAGTTATGGGCCTTCCTAGTTAGGGTATCATTAAGCCTGATATATTGTAATCCCTCCCTATTCATAGGAACATCATTGATGAGAACAACAACGGCTTTTGCCCTATTTTTCTGTCTATTTTTATATTCTCTACAACGTAAACCTAATTAATAAGATTAAATTAAATCTAACTAAAGTCACTAGAATTAGAATTGACGTCGTCCCATCCCACGAGGATGTAAGAAGAAGGTTTTGATTCTTTTAATCAATTATATGTATATATTATATATTTATATGCGTATATGTACCTCTATATATTGGGCTTAAAATATTGTGATTTTGTTATAATATGTACATGTATATGGATGTCCATTCATATAGATTCATGTATGACCTTTGAATAGATTCATGTATGTCCTTTGACTCTTTGATTATCATGTATCTTGTAAGCCTATATAAAGCATCGATCATAACTTGTAGAAATAGAAGTGAATACAAGACAAAAGTTTTCTCTACTTCTATTCTTCTATATTCTTCTTAGTATTAGTAACACTTTATGAGCACGAAATTGCTCGTCCATTAAACTTCGAGATTACGAAATCAATCACAAAGTCACATCTCAACTTTTAAGTTCGAAGATCTCCATCTTTTAGGTATGTTTTCATATTATTTTGATAGATATGTAGTACTTGATTCATTCCTACTGTTTTGATCTACTAGTTATTTGCCTCGCACATGTGAGACTATGAAACTAGTTATCTAATTTAATCCACATGACCATTTGTCAATTTGTTCTTATGCTTTCGTTCAGGCTTAGACTTATTAGAATCATGTATCACCTATGAACATATAAATTAGTAGGTAATTGTTGTTTGAATGATTTTGTTGGATCAATCCAAAACTAGTCAGCAAAGTGATAATACTTTATTAGTCTCCCTATATTTTATACTTGCTTAAATGAAAATTGTATAATATTCACGATTTTGTTTTATTTTAAGAACAAGTATTTTAATTAGATAATTCTTACATTTTAAAATCTACTTCTTTCTTTGTAAATGTAATACCCGAGATTTCTGATATGTATTTGGAACTTGTGATATTGTAATTGTTGCACTTTAATCTGAGTATTATTCTCCGTATTTCATAGTCCGGTGTTGTTGAGCATATGATTTCATGAATGTGATTTAAAAATTGTGATTCTGCGCATGTAGCACACGCTATCGTCTATGTGTAGCGTATGCTAACTTGGATCCATAGCGCACGCTACAAAGGAACCTTAGCGCATGCTATACGTGGTCAATATGATTGAGACGTGTGGTAGTTGAGATCAGGCCGGGGATCTTGGTCGGATTGTGTCGGGATGAACCTGGACGGCTTTCGGGAAAAAGCTAAGTCAACGCGTTAGCGCACGCTACTCACATGAGGGTAGCGCACGCTAAAGGCTGAGTACAGTGAAATCAGTAACGTTTCAAATAGCCGTTAGCGCACGCTATGAATATGGACTAGCGCGCCCTAATAACCATTTTCTATATATAGGACAGCATCCTTTTTCATATTTTCAGATTTTTCACTCCCCCATCCGAATTCTTGAACTTAGAAAGACACTCTCTTCATCCTAAACACTTCTTGCCGGCATCCTAGCTCGTGTTGAAGATTGTAGATCATTGGAGGATTGGTGTTCAAACCTTCGGCGTTGGATTGCTTCGAATTTCCTCCTTGTTCTTCACTACTTTGCGGTAGGTGATTCTTCACCAATATTAGTAGTATTCTGAAGGACGTTTTTGATTATGTTTTGGGATTTACCTAGTCAGTTAGATTCACAAGTAGTCGATCATCATGCGTTAGAAGGATATTTTTGACGTTTCGGCACTTATTCATCGTATGATCCATTGAACCTTTTTAGTATGTGGACTCCTAAGCATATTATGTATCTTCAAAACTGATCATGACCAGTGTATGGAGATTACCTAGTTCTTATGTTTTACGTAAGGGATCATATGTTTTGGGACTTGGAATGAATTGAACTTAGGATATTTTCTTGAAGATCAAGATGAATTATGGTGTAGTAATGATGATACATATCCTTGTGTCTCGTAGTCATTAATCCATAAAGATCTTTCATAAACCGTGTGAGCATGATATGCACGGAGTTGGCATGTATTAACACTGAGGATTTCATGAGTTTTCATCACCTTTAGCTCAAGTTTTACCCAGTAGTGACTGCCATGCACGACTAGCGCATGCTAAGATGTATATATTAACGTGCGCTATCGGGAATGAGTAACGTACACAACATTGGATACGTAACGTACGTTATATCATCGAGCGAGGCGGTCGGTATTCAGAAGAAGCGCGATTACCACAGCTAGCGCACGCTAAACTTGGTCATTTGCGTACGTTAAAGGGCAGGCTTAGCGCACGTTACGTAGAGTACGTAGCGCGCGCTAAGTAGTTCAGACATAATTCATTTTTTTAGAGCTTGCGGCCGTAAACTGGATTGTTAGACGTTCGTACGACTTGAGAGGAATTCTTTATTATTTCTTAGGTCCGAGCCTTTCATAAGGGGACGATCGAGGGGCGGTGGCATACGGACGCGTGTCATTTGTTGGAGTATTTCATACTTGCCATTTTCGAGGCAAGTATCATATGTTGAGTTTGATTTATATTGAAACTTTGATCATGCTTATGGTTTTGTTCATGTTGTCGAATAGGAGATGTATTTCTGTAATTTCTCGTGGTATTCGTTGTTAATTGTTCGTATTGATGAACATATTGAAATGCATATATGTATGCATAATTGATTGGTTTATGGTATAAATGATCCGAGGGGATCATGAGGATCTATCTTTGAGGCGCTGGATCGAATGTCCACCATGCGTTGGTCCGACGGGATCATCATGGGGATCTATCTTTGAGGGCGCTGGATCGGCCGACGGAGTTCTCCACCATGCGTTGGTCCGACGGGATCATCATGGGGATCTATACCAAGGGCGCTGGATCGCTGGATTACCCTGTATTGTGTTGATGGAATCGTGAGGATTCACATCGTTGGATTCCGATGACGGAAGTCCGTTTTTCATGTTTTATGATGCACTGATGATTTGTGTATTATGATACTTGTACTAGCATTGTTTTGCTAACCCCTTCGTGGGTGGACATTGTTTTGATGTTCAGGTAGCCGAGGAGCGGGGAAGCAACCACAGTACCGACAGGACGATGAAATGGCTCAGTGATGTGGATGATGTTTATGGTTATTGTGATTTGTCTTCTTGGTTCATTTAGTACTCGAGTACGTATGTTTTAATAAGGTCATTTCGATATGCTTGTATAAGTTAACCCATTGGATCAGTTGAACCAAATCTGCATTTTGAACTTCAGTTGAACGATTGGATTATATTTACATTTCTTTAAATTAGCCTTGTAAATCCTTACTTAAAGGGTTTACGGCGCTGTAATTATTCCGAATATCTCGGGGTGTTACAGAATATGGTATCGGAGCTAAGATTCATGGATATCTTGGCAGTCGTGTTAGTTGGGTCTGTTTACGTTATTTGATTATTGGTCGGTTGTAACATCACTGCTGAGCCAGCATCGTCGTGTGGACCGTGGTTGTAACTTTCCTAATCTCAAATACTACCGTTTTAATTAATTCATGTTTTGTAAACATTGATGGACATCCTTTTAGAAAGTTGCCCTGGATATTGAGTATTTGTGTTTACAGTATGTTGAGAGGAGGTCGTGGACGCGGACGCGGTCGTGGACGCGGACGTGGAAATGCGAGACAAGAAGAGTCGGTGTCTACCCCAGAAATAACCGCTAGTCGAACGGATTCCCATTCCGGAGGACAACAGGGATCAGCAAATAATAATGCAGATCCTAATGTGTCGGGAGTGCTTCAGCAGGTGGTTGCTCAGATAAACCAGTTTGCTCAAGTTGTGGATCGCATGCAGACGGCGATGGGACAGCAGCATAACGTGGATAATCGGGGAGATAAATGGCTTACTGAGGTGATCAAATTGCATCCTCCAAAATTTGACGGTTCGGCTGAGATGCTTTCTTGGGATCACTGGCTGAAGGAATTAGAGAAGATTTTTGTGGGGATTAACTATCCCAATGATAGAAAGGTTCCGGTCGCCCAGTATCTGCTGACAGGGGAGGCTTTCGACTGGTGGGAGGCCATTCGACCGGAGGAGCATAATGTTGACCGGACGGAATTCAAATTAATGATGGAAGCGCAGTATTGTCCTCGCCCAGTTAGAGAGGCCCGAGTTCGGGAGTTTTTCTCACCACACAATTCAGAAGCATCTGTGACGGACGTGATTAAGACTTTTAATCACCAGCTGACTTATGTGCGTCACTTGGTCAGAACCGAGGCGGAGAGGATTTTTCATTTCGACATGCGAATGAAGCTGGAAATTCAGCAATATATGTCCGGATTTGAATGTACCACCTTGCGACAGTATCTGGACAAGGCGCTGGCCTATGATATGAAAGAGGCGGCAATAGAGAAATCAACGGAAGCAAAGAAGAAGAAAGTGGCTGGCAACTTCACGGAGAATAAGAGTAGCGGGCCTCGCATGGTCCAGTCCTCTTTTCATTCATCCAGGAGGCCTCCGCATCCGTCTCGAGGTGGAAAGAAGTTCCGGGCAGCACCAACCGTTTCAGACGCAGAGAAGAAATGTTATAACTGTGGCAAAGCGGGGCATGTTCGACGTGACTGTTTCGCGCCTGCTGTGACCTGTTTTGAGTGTGGACAGGAAGGGCATCGCGCCACATTTTGTGGGAATGCGACCCGATCTTTTGGTACTCGCACTCCTTGTAATATCCGACGGAAATTCTTACTTACTGTTGTATCTTTCGGATAATTAAAATACTGTTGTAGCCTTGTTGCATTTGTGTATTGTTTCTTGATGTTGGAATATATCACAAATATACATAATAATAACGATCACTCGCACTATGATTGGATTCTCAACGTCGCATAGATTAATACATTTTTGAGCTACTAAACCTTAGTCTAACGTACGCTAATCCTTAAGCATAACGTACGTTATGCTTAGTCCTTTATGTACGTAAAGGTGTACTTGTTACGTACGTAACCAGTGTAATCGTATCCGATCTCAACTTTCGGCGTGTAGGGCCGGACAGGATTCGAATATCTGATCTTTTGGAGGCAACCTAGTTGACCTACATTACGTACGTAATGCTTCGATAGGTAACGTACGTAACGATGTTCGTATTTCAGTCCAGTAGCCTCTGGACTTAGCTTACGTACGTAACACTTTCCGTGTAGCGTACGTAAAGCTGTTAACGTACGTTATCCTCTTGTGATAACGTACGTAACGAACTGTGTTGTTATAAAAAGACAACTTGTGTCTTTCATTTTGCAAGACCAAACTCTGAGTTTTCACCAAGATAATCATCCTCCTGCATCCCTAGATCAAAATTACCTTCTTCCAACTTGTGTTTGAGCTTTACATTTGGATTTTGGAGCTTGTTGATTTGGAGTTGGAGTCATTCTTGAAGCTTAGATTGTGTTCATGTGATCTTGGTGTATTGTTCTTCAATTCTGAAGGTATGTCATACGTTTTTAACCCTATAATCTCATAGTTATAATGATAGTGATTAAGTATACTCCACCTAGTGATGAATTAATCAAGCTAAACATGTTTATAGTTAAGCTTCCAACAAACTTAATGATGAATATGATGATTAAGGGTTTTTGTAATGATGTGTTCTTAGTGTTTTAAATGGTGATGATCATGTTTAGATAAACCAAACTCTTATTCCTGGACTAATAACACCATTGGAATACTAATAGTCTTTGTTTCATTATAATGTAAATAACTTGTTGGAATAATTACCATAAAATGTTTTAAGAAACCCTTGTTGATCATTAGAAGAATGGAATAACCTTCTTGAACCTAAGTTAAGTGAATCCAGAGGAGTAATGCTTGAACCTCCAAGTTAATTAAGAGATTATAAGGAAGGTGTTGAACTTGAAGTAGTCTTCTTGATCATAATATGGAATTGTAACTACTTAACTCAACATAAGTAATTGATTGAAGTGCAGATTTTACTTTTAATCAATTGAGATGTCCTTGATAAGTTTAAAGACTAGGAGATTATTGTTTAACACATCTTAATCCAGCAAACATTTGGTAAACATCTTGTAATCAATTGTAAGAATAGAATGGTATTGAATAAGGTTCTTGGAGTAAACCCTCAACATCTTAAAAAGTTGAACTACTCAAATGAGAATTAGGATGTTGTCTCGTTGAAGTTTGGTATAGATGATCATATGAACGTATTATTGAGTAAAATATACTTCATTCAAGGTTGATTGTCCAAGTAACTGATTTTGAATCGAGGGCCGGCTGTTCGTTCGACAAAGAAGGACTTTACTCACCTCCGTATTGAGGCAAGTTATCTTGCTTGGTTATAATGATGTGTGGCTTCTTATGATGATTATGCATGTCGTGTATATGAAACACTTATAAACTTGTGTCTTGTGAATTGAGGTTGTTCTTAATGATGTCCCGTTTTCATCGTGGGATTGTATTCCCAAGTTCGTTACTTTTGGACCCTTGATATTGTTGATCTTGTTGTCATTTCGGTGAGTCCTCGATCCTTAATCGAATTTGTGAATTATTGAATTCGTTGTCATGTTGCATCGTGACATATCCGGAGTCATATCTACGTTCCGATTGGATATTGTGTAGGATTTTTAGCCGGGCACATATATAGTCATGCGTGAATATTTTCCGTGAAGGGCTGTGCACACGAGACGTAGTTCGTTGAGGCTAATTAGGTACATTGTCCCACGTATATCCTGGATTCCATATACGGGGTGGACATGTGCACTGACACATATTCGGATCGCGCGTACTGTGATGTCCCTCTTGAGCCATACTATCTTAGTCGTTCACAGTCCATTTTTATACTTGGATGTGTTCGACGTTTTGTGACTGAGCGTTCATACGCCCGAGGGGTATGTTCGTTAGTCGGGGCGTTATTCTTGAAATCTTATATACGTGAATTGTATAACATCTTGAGAATCCTTTATCATGTATATCTGACTCTGTGTTGGGCGAAATACTTGTGTTGTATTTTAGGTCGAGGAAAAGGCAAGGCACGGGAAGATCAAGGTGATGACGAAGGGTTCGAAGGATACTAGTTCGGGGGCCCCAAGTCTTTCGTGTCCGGTCATGTTCGTACCGTGTAATGTTATCTTTCCGCTTTATTTTAAGTTTGAACAAATGTATTGTTATTTAAGGTATATTTCATCTCCATATGGATTATACTTATGTTTTTGGATCCTGTGTGTAACAAGGCCGTAGGCCATACTACTGTAAACTCCAGATCGGAGTAAGTACTTTGTTTTGTGGTTCGGCATCACATGTATTGTGTATTTAATCTGTACTTTGGGTATCGCCTGGTGGATCCTAGTGTGGGGTCCACGGAACTGTAATGGCCGCCTTATCGGGGTGTTACAGAAGATGGTATCAGAGCATTTTGCTAGAGGTCGTTTTCTTTCTTTTGAGTCGTTGTGTATTGAACTAGTATCAAGAGACCTTCGTGTCACGTGTGACCCGTGCGAGCGCCTGATCCTACGAGCCAAATGCGGTACGTACTTTATGAACCATGAATAAATTACTGACATGATATTGATCTCTGAATAGATCTACTTGTTGATCTTGGCATTTTAAGGGTTTGTGGCAGGAATTATCTGATTGATGATTCAAATAAAATTCTTGATTGATTATATGATTGAAATCATTCGACTCAAACGTCGATATGATATTCTGTGACTCGTAGTGACGATAATTCATTACGAACTGTTTTCTTGAATATGTAATTTCTTACTGCCATTAACTTAGCATGAATTCTGATTGGTATCATGAACTGTACTTATGATTATCATTACAAATTGATTCTTTCAGTATGGAAAGAAATCTGAGAGGCCGTGGCAGAGGGGGACGAGGCCGCGGAAGGGGCCAAATCCCGATACCGCGAGCCAACAGACGTGCGAATGCAGAGCATAGTTCCGCAGGCAGTGATTCGCCTTCTAGGGACCAATCGCACCACAATGGACGCGAGGATGCTCGTGTCGATCCTTACCGTAATGCAGGCATGATGGCTCGAATGACCCAAATGGGTCGATTAATGGAAACTATGCAGAGTCACTCTGACCAGCATCAGGGGCCACCTCCCGTACATGGCGGGCCGGTGAATCGGATCATCAGCGATATCTCGCGCCAACGACCCCCGATTTTTGAAGGTTCCTCTGAGCCGGCTGATATCGTGCATTGGATCGAACACTTCGAGAAATTGTTCGATATGGTAGGTATCCGATGAGAATCGTGTCTCCGTAGCAGCTTATTACTTGGGCAAGGGCGCCCACACTTGGTGGCTTTCGGTGAGGCCAGCCTGATGGCGTATGTACTTGGGAAGAATTTAAAAATCTCATGCTAGATCATTAATATCCAGGTCCTCTCCGCGAGGCCAAACTATCAGAATTGCTGAATCCGGAACCGTCCGAAGATGATGACGTACTATCTATTTCCGAGAAATTCCAGGCACTTCTCCCTTTTGCTGCGACGATTGTCCACACAGAATCTGATAAGATCAAATACTTTATCAAAAGGCTTAAACCCCGAATGAGGATGCAGCTGTTGAACCATCATTGTGTGACCCTACCGGAGTTCATCGAGAAAGCTCTGGAGTACGAATTGACCGTGAAGGAAATTTCCAAGAAGCAACCGCAGTCTAACAACAAGAAATTCAGGAACCAGAACCAGTCAGACAGCAACCGGGGAACATTCAAGAGACCCCAACCAGTGCAAAATCCTTCTGAACGGCAACCTACGGCATCGAAGCCAACCGGATCGCAACCTCGAGCGGTCAGCCTATCTGTTGTGTGCTATAATTGTGGAGACCAGGGGCACATCAATTCGAAATGTCCTAGGCCAGCCGTGTCATGCCATACTTGTGGGAAGAACGGGCATCGTGCTCGTTATTGTAGGAGTGGACCAGTACGTATTCCCGCAGCACCTCATGCTCCAGTGCAGTCTTCAGTTCAGGATCGAGTACCTCCATCCGCTTCTTATCAGACTACCGGGGCAAACAAGGGGATAGGACGTGGAAATCAAGCTGGTACATCTGGTGTAGGGGCTGCAAAACCTAGAGTATACGAGATGAAGAGGGCTGAAGATCCCGAAGCTAGCATGATTGCAGGTACTCTCGAGATCCAATCTCAGCCTGTCTGTGTTCTTTTTGATACTGGTGCTTTACACTCCTTTTTATCTACTTCTTTTTTGATTCCTTTGCAATTAGAGCATGTTATCAATTGTAAACCTTATATAATTGGTCTACCCGATGGTGGAAGAATTGTTGGGAATCGTGAAATTCAGGACTGCTCGATTCGTATGAACGACCGTGAGTGGTTGTCAAATTTAATTGTGGTCGATTTACCTAAAGATGATGTGATCTTGGGTATCGATTGGATGGACCGTCATGATGCCATAATTAGTGTCCATAGCGACGATGTTGTCACCTCTGACGATGGTATTGAGTGTACTTTCCAGGGTGATAATCCCAGCCGTTCCGGGAGAATCATCAGCGCTATGAAAACGGTGAAACTGCTTAGTCAAGGATGTATTGGCTATTGGTGTTACATGACCAAGACAATGGATCGACCAGTTGAATTGATCGATATTCCGGTAGTCCGAGACTACCCAGACGTATTTCCAGATGAGTTGGCAGGCTTACCTCCGCATCGTGATGTAGAGTTCAATATTGAGTTAGAGCCTGGTACGTCCCCGCTTTCAAAAGCACCGTATCGTATGGCTCCGACTGAGATGCAAGAACTGAAGAGCCAACTTGAGGATTTAACCGAGAAGGGCTACATTAGACCTAGCGCGTCCCCTTGGGGAGCACCAGTACTATTTGTACGGAAGAAGGACGGATCCCTACGTCTGTGTATTGATTATCGTGAGCTGAACAAGGTAACCATTAAGAACAAATACCCATTGCCGCGTATTGATGATTTATTGGATCAGCTTCAAGGGGCTGCTATGTTTTCTAAGATCGACCTGAGGTCTGGTTACCATCAGTTGAGGATTCATGAGTCTGATATTTCGAAGACCGCTTTTCGTACTCGCTATGGGCATTATGAGTTCGTAGTGATACCTTTTGGACTGACGAATGCACCGGCAGTATTCATGGAGCTGATGAATCGAGTCTTTATTAATTATCTGGATCGCTTTGTAGTCGTTTTTATTGACGACATTCTGATCTATTCTCGTGACCATGAAGAGCACGAGCGTCATCTCCATCTAGTTCTCGAGGCGTTAAGGCGAGAGCAGCTTTATGGAAAATTTTCTAAATGTGAGTTCTGGATGAATGAAGTTATCTTTCTCGGACATGTGATATCAGCTGATGGGGTGCGAGTAGACCACAGAAGACAGAAGCTATCCAAGACTGGTTACCACCAAAGAACGTTAAGGAAGTACGCAGTTTCTTGGGACTAGCAGGTTTTTACCGACGGTTTGTGGAGGGTTTTTCCAAAATTGCCCAACCAATGACTAATTTGTTGAGAAAGGATAAGAAGTATTTATGGTCAGAGGCATGTCAGCAGAGCTTTGATGAACTCAAGAGTCGGTTGATTTCGGCACCTATTTTAGTCCTACCGAAAGGAACGGAAGGGTTTGTAGTGTATAGTGATGCATCTAAACAGGGCCTTGGGTGTGTACTAATGCAAAACGAGAAGGTGATCTCCTATGCATCGAGACAGCTACGACCTTACGAGGTCAACTACCCCACCCATGATTTAGAACTCGCAGCCGTGGTGTTTGCTTTAAAAATCTGGCGTCATTATCTGTATGGAGTTACCGCCGATTTTCACGATCACAAGAGCCTGAAATACATTTTTACTCAGAAGGAGTTAAACATGAGGCAGAGAAGGTGGCTAGAACTCATCAAAGACTATGATATCGAGATCCTTTATCATCCGGGCAAAGCAAATGTAGTTGCTAATGCTTTGAGTCGTAAAATAGTACAGGTGTAACACCCCCAAATCCTATTGGGTTATTACAGTGCCGTGGACCCCACGCCAGGAGATCCACCAGGCGAACATGACTAAAATACATTAAATTAAACAACAAGGGAAAATCATAGTTCCTACCATGATATCCGACACAATATTCCAATAAGGAATTTCAACGACAAAAGTGGCCTACATGGCCAAAATGAAATACAACAGCATCCATGAACATCTGTTCGGGTAATACAACACGACAACAACTGACAAGACTGGAGTACACTCCAACTGACTGACCAACAATGAACAACTCGGACTAGTATCGCTCGTATGCCTCGTCGCCATCGTCATGCCCCTGTGCCTCAACTCTCTCCTCGCAAGCACCTAAAACATGAAAACATGTTCCGCCCCCACGGTCGATCATCCGTATAATGAACATCAAATACATGTATAACATGATATGCATCAAAGGCGTAATGAAACGGTATAATGATGATAATAATACGAGATGCTCACAAACCAAGGTAAGAACCTAGCATTCGTGAAATACTATGCCCACGGCATACTATTAATACACATTCGACGAGTTAGAACATAAGTGCCCAACGGCGAATCATAATCACAGAATACCACAATGAATTACACGACATGAACCAAACCGTAACAGGATTAAATATGGATCACAATGCCCGGAGGCTCCAATGAAATTAACAAGACAATCACAAGGCCTAAAAACAGCCAAAACTGTCAAATATCACAATCACATGAAGCCAAAAGCGGCCAAGTCATATTGATTAGGCCGAAGCCACGGCATGAAAGCCGTATCACAATTAGGGCTGAAGCCACGGCATGAAAGCCGTATCACAATTAGGGCCGAAGCCACGGCATGAAAGCCGTATCACAATTAGGGCCGAAGCCACGACATGAAAGCCGTATCACAATTAGGGCCGAAGCCACGGCATGAAAGCCGTATCACAATTAGGGCCGAATCCACGGCATGAAAGCCGTATCACAATTAGGGCCGAAGCCACGGCATGAAAGCCGTATCACAATTAGGGCCGAAGCCACGACATGAAAGCCGTATCACAATTAGGGCCGAAGCCACGGCATGAAAGCCGTATCACAATTAGGGCCGAAGCCACGGCATGAAAGCCGTATCACAATTAGGGCCTAAGCCACGGCATGAAAGCCGTATCACAATTAGGGCCGAAGCCACGGCATGAAAGTCGTATCACAATTAGGGCCGAAGCCACGGCATGAAAGCCGTATCACAATTAGGGATGGTATGCTGTCTTGAGTCGGCCAGCACCATCCTCGACAGTCCCAACTCAACACCTCGATTGCCTTAGAACGGCTAACCGATGACAATGATGCAGCGGATGATTCCATGAATGCTTGAGCGCTTCGATTTCCTTATAATGGCTAATCGATATGAACGATATGATGAATGATTGAATACCTCGATTGCCTTAGAACGGTCAATCGATACAATGATATAGTGAATGATTGAATATTTCGATTTGTCTGCGAACGGCAATTCGATAACAATGATATGAAGGATGCCTCGGTACCTTTAATCGGTTACCGATGACGAAGGTGAGAAATGAATAAGCCAATGCCTTTAATCGGCGTGTACAGTTTTAATGACAATCCAAAAAGGAATAACAATAAATATTTGGCAAAATTGCCGAAAGGTATCGTATCGAACGATCTCTTAATATCAATGAATTCATGAAGAGACTAAGTCTCGGAATGATACAACACATTTATACACATATATGATGACATTAATCTCATTGACTAGTACAAGTATAAAACTTGCCTCAAACCGAAGGCGAGAAGGTACTTCCACGATCAACGTCCTTAATGAAATTATCGGCCGCTCGAACAACCTTGAACAACATAAATACCAACAATTCTCTTAATACACGAATCAAGCATGATCACAACCAACTCAAAAGTCGATACAACAATACCCGAAACTCATTGGGGCATTAAAACAAACGCGTTGTAAACAATCTCCAATTGTTTACAACCAAAACTCAATTACATCCGAAACCAACTTCCAATGAATGATTCAAACCCACAAAACCCCATGAATACTATCAATAATCCAAAATGAATATCCGAAAACGTGATTATAACGACAATTAATCGAAAACCCCCAATTTCAACTCGATATTCAAAGTGTTCTTGAATAATCCCTCAATAATCCAATGAATCCTTATATAAACTCATAATCATATACATGTCCCTTCATATAACATGATTATAACGTCCAAAACAACATATCTCAACATAGAATCGACATCCAAGGTGTTGAAGAATATTACCTTTGAAGATCCAAGTACTTTAATCCGAAGAACACGCGTTAAATTGATTATCCGGGCTACACGATCGAAAGGAGATGAAGAAAATCAAACACCCAAATGATTTGTGAAGGAAAAACCTTCCCTCAAGCTTACTCTCTCGGTTGAAGGTGAAGAAAAGGGGAAAAAATGGTGAAATCTTTGAAAAAAGCGAATTTAAGGGAGTTGGCTGCTGGGACACGGCCGTGCCGATCGGCACGGTCGTGTCGCATAACCCGGCGATTGGCAGCGAGGACTCGACCGTGTCCCGCATGACACGGTCGCGGCGGAGGGCCTCCCGACAATGACCCGTCCGACAATGACTCGGCATGACTCGGCCGTGCAGGCGACACGGTGGGCGTGTCGGCGATCGCCAGCTTATCGAGAAGGGTTCGACTTCGGCGTGCATTACGGCACGGTCGGGTCTGGCGGACTTCCGGGACTTTCCGGACGAGTACGGCACGGCCGTGTCGGACGACACGGCGAGTTCGTTCGGCAGCGATCGCCAAAATCGAAAAATGAGCGGTTGAGCTAAAACGACCATAACTCTCTCGTCCGGACTCCGATTGACTCACCGTTCGAACCATTGGAAAGCTAACTCGATGCTCTATAATATTGCAAAGATTTAGAATTTTTGGAGTTACCAAAAATTAATGGTGATCTAACAAAGTCGAACTCATATGAGGAAAGTTGAAACAATGAACAATAACGATACACAACTCGAAGTTTTTCCGAACGGTGAACATGGTGAATGAATATGATTGATGAATGATTATAAATGAGTGAAAATCCACTGAGTGACAATCACCGAATGAAATTACTGAATGATAATGACTGAATTACAACCGGGTATTACATACACCCCCCCTTAAAAGAGTTTCGTCCCCGAAACTAAGGGTCAAACAACTCGGGATAATTCTCCCGCATACTATCCTCGGTTTCCCAAGTAGCCTCTTCGACTCCGTGTCTAGACCACTGAATCTTGACCAAAGGAATCGACTTATTCCTCAACTGTTTGATTCGCCGCTCCCAACACTTGTACAGGACGCTCCTCGTACGAATGATCATCCGCGATCTCGATTTCGTCGAACTGAAGTATGTGACTCGGGTCGGCAACATACTTCCGCAACTGAGAGACGTGAAACACATTATGAATTCGGCTCAATGCCGGAGGCAACGCCAATCGATAAGCTAACTCGCCTACTCGATCCAAAATTTCAAACGGTCCAATGAATCTCGGACTCAACTTCCCCCGTCTTCCGAAACGGAAAATACCTCGACTTGGTACCTCAACGATTAGAGGTATATGCGACGATGAACTCGCCGCTAACTATGATCTCAGAAGGTCACGAGAATGAAAGTGACTAAAATGAATGATGAATGATAATTGACTATAAATCCGACCAGGATTAAGAATGGCTCACCAAGGTGAATTAATAACGTCATGAGTGATAGTTCAAGTGAAATTATTGGAACCGTTGTTCCTCGTGAATTAAATGATTAATTTCATGATGACAAGTCTCAACATGATTGATATATGATGAATGACTTAAGTGAATGAATGAACGACAATGAAATGAATGATTATCCTATTACCGAACAAGAATTAACTTGCTCAAAACCGGTGATGGATGTCATATTGTATCACAGTTAAAGTAAACAACAGTCGAACTCGTCGTCTGAGATGAAGATGCTCTTCCAGCACGAAGACGACTAGAAAACGATCCCTTGGACGTCGGAGTCCGATGTTCCTCTGACAGCTCTTTCCATACCGAGGCAGGAAAGTCACGTGATAATTACAGATCTCGTATGAAGATCGCATTATGATTATGAGACGGAATGATAACAATGAGCATACACGCTCTAACACAATGAATGCATTAATAATGCGTAAAATGATCGTCCACATGACACCGGAATATGATGAGATCGCATGAAAGATCAAATGAGGTAACATGATTACCTGATGAAATTCCTGAAATGATTACCTTGAACAAGTTAACAAGGTTGAAAATTCAATCCACAAGATCAACAACTGAACAATGAGATGGACTGGATGATTAATGAATTGACTGAGCAATGAGTGAGTGATGAATGAACTAACTAAGCAATGAGATTGAATAAGTGATTAATGATTAACTGAGTAATGAGATAGACTGAGTGAAGAATGAATTAATTGAGTAATGAGATTGACTGAGTGATGAATGAATTAATTGAGCAATGAGATTGACTGGGTGATGAATGAATTAACTGAATAATGAGATTGAGTGAGTACTGAATGAATTACTTGAGTAATGAGATTGACTGAGTGGTGAATGAATTAATCGAGCGATGAGATTAACTGAGTGATTAATGAATTAACTGAACAATGAGATTAACTGAGTGATGAATGAATTGATCTGAACAATGAGATTGACTAAGTGATGAAGGAATTAACTGAGTGATGAATGAATTAATTGAGTGATGAATGAATTAACTGAGTGATGAATGATATTGACTGAGTGATGAATGAATTAACCGAGTGATGAATGAATTATCTGAGTAATGATATTGACTGAGTGATGAACGAATTAACTGAGTGATGAATGATATTGACTGAGTGATGAATGAATTAACTGAGTGATGAATGATATTGACTGAGTGATGAATGAATTAATTGAACGATGAGATTAACAGAGTGATGAATGAATTAACATGATCGACAAGATCAAATGGTGATTGAGGATTATTAACTGGTGAATGAGTTGATCCTTAGCACTTACACAGGTCACACGTGCTCCAAAACAATTAGTCATGAATCAATCGTAACACTAATATCACATATATGTTTCAACAAACATGAAAAATTAATAACATGATGAATATATGAACACAAAGAGAATTGAGTCCTTACACAGGTCATACGAAGCTTCGAGGTCTCGCGATACTAGTCTTCACTGACGACGACTCGATGAATGAATGACTCGTGCAGTCGCACTAATATTACGACTCACAAAACCTGACTGACTAGATTGTCATAACCTGACAATCCCACTACTACCACGACGGTAGGACCACATAACTCACATCTCAGGGTATTACATAACCTGACTCTGATACCATTTCTGTAACACCCCCAAATCCTATTGGGTTATTACAGTGCCGTGGACCCCACGCCAGGAGATCCACCAGGCGAACATGACTAAAATACATTAAATTAAACAACAAGGGAAAATCATAGTTCCTACCATGATATCCGACACAATATTCCAATAAGGAATTTCAACGACAAAAGTGGCCTACATGGCCAAAATGAAATACAACAGCATCCACGAACATCTGTTCGGGTAATACAACACGACAACAACTGACAAGACTGGAGTACACTCCAACTGACTGACCAACAATGAACAACTCGGACTAGTATTGCTCGTATGCCTCGTCGCCATCGTCATGCCCCTGTGCCTCAACTCTCTCCTCGCAAGCACCTAAAACATGAAAACATGTTCCGCCCCACTGGTCGATCATCCAGATAATGAACATCAAATACATGTATAACATGATATGCATCCAAAGGCGTAATGAAACGGTATAATGATGATAATAATACGAGATGCTCACAAACCAAGGTAAGAACCGAGCATTCGTGAAATACTATGCCCACGGCATACTATTAATACCTGTTCGATAGGTTAGAACATAAGTGCCCAACGGCGAATCATAATCACAGAATACCACAATGAATTACACGACATGAACCAAACCAGAACAGAATAAATATGAATCACAATGCCCGGAGGCTCCAATGAAATTAACAAGACAATCACAAGGCCTAAAAACAGCCAAAACTGTCAAATATCACAATCACATGAAGCCGAAACACCGAAGTCAAGTATTGATTAGGGCCGAAGCCACGGCATGAAAGCCGTATCACAATTAGGGCCGGGCCACGGCATGAAAGCCGTATCACAATTAGGGCGGCCACGGCATGAAAGCCGTATCACAATTAGGGCGAAGCCACGGCATGAAAGCCGTATCACAATTAGGGCGGGCCACGGCATGAAAGCCGTATCACAATTAGGGCGAAGCCACGGCATGAAAGCCGTATCACAATTAGGGCGAAGCCACGGCATGAAAGCCGTATCACAATTAGGGCGAAGCCACGGCATGAAAGCCGTATCACAATTAGGGCGAGCCACGGCATGAAAGCCGTATCACAATTAGGGCGAAGCCACGGCATGAAAGCCGTATCACAATTAGGGCGAAGCCACGGCATGAAAGCCGTATCACAATTAGGGCGAAGCCATGGCATGAAAGCCGTATCACAATTACGGCCGCGGCATGAAAGCCGTATCACAATTAGGGATGGTATGTCGTCTTGAGTCGGCCAAAGACCATCCTCGGCGATCCCAACTCAACACCTCGATTGCCTTAGAACGGCTAACCGATGACAATGATGCAATGATGATTCCATGAATGCTTGAGCGCTTCGATTTCCTTATAATGGCTAATCGATATGAACGATATGATGAATGATTGAATACCTCGATTGCCTTAGAACGGTCAATCGATACAATGATATAGTGAATGATTGAATATTTCGATTTGTCTGCGAACGGCAATTCGATAACAATGATATGAAGGATGCCTCGGTACCTTTAATCGGTTACCAATTACGAAGGTGAGAAATGAATAAGCCAATGCCTTTAATCGGCGTGTACGCTTTAATGACAATCCAAAAAGGAATAACAATAAATATTTGGCAAAATTGCCGAAAGGTATCGTATCGAACGATCTCTTAATATCAATGAATTCATGAAGAGACTAAGTCTCGGAATGATACAACACATTTATACACATATATGATGACATTAATCTCATTGACTAGTACAAGTATAAAACTTGCCTCAAACCGAAGGCGAGAAGGTACTTCCACGATCAACGTCCTTAGTGAAATTATCGGCCGCTCGAACAACCTTGAACAACATAAATACCAACAATTCTCTTAATACACGAATCAAGCATGATCACAACCAACTCAAAAGTCGATACAACAATACCCGAAACTCATTGGGGCATTAAAACAAACGCGTTGTAAACAATCTCCAATTGTTTACAACCAAAACTCAATTACATCCGAAACCAACTTCCAATGAATGATTCAAACCCACAAAACCCCGTGAATACTATCAATAATCCAAAATGAATATCCGAAAACGTGATTATAACGACAATTAATCGAAAACCCCCAATTTCAACTCGATATTCAAAGTGTTCTTGAATAATCCCTCAATAATCCAATGAATCCTTATATAAACTCATAATCATATACATGTCCCTTCATATAACATGATTATAACGTCAAAACATCATATCTCAACATAGAATCGACATCCAAGGTGTTGAAGAATATTACCTTTGAAGATCCAAGTACTTTAATCCAAGAACACGCGTTAAATTGATTATCCGGCTTCACGATCGAAAGGAGATGAAGAAAATCAAACACCCAAATGATTTGTGAAGGAAAAACCTTCCCTCAAGCTTACTCTCTCGGTTGAAGGTGAAGAAAAGGGGAAAAAATGGTGAAATGTGAAAAAACGAATTTAAGGAGTTGGCGCTGCTGCCGGACACGGCCCGTGCCGATCGGCACGGTCGTGTCGCCGCATACGGCCGACAGATTGGCAGCGAGACTCGACCGTGTCCCGCATGACACGGTCGCGGCGGAGGGCCTCCCGACGATGACCCGTCCGACAATGACTCAAAGATGACTCGATCGTGCGGGCGACACGGTCGGGCGTGTCAGCGATCGCTTCGGCTTATCCGGAAGGGTTCGACCGGCCGTGCCATACGACACGGTCGGGTCCTGAGGCGACACTTCGCACTTTCCGGACGAGTACGGCGGGCCGTGTCGGACGACACGGCGAAGTTCGCTCGGCAAGGATCGCCAAAATCAAAATGAGCATTGAGCTAAAACGACCATAACTCTCTCGTCCGGACTCCGATTGACTCAACGTTCGAACCATTGGAAAGCTAACTCGATGCTCTATAATATTGCAAAGATTTAGAATTTTTGGAGTTACCAAAAATTAATGGTGATCTAACAAAGTCGAACTCATATGAGGAAAGTTGAAACAATGAACAATAACGATACACAACTCGAAGTTTTTCCGAACGGTGAACACGGTGAATGAATATGATTGATGAATGATTATAAATGAGTGAAAATCCACTGAGTGACAATCACCGAATGAAATTACTGAATGATAATGACTGAATTACAACCGGGTATTACAACAGGAGCAGATGCTTGCCCGCCTAACAACTCAGAGGGTATTGCAGTTAGAATTGGTGAGGCCGGAAATTGAAGTCTGGTTTCAGCGTATTCAAGGACAACTCTGTACACTTGAGATTTCATCATCCCTTGAGGATATAATTAGATTGAAGCAAGTTACGGACCCATTCTTATCTCGAGTTCGCGATGAAATAACTCAAGGGAAAGCTCCTGGCTTTGTGATACACGAGGATGGGTTGATACGCTTCAGGAACCGAGTTTGTGTACCCGCTGATGATGAGTTAAGGAGTTCTATCCTGAGAGAAGCTCATGCTACCCGGGGTCTAGCAAAATGTATAAAGATTTGAGACAATATTATTGGTGGGGAAGTATGAAACGTGAAGTTGCAGAATTCGTTTCGAGGTGTTTAACCTGTCAACAAGTTAAGATTGAGCACCAGCGACCCACAGGATTGCTGAAACCGCTTCCGATTCGTGAGTGGAAATGGGAGGACATATCGATGGATTTTATTACCAGCCTGCCGACAAGTCGTCGAGGGATGAATACGATATGGGTGATTGTGGATCGTTTGACCAAATCAGCCCACTTTCTGGAGATTAAAGATACTTGGGGACCCGAGAGATTGGCCCAACTATTTATCAAAGAAATTGTAAGGTTACATGGTACCCCTAAGAGTATTGTATCAGATCGTGACGGGCGATTCGTGTCACATTTTTGGAAAGCAGTTCATCGTGCGATGGGTACGCATTTGAACTTCAGCACAGCATTTCACCTGCAGACGGATGGTCAGACTGAGAGAACTATCCAAACTTTAGAGGATATGATGAGGGCGTGCATTCTCGATTGGAAGGATGATTGGGAGGCCCAACTACCCTTGGTGGAATTCACTTATAATAATAGCTGGCACACTTCGATTCAGATGGCACTTTATGAAGCATTGTATAGCCGTCGTTGTAGATCCCCTTTGTGTTGGGACGATCCATCTGAAACCTTGGGTACGGAACCCGATATGTTGTTAGCAGCCCGTGAGAAGATCGCTCTGATTAGGAGTCGTTTGTTGACGGCTCAAAGCCGACAGAAGTCCTACGCAGAGAACCGCCGGCGACCGCTTGAGTTCGAGGTCGGCGACCATGTACTAATGAAGGTGTCCCCTACTCGAGGAGTTTTTCGTTTTGGGAAGAGAGGCAAGCTGAGTCCGAGGTATATCGGGCCGTTTGAGGTTTTAGACCGAGTAGGCGATTTAGCCTATCGCCTGGCTTTACCAGCAGCCCTGAGCCGAATTCATAACGTATTCCATGTCTCCCAGTTAAGGAAATACGTTGCTGATCCGAGTCATGTACTTCAGTTCGATGATATCGATTTAGCGGAGGATCATTCGTATGAGGAGCACCCCGTACGGATACTTGAGAGGAGGATCAAACAATTGCGTAATAAGACGATTCCCCTACTGAAGGTTCAGTGGTCACGACACGGGGTCGAGGAAGCCACATGGGAGATGGAGAGAAGCATTCAAGAGAGGTATCCTGAATCGTTTACCCCTTAGTTTCGAGGACGAAACCCCTTTTAAGGGGGGAGTTTGTAATATCCGACGGAAATTCTTACTTACTGTTGTATCTTTCGGATAATTCAAATACTGTTGTAGCCTTGTTGCATTTGTGTATTTTTTCTTGATGTTGGAATATATCACAAATAGACATAATAATAACGATCACTCGCACTATGATTGGATTCTCAACGTCGCATAGATTAATACATTTTTGAGCTACTAAACCTGAGTCTAACGTATGCTAATACTTAAGCATAACGTACGTTATGCTTAGTCCTTTACGTACGTAAAGGTGTACTTGTTACGTACGTAACCAGTGTAATCGTATCCGATCTCAACTTTCGGCGTGTAGGGCCGGACAGGATTCGAATATCTGATCTTTTGGAGGCAATCTAGTTGACCTACATTACGTACGTAATGCTTCGATAGGTAACGTACGTAACGATGTTCGTATTTCACCAAAGATCCTCTGGACTTAGCTTACGACGTAACACTTTCCGTGTAAGCGTACGTAAAGCTGTTAACGCACGTTATCCTCTTGTGATAACGCATTTAACTAATCTTTATTATAAAAAGACAACTTGTGTCTTTCATTTTGCACGACCAAACTCTGAGTTTTCACCAAGATAATCATCCTCCTGCATCCCTAGGTCAAAATTACCTTCTTCCAACTTGTGTTTGAGCTTTACATTTGGATTTTGGAGCTTGTTGATTTGGAGTTGGAGTCATTATTGAAGCTTAGATTGTGTTCATGTGGTCTTGGTGTATTGTTCTTCAATTCTGAAGGTATGTCATACGTTTTTAACCCTATAATCTCATAGTTATAATGATAGTGATTAAGTATACTCCACCTAGTGATGAATTAATCAAGCTAAACATGTTTATAGTTAAGCTTCCAACAAACTTAATGATGAATATGATGATTAAGGGTTTTTGTAATGATGTGTTCTTAGTGTTTTAAATGGTGATGATCATGTTTAGATAAACCAAACTCTTATTCCTGGACTAATAACACCATTGGAATACTAATAGTCTTTGTTTCATTATAATGTAAATAACTTGTTGGAATAATTACCATAAAATGTTTTAAGAAACCCTTGTTGATCATTAGAAGAATGGAATAACCTTCTTTGAACCTAAGTTAAGTGAATCCAGAGGAGTAATGCTTGAACCTCCAAGTTAATTAAAAGATTATAAGGAAGGTGTTGAACTTGAAGTAGTCTTCTTGATCATAATATGGAATTGTAACTACTTAACTCAACATAAGTAATTGATTGAAGTGCAGATTTTACTTTTAATCAATTGAGATGTCCTTGATAAGTTTAAAGACTAGGAGATTATTGTTTAACACATCTTAATCCAGCAAACATTTGGTAAACATCTTGTAATCAATTGTAAGAATAGAATGGTATTGAATAAGGTTCTTGGAGTAAACCCTCAACATCTTAAAAAGTTGAACTACTCAAATGAGAATTAGGATGTTGTCTCGTTGAAGTTTGGTATAGATGATCATATGAACGTATTATTGAGTAAAATATACTTCATTCAAGGTTGATTGTCCGAGTAACCGATTTTGAATCGAGGGCCGGCTGTTCGTTCGACAAAGAAGGACTTTACTCGCCTCCGTATTGAGGCAAGTTATCTTGCTTAGTTATAATGATGTGTGGCTTCTTATGATGATTATGCATTTCGTGTATATGAAACACTTATAAACTTGTGTCTTGTGACTTGAGGTTGTTCTTAATGATGTCCCGTTTTCATCGTGGGATTGTATTCCCAAATTCGTTACTTTTGGACCCTTGATATTGTTGATCTTGTTGTCATTTCGGTGAGTCCTCGATCCTTAATCGGATTTGTGAATTATTGAATTCGTTGTCATGTTGCATCGTGACATATCCGGAGTCATATCTACGTTCCGATTGGATATTGTGTAGGATTTTTAGTCGGGCACATATATAGTCATGAGTGAATATTTTCCGTGAAGGGCTGTGCACACGAGACGTAGTTCGTTGAGGCTAATTAGGTACATTGTCCCATGTATATCCTGGATTCCGTATACGTGGTGGACATGTGCACTGACACATATTCGGATCGGGCGTACTGTGATGTCCCTCTTGAGCCGTACTATCTTAGTCGTTCACAGTCTATTTTTATACTTGGATGTGTTCGACGTTTTGTGACTGAGCGTTCATACGCCCGAGGGGTATGTTCGTTAGTCGGGGCGTTATTTTTGAAATCTTATATACGTGAATTGTATAACATCTTGAGAATCCTTTATCATGTATATCTGACCCTGTGTTGGGCGAAATACTTGTGTTGTATTTTAGGTCGAGGAAAAGGCAAGGCACGGGAAGATCAAGGTGATGACGAAGAGTTCGAAGGATACTAGTTCGGGGGCCCCAAGTCTTTCGTGTCCGGTCATGTTCGTACCGTGTAATGTTATCATTCCGCTTTATTTTAAGTTTGAACAAATGTATTGTTATTTAAGGTATATTTCATCTCCATATGGATTATACTTATGTTTTTGGATCCTGTGTGTAACAAGGCCGTAGGCGATACTACTGTAAACTCCAGATCGGAGTAAGTACTTTGTTTTGTGGTTCGGCATCACATGTATTGTGTATTTAATCTGTACTTTGGGTATCGCCTGGTGGATCCTAGTGTGGGGTCCACGGCACTGTAATGGCCGCCTTATCGGGGTGTTACACTCCTGTACCGGTTCCGAAGGACACTAGTGTAAACCAGACGCAGCAAAGCGGTTTCCCGCAGCAGAATGTTGGGAAAAGAGAGGCATCCAGCGCTGGGTCCGTTCCTCCGCGTATTTACGAGATGAAGAAGGATGATCAGAATACGCCGTGCATCGTGCACGATTCAGATCCTTTTGCAACCAGTTAGTGTCTTGTTCGATTCGGGAGCTACGCATTCTTTTATATCTTTGAACTGTGTTAATCGTTTGAAAATCTCGTGCTTGTATAATTGTGAACCTTATGTTGTGGGATTACCGAGCGGAGAGAAAATTGTGGGAACCCTAGAAGCTAGAGATTTTCCAGTGTCTATAGGAGGGAGAGATTGGCCATCGAATCTTATTGTAGTTGACATCTACGGTGACGATTTAATTCCCGGGGACGATTGGCTCAACCGTTATGGAGCTATTCTGAATTACCGAAAGAGAGTCATTTCTATCATTGCGGATGACGGATCTGAACACTTATTCCAAGGATGGAGACCGGGAAGCTCGGGAAAATTGATCAAAGCAATGAAAGCCGTAAAATTACTGAAGCAGGGATGTCATGGACTTTGGTGCTATGCTATGAGGAAAGAGGAAGGAGTATAGCTCTCGTCTATTTCAGTTGTGAAAGAGTTCTCAGATGTATTTCCTGACGAACTGCCTGGGTTACCTCCACAGAGAGAAGTGGAGTTCACTATCGAATTAGAGCCTGGAGCAGCTCCAATTTCCAGAGCACCATACCGCATGGCGCCAATCGAGATGTATGAACTCAAGAAGCAACTGGAGGAATTGTTACAGAAGGGTTATATTCAACCTAGCGTTTCTCCTTGGGGAGCGCCCGTTCTCTTTGTCCGGAAGAAAGACGGATCCCTCCGACTGTGTATTGATTACAGGGAGCTCAACAAGATGACGATCAAGAATAAGTATCATATACCTCGGATCGACGACTTGTTTGATCAACTGCAAGGGGCAAGGGTATTCTCGAAGATTGACTTGCGATCAGGATACCATCAGTTGAGAATTAAGGAATCGGATATACCAAAGTCTGCTGTGTCCCAGACGGCATTATGAATTTGTAGTGATGCCATTTGGACTTACCAATGCTCCTGCGGTATTCATGCAATTGATGAATCGGGTATTCTTAGAATACTTGGATAAATTTGTGGTCGTCTTCATTGATGACATCTTGATATATTCGAAGGACGCAGAGGAGCATGCCGAACATTTGCATGTGGTTTTGAGCACCTTGAGGAAGGAACAGCTGTATGCAAAGCTTTCCAAATGCGAGTTCTGGCTTAGGGAAGTAACTTTCCTTGGGCATGTGATATCAGCTGACGGAGTTCAGGTGGACCCGAAAAAAGTCGAAGCAATCTTGGAATGGGAAGCTCCTAATAACGTGAAGGAAGTTCGGAGTTTCTTAGGACTTGCTGGATACTATCGCCGTTTTGTAGAGGGATTTTCCAAAATTGCTCGTCCGCTCACTCAGCTATTATAGAAAACTCAAAAGTTCACGTGGGATGAGAGATACCAGGCTGGTTTTAACGAACTTAAGAGGAGACTGACGACAGCACCTATATTTGCGCTACCAGAGGGAACTGATGGATTCATGGTATACAGAGACGCTTCAAATCAGGGTCTGGGTTGTGTGTTGATGCAAAAGGATAAGGTGATTGCTTATGCTTCTCGGCAGTTGAAACCGTACGAGGTTAATTACCCGACTCATGATCTGGAGCTAGCAGTTGTAGTCTTTGCATTGAAAATTTGGAGACATTATTTGTACGGCACTCATTTTCAGATCTTTACAGATCATAAGAGCCTCAAGTACATTTTCAGCCAGAAGGAATTAAACATGAGGCAGAGAAGGTGGCTGGAATTGATCAAGGATTACGACTTGGAGATTCTCTACCATCCGGGTAAAGCAAACATTGTAGCCGATGCTTTGAGCCGGAAACCTGTTTCTCTTCGAGTATTGGAAGCACTTACATCCCAAATCAGTATTCAACGGGAACTGGTCCGCGAAGGGATTGAAGTATGGGAACCAGGAATCCAAGGGCAACTATATGTGATGGAACTGACTTCATCACTAGTCGAGGAGATCAAATCTAAGCAGTTAAACGATTCTATGATCCTTCGGTTATGTGACGAAGTAAAGAAAGGGAAGGTCCCAGGATTCGTGATACAAGATGATGGAGTTCTGATATTTCAGAGTCGACTTTGCGTTCCCGATAATGAGGAATTGAGACGGACAATTCTGAAGGAAGCTCACAGCGCGCCCTATTCTATTCACCCGGGCAGCAGTAAAATGTATAAGGATCTTAAACAAAACTTCTGGTGGGGGAATATGAAGAAGGACGTAGCAGAATACGTTTCGAAGTGTTTGACTTGTCAGCAGGTTAAGATTGAACATCAGCGACCTGCCGGAATGTTAAAGCCGCTTCCGATCCCTGAATGGAAGTGGGAGGATATCTCGATGGATTTCATCACCAGTATGCCAAGAACCAAAATGGGAATGAACATGATTTGGGTTATAGTTGATCGACTAACCAAGTCGGATCATTTCCTAGGAATTAAAGATACTTGGGGACCGAGAGATTGGCGCGAGTATTCATTGCAGAGGTAGTCAGATTGCATGGGACGCCGAAGACCATTATTTCAGATCGAGATGGTCGCTTCATGTCTCACTTCTGGAAGGCAGTTCACAGGGCTTTGGGGACTGAGCTCAACTTTAGCACGGTTTATCATCCCCAAACGGACGGTCAGTCCGAAAGGACTATAGAAATAGTAGAATACATGCTTAGAGCTTGTGCTTTGGATTGGTCAACTGATTGGGAGGTTAATTTGCCATTGATTGAATTCACCTACAATAATCGTTGGCATGCTTCTATTAATATGGCACCATTTGAAGCTTTGTACGGGAGAAGATGTCGATCACCCCTGTGCTGGGATGATTCTTCGGACTTGATCGGGACGGAACCGGAATTGATAATTCAGACTCAAGAGAAGATAGCTTTGATTCGGGAAAGACTGTTGACTGCCCAGAGTCGATAGAAGTCTTATGCAGACGTACGTCGTCGCCCTCTAGAGTTCGACATTGGGGCCCATGTACTATTGAAGGTGTCTCCTACACGAGGGATTTTCCGTTTTGGGAGGAAAGGTAAGCTAAGTCCGAGATATATCGGACCATTTGAGGTCCTCGAGAGAGTTGGGGATTTAGCATACAGGTTGGCCTTACCGCCATCGTTGAGTCACGTTCACAATGTGTTTCACGTATCCCAATTGCGGAAGTATGTATCGGACCCCAGTCACGTCATTGATTTCGACGAGATCGAGATAGCTAATGACGGCACCTTTGAAGAGAGACCAATCAAGATACTTGAGAGTCGGATCAAATAATTGAGGAATAAACCAATACACTTGGTTAAAGTACAATGGTCACGACATGGAGCTGAAGAGGCCACTTGGGAAATAGAGGACAGTATGAAGGCTAGATATCCAGAGTTGTTTTCATCTTAAGTTTCGGGACGAAACTTCTTTTTAGGGAGGAAGGATGTAATACCCGAGATTTCTAATATGTATTTGGAACTTGTGATATTGTAATTGTTACACTTTAATCTGAGTATTATTCTTCGTATTTCATAGTTCGGTGTTGTTGAGCGTATGATTTCATGAATGTGATTTAAAAATTGTGATTCTGCGCATGTAGCGCACGCTATCGTCTATGTGTAGCGTACGCTAACTTGGATCCATAGCGCACGCTACAAAGGAACCTTAGCGCACGCTATACGTGGTCAATATGATTGAGACGTGTGGTAGGTGAGATCAGGCCGGGGATCTTGGTCGGATTGTGTCGGGATGAACCTGGACGGCTTTCGGGAAAAAGCCAAGTCAACGCGTTAGCGCACGCTACTCACATGAGGGTAGCGCACGCTAAAGGATCAGTATAGTGAAATCAGTAACGTTTCAAATAGCCGTTAGCGCACGCTATGAATATGGACTAGCGCGCGCTAATAACCATTTTCTATATATAGGACAGCATCCTTTTTCATATTTTCAGATTTTTCACTCCCCCATCCGAATTCTTGAACTTAGAAAGACACTCTCTTCATCCTAAACACTTCTTGCGGGCATCCTAGCTCATGTTGAAGATTGTAGATCATTGGAGGATTGGTGTTCAAACCTTCGGCGTTGGATTGCTTCGAATTTCCTCCTTGTTCTTCACTACTTTGAGGTAGGTGATTCTTCACCAATATTAGTAGTATTCTGAAGGACGTTTTTGATTATGTTGTGGGATTTACCTAGTCAGTTAGATTCACAAGTAGTCGATCATCATGCGTTAGAAGGATATTTTTGACGTTTCGGCACTTATTCATCGTATGATCCATTGAACCTTTTTAGTATGTGGACTCCTAAGCATATTATGTATCTTCAAAACCGATCATGACCAGTGTATGGAGATTACCTAGTTCTTATGTTTTACGTAAGGGATCATATGTTTTGGGACTTGGAATGAATTGAACTAAGGATATTTTCTTGAAGATCAAGATGAATTATGGTGTAGTAATGATGATACGTATCCTTGTGTCTCGTAGTCATTAATCCATAAAGATCTTTCAAAAACCGTGTGAGCATGATATGCACGGAGTTGGCATGTATTAACACTGAGGATTTCATGAGTTTTCATCACCTTTAGCTCAAGTTTTACCCAGTAGTGACTGCCATGCACGACAAGCGCACGCTAAGATGTATATATTAACGTGCGCTATCAGGAATGAGTAACGTACGCTACGTTGGATACGTAACGTACGTTATATCATCGAAAGGCGATCGGTATTCAGAGAAGAATGCCGATACAGCTAAGCGCCGCTAAACTCAGTCATTTGCGTATGTTAAAGGCGAGCTTAGCGCACGTTACGTAGAGTACGTAGTGCGCGCTAAGTAGTTCGAGCAATTCATTTTTTAGAGCTTGCGGCCGTAAACTGATTGTTAGATGTTAAATGCGACTTGAGAGGAATTCTTTATTATTTCTTAGGTCCGAGCCTTTCATAAGGGGACGATCGAGGGGCGGTGGAATACGGACGCGTGTCATTTGTTGGAGTATTTCATTCTTGCCATTTTCGAGGCAAGTATCATATGTTGAGTTTGATTTATATTGAAACTTTGATCATGCTTATGGTTTTGTTCATGTTGTCGAATAGGAGATGTATTTCTGTAATTTCTCGTGGTATTCATTGTTAATTGTTTGTATTGATGAACATATTGAAATGCATATATGTATGCATAATTGATTGGATTATGGTATAAATGATCCGAGGGGATCATGAGGATCTATGCTGAGGGCGCTGGATCGAATGTCCACCATGCGTTGGTCCAACGGGATCATCATGGGGATCTATGCTGAGGGCGCTCTATCGCTGGATGGGTTTTCCACCATGCGTTGGTCCGACGGGATCATCATGGGGATATATACCAAGGGCGCTGGATCACTGGATTACCCTGTATTGTGTTGATGGAATCGTGAGGATTCACATCGTTGGATTCCGATGACGGAAGTCCGTTTTGCATGTTTTATGATGCACTGATGATTTATGTATTATGATACTTGTACTAGCATTGTTTTGCTAACCCCTTCAAGGGTGGACATTGTTTTGATGTTCAGGTAGCCGAGGAGCGGGGAAGCAACCACAGTACCGACAGGACGATGAAATGGCTCAGTGATGTGGATGATGTTTATGGTTATTGTGATTTGTCTTCTTGGTTCATTTAGTACTCGAGTACGTATGTTTTAATAAGGTCATTTCGAAATGGTTGTATAAGTTAACCCATTGGATCAGTTGAACCAAATATGCATTTTGAACTTCAGTTGTACGATTGGATTATATTTACATTTCTTTTAAATTAGCCTTGTAAATCCTTACTTAAAGGGTTTACGGCGCTGTAATTATTCCGAATATCTCGGGGTGTTACAGTAAACATGCGAATATGTTTTTAATAAGCCCTAATAAAATTTGGCTTATTCGACAACATTAGATATAAAGTATTATAATTTATTATGATTGTTTATATATTACTTTTAACGTCTTATAAATTTTGTAGTTATTATATCATGTCAAATTTTACCAAACTTGAATTTGAAGCTCTTGATATCACTGGAAAGAACCATTTGTCATGGATACTGGATATCAAAATCCATTTAGCCACACAAGGTCTTGGAGACACAATCAAATAAGGAAATAAAGAATCTGAATCAAACTGCGCAAAGGCAATGATTTTTCTTTGCCGCCACCTCTACGAAAGTCTTAAAACTGAATATCTTACAGTGAAAAATCTACTTGAACTTTGGAAAAATCTAAAGATAGATATGATCATCAAAAGATTGTGATTCTTCCAAAAGCCCGCTATGAATGGATGCATTTGAGGCTTCAAGATTTTAAAACCGTTAGTGAATATAACTCCACTCTTTTAAAAATAACTTCTCAACGAAAATTATGCAGAGAAAAGATTACTGACGTGGATATGTTAGAAAAAACTTATTCAACTTCTCATGCCTCAAATGTACTCCTTCAGTAATAATACCTTGAAAATTTTTTTACAAAATATTCAGATCTAATTTCATGTCTTCTTGTTGCTAAATAGAATAAGAAGCTTTCGATGAAGAATCACGAGTCTCGCCCAACTGGATCTAGCCCCTTCCCTGAAGTTAATGAGGCATATTATAATTTTGGGCATGGACATGGTTGCAGACGTGGTCGTAGATGCGGTCGAGGCAATTTTGTAATAAAGAACCATTTTCTCAAACATAAGAAACCGAAATGCCACCCGAAGTTGGAGAGAGGTGATGAGAAAGTGGAGGAAAGAGGACAAAAGAAAGTTGAGAATATTTGCTATAGATGCGGTATAAAGGGTCATTGATCGCGTACTGTGCAGTGCAAACACTTAGCCGAATCAGATCAAGCATCCCCGGAGGAGAAAGAAAAAAACCGTCGAAGCAAATTTATCTTTTCAAAGTGATAGACCCGAGTACAACCCCTCCAACATGACACATCTAGAAGTGTCCGATTTTTATGATATCCCTGAAGGAAGAGGCAATGAAAATGATAAAGATTCTATATAAATACCTTACTAGTTGAAGGAATTCTATTTATAATAATCATTGTGTGTAAGACAGTTTGTCTAATTAATTATTATCATCAAATTACTAATTATGTATACTTTTATTTGAAGAGATATGGATGTTTCTCATTGCTGCACTTGTCATAAATGAATAAAGATATTTGTCTCGTCGATAGGGCAACTATTCATACTATCCTTAAAAATGAAAAATATTTTACTTCTTTACTCAAGTACGAAGGCAATGTTAACGCTATTTCAGGAAGTATTAATTTAATTGAAGGTTCAGAAGAGCTAATTTATCGTTACCCAGAGGAACAAAATTTATTATAACTGATGCAGTGTTCTCTCCAAAATCACAAATAAACTTGTTGACTTTCAAATATATTCATAGGAATGGATATCATATTGAAATACTTAGTAAAGAAAATAAATAATTAGTAAAGAAAATAATTCGGGTAAGAAATATGTGAAGGAACGGCTAACTGTTTTTCTTCTGGATTATATTATACAAATATACGGGAAATTGAGGCAAATGTTATCGTAAACCAAAAGTTTACTGATACAAATAATTTTATTATTTGGCATGACCGGTTGGGACATCCGGGATCAATTATGATGCGGAGAATTATTAAAAACTCACAAGGGCATCCATTAATAAATCAGAAGTTTTTTCAATCGAATGAATTCTCATGTGCTACTTGTTCTCAAGGAAAAGTAAGTATCATGCCTTCTTTGGAAAAAGTTGGAACAGAATCTCCTAGATTTTTAGAACGGATACAGGGTGATATATGTGGGCCCATTCACCCTTCATGTGGACTATTTAAATATTTTATGGTATTAATTGATGCATCAACTCGATGGTCCCATCTGTTCTTATTATCGTCTAGCAACCTGGCGTTTGCGAGACTACTTCACAAATTATCTGATTAAGAGCACAATTTCCGGATCATAATATTGGTATGATACGTTTCACATCTCAAGCCTTCAATGAGTATTGTGTGTCAATTGAAATTAATGTTGAACATTTTGTCGCTCATGTTCATACACAGAATGGTCTTGCAGAATCATTCATTAAACGACTTCAATTGATTGCCAGACCATTGATCATGAGAACGAATCTCCCCACGTCAGCTTGGGGGTATGCTATTTTGCATGCAAGAGCACTTGTAGCCATCAGACCTACAAGCTATCATAAATTTTCTCCTTTACAATTGGCCTCCGGAAGAGAGCCTAATATTTCTCATATGAGAACCTTTGGATGTGCGGTATATGTCCCAATTCCCTGCCACAACGAACTAAGATTGGTCCCCAAAGAAGACTAGGAATATACATCGGTTAGAATCTCCCTCTATAATAAAATATCTGAACCATTGATAGGTGATATGTTTACAGCAAGATATGTTGACTGTCATTTTGATGAAACAGTTTTTTCAAGGTTACGAGGAGAGCAAAATTATCCTAAAATCAGGGGGAGAAATAAACAGCTGAAAAATAAAATTACATGGAATACATCAACACTTGATACTTATTATCATCGTACAAATCAATGTGAACTGGAAGTTCAGAAAATAATTCATCTACAAGGCATTGTAAAATTGCCTGATGGATTCACTGATATAAATAGAGTGACTAAGTCACACATACCAACTAAAAATGCTCCTGCAAAATTAGAAGTCCCAGAAGGATAGATAATTAAAGCAAGTGAGTCGAAACCTCGCATGAAGCATGGTAGACCGATCGGTTCCAAAGATAAAATTCATCGGAAAAGAAAAGGAGCAAGGAGTGAAGATGCCCAAATAGAGGAAATAAAATCTCCAGAGGAGACCTGTGACATGAAAGATGAAACCCCAAAAGAGGAACAGGTACCTGAAAATGTTGAAACTGAAGATATCTCAACAAATTATGCTGTCACAGGAAAGAGATGGAACCTAAATGACACTATCATCGACGAAAATTTTGCATATAATGTAGCACTTGATGTAATGATAGAAAATGAGGATCTTGAACCAAAATCTATCAATGAGTGTCGACGTAGAGATGATTGTCCAAAAATGGAAGAAGCCATTGAAAAAGAATTGAGCTCACTTAATAAACATAAAGTTTTTGGACATGTAGTCTGAACCCCTAAAGGGACAAAACCAGTTGGTTATAAATAGGTATTTGTGCAAAATAGAAATGATAAAAATAAAATTGTGAGATATAAAGCCCATCTAGTTCTCAAGGATTTACGCAAAGGCCAGGCATTGATTATGTTGCATTGATTATCAGGAAACATATTCTCCTGTAATAGATGCTACAATATTTCGTTATCTTATTATCCAGTCCGTTATTGAAAACTAGATATGCGCTTAATGGATGTTGCTACTGTATTTTTGAATGATGTTAGAGCGATATTCTGATATACGCATTATTGTGTGGAGCGTATTTAAAGGTGTGGATATTAAACGACACAAGATTTATAGAGGTTCGGCCAAATGTGCCTATGTTCTCTCTTTGTATCTTTTTCTATAGGCTAAAAATCAACCTCTGCACCTCTCTTCTATCAGTCGAGGGATTACCGTTACAATTCTCGTCTTTTATCGGTCCGAGATTAACCATAACTCACTTGTCTTTTTGTCGGTCCAAGTTAAACTGTTTTCCTTTTCTATCGGATAAGGAATCAACCTATCTAGATTTCTATGGGTACTAGACAAACCTCACTCAGATATAGATTGCGATTCGAATAATGCCGGATCCTTGATCCTAATAACACCGAGTCGAATCGTATCCTTTCTTTTTCCTCTCGTGTATGAATTTTCGTGTATCACACTCAAACTCTTATCAACATAAGCATAATTACAACAACAATAGAATCTATATCAATATCTAATCAATGTATCGATTGCTTGAAGTTGTTGTAGGTTCAATACCATATGAAGTGGTTTTTATAGGCTCCAAAGCCTCAACTATCCGTTAGCTCTTTCTCACTCCTTTACGTAGGTTATTAGCCATCCATTACGTACGTTAGATGTATTGCGTACGTTAACACCATTTTGTTACGTACGTTAAGTATAGTGCAAACCAGTCCAATAGCTTCTGTGGTCTCTGTTACGTACGTTATCAATTTGTCCATTACGTATGTTAACAATAGTAAAAAATATTCGTTGGTGTGATGATGTAAGCCATGACATCACAACAATCACATAGTTTGAATTCTGATTCAAACTCTTCATTACGTACGTTAACCATAGAGGGTTACGTACGTTAAGCTTGCTACATTACGTACGTTATGCTACATGCATTGCGTATGTTATCCATGTTATTTCCAGCATTTTGCGTCTTCGACTTCTTTGTTGTTTTGTTTTGCTTCCTTGTTATTTTTCTTTGTTTAACAACTAATTATCAAAACTCGACTAATGAATATTTGGAAAAAAATATTCCAACAATCTCCCCCTTTTTGATGATTACAAAACAACACCTTGAATGGGATAAAACCTGATATATATATATATATATATATATATATATATATATATATATATATATATATATGAACGAATCAAAGTTTTGGGCTTTGATCGTTTTATTAGTTTCTTCTCCCATCTTTTCTTTCTATCCTTTTCGACTTCTTCTTATCATTTTTCAACTTCTTCATTTCGTTTTCAACTTCTTTGTTTCTTTTCGATTTTTCTCCTCCTTTGATCATTCGTGTATATTTTTATGATGCTTTTCTTTTCTCCCTTCACATTCATTTCTCTCATTCAACTATTCTCTCCCCCTTTTTGTTATCAGCAAAAAGTGTATATAGACAATAATAAAGTTATGATAAAAATAAGCATAAAGGGTAAACTCCCCCTGACAAAAAATATCTCCCCAATTAAGATAATACTCCCCCTGAGTAAAATACTAATTGATAAAAATTAATTTTTGGGGATCCAACCGAAAGTCAGTCATTTTTCATTTATGTAGACGATGTTCGGAATTGTGGTTCCTTTATGAATCCAAATCTTTTTAATTTTAATCCTCCGACGTGGGCTTTTACAATTTGAAATATAGTGCCCAATTTTTAGATATTTTTCACATCAGGGTATTTTTAAATTTAAGGACTCTTTTTTAATATGTGGTTTGAATCCTAACTTATGTTTCTTCAAAGTGTATTTTTGAACCGATCGCATTTGTTCAAATTTATCATTACTGCATGAAAATTTCTTTGTCAAAACTTTAAGTTCGTCTTAAACTTTCAAAAAATCATTCCTTAAATTATTTTCATTTTCAAGGCATTTAGAATGATTGGTCTCGACATTTTTCCCTTTTTCAAACTTGGAGAGTTCGTCTCCCAAAATTTCATTTTTCGATTGAAGAGATTTAATTTCACTTAAAGCATTTTAATAATCGGTATGTAATAATTCGAATACTTCAAAAAGTTCATCTTAAGAATTACTTACTTGGATTTCGACATCACTATCGTCGAATGAACTTCGGACCATAAGTGCGAGGTTATTTTGATTGATGAAATATTCGTCCTCATCTTCGTCACTCCACGTGGCAATTAAGACTTCCTTATTTGGATTTGCGCGGCAATTTTTTGCAAAGTGGCCTGGTTTACCACAGATTCGACAGTTGTTGTCGAATTTCTTAGATTCGCCCGATTTGATGTCCTTCTTTCTCCGGTTTGTAACACCCCCAATCCGCTCAGGGATATTACACGCGGTAGAACCTGTCCTCAAGGATCTACCAGGCTGGTAACTACATATAACAATTCAACCATGCCTTTAAGGCTAAAATGACTCAGTAGACCGATTTGGTCTTTCCACAAATACATACAACTCAAATACAACTCATGCCCACGCAGGGGACAAAATACAACCACACCCGTACAACGGGAACAATATAGCAGCGGAAAATAAAGTACAACTGAACCAACACACGATGTACGGTTCCTCATGTGATTAGTATCGATCATCTTTCATCATCCTTCGTGCCGACCCTATGTTATGCTCCAAAACCTGAATGCAAAAACAGACATCCACCCCCCGAATACTCGGGGGTTAGCAAAACTCCACTGTTTTGCTAGAACAAAGTGCAAATACGAGCCATACAATTCACATTCCACGAATAACAATAACCTAGGATCCTCAAATATCCAAACGAAACAAAAAGTACTTCCCGAGGCAAGGGTTTGAGAAAACATTTCAAAATCGAAATATCATAAATCAATGGAAGTAATTTATAAAACGGTTTAGAATGCCATCGAGAGTTTTAATAGAAGACAATTTAGGATTATCAAATCCTACTTTTCAAAATCCAAAAGACAAAAGGGATCACCGCCCCAAAGGTTTACTTTCCGAAAAATGACATTTACCAAACCGTTGGGATTTTAGCCCCAAATCCGTAAAACGACTTTTACAAAACCATTGGGATTTTAGCCCCAAATCTCATTAACTCACAGTACACAAGAACGACCACAAGGTTCGTCTCCCGACATCAAAATCCACAAATAAAGGATTTAAAACAAACAACAAAATACTCTAGTGCCATCCTAGCCAAGTAAGCCAAACGAACACTTACCTCTTACACACTTAGTCAATGCATGCAATCAGGAAAACCGTTCAAAAGCACTCATTTCCGGAAATGCCATTATCAAATCACATTTGAAAAATGCACCACAATTAACCGTCGATCCACACCTCCGTGGACCCCTACCGAGACCCCGTCGGATCTAACCTGTAGTGGTTAAAAGCAAAGCTCGTCGATCCACACCTCCGTGGACCCCTACCGAGACCCCGTCGGATCTAAACCGTAGTGAGCATACACACACACACACGTTACTCATGCAATACTAATATGCTAAGAATGTAAGTTCATTAAGAATACTCACTAGAGATGGCCATTAACTCGACACCATTATCAAACTCTTCAAAACACCACAACAAGATTAAATACGGAATCCACGATTCCATAACTTAAACAATAGGAGTATCATCATAAAATCCTTCAACGTTCAAAATAACCAAATCATAATCAATTCTCAAAACACCGTTCACAAATCACACTCGCTTTGAAAGAAAGTCTTTAACGAGGCCAAACCGAAATCCTTTGAAACTTCATTTCAAATAACCAAACAAACACATCAAGACGACCACCGATCATCATATCCATAAAACGAGAAAAGTATGGGCAAGGTACTTGCCTCGAATAAGAACAACGCGGAGAATCGACCGAAGTAGGTTGGCCCGAACCGACTACGAACCCGCCGACTCCACCGAACACCAACTCACGTTCATAAACTACGAAGGACAAATAATAACAATGAAATGAATTCCATAACACGACTCAAAGCCGTTGAATTCAAAGAACGAATGACGAAAGTTCACGGATTTCCCCCAAAACGGCCAAGAACACGATTCGCTCCACAAATCACGAAAACGGAATTCCAAGTTGAAATATGGATATACAATCCATAGAATATGTTTAACAACATCATTTAACCATAATCGATCCATCGAAAACGGATGAAAAACGAGATCGGGGACAAATCCCCCAAAAAGTCAATTCGAAGGAAATCAAGAAATATACTTCGATTCGACGAAGAACAATGGATTAAATGATGTTAAACACAAGAATACTACCAAGATTAATCATATCCATCATGAATTAATGAACAACACTAACGAATCTGATTTAAAATGCAAAAATCCCCAAATTCACGAAATTAGGGTTCTAAGGAAGATTACCTTGATTCGCTGGATCAAAGGATGATAACGGACGATTTATTGATGTTATGAACTCAAGAACTTCATGGATTTGTTGTTAAACAACATGGCTTCGTCACCCATGAATCGCGAGCCGCAGACGGAGAAGGAAGGAAATGAAAAACGAAGGGAAATGTGGCTGGTCTGTCATATATATACTGGGCCGGAACTAGCGTGCGCTAGCCTTACCGGACTAGCGTGCGCTTATCGCGCACTGCCGAGCACTCTCGGCCATGGCCCGCATGACCCGGCACCACCGACCACCCCGCCACCATGACCGGTCCACCCGACTCCCGCTAGCGTGCGCTACGGCCGAAGCTCGCGCGCTAGCATTGGCCCAAAGAGCCACTGGACTAACAAACTTACCCAGGTAACGTACGCTAGTCGGCCGGCAGCGTGCGCTACCCCTGCCGGTTAGCATGCGCTACGACCGACAGTAGCGCGCGCTACCTGCCGATCCTGACCGAGTCCAGAACCTCAGAAACCCCACTGTCCGGCCCGATAGCGTGCGTTGGTCGACCAGGCTAGCGTGCGCTACACCTGCCGGTTAGCGCGCGCAGCCTTCCGGCAGTAGCGTGCGCTACGCCGGTTCCTGCCGCATCTGTCCGGCCGGTGCCCGCAATCGTCCGGCCAGTCCCGCGACAATCCGGCCAGTCTCGCAACCGCCAGGGCTCGACGACCCGATTTCCGAAAACGTACGGAACGAACACGACGAAAAGTTCGCGGACAACATCAACGGCCCGAAATGAAAACATAATACCATAATTAGTCATACGCGACCAAGAAACGGGTCGAGGCAACAATTACAGATACGGATACCCGTAACTTTCAAGAAATTACAAAATGGCCCAAAACGCCCGGAAATCACGATACGTGATCTAATAACCAAACCGAAGTTCACAACACGTCTAACAAAGTTAAACGGACTTACGGGAAACTCGAAACAGCAGTTTCGAACGAGATTCACAAGAATCGAACTCAAGCGCGGAAAAGTCGCTAAAAAGCACAGAACTCAACAAAACCACACCGAAACGAACTCGGATCTCAAAAAGTGTAGAATTAATCATTCTCAGAATGACGAAACGGTCATGAGCGAGTTGTCAAAACGGACTCCGTCCGAAAAAAGAAATTTACCGAAAATCGAAAATTGCGGATATTACATTCTACCCTCCTTAAAAGAAGTTTCGTCCCGAAACTTAAAACAAGTAGGGAGAAGAAATATTCCGCCAGGAAAAACTCAACGAGATACACAAGAATGCGCAACTAACGCCCAAAGGCGAAATGTTACAAACAACGCGAAGGAATATACGGCATGTAAACACGCTCCACGGCGACCAACACGACGTCGTCGTTAGGGATATAATAAAACCAACAAACGACAAGCGTCATCCAACGGATAATATAGCCAAGTCAATTATCCGACAATCACAAAACACAACGAACGAAAATCAATACGATTGACCAACCTAACGGTATATTGATCAAAACGCGAGCCAAACGCTGAACAAGTACGGAATTCCACCGCCTAAGGGCTGGAAGATCGAAAACGAAACTAAATTCCCGAACTGAAGGGAATTACGAAGGAGCCTGAATGTTCACCAATCACGGAACGAGATCAATAAAAAAAACGAACAATCAAACGATCGAACCACAACGATCGAGACAACAAAAATCGAAGAATCATGTTCGAATCACGAAGAACAATAAAGTTCAAACAACAACTCCCAGGATGATCTGGTGAGAACTACAAGACATGCATTCCCAAAAGATCCACAGGAAAGGGAATAGCGATTGAAAAGTCACAACGACAAACGAGTTATTCCGAAATGATACCACACTCGTTCGATAAACAAAAACAAGGGGCAGGACAAGCTCAAAAATGTCAACGAATATAAATGAGTCGACAGAGTCGAAAACATAAGAGTTCCAAATCCGATCCACTTCGAATAAAAGAACTAATAGAACTAGATGATGTCACTCCCGAACAAGGTTCACAAGAATCGAACTGAACCCGAAAAAGTCACAGCAATAACCAGATCGACCCACAACAAGGTCGTAGCTCGTTCGGACGATGAAACCGAAATACAGAACAAGTTCGTAAAGTATCAACGAACATGAGCGAATCGATAGACTGGAGAAAGAGAAAATACAGAAGTCAAAATAGTACGGGCATTACCTCCGACCTCGTTCACGAAATTCACAAAACGGGAGCAAGGTAACAAGACATTAAACAACCGACACATAACGGAACCATCACCGATGCACACGGTCATACCATACCAAGCTCTAACAGCTCGTACATACGCGACAACACAGAAATCACCACGAGGCGACAACATTCAACACCAACATCCCGCCTCTCACAGGGGGCTAGCACAACCAATGTGTGGAAAGCGACTCAACGCTCACACCGCCAATTCGATCATACTCGGGAGAAAGTATCAAAATGACAACGCGAACATCATACATTCATACCCGACCCTCAAACGGAATGGATAGGTTTTAAAAACGAAAACCTCATTTTGAAAATAATTTGAAGAATACCGATTGATCTTGAGTATCACCTTTCAAAAAGTACAAACGTGTAACGTCGTTATCGAGACTTTGGGAAAACCATTTCGCATTTGATAAAAATGAGGACACTTTCTCTTAGTGAAAACTTTCGTAATATTCGACCCTCGGTCTAATTAAAAGTGTTTCTAAAACATTGAAAATATCTCAAAGCATTTTGGTCCTCGAAGTAGAAAACTTTTGAAATATATTGTGGCACCTTGGATGTACCACAAGAAAATAACTCATTTGAAAAGTATGTCTCAAATTTATTTTTCTAAGATACTCAAGGTTTTCAAAATCCAAAGAGCCGTAATGCCCAAAACTCACACATATCGACGTTCACTAAAACAACTCCTAGCACACGCATCAAAACGTTTAAAATCAAGACAATATATGTCTTTAAACGGAAATAAATGATAAAATACCACATTCAGAACAAAACCACTGACCCCATTCGAGGCCTCTAAAGACCCTCCCGCACTGGCTAGTGAACAAGTCGAACGCGTATAAGCACAAAGCTTCCACAAGAGAACTTGTAAAACGTACAAATCGATTCGAAAATCATCAGCCACGGACAAAAACAACAATAAAAAGACATCACAAGCGACGACACTCCTCGTATAAATCAAATACGAAAGTCGACTACATACATATGGTGAAATCAAAATTCACATAAGGATTCCACCACTTAACAAATAATCATAAAAATAGCTCGTGTCACACGAGGCACAACACAAAGAAGGGAGACTTACTTCCACAGGTCGCACGAAGATGATGATCGCCCCACGATACTAATCACGACCAACAAACTCAAACGACGCGTCGCGACACGACTCAGTCAGATAAAATCCGACGAAACAAGACTCAAACAACACGACTTGACCCGACAGCCTAGGTTTCCTCAACCTAAACTCCGATACCATTTATGTAACACCCCCAATCCACTCAGGGATATTACACGCCGTAGAACCTTTCCTCAAGGATCCACCAGGCTGGTAACTACATATAACAATTCAACCATGCCTTTAAGGCTAAAATGACTCAGTAGACCGATTTGGTCTTTCCAAAAATACATACAACTCAAATACAACTCATGCCCACGCAGGGGACAAAATACAACCACACCCGTACAACGGGAACAATATAGCAGCGGAAAATAAAGTACAACTGAACCAACACACGATGTACGGTTCCTCATGTGATTAGTATCGATCATCTTTCATCATCCTTCGTGCCGACCGTGTGTTATGCTCCAAAACCTGAATGCAAAAACAGACATCCACCCCCCGAATACTCGAGGGTTAGCAAAACTCCACTGTTTTGCTAGTGCAAGAACAAAGTGCAAATACGAGCCATACAATTCACATTCCACGAATAACAATAACCGAGGATCCTCAAATATCCAAACGAAACGAAAAGTACTTCCCGAGGCAAGGGTTTGAGAAAACATTTCAAAATCGAAATATCATAAATCAATGGAAGTAATTTATAGAACGGTTTAGAATACCATCGAGAGTTTTAATAGAAGACAATTTAGGATTATCAAATCCTACTTTTCAAAATCCAAAAGACAAAAGGGATCACCGCCCCAAAGGTTTACTTTCCGAAAAATGACATTTACCAAACCGTTGGGATTTTTGCCCCAAATCCGTAAAACGACTTTTACAAAACCATTGGGATTTTAGCCCCAAATCTCATTAACTCACAGTACACAAGAACGACCACAAGGTTCGTCTCCCGACATCAAAATCCACAAATAAAGGATTTAAAACAAACAACAAAATACTCTAGTGCCATCCTAGCCAAGTAAGCCAAACGAACACTTACCTCTTACACACTTAGTCAATGCATGCAATCAGGAAAACCGTTCAAAAGCGCTCATTTCCGGAAATGCCATTATCAAATCACATTTGAAAAATGCACCACAATTAACCGTCGATCCACACCTCCGTGGACCCCTACCGAGACCCCGTCGGATCTAACCTGTAGTGGTTAAAAGCAAAGCTCGTCGATCCACACCTCCGTGGACCCCTACCGAGACCCCGTCGGATCTAACCCGTAGTGAGCATACACACACACACGTTACTCATGCAATACTAATATGCTAAGAATGTAAGTTCATTAAGAATACTCACTAGAGATGGCCATTAACTCGACACCATTATCAAACTCTTCAAAACACCACAACAAGATTAAATACGGAATCCACGATTCCATAACTTAAACAATAGGAGTATCATCATAAAATCCTTCAACGTTCAAAATAACCAAATCATAATCAATTCTCAAAACACCGTTCACAAATCACACTCGCTTTGAAAGAAAGTCTTTAACGAGGCCAAACCGAAATCCTTTGAAATTCATTCCAAATAACCAAACAAACACATCAAGACGACCACCGATCATCATATCCATAAAACGAGAAAAGTATGGGCAAGGTACTTGCCTCGAATAAGAACAACGCGGAGAATCGACCGAAGTAGGTTGGCCCGAACCGACTACGAACCCGCCGACTCCACCGAACACCAACTCACGTTCATAAACTACGAAGGACAAATAATAACAATGAAATGAATTCCATAACACGACTCAAAGCCGTTGAATTCAAAGAACGAATGACGAAAGTTCACGGATTTCCCCCAAAACGGCCAAGAACACGATTCGTTCCGTCAAATCACGAAAACGGAATTCCAAGTTGAAATATGGATATACAATCCATAGAATATGTTTAACAACATCATTTAACCATAATCGATCCATCAAAAACGGATGAAAAACGAGATCGGGGACAAATCCCCCAAAAAGTCAATTCGAAGGAAATCAAGAAATATACTTCGATTCGACGAAGAACAATGGATTAAATGATGTTAAACACAAGAATACTACCAAGATTAATCATATCCATCATGAATTAATCAACAACACGGAACGAATCGGACGAAAATGCAAAAATCCCCAAATTCACGAAATTAGGGTTCTAAGGAAGATTACCTTGATTCGATGGATCAAAGGATGATGACGGACGATTTATTGATGTTATGAACTCAATAACTTCATGGATTTGTTGTTAAACAACATGGCTTCGTCACCCATGAATCGCCAGCCGCGGACGGAGAAGGAAGGAAATGAAAAACGAAGGGAAATGTGGCTGGTCTGTCATATATATACTGGGCCGGAACTAGCGTGCGCTAGCCTTACCGGACTAGCGTGCGCTATCGGCCAGTACCGGCCGAGCACTCTCGGCCATGGCCCGCATGACCCGGCACCACCGACCACCTCGCGACCATGACCGGGTGCGCCACTAGGCCAAGCGCGCTAGCCGACTGGCCCAAAGAGCCACCGGACTAACAAACTTACCTGTAACGACGCTAGTCGGCCGGCGCCGTCGCTACCCCTGCCGGTTAGCGTGCGCTACGACCGCTTAGCGCGCGCTACCCGCCGATCCCGACCGAGTCCGTAACCTCGAAACCCCACTGTCCGCCCGATGGCGTGCGTTGTCGACCAGCTAGCGGCGCTACACTGCCGTTAGCGCGCAGCCTTTCCGGCGATAGAGTGCGCTACGCCGATTCTGCCGCATCTGTCCGGCCGTGCCTGCAATCGTCCGGCGATCCTGCAATCCGGCGCCCCGCAACCGCTGTGGCTCGGCGACCCGATTTCCAAAACGCGTTTAACGAACACGACGAAAAGTTCTCGGACAACATCAACGGCCCGAAATGAAAACATAATACCATAATTAGTCATACGCGACCAAGAAACGGGTCGAGGCAACAATTACAGATACGGATACCCGTAACTTTCAAGAAATTACAAAATGGCCCAAAACGCCCGTAAATCACGATACGTGATCGAATAACCATACTGAAGTTCACAACACGTCTAACAAAGTTAAACGGACTTACGGGAAACTCGAAACAGCAGTTTCGAACGAGATTCGCAAGAATCGAACTCAAGCGCGGAAAAGTCGCTAAAAAGCACGGAACTCAACAAAACGACACCGAAACGAACTCGGATGCCAAAAAGTGTAGAATTAATCATTCTCAGAATGACGAAACGGTCATGAGCGATTCGTCAAAACGGACTCCGTCCGAAAAAAGAAATTTACCGAAAATCGAAAATTGCAGATATTACACGGTTCAATAAGTTTTGAAACTTATTAATATTATTGGCATATTCTTCGTCACTTTCATTGACCGGGATTTCTTCTTTGCGAGACATCTTAGCTGTCATAGCTATCGTTCTTTCCTTCGGCTTCGGCTTGTTGTTCCGTGATTTTAGAACTATCTCATAATTAATTAGCAAGCCAACGAGGGCGCTAAAGTTGAGCATATTGAGATCTTTAGATTCCATAATCACTGTCACGGTGTTGTCCCATTCGCTAGGTAGTGATTGTAAGATTTTCTTGACTTTCTCACTACTTGAAAGTGGTTTCTGTAATATCCGACTGTAACTTCTCATTTTTTTTACCTGTCATTGTATTATTCAGATAATCTGATTATCATGAATCGTTGCATTTCGTATTATGTCGTGGTATTATAGATTTGAATATCATGTCGTTGTTATTTCATTTCATATGTGATGATTCGATGTTAATTAGAGTGTTGCATTTTCGAATTTTTCTGTTAATGTAGCGTACGCTACACAGTACGATTAACGTACGCTAATCATGTGACTTAGAGTGCGTAAGGTTTCCTCTGTTGCGTACGCTAAGAGGGAATCTGGCATCAGTTGACTTCAGCACATGAACTCCTTAGCCGTTAGCATGCATGTGATCAAGGTCTGAGCTGTTGTGTCGGTGAGAATCTACTTTTATTAGCGTGCGTAACTCATTTCTCGTTAGCGTGCGCTAACGGCCTGCGATAATTCAAGACAGTAGCCACTGTAATCCGCTTACGTACGTAATATCGACCGGATAGCGTACGTAAGTGCATTAGCGTATGCTAAACTGTTCCGATAGCGTGCGCTAAGTCTGCACAGTCTATTTATAGGACCAGCCTGTTTTTCATTTCCTCACAATCCCAAACCGAATTTCTCTCGTAACATATCATACCTCTGCACTACCAAAACGATATCAACCTTCACAAACTTGTTTCTAAGCCTTGAATCTTGGAGTGGAGCTCATTTCCTTGGAGATTTGGAGTTGTTTTTGAGCTTGGAATATATTCTCTCATAGCATTGAAGTTGTTCTTCATTTCTGGAGGTAGGTGTGCTTTCTTCTCTGCATTATTTTCTTATGTTGATGTTAATGACGAATTATACTTCACCTAGAGTTAGATTAAGCAAGTAAAACATAGTTATAATTAAACTCTTTAAACACTTCTTGATGAATATGATAAATGAGGGTTTAGATTAGAGGAGTTCTTGATATTGTAGTAATGGTAACCATGTTTGTAGTTGTCATTACTCACCTTCTGGACGAATTTAGCTCAGTAGGACATTGTTGGATCGGTTAGCTTCATCATAACTGGATTTAGTCAAGAACTTGATATCATAAAGTGTTTAAACACCATTTTAGGTATTTATTTACCTTGAGAAGAACTTGATAATGTTAAAGATAAGATTAGATGATCTAGTTCAGAAATCTTAGAAGCTTTAACAAAGCATATTTGTTCAGGTTCACAAGTCTTTGAAGAATGATAAGGATCTTACAACAATAACTTTTCATTAATCTATTGTGTTGATAACTTAGAATGTGGTTCATCATCATGCTAAATAGATAGTGTTCTTAAGTAGATGATGCTGTTTATGAATGATACTATCATGGTAGATTGAGTATCAAATTCATTATGACTATCCTTTTATAATAAGAGATGTTGTAGAACTTGAGAATTTGATTTAAACCAATTTTATTGGCAAATTGAAGATGTTTTTGTTCATGGAATAACAAGAGAATTACAGGACACTTTTGGTATGGTAATCCGATTTTGGAAGATGAATTAGTTGTTTTGAAACCTTTCATTAATCGTTAAGGTATTCATCAGGGTGGAATAAATTATTCGAGTAGGTTGCGGGCATCGTTTCCTACGAATCGATATTAATATTATGTGAATATGTTATTGAATGAATTACGTTTCATTCAAGGTTGCTTGTTCGATTGAGTGTTTAACCGAGGATACCGTCCGTTTGATCATTTGGAGAAGGACTATCTTTCGCTTACGGATTTGAGGCAAGTTATCTTGCTTGGTTATAATGATGATTAGATTCTTCTGATGGTTATATTTTTCATATGTATGAATTGTTCATGAAATGTTTGTCGTGATTTGACATTGTCCTTGACGTTATTCCATTTTCTTCATGGGGTTGCATTCCCAAGTACGTCGTTTTGAATCATTGATCTCGTTGGCCTTATTTTCACTTCGGTGAGTTTTCTTGATCCTTAATCGGATATGTGTTTTGTTGAATTCGTTGTCATGTTGTATCGTGACATATCCGGAATCATATCTGCGTTCCGATTGGTTATTGTGTAAGATTTTTAGCCAGGCACATATAGTCATTGGTGGATATTATTCTGCATTGGACTGTGCACACGGGACGTAGTTTCGTGAGGCTAATTAGGTACATTGTCCCACGTATATTCTGGATTCCATATACGGGGCGGACATGTGCACGGACAAATTTCCGGATCGGGCGTACTGTGATGTCCATCTTGAGCCATACTGTTAATCGTCCATAGTATTGGATGCTTGTGACTGATCGTTTCATACGCCTAAGGGGTATGATTGATAGTCGGAATGATTTCTTTGAAATCTATATATGTGAATTGTATAATGTCGGAAGAATTGATTATCATGTATATATGACCCTGTGTTGGGCGAAATACTTGTATTGTATTTTAGGTCGAGGCAAAGGCAAGGCACGGGAAGAGCATGTCGACGGCGAAGGGTTCGAAGGATACTAGTTCGGGGGCCCCCACATCTCCTGTTGTCCGGTTATGTTAAACCGTGTTATGTTATTTCCTGTTTCATTTAAATTACTATTTGGTTGTATTTGACATTTGAAGTATTTTCCATCTCCATATGGTTTATACTTGATTTTGGATCCTATGTATTGTAAGACCGTTGGCCATGTTTTAATAAACTCCTAATCGGAGTAATGACTATTCATTGTGGTTCGGTATCACAAATAATATTTGTTTAATCTGTTTTGATTATCGCTTGGTGGGTCCTAGTGTGGGATTCACGGCACTGTAATAGCCGCTTTTTGGGGTGTTACAGAAGATGGTATCAGAGAGTTATTTTTTTTTATGAGTCGTTGAGAAATGAACTAGTATCAAGAGACCTTCGTGTCACGTGTGACCTGTGCAAGCGCCTTACCCTACGAGCCAAATACGGTATGTACTTTATGAGCCATGATTTAATTACTGGCATGATATTGATATCAGTATGGGTCTTCTTGTTGATCATGTTATTTCGAGGAATTGTGACAGGATTTATCTGATTGATAATCCGAGGTAAATGCTGAATTTATTATACAATTGAAATTGTTCGACTTGACACCGATATGATCTTCGGTGCGACATTTGTGGTATCGATAACCGTTTTGCTTGAATATGTGATTCCTTGTTGTTATTAACTTAGCATGAATTTTAGTATCTTGAACTATACTTATGGTTATCATTATGATTGATTCTTTCAGTATGGAAAGAAATCTGAGGGTCGTGGCAGAGGGGGACGAGGCCGCGGAAGGGGCCGAATCCTGATACCTCGAGCCAACAGACGCGCGAATGCGGATCAGAGTTCCGCAGACAGTGGTTCACCTTCTAGGGAACAATCGCACCACAGTGGGCGCGGGGATGCGCGTGTCGATCCTTATGTCGTAATGCAGGGCATGATGACACAGATGACCCAGATGGGTCAACTAATGGAAGCTATGCAGAGGGCCGCTCGCCGGCGGCAGGGGCTCATCCTCCTCCTGTGATTGGCGGACCCGTGAGTCGAATTATCAGCGACATCTCTCGCCAGCGACCACCGACTTTTGAAGGCTCCTCTGAGCCTGCTGACATTGTGCATTGGATCGAGCATTTTGAGAAACTTTTCCATATGGTGGACTGCCCAGAAGAGAATCGCGTTTCAGTAGCCGCGTATTACCTTGGCAAAGGCGCTCACACCTGGTGGCTTTCAGTGAGGCCAGCTGATGGTGTTTACACTTGGGAGGAATTTAAAACCTCATGCTAGACCGTTACTACCTGTGGCCACTCATGAGGCCAAACCGTCCGGAACTATTGAACCCCACCCGTCTCAAGACGATGATGTATTATCTCTTTGAGAAATTCGAGCACTCCTTCCTTTTGCCACGACAATTATCCGAACAGAGGCCGACAAGATCAAATACTTTCTCAAGAGGCTTAAACCACGAATGAGAATGCATTTGTTGAATCACCACCGTACTACCTTACCAGAGTACATCGACAAGGAACTCGAGTACGAACTCACCGCGAAGGAGATTTCCAAGAAACAACCCCAGTCCAACAACAAAAGGTCCAAGAACCAGAACCAGACTGAGAGTAATCGGGGGACATTCAGGAAGCCCCAGTCATTGCCAAACCCTTCTGATCGACCACCCATGGCATCAAAGCCCGCCGGATCGCACTCTCGAGCGGTTCCCTCTTCCGTGGTGTGCCACAACTGTGGGGGCCAGGGGCATATCAACTTCAATTGCCCAAAGCCTGCCATCACATGCCATACTTGTGGGAAGAATGGTCACCGTGCTCGTTTTTGCAGGAGTGGGCCCGGACATGATCCAGTGGCGTCTCATGCTCCATTTCAATCTTCTGTCCAGAACCGGACGCCTCCGTCCGCTTCCTATCAGACCACCGGGGCGAATAGGGGAATGGGCCGTGGGAATCAAAGTGGTACACCTGGTGCCGGTACTGCGAAACCCAGGATTTACAAGATGAAGAAAGCTGATGATCCCGAGGCCAGCATGATTTCAGGTATACTCGAGATCCACTCCCAGCCTGTATGTGTTCTTTTTGATACCGGTGCTTCACACTCTTTTATATCTTCTTCTTGTTTAAGTCGTTTGCCTCTAGACCATGTTATCAATTCTGAGCCCTACGTGATTGGTCTACCTGATGGTAGAAGAATTATTGGAAATCGTGAAGTCCAGGACTGTCCGATTCGTTTGAACGACTGTGAGTGGTTGTCAAATCTGATTGTAGTCGATCTACCTAAGGATGATATAATCTTGGGTATCGATTGGATGGATCGTCACGATGCAATACTCAGTGTCCGCAAGCGGATGGTTACCGTCACTTCTGATGATGGATTCGAGTGTGTTTTTCGAGGTGATAATCCCGGTGCTCGGGAGAGTCAATACGCTATGAAAGCAAAGTGAAACCGCTAATCGAAGTGTATTGGTTATTGGTGCTACATGACCAAAAAAGCAGATCGACTATTGAATTGGCGACATTCCGTAATCCGAGATTACCCCGATGTATTTCCGCACGAGTTACCGTGCTTACCTCCTCATCGTGACGTGGAGTTTATTATTGAGTTAGAACTGTGCACGTCCCGCTCTCAAAAGCACCGCACCGTATGGCTCCGACCGAGATGCAAGAATTGAAGAACCACTTGAGGAGTTGGTGACAAAGGCTATATTCGACCTAGTGCGTCCCCTTGGGGAGCACCGGTGTTATTCGTACGGAAGAAAGATGGATCTCTACGCTTATGTATTGATTACCGTGAGTGAACAGGTAACCATCAAGAACAAGTATCCTTGCCTCGTATTGATGATTTATTTGACCAACTTCGGGAGCCGCCGTGTTTTCTAAGATCGATTTGAGATCTGGTTATCATCGATTGAGGATTCGAGAGTCGACATTTCGAAGACAAAGATTCCGTACTCGCTATGGGCATTATGAGTTCGTGGTGATGCCATTTGGACTGACTAATGCACCGGCAGTATTCATGGAGTTGATGAATCGAGTTTTTATTAACTATCTGGATCGCTTTGTAGTCGTTTTCATTGACGACATTCTGATTTACTCTCGCGATCACGAAGAGCACGAGCGTCACCTTCACCAAGTTCTCGATACATTGAGGCGGGATCAACTTTATGGGAAATTTTCTAAGTGTGAATTCTGGATGCCTGAGGTTGTCTTTCTCGGGCATGTGATATCAGCCGAAGGGGTGAGAGTGGACCCACAAAAGACCGAAGCCATTCGAGATTGGCTACCAACAAAGAACGTGAAGGAAGTACGTAGTTTCCTCGGCCTAGCAGGTTACTACCGACGATTCGTAGAAGGATTCTCTAAAATTGTGCAACCAATGACTAACTTACTGCGAAAGGACAAGAAGTATTTGTGGTCAGAAACATGTCAGAAGAGTTTTGATGAGCTCAAGAGTCGATTGATTTCGGCCCCTGTTTTGGAACGTACGTTATGAACTGAGGATAGCGTACGCTATGGACGAAGCGTAGCGTACGTAATGTACAGTCAGGCAGATAAGATTGGTCGGCACATGGGTCATCTTGGGACGAGGGACAGGGATAAGATTCCCGTGTGATCCGGACAGCTTTTTGAAAAAAACCAAGTCAACGGGGTTTAACGTATGCTAAAGGACTGAGATAGTGTACGCTACACATATCTCATTACGTACGTAAAGGGTAATGGTTAACGTACGTTAAGGAGGTCAGAAAATCATACATTAGCTACTGTCGGACGTTAACGTACGCAAAGGATCTCAGATAGCGTATGCTAAGATGATAACGTATGTAATATCGTGTGGCTAACATACGTAAAGATCTGGATTTTATAAATAGGACATTACCCCATTTCACTTCCAACCCTTTGCTCTTCTCGTTTCCTTCACGTTTTGAGAGCTTACCCAGCCTATAACTTCATATATCATCCACTTCAATCGGTTTTGGAGAGCATTAACATTTTGGATTGGTGTTCAAGCTTCCGGAGTTGAGTTCTACCGATCGTTATTCTTCGTGAAAGGTATGTTGATACTAAACACAACCTTGAATTCGGTTTATTGAGCATGTTACTGAGATTATTACATTTCAAGGATGTCGTAGTAATCGAATATCATGTTTTAGGAATATTGGTTTGGTTATACTTGGAGTGTTCTTTATTGTTAAGAGAATTTTGAAATGAACGTTGGCATGTTGAACCCTAGGACGTAGTTTCTGAGATTGTGGTATGTTTTGGTCGAGTTGTATCCACTACCATGTTAATATCATCATCTAGAATCAAAGTGTTCAAAGAAGATGAATTCTAGGAGTTTCACCAAGAACGTTTCGTATTTCGGAGGTGTTTGAATTGATAAACTTTGATATATTCTTGGTTAGAATGGATTGATTATGTTGAGGATAATCGAATTGAACCTAGAACAGGGTTGTTTCATATTCCTTCAAGAATTTGTTAGTATTCATATGATTATACCTTTGATATGAGTTGTATGAATGACCGAACCAGGAATGAAGATTGAATTATAGAATCATATTGGTTTGATGAATATCTTTGAAATCGTAGACACCAACATTGTACCAAAATATGTTCGTAAGTATAATGTACGTTAAGTGTCATGCATTATGTTCGTTATAACATCAGGTGATACAGTCGTCTGATCAGAGAACTTTGTCAAATACAAGCTTAGCGTACGTTAGGAATAGGAGCTTACATACGTTAAGGCACAGACCTAACGTACGTTACGTTGGGTATGTAATATGAATAGAATCGGACAGGATCCGAAGTGTCGGAAACTTTCGGCCATAGTTTAAAATGTTAGATGTTCGTACGTTAGTTATATGACATAAGATGCACTCTATATTATTTCTTTTGTTTAAGGTCCGAGCTTTGCAACGTGATTGATCGAAGGGGCGACCTTCGAGTTTATTGTCATCCGTCGAAGTATTATCCTTGTCGCCAATTTAAGACAAGTACCTTAATTACATTTACTCGTATTGATGTCGGTCATGTTGATTGTTGTATTATGTATATGTGTTGCGATTGTTTGTCCACCATGCGTTGGTCCGATGGGATCAGCATAAGAATCTATAATTGTGTGCGCTGGATCGTTGGACAGGTATTTCCACCATGCGTTGGTCCGACGGGATCATCATGGGAATCTATAGCTGTGTGCGCTGGATCGTTGGAATACCATGTGTTGTTGTTGTTGTGCATATGTATATTATGTAACACCCCAAAAACCATACGGGAGTATTACACGTCGTGGGCCCCGTGCCGGAACCCACCAGGCTAAAAACCATTTACAAAAATGCCCAAAAAGGCCGATGACGGTATTATTTTCCAAAACTCACAACATCATTTGAAAACACCAACTACCGTCAAGACAATCAAGGCCAAAAACTCGGTTAAGGGAATCGGTTTTACGAAATAAAATTCAGTTGGCATAAAGCCGAAAGCCATTTGAAAGAACTCACACAGCGGATAAAAACACAGTCCAAGATACATATACATCAATAATGATATACACAAACAAAATACACGATTCCCCAACAATATGCCATAGCCAGTATCGTTCGGTATCCTCGACTCACGACCGCTATCATCAAAGTCCTCAATACCTGAAAAACAAGTCCCACAACGGGGTCAGCAATAATGCCCGACAAATAACCACAAGTACATAAACATAAATATTTACATGCCATGCATCATGAGAATAATAACCTCAACGATAACCTTACCACTCCCGGTAATCCAACGATTCTCATCAAAATCCCAATATCACGATAATACCACATAATACCTCAATACCGAATACTTTTCCGTACACAATCTTCTATGTACGATTGCCATAAACCATACCTCTATCCGGATATCCTTCCGAAATGCATACCATAGACCAAGAATATCCAAAATGACATCAACAATATCCGAATACTACAATCTTCCCAAGATTGTCCAAGTATCTCAACAATCATCAACTGTGCATTCTAATCCTTTTAGAACATCACTGAACATTCGTTAATATGCAATACAACATAAAATACTTATGAAATGTAAATGGAATTACTCATCAAAACATTACAACCGAACAAGTAAACACTTGCCTGGTTACCAACATGACGAAACCATCACCGAACTCATCGCCCTCATCTACGAGCTCTTCAGCCCCGACTGGACAGAATCTACGGCCTTTCACCACGGCAAAACGATTATACCTATTGGTTAATCAACCTAGAACAATAATCATATCAATAATCGAACCAACTTGGTAACAATGATCATAACATATTCAATCCGGAATTCCACCTCATATCAAGATTCATCTCATCTAAATCAACCACTATCATCACTATGATTTAGAATACCATCTTAAATCGGTTAAACGAATTATCAAATCATCATAGTCATCATATGGCCTCAAGAACATCAAGAACTCTATGATTCCATAATCATAATCAACATATTCAAAGCATATCATCATCTTCCTTCAACATAAACCTCATATATCCTCAATAATCGCAATAACCACATCATAATCATCTTGATACGAATCATTCATCAACTATAACATCAAAATTTTGAAATAAAAAGGAGAAATATCCAACATACCTCATAGAATATGGATAACACAAGAAATCACTTCAAGAATCAACAATAGTTCCATAACCAAGCTCTAATTCCATGATTCCAAACTCACAATCATGTTAGAAGTGTTTAGAACACTCTTAGAAGTGAAGAGGGACGAGTTGGGGAGGGAGAAATGAGTTTCCTTTCGTGAACAAATGAAAGACCAGCTCTTATTATATAAACTGCGCATCTCGTTACGTACATAAGTGTTCTTGCTTAACGTACGTAACAACTTTAACGTACGTAATCCAAAACCCATAGCGTACGTAACAAACTCACTGTCTCATTCCGTGAAGTCCATTACGTACGTAACCCATACCATATAACATACGTAATATACCAGTTGACTTGCTACAGTACAATGGTCGTGTTACGTATGTAACACGTCCTGTATAATGTACGTAACACGTACGTTGACTCACCTGTCAACATCCTCCGCCGAAAGTTGCCGACACCGGGTCTCACCTGCCGACCATGACTCAATCGTCTGATTCCCATGTAACGTACGTAATGTCTCGGCCATAACGTACGTAACTTTTGTGATTTAGCGTACATAAGTCTTCAACATTAGCGTACACTAAGTATTCTATACTTAGCCAATTTCAGCAATTCCTGTCCAATGTCACGACATACCGAATATGAACATATGGCAAAATCAATACATATACTCAATTCAATAACATTATCAAACGTTCACAACGTCCTCGAGCATAATTAACCATCCACGATATCCAAGATATAAACGAAAAATATATCCGAAAAATCGGGGTATTACATATTATGGGTTTGCCATAAGTATACAGTGTTGTTATTGATGTGAGCATATTGACGTCGTCATATGAGTATGCGCACACAGCTATAGATATCCCATGTTGATCCTGTCGGACCAACGCACGGTGGACATATAACAACAATGCACATATGCATATAACAATGATACACAATGCATGACAACAACGATACACGAATGTGTCACAACATGATCGACATGAAAAGACAAAAATGATTAGAGTACTTGCCCCGAGTCCTTCGAGAGTAATCTCGATGTCTAAACCATCACGAACCATTACCCTCGATACTCGATGGTCCAAAATATCACGGATTGCAGATAATTCATATCTTCGTCTTTATCACAATGTATCCTCGATACCAAGTATACCAACAACAAATGTAAATCATATACCTTATGATTTAATTCTTAAAACTCGAATGCAACTTATAATCCCAAATATCCTGTGATTACGATTATAAACATTGCTATATTTAATTATGAATGAATGAAACGGAAATCATTCATTAAATATTATAAAATGAGCAAGTAATAACTTGCCTCGATACCGATACAACGACGAGGAAGCCGTTACCAATTCCATTGCCGTCATCTACAAGTCCCTCGGCCCTGATCAATGAAATTCACGAACATTCTCGAACACGACCGCAACGTATGGTTCTAATCACCAATCAATAATCTCAACCTATGACAATAATTAATAAACAACAAGTTCGATAACAATCAACAATCGATATAAACAATTCACAAACCCAACGACTCAACAATATCTCAATTAACCACAAGTCTGAACAATCCAACTTAAATGATCATGAATTCATAACCACAACACAATATATTACACTGTCTGTCCACTTAGCGCATGTTAATCACTTAACGTAGCATCCGCTAAGTGGCTTCAATTAGCGTGCGCTATCCAGTAAGCTTAGTGTGCGCTATTGCTGTACATATGCATGCCTTACAAGTATCGATAAACATATGACGATTATCAAGAACACTAAGTTATTCGAAACCATGTTCATAGCTATCAAAACAACGAAATCCGATATCCTTTAACATATAGATAATCATCCAACTCATAATCCAAGTCCTATATTCACATATCATTTTCTTCCTCAAATATCAACATCATGAACACCAAGAACCATAACAATACTTCCATAATCTATCATTATAGAGAGTAATCATTAACAATAACATCAACATCTGAAATTGAGGAGAAGGATTAACCAACTTATCTCAGGAAGACGAACAACACAATTCAAACCACAAGAATCATGTCAATATTCATATATCAACAACAATATCATCATAATCTGGTAATCCACCTCATTATCATGCTTATCATCTTGTTTATAAGATAATCATCAACTCAAGAACATCAACATTCAATCCAAAACGAAATCCAAATGAGAAGAGTAATTACCTCTTTGAAGGAATGGATTGAATCCCAAGGTTGAATTCATTCTCAATCACTTCCAAGCTTCAAATGTTGTTATGAATGATTAACTCCACCATAATCCAGTGTTTGGAACTTCAAACATCTCTCTAAGAACTCTCTCTATCAGTTGCAAGGAAGGAATGGACGAAAATAAAGAATAATATCCAACTACTCATATATATATATATATATATATATATATATACTGTACATTATTAACGTACACTAACATCTTCATTTAACGTACGTTACATGCTTAGCGTGCACTAACTGTCTTTGTTAGCGTGCGCTAACTGTCATTGTTAGCGTGCGCTATCGCAGTCTAGAGGTTACTGCCTTACTTCATACAATGATTTACGTACGCAATGCCCATGCAATAGCATACGTACGCTAGTGTCTGATCAAAGCGTGCGCTACTCATAGTTGACTCGTTTGTATGTATGCTCTGAAGACGGGTCCACACGCCGAAAGCTCTGACAAGGATAAGATTCCCTTTGGACCGATCTAATGTTAGCGTGCGCTAACAATATACATTAGCCTACAAACATCCATTGACCTCGTCGGCACATGCACCGAAAGTGGCCGGGTCCACACATAGATTCCTTCTGATCTGGTCTGTACCAGCGTGCGCTATCCTTTGCCTTTGGCGTGCGCTAAACCTGCACGATAGCGTGCGCTAAGCTTGAATATTAGCGTGTGCTAATAAGGCTATACTTAGCCATTTTCAGCTATTCTTGTCCAACGTCTCAACATACTATATACGAACATACGGCATACTGAATATGTATACTCCTTCTAACAATATTCTCATATGTTACGCCCGACACACAATATCTTCAAATACAACTGTCAACCAAATGCAGTAATTATACAAATACAGATGTCTCAGTCCTTCAATTGTTTTATCCATACTGTACAGATTCCACGCTGTACAACATAACTTGGATAAAATAACATTAAACCATAGTAGTAGAAATTTTGGATATTATAGGACTTAGATGTGATTCCCGATTTGCCAAAGTGTATTACACTTTACTATGATAATACAGGTGCAGTCGCAAATTCGAGGGGACCACGAGCCCATAAGGAAAGTAAACATATCAAACGCAAGTACAATATTATATGATACTTCATAGAGGAAGGAGACGTAGTTGTATCCAGGGTTACATCGGAAGATAATCTTGCTCATCCTTTCACAAAAGGCTTACCCTCAAAAGTTTTTGAAGGGCATGTGGAAGGAATGAGATTATGGTGTATGGCAGCATTGGTTTGAGTATAGGTGGGAGATATGATAGACTATGTAATAGAGTAGTATACTTAAAGAATGTTTTGAGTATAAGTGAGAGATTGTTAGGGTTTTATAGTGCAAAACATACTTTATGCTTGTATTACTTTATTTCCCTTTAACTACCTATGAGAATATTAATTACATTTAATCACATATTTGTATAATTATTCACGTTATGGCTATGCAAATGTATTGTCTATTTATTCTATATTATAGATAATGTGGTGTGTTGGTGTCACACAGAAGATCACATTATCGGTTCCTTATAAAATAATATAATACACAACCTTTATAATTACTAGACAAATTATATGAAAGGTTGTAATGTATGCTTGAGAGTAGTTGGTCTTGACTATTAGCATGCATTAGCGTATTTGCATACGTTGAACTGGATCGCAGTGAGATAGTGTCTTATGTACCGACTCTAAGAAGAAAGTAAACCTCGGATAATTATTATTTCTTAATTCTAAGTATATAATATTTATTATGTAATTATAATATTTATTGCATTGATTTACCATGGGTGAGAGTCACAATGATTAATTCAACATGCTTCGTATCTTGGGCAATAATATTATTAATATGATAATAATTATTATAACTAGAAATCGTGTCCCGACTCGTGCGGGTTGATGATGTCCCCTTGAGGAGCTCAATAATAATTATTATATTAAACCCTGCAGGTGGATTTAATTCCGATATAATAATAAGGTTCAAGTGGTACTACTCTTGGATAATAATAATTAATTAAAGTTTTCAGCAGCTTAAATTAATTAATAGACATTCGATACCTTAAACACGAGAAATAATAAATTTAAAGAAGTATCCCGACTTCGTAAATTGGAATTTTGGTTGGAAGTGCAATATTAATTCTTTAGTGGATTGAATTGATATTAGTGAGCTCACCATATTAGGAAGGGCTTAATATGGAAGGTTGGGTTACACTAGGAGTCCTAACCCTAATCCTCTTTACGATCCCTAGAGTAGCCCAAAGCCTATGAATAGGACTGTATGGATGGGGTTTTGCCGTGACATCTTATGCACATTTGAGAGTTCGATTTTCTTCATCTTGTGTTTAATTGCAGATCTTGACTTGTGTCTTTATTCTCCAATTTAGATAACACGTCAATATTCTAAGAGTGTTTACATAATACTAGAAGATAAAGAAAAATCGAGTGACTCCTAAGAAAAATAGGTTAGGCCGATCTATCTCCATAGTCAAGCAAGATTCGGTAGCTTGTTGCCCTACACAACGTCCGGATTAAGGCTTATTAATATTAATAGTTAATTAATTAGCACGCCTAAATAGATTTTAAACTCAAGGATGCGTGAAAATGCTTTATTCAAATATTATCAACTTCGCTTCCGCTGTGTTTTATTTCCAACAGATTTTTATTTGCTGGCAAGTCAAACACCGTAATACGAACTCCGTGACATCATTCTTCATATTATTCCATCAAAAATTCTTCTTAAGATCTTTGTACATCTTACTCGTTTCGAGATGGATTGAGTAAGTCATATCATGGGCTTCTCGAAATATTCTCTGTCTCAACTCTAAATCATTTGAAACACAGTGTATTCCCTTAAATCTCAAAATACTGTCCTCATGGACCATAAAACCAGGGGCTTTCCCCTTTTCCACATCAACATTCAGTTGAATGATCATCGGGTCATTCAATTGCTTCCCCTTGATGTCATCAACTAACGACAGTAATCTCGAAAGTACAAAACTGACCCTGCACTTGTTGAATCCATACCTTAATGTATGAGAACCTCAAGCATCTGAAGTGATACCTGCTTCCGGCTCAATGTGTCTGCCACAATGTTGGCTTTTCCCGGATGGTAAAGGATCTCCAGGTCGTCATTCTTTATCAACTCCAGCCAACGTTCTGTCTCATATTCAGTTCCTTATGGCTGAAAATATATTTTAAACTCTTATGGTGAGTATAAATCCGATACGAAGAACTATATAAATAGTGGTGCCAACTATTTAGTGCGAATGCAACTGCAGCCAACTCCAGGTCGTGAGTAGGATAATTCATTTCGTACGACTTCAAATGTCGTGACGCAAAAGCTATGGTCTTATCATGTTACATGAGTACACACCTGAGTCCCTGACCGAAGTGTTACTATAAACTGAAAACCCTCCATTCCCTTGAGGCAGGACTAAAACCGGTGCTGTAGTCAAATGCCGTTTCAGCTCCTCGAAACTCTGTTGCCTCTCGTTGTTCCATTCGAACTTTTTGGACTTATGGAATAATTGCGTAAGTGGTCGAGCAAGTTTAGAGAACCCCTTGAGGAACTAAGGATAGTACCCAGTGACACCCAAATAGCTACGAGCTTCCTACACATTCTTAGTGGTGACCAATCTAACACTGCCTCGATCTTCTTAGGATCTACTTGAACCCCTTCAGCCGAAATCACATGCCCATGAAACATAACTTCCTTCAACCAAATTTCACATTTCGAGAACTTTGCATAAAGACGCTGGGCTCTAAAAATATCCAACACCAATAACAAGTGTTGAGCATACTCTTCGTCATCACGGGAATATACCAAAGATGTCATTGATAAAGATGACTATGCATTTATCAAGGTACTCGATAAATATCTTATTCATCAACCGCATAAATACTGCTGGCGTGTTAGTTAGACCGAATGGCATAACCACAAACTCATAATGTCCATACCTCATCCAAGAAGCGGTCTTCGGAATGTCGGACTGCTTCACCCGAAGCTGATAGCATCCAGATCTTATATCAATTTTCGAGAATACATTAGCTCCCTGTAACTGATCATATAAATCATCGATGCGAGGCAAGGGATATTTATTCTTAATGATCACTTTATGCAGTTCACGATAATCGATACATAAATGCAATGAACCATCTTTCTTACTCATGAACAAGACCGGCGCACCCCAAGGTGAGGCGCTAGCCCTAATATACCCTTTGTCCAACCACTCCCCCAACTGACTCTTTAACTCCTGTTGATCGGTAGAAAATATGCATAATTTTATGTGCTAATTACATAATTATATTATATTTATTTTAGCACAACGTGATAATTTTTTACCTATTTGATTTATGAAGGCAATTTACTTCACTAATGGAATTTAATTATTACTTCAGGTATTTGTTAATTTTTTGGAGCCAAGATAAATATTGGACAAATAAATAAATAAAGTTCCCAGTCCAAGAAGAGTCCAGGCCGAAATAAAAGACAGAATAAAGAGAGTCCTACTCCTAGAAGAAAAAAAGTGGCTGAATTAGGGAAGAAAAGAGGGGGAGAGAGAGAGAGAGACAGTCTTACTGCCATGAGGAAAAGAATGGAAGAGAGAGAGAGAGTCCTGATAGGAGACTGAAAATCGGCCGAAAGTTTTGAAGAAGGAAAACTCATACTGCGCCTATAAATAGAAGAAGACAAGACACCATTCCTATCATCATAATTCTGGGCCAATCACAATCATCTTACGGCTATTCACGTGAAGAAGAAAAAAAGGAGGAGTCCAACCCTTTTCCACTAAAAAGGCACGAATTCCAAGAAAGCAGAAGAAAATCAAGGAGAAATTCGGCCGAGAGTTGAGTTGGAAATTCTGGTTTAAAACTTTATGTTTAATTATTGATTCATATTTTATTTAGCCATCATGTCTGGCTAATTTATCTTTTCCAGTTCTTAGGGATGTTTGAACCCGTATCTATATTATTTAAGTTTTAATCCCGTAGCATATTCTTGACTTAATTTCTTTGAATTATCTTTGTGTTACTGAGTAGATTTATTTATGATATAATTTATTTTAATTGCCTGATCAACTTAATTGAGGTTTTTATATCTATTGCTAGATTTAGAGTTATAATACGTAATCGTTACAATTCCAAAATCACAAGTAGCAACAATTGATTTTATTCAGTTGGGTAACACAAAATCAAGATCTCTTGGGTCGAGCTTGTGAACTCAATATATTGTCTATTTCCATCGTTTTGGTTCCTAATGCATCTAACGAACAAGATTTGAAGAGCTTGTTTTGAATCCTTCGTCTAGATAGGTTTAATTGAAGAGCTTGTTTTGATTAAATAAACTTAAGAAACGATTGGGTTAACAGAGCCTGTTGTTGACTTCGGAGTAGGAGTTCATTTGGAATTAATAAAAGATAAAGTGTTGCATTAATTCATGAATCAAATTAGAACGGGGGATAACAGAACTAAGAACTGGATATTAATCGCAATCGTTTTTCCTTATTAAATTTTTACTTCTTCCTTTTGTTTGCGTACTTATTATTTTAATTTATCTTATTTACTTTAATTCAACCAACCCCTCCTTTTAGTCTATCTAATATTATTATTTTTAGTAATATTATTTATTTAGTATTACTATTTTTATTTTCCAAAAATATTCAACTCAATAAGTTTAATTAATTCAATCGTTCCTCGTGGGTTCGACCCTTACTTGCCAATACTACTATTTAGTATAAGTGAGTCAAGGAATCTTTATAAATATCTAATTTCGACGCGTCTCGACAGCGCGGTCAAAATTTTGGCGCCGTTGCTGGGGAACGATACGAAATTAATTTTATTTTCTGAGTTGAATTTTTTATTTTCTTTTCTTTCTGAACAAGAGTTTTAATTTTTTTTAAATTCTTAGAAAGCAGTAAATTTTTTTTATATATAGCAGTTTTTATTTTCTTATTTTTCCAAGCAGATTTTCAACACTGGGTCACCCAGTATCAGTTTTGAAAATTCATAATAATTGTCAGTTGTGCATTAATCTCTTTCGTTTTAGTTTTGTATGAATACAAGGTCACGTGGAGATAAGAACTTGCAGTATTATCCAAAAATTACAAAACGGTATCGAGTTTTCAGGCGAAGAACAAAAGAAAGCAGAGAAGTACTCAGGAACTTACCGTTTTCTCTCCAAACATCACCCAGCGAATCGAAAAATGAGAGTGAAACCATGGCAGTTAACGCTGAAAAGATATTGAAGCAATTAGCCAACCCAGAGCTATCACAACAACCAATTTGCATCACAATCCCGGCTATTAACAACAACAATACTTTTGAATTAAAGTCAGGATTGATTCACTTGCTACCTGCATTCCATGGTTTATCTGGAGAGGATCCTCACAAGCATCTTAACGAATTCCATGTGGTTTGTTCAAGCATTAAGCCCAATGGCATCACCGAGGAACAAATCAAGATTAGAGCCTTTCCATTTTCATTAAAAGATTCGGCTAAAGATTGGTTATTCTACTTACCGTCGGCCACTATCACAACATGGAACGAAATGGAGATCTTGTTTTTGCAGAAATATTTTCCGGCTTCTCGGGAAGCCAATCTGAGGAAGGAAGTCTGTTGTGCGAGAAAAATGACGGGATAGAGCCTGCATGAATATTGGGAGAGATTCAAACAATTGGTGGCACGCTGCCCCCAACATCAGATCAGCGAGCAGCTTTTGATACAATACTTTTACGAAGGACTGATCCCAACGGACCGTAGTACCATAGACACAGCTAGCCGGGGAGCTTTGGTTGATAAGACACCAGCAGCAGCAAGGGCCCTCATCTCGAACATGGTCGCCAATTCACAACAATTTGGTTATCGTGACAATCCCGTAAAAATGGTGAAAGAGGTACATGAATCGTCTATTGAGGATAAGCTAACCGAATTAACCTCCTTTGTCAGAAAACTCGCTGTAGGAAACTCGCAGGTCATACCGTGCCGAATTTGCCAAACTACGGAGCACACCACCGAGCACTGCAAAGTACTATTGGTTGAGATTGAGGCACATGCCAATGCGATCGATACTGAAAATTTTTACGGAAAGAAATATGATCCATACTCAAAGACATATAATCCAGGATGGAGAGATCATCCCAATTTTAAGTGGAAATCGCAGCAAGAAGAGCCTCAGTAGAATAAGGGCCAATTTTACAAGCCGTCGTCGGAAAATTCAAGTCCATCACTCGAAGAAATGATGAAGACCCTCACTTCGAACACGATCCAATTGCAGCAGAACATGAATCGATTTCATCACGACACTCAATCGAGCATCAAAGTCATCTAAAATCAAATAAGCCAACTTGCTACATCAGTGAGTCGTTTGGAAAGCCAGAACAGTGGGAAACTACCCTCCCAATCGTAAGTAAATCCTAGGAACGTGAGTGCTATTACTTTGAGAAGTGGTAAGCAGCTGGAGGGACCCAAGGAACCCAAGAAAAAACTGAACGAGGAAGGCGAGAAATGAAAATCTACCGTCCAGACTGACGCTGGGCCACCCATTATCAAACAGAAACCCAGTCTTTGAATCACGGCGATAAGGTAATTAATAACTTCTAATTCTTCCCATATTGGCGCTGACAGCATACCTTTACCTTCAAAGGTAAAGAAGGCTGCAATGGAGAGCAAGGAGAAATAAATTTTGGATGTGTTCCGGAAAGTAGAGATCAACATTCCACTAATACAAGAACTCAAAGAAATAAGAAACGATGCATATGAGAATTCTGTAATTTATAAGGAGAAAACCAAATCTTTTCACAATGCAAGAATCACAAGGAAGGAGTTTATCATGGGGGAAAAGGTGTTGTTTTACCACTCTAGACTAAAGTTATTTCCCGGTAAGTTGCGATCACGACGGGTCGGGCCATTTATCGTCACCCAAGTTTTTCCACACGGAGCTGTGGAAATCCGATCTTTGAAAACTGACAAGGTATTTAAAGTCAACGGACATCTGCTCAAACCATATCGAAGCAACACCTAATTACAACTTGGAAGAATTTGAGCTCGAGGACCCAACTACCACTTAAACAGGGAGTTCGTCGGGCCAACGACGTTAAAAAGAGGTGATTGTTGGGAGGCAACCCAATGATAGTAGTTAACTTTAAATTGCATTTTTTTTTTCATATTTCTTTATTTTATCTTGCATTTAAAATTTTCCTTTAATCGGTCCAGTTTTTTTTTTTTTTTTTTTGCAAAATTATGTGACTCTTACAACAAGTGTTAAATTGGTCAGGACTGAAAATTTTCTCAAAAAAGTTTCCGGCCCAGCTTTTCTTCTCTAGATACTTAGCAAAAAAAAAAAATCAGGCCATTAAGTCAAATGATACAATTTTTTTTTCAATCGGCCCAGCCTGCAAAAATTTTGAAGCCCAATCAGTCAATTGGTTTAATTTAAAAAAAAAAGAAGACCAGACCTTGAATTTTTTTTTTTAGTTAATCGGCCTAGATATTTTTTAGTTCAGATTTTTTTAAGTTCAGATTTTTTTAAACCAAAACTCCCCGACTCTCCTTCCTCCCCTTTGCAAAGAAAACCTCCTTCTTACTTTCAGATCTCCCTGACCCTTGCAGGATCGCCGCCGACATGTCAGAAAAAAGTGGGAGGAATATTCACCGGCCGCTGAATCGTATTACACGGAGTGGAGGATGGAGAAACAACCCTAGAGCGCCGATGTTTTACGACCTGACCGAACCAACTGCTCCGCCGCCATCTTCCTCCGCCTTGAACGCCGAAACAACCGACCAGACTTCCAATCGGCCGAACCCAACTAGTGAATGACTCAAGAGAAAAAGGAAACAGGCGGCTCGCGGATTGATTGACGAACCAACTCCACCCATTTCGCCAACAGGAACTCCGACCACCACCGCACCATGCTCGGCCGCCGAAAGTCCACCTTCGTCTCTGGTCGCCGCGACTGAGTCAGCCCGCCACTCAACACCACCATCCAACCCACAGTCGACAGAAGGAGGATATGTATGGGTCGGATCTCCAACTCCAGATAAACCCGCCCCACAATTTGAAACTGAACCCACCTCATCTCAACCCCCGACTGACTCGCCGCCAGAACCAGAGCAGGAAATCGAGCCGAGTCCAGATGTGACAGTCCGAAGACAGAGAGGACCAGCCTGCTCAGGGCGTCGAACCGATACAATATAAATTTTGGAACCCCCAGTCAGATAACTCGATATCAAAAGCTTACACAAAGGAAGGTACTCTCGACACTTTATTTAGATTCTAGTATTTTGCTGCATCTTGGACTGTTTGATGATGTCATGAAGTTATTACGTGTATTGGGTTGGGAAAAAATAATGACCGGGAATTTGGAGGTGTATGATGATTTAACGTCTGAGTTCTTTAGTTCGATTCAGTTGTATGAGCGTGCAGGGGTGCATGAGTATTATTTCCATTTAAATGGGAAAGGTTTTTCGTGAAAAGTGGACGAGTTTATTGAGGCTTCCGGACTCCCTCGGGAAGCCGACATCATCGGGCTGCCCAACGAGGGTGATATTTAGAAAATAATTTCTCATAACGCAGCCCCATTCGTCGCCGGGAAGATGAAAGCTACTTTTATTAGAACTCCAGTGATCCAATACACTCAACGCTTAATGGCGTGCACGGTGACCGGCCGTTGTACGAACCGAAATGTGATTCGATTTTGAATTAAAGATGATATATGCTATGATCACCGGCACCCGCGTCTGATGCGCCGAAGATTTAATTATGTTGTTGATGGGAGAAAATGAAACAAAGAATCCAATTGTCATGGGAGGCCTCGTAACATGCATAGCTCGACACGTAGGTATTGATTTACGAGCCCGAATCCCTGTGGGAAAAATCGAGCTGTTGGATAAGACTTTGCTTGCCAAAATGGGGATACTCGAGAAAACCGGCCAGCACTTTGTATGGAAAATCTCAGAAAAAAAGCCGATTGCCTTGTCGAACCCCGACTACACCGCGCCGGTCGGCGAAACTAATATCAAGATGACACATCCGAGCTTGCCCCTCACTCCAAAGAAACCTAGTACCATATCTTGCACCACGAGCCGAAGAAAGTTCTAGTGGTGAGCTAGAGCTAAGACGCCGGATTGAGGACCTTGAGAGAGGACACTGTGAGCTTGAAGAAAAAGTTGCTTATCTGACCGCCCTGATCGAGTCCCGACCAAACTATCCCGGTGCACTCTTTTATTTTTCCATACTTGATTTGCGGTTTATTTCTTTTTTTTCATGTTGGATTATATATATGTTGCATTTTATTCGCTAAAATTGTGTCTCCTCGCACTTTGGTTTGTGATGATTGTCCTTTAGTCAATTGAAAATAGTTGGTGAGAAGCATAATAGTTTTTAGAGTTATTTGCTCGTTTAGAATATTAGTCGGAATTAGCTCAATTTGTGGTTTTTAATTCCACCTTTCTGTGAAAATTAGTCGTTTTTGTGTTAGCTTTTAATGGAATATTTCTATGATTTAGAAACATAAAAATTGCAACACTATTAGAAAAGTTAGGAAGGAAGATTATCATTAAGATTTCACTTATGATTTGTACTTGATCATATACCCTCTTCTTAAAATTTCGTTGGTCGTTGAATTTTTTTGGGCTTACCGCATGCAAGGAGACTAGTAGAAAAAAAAGGGAGAGGTGTTGAGCAGCAACAGCTGCCTAACTTTGGGGGTCCTAAAATATTGTGAAAAAAGTAACAACGAAAAATAAAGGACTAACCCATTGTTGGTGCATAGCTGTCCTCTCACACGAAAAAAAGGGAAAATGTGTTGGTGAAAAGAGCTACACGTTAGCAAATAACGGTGTGAAAGCTATCACCTACGAAATATGTTGAAGCTTGTGGATAGTGCGTTTGCGTAAGTTTCAATCAATAAATAGCCAATTGAAATAATAAGTTTGGGGAGATGACTAAAGTCGTTATCATAAGCTGTGAATTTTTTAACCATTTTTCTCTTCTTAGAACTGTTTAATAGGATTGCATTTTTATGTTTGATAATTCTATGTAATTTTCATTAATTGTTTATGCAAACAAAATGTGCTAATTACGCAGAAGAGACGACTACTACACCACTATTTGAGTTAACGAATTCAAAGGCAAATTATATTACTACTTTTGTTATCCCTTCGATCCAACACATTCTAAATTGCTTGAGGACAAGCAAACTTTTAAGTTTGGGGAGATTAAATTGGGGAATTTGAACTTTTATTTTAAGCAAATATTTGTGAATTTTGGGTCGTTGAATGGAGTTAAAAGTTTTATTGAGTGCCTTATAGGGCGAATTTTTTCAAATCTTTCGATATTTTTACGCTTGAGGATAAGCATTGGTTTAAGTTTGGGGAGGTTTGATTGGTAGAAAATATTGCATAATTTTATGTGCTAATTACATAATTATATTATATTTATGTTAGCACAACTTGATAATTTTTTACCTATTTGATTTATGAAGGTAATTTACTTCACTAATGGAATTTATTTATTACTTCAAGTATTTGTTAATTTTTTGGAGCCAGGATAAATATTGGACAAATAAATAAATAAAGTCCCCAGTCCAAGAAGAGTCCCGACCGAAATAAAAGACAGAAGAAAGAGAGTCCAACTCCTAGAAGAAAAAAAGTGGCCGAATTAGAGAAGAAAAGAGGGAGGGAGGGAGAGAGAGAGTCTTACTACCATGAGGAAAAGAATGGAAGAGAGAGTGTCCTGATAGGAGACTGAAAATCGGCTGAAAGTTTTGAAGAAGGAAAACTCATACTGCACCTATAAATAGAAGAAGACAAGACACCATCCATATCATCATAATTCCGGGCCAATCACAATCATCTTACGGCAATTCACGTGAAGAAAAAAAAGGAGGAGTCCAGCCTTTTCTCACTAAAAAGGCACGAATTCCAAAAAAGCAGAAGAAAATCAAGGAGAAATTTGGCCGAGAGCAGAGTTGGAAATTCTGGTTTAAAACTTTATGTTTAATTATTTCTTCATATTTTATTTATCCATCATGTCCGGCTAATTTATCTTTTCCAGTTCTTAGGGATGTTTGAACTCATATCTATATTATTTAAGTTTTAATCCCGTAGCATATTCTTGACTTAATTTCTTTGAATTATCTTTGTGTTATTGAGTAGATTTATTAATGATATAATTTACTTTGGCCTGATCAACTTAATTGAGGTTCTTATATCTATTGCTAGATTTAGGGTTATAATAAGTAATCATTATAATTCTAAAATCACAAGTAGCAAGAATTGATTTTATTCAGTTGGGTAACACAAAATCAAGATCCTATTTCCATCGTTTTGGTTCCTAATGCATCTAACGAACAAGATTTGAAGAGCTTGTTTTGAATCCTTCGTCTAGATAGGTTTAATTGAAGAGCTTGTTTTGATTAAATAAACTTAAGAAATGATTGGGGTTAACAGAGCTTGTTGTTGACTTCGGAGTTGGAGTTTATTAGGAATTAAGAAAAGATAAAGTGTTGCATTAATTCATGAACTAAATTAAAAGGAGGGATCATGGAACTAAGAACTGGATATTAATCGCAATCGTTTTTCCTCATTAAATTTTTACTTCTTCCTTTTGTTTGCATACTTATTATTTTAATTTATCTTATTAACTCTAATTCAACCAACCCCCCCTTTTGTCTATCTATATTATTATTGATGAACAAATTAAATACTCGCAAGTGTACGAATCGCTTTTGTAGGTAGCGACAAGTAACTCCGAGGGTGATCTCACAAGGAGTTGGAAACGGTTTGAAATTTGATAATGTTCGGCAAATAGTCGAATCAACAAAGGTAAAATAAAGTAAAATACACCAAAGATTTGATAGGATCACAATCACAAAACACAGAAAATTATTATAAAACGTTAACACTGAATGAAAGGGTGGATAATTGAGAGATTACAATTATGAAAATGATATGGGAGTTTAGAATCACTGACACACACGTAATAAATTATTAGTTCCGATACACAAAGAATTAAGGTTTGGAATTATTGATGGCAATAATTCTAAAAATCATGATTGTTCTTTACGATAATAAGAAACACTCATTTGATGGGGACGAATCTCTACTAACAATCGATTAGCTAATACCTTTGATAGGGTAATTTGCTAAAAGATCGTGGAAAAAGGTTTAGAACATTCACAATCACTTCTATCGGGTCGTTTGATGCCGAACACCGAAAAAACCCTCGATTTTGAATAATAATAACAACTATGAAATAGGTTTGATGATCTAAATCAAAATTTCTTATACTAAGAACAAACAAGGAGGAACAATCCCAACTTTACTCGGAAAATCAATAGGAACTAACAATCGATAACATGTGTGTGGCTCAATCTAAAAACCCATATAAAATGATTAGCTACTCATGATTATTTCAAAAATAATAATGGAAATTGTAAAACAAAACATGGTAGAAACTTCCATTGTAAAAGTCGAAATCGAATTTCCGATGAAGGTTTGATGATCTTCCTTCAAGAACTCACAACAAAATGATACAAGGAATAATATTCACTCACAAATGTATTTTTCTTCAAGATGAACATACAAAGAAGATGATGAGAAATCTCTCTTTCCTCCCTATTTTGGTGTTTCTCTCCCTAAATCTTGTGTTTTTCCCACACAATATCTCACCAAGATCAGAATATCCTTCAAAAGTCTGGTCCAAGGCCTTTTATCAAGCTAAAATGCCAAGAGATTCCATTCAAACCGTGTAAAATGTCAAAAAAATAGACGTTGCATCGAAAAGTGACCCGACCGTGTCCTGGGACACGGCCCGTGTCCGAGTGTCCCAGAAAATACAAAAACTCTCTGGACAGCAGACCCGACCGTGTCCTGTGACACGGCCCGTGTGCGGTCTGGACTTTGAAGCCATGGTCTAGAAGCCATATCTCCCTCAATACACTTCGGAATTTAGCGTATAATATACCATTGTGAAGCTGATTTCACGAGGAATCCATACATATATAAAACATATCCTAATTCCAAGTAATGAATCTGGAAATTAAAAATATACGACCGATATTGCTTCAATCATTATCGTTTTAGGCCCCGTTCTTTGCTCTTGATCGTAATAAACTCCAATATTGGCCATAAAAGAGAATATTTCACCACAATCTTCATCCGAATACCTAGAAAACAAAAACACAACATACCACGCGTAAAAAGAGCAAAAACACTTTAAAACAAACGAAAGCGCGACTCGATAGAACGGAATGAGACGATCAAAAATCGACTCATAAAATCCCCCAAACCTAAACTTTGCTTGCCCTCAAGCAAAAATAAATAAAACACACGACAAGGAAATGAGGAGGATTGAATAATCAAGTTAATCATCGGGTATACATACAATCAACCGAGAATGTAAAAGTATCGTAAAGTCTCGTAATTCGTCATGGAAGCCTAAACTCACAAATGAGTGGAAAGCAATGGCACTTGATAGAACATGTAAGAAAACATGTCTTAGTAGTCCCTCACTAAATTATATCGATTCACTCATCTCTCAAGTATTTAGATAGGTCAATACGCTCAACTCGATTCGAATGGAAAGTTCTACTATATGCTTGTACTTTTTCTCTTCATCTAACACATCAATATTCACAAAACACGAGTCATAGGGTCTTACTTTGGGATGTAACGGGGCTGTAGCTCAAGTTGGGAAAATTTGGCTAGTAGCTACAAGTTCAGTCCAAGTAGAGCATATATGATCCTCACATATATGAAATAAGCACTCAAAGCAAGATCGATCATTCTACTTCAATTCTCCCGTATATATATATATATATATATATATATATATATATATATATATATATATATATATATATATATATATATATATATATATATATATATATATATCTTTTTTTCTAGGCCTTGTTAAGTGCAATTCTTATGATATTGACCTATTTCTCACAACCCAACGACTTCCCTTTTGTTTTTCTTAGGCTCAATCATCTCCTCCCCTATCTTTTCTATCCCACTATTATTATTAGGATCACTTTTTTTTTTGGGGCTTATTATTTTCAAGGGAACGGGAGAGAAGATTTTTGCCTCTATACACCACAAACTTTGCACACCTTCGTTTTTCAAATATACCCTCTCATGCTCTTACAAGGACTAATACTTCGGTAAGTTATGGCTTTTGGATATGGAGCTATAAGATGCGGGTTTTTTCGAACAAAATTACAGCTAAAGGCTCAACGGGGCTAGCAAAGGATATTGATATGAAATGGTGGGTATTTTAAGATAAGTAGGTTCAAGAGAAAAATATGGGCAACCCTAATTATTTCTCGTGTATGTAAATATCAACACATCATCTGACAGAATCATGAAATTTCTAAAGAATACAATCCATAAGAAGAGAAATCACACATGAAAGTATTTTACCGCTAAAAGTGAACGGTTCAATTAGGCACAAGAACTCACGGCTTTTGTACTACCATACTCATTCCTTACACGTCAAATCAAGTAACCAAAACTATACATTCACACGCAAGGTCAAACAATCAATTAGATTTATAAAACTCCACGAGTCAAGTACAAACACGATTAATCATCTATATACCTAACAGTTAACAAGGTTATTATAATCCAACTACGACATCACGCAAGAAAAAAATAAAGAAAGGAAACAAACATCACGCAAACTAAAAACAAATAAAAATAAAAAAATTTGCACCCCCCAAACCTAAACCTTTGCTTGTCCCCAAGCAAAAAGATTAAGTCGGAAAAAATATGAAAATGCAAATTAAAAAGAAAGAAAATAAAACTACCGGATTAAGAAGTGTGGTTTTTTTATCGCGGCCACCATGCTTTTGTGCTTGGGTCTCAACTTTCAATAGGTTAGGCTTCTTCCTCCCATAAATACCCTCCTTATTAAATTACCTACACACGCCAAAAAACAAAATTAATGCAATAATAATAATAAAAGCGATAAAAATTAAAAAAAACTCCCTTGGGTTGCCTCCCAAGCAGCGCTTTTTTTATAGTCTTTAGCTCGACTTCTTCGGCTTCTTATATCCTGGATTAAATGGAAATGTGCCAGGTCCATCCACATAGCTCGTCATTTTTTGCTCGTTTTCCTTTGTCACGATATCGATAGTGGTTCCACGGACTTCTATTGTGAGAGCTTGTGCACCATTTCAATTTTCAATATAATTGTCACCATGAAATGTTTTTCTTGAAGAATAAGTGACGTGATTTTTTTTGGTGATGTTTCTTCAATGTTTGGTATCACGAAATCCATCGGGGCTATCACCTCCCCCAAATCTAGTTTCGAGTATATTGGTTTTTGCGTTAAATTAATACTCGCTCATAATTTTGTGGTGGGAACTTCTTTCTCCTCGAAAAGTACTTCCATGTCAAAGATTTCTAGATCCTCCTTATTTATCACTTTACCGCTCTGAAGAGTAGTGATAGCTTGAGCTTGCTCGGGCTGACTTGGTAGTTCTTGTATGCGTGCAACGGTAGTGATTTGCCCAATTTGAGTCTCTGTTTTCTTCACCGAGGCTTCTAAAGATTCGAACCTTTTATTGCTTTCCGTAATAAATGCCATAATACTCTCCTCAAGAGAGTTCCTTTGATATGGAGGTGGTTCACTTTGTGTTGTTTGTTGGACTTGATTTCCTCCGTTGTATTGAGCTTGGGCGCTCGTGTTGTATGGCATCGGGTTGTTGTTTCTCCATGAGAAATTTGGATTCTTAGCCCAGGATGATAAGTGTTTGGGAGAGGTGCATTTCTTGCGTTTCCGCCATTATTATGTCTCCTTTCCTCCGACTCGGGCCTTCCCATGCTTTTTCCCATAGCCCAATTCACTTGCTCGGTTTGTTCTTTTGGGAAATTATGTGGGCAAGAATTAGCATCATTTATGGATCCCCCACAAATTTCACAAACTCGTGTGCTTGAAGATTTATTTTGAGTCTTGAATCGTCTTAACTCATTTGTTAACTCATCGATTTTAGATTGCATCTCTTTTTTCTCGCTTACTTGGTTCAAAACTCCCCTACTAACACACACTTTTTTGCTGAGAATTAGCTCCCAGCGTCATGAGCTTGTCTTACCGTCAATCCCCCAAAAGGACCACCGGCTGCGTTATCCACTGCACCTTGGCAATATTGAGTCAATCTATCATAGAAGAATTGATTAAGTATTTGAAGCGGATAGTGATGGTGTGGGCATTGAATGAGGAGCATCTTGAATCGGTCTCATGATTCGTGAAATGCCTCTCCATTTTGTTGCACGAATGTTGAGATTTGGGCTCTCAACATGTAGTCTTCGAATGAGAAAAATACTTGGTGATGAATTTGTCGTAAACATCATCCCACATTCTTAACTAGCACGGTGCTAAATTCATCAACCATTGTTTCGCCCCATCCTTGAGTGTATACGGGAAGCACTTCATTCTTAGTTGATCATCGCTCAATCCATACAATGGAAAATTATCAATCGCCACATAGAAGTCTCTTATGAATGACAATAGGTCCTCTCGTGCCAATCCGTGGAATGATGGCAATTGATCGATGTGAAATCCGCTGATTTGGTAGTTCCTTGCTCCGGTGCTAATTGGATGCACGAGATGGCGGTGTTAACCATGTGCTTTGCATAGTCTCGCATTAGATGCTCAACCGGAGGTTGTTGCGGCATATTGTAGTTTGATCCCATCCCATATTGAGGCCACAGTTAATAGTTCGCTCCATATTGTGCTCCAACAGTGGTTGTCTCGGATAAAAGTACCTCCCTTGTTGAGCTTGGGTATCTCTTGATTGTGCCCAACATTCTCATATCTTGGAAGTCTCGGTTGTGAATGTTTTCTTCCTCGAGCATTTTTGGTGCTCTAATTCTTTGAACCTCATCTATGGGTAGAAGAATCGGGTTTCCCAACGATCTCCTACCAAGCATAAACAAGAGAAGTTAGAACATTTTTTTTAGACTTTATCGAAAATAATGAAAATGGAAAAATGATCAAGAAGAACAATTCAACTACTATTAAAACAAAATCAAAAATTAAACGCCAACTCCCCAGCAACGACGCCAAAAACTTGATGAACAAATTAAATACTCGCAAGTGTACGAATCGCTTTTGTAGGAAGCGACAAGTAACTCCGAGGTCGATTTCACAAGGAGTTGGAAATGGTTTGAAATTCGATAATGTTCGGCAAATAGTCGAATCAACAAAGGTAAAATAATGTAAAATACACCAAATATTTGATAGGACCACAATCACATAACGCAGAAAATTATTATAAACGAAACATTAACACTGAATTAAAGGGTGGATAATTGAGAGATTATAATTATGAGAATGATATGGCAGTTTAGAATCACCGACACACACGTAATCAATTATTAGTTCCGATACATAAAGAATTAAGGTTTGGAATTATCAATTGCTCACGATTAAAAAGAATCCATTTGATGGCGGTAATTCTAAAAATCACGATTGTTCTTTATGAAAATAAGAGACACTCCTTTGATGGAGATGAATCTCTACTAACAATCGATTAGCTAATACCTTTGATGGGGTAATTCGCTAAAATATCGTGGAAAAAGGTTTAGAACATTCACAATCACTTCTATCGGGTCCTTTGATGGCGAACACCGACAAAAACCCTCGATTTTGAATAATAATAACAACTATGAAATAGGTTTGATGATCTAAATCAAAAGTTCTTATACTAAGAACAAACAAGGAGGAACAATCTCAACTTTACTCGGAAAATCAATAGGAACTAACAATCGATAACATGTGTGTGGCTTTATCTAAAAACCCATATGAAATGATTAGATACTCATGATTATTTCAACAATAATAATGGAAATTGTAAAACAAAACATGGTAGAAACTTCCCTTGTAAAAGTCGAAATCGAATTCCAGATGAAGGTTTGATGATCTTCCTTCAAGAAATCACAACAAAATGATACAAGGAATAATATTCACTCACAAATGTATTTTTCTTCAAGATGAACATACAAAGAAGATGATGAAAAATCTCTCTTTTCTCCATATTTTGGTGTTTTTCTCCCTAAATCTTGTGTTTTTCCCACACAATATCTCACCAAGATCAGAATATCCTTCAAAAGTCTGGTCCAAGGCCTTTTATCAAGCCAAAATGCCAAGAGATTCCATTCAAACCGTGTAAAATGTCAAAAAAATGGACTTTGCACCGAAAAGTTACCCGACCGTGTCCTGGGACACAGCCCGTGTCCAAGTGTCCCAGAAAATGCAAAAACTCTGGGCCAGAGACCGTAGTGTCTGTGTCCCCTGATACGGCCTGTCGTGGTCCGAATCTGTGGTCTAGAAGCCATATCACCCTCAGTATACCTCGGAATTTAGCGTATAATATACCGTTACGAATCTGATTTCACGAAGAATTCATACATATATAGAAAACATCCTAATTCGAAGTAATGAATCTGAAAATTAGAAAATACGACCGACATTGCTTCAATCTTTATCGTTTTAGGCCCCGTTCTTTGCTCTTGATCGTAATAAACTTCAATATTGGTCATAAAAGCGCATATTTCACCACAATATTCATCTGGATACCTACAAAACTAAAACACAATATACCACGCGTATAAAGAGCAAAAACACTTAAAAACAAACGAATGCGCGACTCGATAGAACGGAATGAGACGATCAAAAATCGACTCATCAATTATTTTTTGTAATATTTATTTAGTATTACTATTTTTATTTTCCAAAAATATTCAACTCAATAAGTTTAATTAATTCAACCGTTCCTCGTGAGTTCGACCCTTATTTGCCAATACTATTATTTAGTATAAGTGAGTCGAGGAATCACCTGTATTTTCAAAGGTGCCATGCGATACGACACCTTAGAATTGGGGTCGTACTTAGTTCTAAGTCAACTGCGAACTCGATCTCGTATTCCAGTGGTAGTCCCGACAAATAATCTGGAAAACATCCAAAAACTCGTTCACCACAAAAATCGAGGAAATTTCAACTCCCATCCTCTGCTATCACGGCGTAACACCAGTAACCCATACAACCTTCATTAAGGAGTTTCGCCACCTTCATGGTGCTGATTATAAGTGTTTGACCCCTCCTCCAATGTCCCGCAAAGGAATGTTCGGTGTCGTCCTCAGCCAATATCAAAATTACTCTCGTGCGATAATTCATTATCGCTCCATGTCTATCAAGCCAATCATCACCGAGGATAAAATCCTCATCGATGATATCCACGAAGATCAAATTTGAAATCCATACTCTCTCTGCAATTCTCACCGGACAATCTCTAACCTCCTTATCCCCAACAATTCTATCCCTGAAAGGCTCACTAGCAGACAAGCAATCAATATTCAATCGACACACACAGTCCAAAGAGATGAACGAATGAGAAGCACCAGAATCAAAAAGCACTCTAACTGGATGAGGGGGAACATAAATGGTACACGTGACCACTGTAGCCTCTGGATCATCATCTCTCCTCATCTCATAAATGCGCGGTTGCACTGAACCAGCATTGGAGACACCCCCTCTAATGGACTGACCCCGTCTTTTGCGCCGACCGAAACTCTTAGATGGCTAACCCACTGATGGATTCTGATGAATAGTTGGTTCTCTAGGCGCAGGAGTGTAAGCCTGAGCCTTAAGTGTCTTTTCTCCCTCAGTACAAAATGCGTCTTTGTAGCTCGACTGGCCGCAATTATAACATTTCAAAGGAGATAGGCTGCAATTACGGCTGATATGGCCCTGTTGGCTACAGTTAAAACATATTACGACCCGATTAGAAACACTAGGGCCGGCTCTGAAATTTCGATTACCTTCGCACGTACGGAATAAATTTTCGGATAGATAGTTAGCTGATTGAGAACTCTGTTGGTTGTTGCCCTTACCGCTATAAAAATTATCGGAGGTCTTATGCTTCTTACCTTCACTTGCCGTCTTAGTAGCAGCTAAGGACATATCATAGGCCAATGCTTTGCCCTGATACTCCTTCAATGTAGTGCAAGCGAATCCTGCCATGTAGTGTCAAACTTTCGGCTTCATCCGCACGTCAAAGTAACGGATTTTATCTCTCTCTCTCTCTCTCACTTGACCCTTCACATGGTTGAGCTATTGATTGTATTCAATTATTGCCTGGGATACGGGAATATCCTGGGTTTCTCCTCAAAGAAGACTCGGATTCTGGCCTTTTGAATAGTCCACGGGCAATATTCGGCCTCCATCAACTCTTTAAACTCGTCCAAGGAGCCGCATGGTCTTGGGGTTCGACTGCCTGCCACCAGCTAGCTGTAACACCCCCAGAAATCCACCGGGAATATTACATGTCACAGTCCTTTCTCCAGAAGGACCTACCACGCTAACCATCAAAAGACGACACCGGGTGGGGTCAAACTACATACGGACATGGACCGATAAGGTCAAACACAAAAATTCACTGACCGATGTGGTCACACGACTAAATAAATTCAAACATAATACAACAGTGTACATACCCAGGCAGAGATCAAAATACAAAAGATCGATAGACTGAAACTGACTCCACCATACAATGACATCAACTGAACTCTTAGCTCTCTATTAGTATCACAGTCCATCATCCTCTATGCCAATCCTGTGAATGCTCCCACAATCCAAGCACACCTGAAATATATGATACGCATTTTCCCCATTTAAGGGGTTAGCAATTCGAATTTGCTAATACAAGTATTCAGGACATACAACATATGTAATACTCGAATTTTCAGTATGAATTTTTCGCGTTATTTTATATACAATATACTGGATGGCTTGGTGTCTATACAGTATGGATAAAATAAATTGAGAATCGAGGCAAGTGTATTTGTACTCGTATAACTGTCGTAGTGGTTCGACAATTATTTTGAGGATATCGTGTATCAGGTTATCGTACTTTTGATATTGGGTATATCATATGATGATGTTATTGGATTCAGTACATGTATTCAGTATGCAGTATGTTCGTATTTTGGTATGTCGAGACAGACGAGGAGAATTGGAAATGGCTAAGTATAGCCTGATTAGCGCGCGCTAATGTTCAAGTATAGCGCACGCTATCGTTCATGGTTAGCGCACGCTAGAGGCAGAATGTAGCGCACGCTAAATGCAGTCAGATCGGAAGGAATATGCGTGTGGACCCGGCTGCTTTCGGCGCACGTTCTAGTAAGTCAACGGTTGTTGTCCTGAAGTATTAGCGCACACTAAAGCATGAGGCTTAACGCACGCTAATTGTAGATAGGTCAAAGGGAATCTTATCCTTGTCAGATCGGCATGTGGGGGCACATGCGGTAGGTAGACTGTAGCAAGTCAACTGATGTTAGCGCACGCTAAATGCAAGGACTTGCGTACGCTAGACAGTATAAGTGACGTACGCTAATACATGGGCATTACGTACGTAAGCACATGTACGAGGCAAGACCGTGGCCTCTGGGCTGCGATAGCGCACGCTAACAAAGTCAGTTAGCGCACGCCAGGGCAATAATGCACGCTATTTTATGAGAGTAGCGCGCGCTAGTAATGTTTATTATATAAGGGGACATACGGGTTTTGAGATGAATTTAGTCCATTCTTTCTCCTTCAGTCGATAGAGAGAGATTTGGGAGGATCTTGAGGTTCCCATACTCGGTGAGGTGGTGATTTTTAACAAGATTAAGATAGAGAGCATGGATTCAAGCCTTGTTCTTCAAGTTATTCATGATTCTTGGAATGGAGTTCAAGTGTTCTTCTTCTTGGTTCATCTAAATCCAGGTAATATTCGTATCCCTTGTTAGTTGTTCATTTTTAAGGATGATTACATGTGAGGAACATGTTGGATAATCATGTGACGATATTATATGAGATTTTATGGGATTATGATAAGAGTTTTCGAATGTTATTTAAGATTCTTCATGTTAATGGTGATTCGTTTAAATTGATGAGGTTGAATCATGGATTTCTGAATCATGATAATTACAGTGGTTGATTTAGATGAGTTAAATCATGATATGAGGTTGTATTCAGTATGTATGAGATGATCCTTGTTATCGGGTTGGTTTGATTATGTGATTTGCATGATGAATAAAATGATAAACATTATGACATGTACCTCGGATTATGTTGTTTTGAACGTGATGTCGGATATTTCATGTTCTTGAAGAGCTCTGAAATTATAGGATATGATGATTATGTATAGAAGGTGTTGGTGTTTTGGATATGAATATGGGATATTCGTATCTAGAGCCAAGTTATGTGTTTTGATATAATATTCGTATAAGAATACGAATATGATTTCGAGTATAATGATGAGTTTGGATCTGGAAGGTTGTGTTTGATCTTGGAGTATGGTTTTCATTACATTCATATTCGTAGCCGCAAAGTGTTAGTCAATTCTGGAATGCATGCATCTGTGTAGCATTAGCGCACGCTAAGCATACTGGCTAGCGCACGCTATCGGGAACAACTTAGCGCACGCTACGTTATGCGTTTAACGCGCGCTAAGTAGGCAGACAGTATAGTATTTTAGTGTTGAGATTATGAACTCGTGATGGTTTGAATTGGATTGTTTAAGACCGTGTTTAATCGAGATATTGTGGAATTGTTGGGTTTATTGATCGGTTATTGATTGATAATTGTGATTTATCGGATTTCGGCTTCTATTGTTAATATGAGTTCGTAATTGCTTGAGTTGTATTGTTCGGTTTTGGAAATGATCGAGGTATTGTTGAGCCGTTGAGTTTGATTGGTTGGTTATACTGGTTATTGATTATTATCGGATGTGTTGTCATTTAATTATTGCATTAGGTCGCGATAATTGAGCGTTGATTATGGCCGTTGTGTTGCGGTCAAGGTTGGAGAGTTCGTAGGTTGCTTTTGGTCGGGGTTGAGGAGCTCGGGGACGAAGGCAATGGATTCTGGTAACAGTTTCGTGGTATCGGTATCGAGGCAAGTTATACTTGTTCAGTTTATAATATTTGATGAATGGTTTCGCTTTCATTTCATTTATAATTCATATAGCAATGATATTATAGATGTAAACTGTCGGGATGACGATTCGTTTATCATGCTGTGGTTTGGGACAAATCATAATGTATATGGTTTAATTAAGTTTGATTGAGGACAGAGCTGTGAGTTATCTTGGATATATGATATGGAATGTCGGCTAACGAGGATAGTTATCGTGATGACATAAGTATCGGGATAAAGATTTATTGGTATTGAATGGATGGTACCTTACTTGAAATTATTCGTATAACTGTGTATTCATTCAGGAATGTTGTTCGTGGAAAGAATATTGTCTTCGACTTTGAGGTAATTCCAGTATTGTTCAGTTATGAGAATAATTGTTTTGAGGAATTATTGTATATGTTCTATGTTGATTCGTATTGATTATTTCGTTAAGGGATGATGATCCCAGGGCTGATTGTATTGAGATCTTTGATCGTGTTGATCATTTGTCGGGGATGATGATCCCAGGATTGTTGTTTTGGATATTGATTAGTCGTGTCGACTTTTCATTGCCGGTCTGTTGTTGTTCACTTCGATGAGTCTTGTGATCCTTATTGGATATGTAATTCTTGAGTTTCGTTGTCATGTTGCATCGTGACATATCTGGAGTCATATATGCGTGCCGATTGGTTATTGTGTAGGATTTTTAGTCGGGCACATGATGGTTATGCGTGGATATTTCCGCATTGAACCGTGCACACGAGACGTAGTTCGTGAGGCTAATTAGGTACAAGATCACACGTGTATTTGATCGATACCCAGGGTGGCTTGTGCACGGACACATTTCCGGATCGGGCGTACTGTGACGTCCATCTTTTGAGCCATATTGTTGGGTCGTTCATAGTCCATGTATGATTGGATATGTTCGACGGTTTGCGACTGGTTGTTCATACGCCCGAGGGGTATGTTCGACAGTCAGAGTTATTTCTTGAGATCCATTATTGTTGATCATTTGGAGTCTACCTTGTTGAGGGTATTCTCGGTTATTGTTGGTCCTTTGTTGATCATTTGGAGTCTACCTTGTTGAGGGTATTCTCGGTTATCGTTGGTCCTTTGTTGATCATTTGGAGTCTACCTTGTTGAGGGTATTCTCGGTTATTGTTGATCCTTTGTCAATCGTATTGGAATTCATCATGTTGATGATAATTTCGGCTGTACTTTGACCTTGGGTTAGTCGTATTGGAGCTCATCATATCGACGATATTCTCGATTGAGTTATTGGTTGATCATTGTTATTGATCGTATGAGTATTCGGATTATACGCCGATGTTTCAGGATTTGTTATCATTATCATGTGGTAGTTGATCTACAGATATGTTGTGTATTACTGGTTTATCCAGGTTGAGATTTGATTGTGTAATCCGACGGAAAGGAGTTGGCACAGATCTGATTATTTCCACACTTATGACTTATGATGATGTTTTGAGGATTATCGGTATTTTTTGTTGAAATTCAACACAGATAATTGTTGTTAAATTCATTTCGTCATTCGAGGATGCGAAATGTGGATTATGGTAAGGATTGGACTGTTATGGATTGGTAAGGTTATAACGGTAAGATTACGTTGGTAGTATTCTTACAGTATTATTACATTGGTATGTAATTATTTATGATGATGTGATCGGTATCATTATTGAGTATTGTGGCTGACCACGTCGTGGACTTTATTTTTAGGTATTCGTAGATCGAGCTAGTAGCGGTCGTGAAGGGATGAGCTTCCCGATGTGATCTTTGGCGGTGGTATGTTTTGGAGTATCGAGTATTTCTTTTAAGTTATTCATTTCATTGCAAATGTGTATTTTGAAGCGCATTTATCCATTGTGTGTATATTTCAAAATGACTTTTCGGTATTTTTATCCGCTGCGTGTGTGTATTTCAAAATGGCCTTTTTGGCATTTTACGAACTTGGGTTATTTTTGTCAAACTCTTTTTCCCAAATTATTTTATCGATACGTTTAAGGGGTGGCTTAACGTACACTTTGGTATCGGTTGGCATTTCGCCTTGTATTTTCAAATGGTATTCTATGACGGTATTTAATTTTGTTTTTGAAAATATTTGAGTATTTGCAAAATATTACCGTCATTAGCATTTTGGCGTTTTTGAATTGGTTTTGTAAACGGTTTTTAGCACAGTGGGTTCCGGCGCGGGACCCACGACGCTGTAATATCCCGGATGGTTTTGGGGGTGTTACAACATATATCACGCAATTTCAGTTATATTAAAATACAACAGCCGTGAAAGAAGTTCCCGAGAGGTTTACAATGTTTAAAGTACAACTCAAGTCTTTGAAAATAATATATCAACTCGAGAGTTTTAGAAAGCAGCGAGAAAGTCTTTTGGGACTTCAAGTTCAAGATTATAAAACATTTTTCGAAAACAATAGGGTCTCGACTCAAATCTCGTTCATGTAACAAACATTTTATAAATAGGAATTCTTTATGGACCTCAAGTCCTTAGTTGAAAAACCATTTCAAGACAAATGGGTCTCGGCCCAAAGTCATTATCTGCAAAACAATCTTTACATAACCGTTGGGATCTCTATCCAAAATCTCTTCAAACCACAGTACGCGAAAACAATAGCAAGGTCTGTTTTCCAACACCAAAACCTCACAAACAAGCAACTAAACACATACGACGCATTTTAGTGTCATTCTAGCCAAGTACTAAAATCCTATATATAATGTATCTCAACATCAAGAACAAAAACATTGTGATATTCCAGACATATCGCAGTTAAAAAAAATCGCCTAGGACCGGGGCTAAACCACTGGTCCCATCCGAGGCCTCTATGGACCCTCCCGGACAAGCCATAATTAGAAATCAAAATCACACACATGCATCGCCTAGGACCGGGGCTAAACCACTGGTCTCATCCGAGGCCTCTATGACCCTCCCGAACTGGCTATCCAACAAGCTCGTAAATTAGGAGCGAAATCACAGATTCTCCCGAGGCCCCATCGGACCCTCCGGAGTGAGCAAATCACACACATTTACATTTGAAAAATGCATTGTCTCAATCGTTAGTCACAATATATATAGCCAAGGCACTTACTAGAAATGGCCACTTACCCGACAAATAACTACGATCGACACAGCTTAACAACAACCTAACAATTCTAGACGCATCGCTACACATCAACAGGTATAACAACCGATCAACCATTCCTACCAATCCAACTCCATAACACCCAACTCCATCCACACAACTCAGTGATCACCAAAACCTCACAACACACGTCTAAGTGTATTATCTAACCGACATCACTTCTCTACTGACATGCCTCTACGACAAGAAACAAGGCAACTCTAACTTAACATAACCTCTATAACGGCCTATATCATGCAAGATCAACAAAAGTGAATAACCAACACAAATTCATTATACAAACTCAATTCACACAATATAAATCATATAGACAAAAATACTTGCCTCGATAATTGATGCCAAAATCTCCGACAAAGACGGCTCACTCAATCGATCTATTGAAATCCCAACCCTTACTATAAATACATAATAGACAATTTAATATAAGGTCCAATTCAATATCTTATAGTTACAAGGTAATTAATCAGTTAATATATTACCTCAATTGTGCTTCTTAATTAATTGATCGGATCCAATGACAAACAAAAATCGATCCGAATCCATATCTCGATTTAATTAATGATGGGAATTAAAACTCCTTGAACGATTGCTCTGAACACGAACTCATTCTATAGGTCTAATATACGAATTTGCTCGTAGACTAATTTATCAAGACTTTCATCTACGTCTACATCATTCTTCTCGTCCACAATTTCAATACAAACACCTCCGGACTACCTTATAGAGAGAGAGAGATACACATGCATAGATATACACATATATATACACACACACGTACAATATATATATATATATACACACACACAAAACACATATTACACACACAAACACACACTGCATATACACACAAGCCAACCAGAAACCCAACTACCACCGTCGCCTCCTACATCCCCGGAACCAGGATCGCCGACAATCAAACCCACCGGACCTCGTCATACATCAAGCCTGACCGTCGGAAACTTGAGCCCACACCATAAAATTCACCTTGCCGCCAGAAAATATGTCCGACAGCTCCACCGCCGCACTCCATCCGCCTCACCGGTCGGAATCGAGCTACAGTCCAGACTCCTTAACCATGGCATCGGTCGCTGAATCCGGGCATCCATCCTCCCCGCACCGATCGAAACTCCATCCAGAGCCGCCACAAACGCGACATCCACCTTCGTTCATCAGCTCTGACGACCCTCGTCCGTCTATGGTTCATCCACTCGCATCCCGTCGGTATCCGGTACTCCAGTGGTCGGTCGTTGCTGAAGAAGAAGAGGGAGAATATTGATGGTGGTGGTTGACACGTGGGGGTTAGGTGAGGGAAAAGAAGTGAAGTGGAAGGAAAAGAAATAAAAGAAAATTGGGGAGAGAAGAGAAAGCCGTGGGTGGTGGTCGGGAAAAAATAAAGGTCCAATAATATGTATATATAATATTGGATAGTTGGGTATTTGAGCCAGCAAGGTTGATTATAAATTATCCGATTAAAAATAGATCAATCTCAGATTTATTATTCAGTCCATTGGTTCAATTATTCGATGAATTCATATTGCGTCCGATAACACCAATAATTCACCAATAATCTACTCTAATATCCCTAGAGTCCGCTCGACTTAATTAGTCAGCTAATAAAATAAAATAAAGAACTTTATATCGCCAAAATTAATTTAAATTTACTGGAAATTACACTAGCAGACTCTCTCTTCAGAAAGTATTGAGCAATTCACACCTTACGTGCCTCTAGGCAATTCACTTCCACAAAAACCTTGTTCATCTCATTAATCCAGCTTTCCTAGCCAGTTGGGTCCGTAGAGCCAATGAACTTGGGATGGCGCATTCAGGTCACATCTTGTAACCATTTTTCCGACCTGGTATCCGCTGCAGGAGGTAAGTTGTTGTTTTGAACTTCCTGGCTTAAGAGAACCATTTGGTTCGCCACTTGTTGCAATGTGGTTGCAACACCTACATCCACATTATTCCCTGTGGTATTCCCTTGATTGGGCGATTAGTCTTGATGACCATCGGTACTGGGATGAACTAAATTCGACAAAGTAGGAGTAGTCGAACCAGCATCAGAACTGAAGGACATGGCCGTCCCACCAGCTACACCACGCCCTCGACCGCATCCGCGTCCTCTACCGGCCAACATTTCAAAGAATGGAAATGGGAAAAATACATAAGTATAATTCAGAATATAACTGTCATAATGACCGGTTCCCCATGTTACCAAGTAGAAAGACAAGACAATAAAGACAATAAGAAAGATAAGAGAACTTACGAGTACCAATTGTACCATGATGGCAGCGGAATGATACTGTGTTCACAAAATGATGCGACTAGACCCACAAGACCAACAACCTAGGTATCCATAAACCTAAGCTCCGATACCATAATATGTAACACCTCCAAGACATTCGGGGAATGCCACAGCACCGTGAATCCCTACCTGGGATCCACAAGGCTAAGTTCGTACATAACATACTCCAACCTTCAGTATTATAACAATAATATACAAACATTGATCAACCATTCAGATCAACCGATGAAAACTTCAACGACCATACATAATAATTCAAGAAACAACAAAACTAACATAAAGAATTAGAAAGAAGAACTCATATAGTACTCGAGTACCAACTAACAATTTATGACAAAATAATCCCAAAAGACAAGACTCGAAGAAGATAACATATTTCATCACAGTATCACGCCTGACCATCATCGTCGTACTGCCCTGATGCTAGGGGTGGGCATGGGACGGGATGGGTCGGGATTGGGCGAATCCTGTCCCGTCCCGAACATAAATTACCGGGTCCGGGACGGGACGAGATGGGATTGCGTATTTTGAAATTCATCCCGCACGTCCCGATCCCATTCGGGTTCGGGTCGGGACCGGGACGGGATGGGATATCCCGCACATTTATTTACCTTGACAGAAATTGTGAAAAAACGAATGAGACATCTATAAATTTTGGAATTATCAATTGAATGAGGTAGAAATTTAAAAAAAAATCCTAACAAGTGACTCCCAATATCCATTAGAAACTTAAAAAACACACAGTACAAAATAGATAGTAACGTAAACACGCATAAATGACAATAGATCAATAATCCAACTGCATATATAGTGCATATTACATCAACATCAACACGTAAAGATAAAATTCAAATTGAAAGTGCAGAAAACATCAACTTAAAACTGAAAACTACTACTGAAACTTTGATGTTTCATACATCATACATCAATTTAGGATTTACATGATTAAATGATATATAAAAAATTGATTATATTGAATATTACGGGATGGAACGGGATTGATCGGGATGGTCCCGATCCCATCTCGTCCCATTTGAATAGTAACAGAGCGGGACGGGATGGGATTGCCATTTTAAGAAACTATCTCGTCCCGTCCCGCGAGTTTTCGGGACGGGATCAGAACGGGATCGGGATTTCGGGTTCAAGTGCCCAGCCCTACCCGATGCTCGCTCGCTCGAATTATCATACATGAAATGTCTTTTTCCGAATGGGGTTTGTCGTGGAATAGCTAGTGCAAGTAATATAAATAAACCCTCATATATTACACATTAAAGTACACGCATTAGTTTTTTCAAAAGCCAAGATAATGATTTCGAGAAATGTAATATCCAAAATATGCCACAATAGTATAAATCCTCATGATTAACCATGGACCCAACCTTGCGTGGATCCCTCTGAGGCCTCATCGGACCCTCTCGGAGTGAACGTATACACTCTCACACTCATATGCAGCACTTTTCATGTTTAAGAATGTAAGCTTCATAAGAATCAATTGCCTTTGAGACATAATGGAATGTTTCGAGACAGTATACGACCACAATTGAAGGAACTCGATGACTCCGAACTTAAACGATCCGTGAAACAACTATCAACAACCATACGACTGAAATTGAAACTGAAATACTCCCGAAAACCCCTCCTACGAATCATGTAATCCATCAATATAACACATGGAGGGCGGATCACAACTAAACCCTCTCAATTTCACAAAAATTCAGAAACTACACCATAATTTCATAGGGAAAATATTTATTGGGGATAGATGAATCATACACATCATGATCCTATGAGTAATTCGGAAAGAAATGGAGGATAATAGCAAAAAAAACCCAAATCCTGAAATTTAGGGTTTTAAGAAAGATTAGCTCGATCCGAAGGAGAAAGAAGGTCGAATGATGATTTTAAATCACGTTAGGAACTCAGAGATGAAGTTGGATGATGATATCCAAGTTGGAAATAAAACGCAGCGGACACGAAGTTGGTAAAGATTTGATTAAAGCGTTTTACGAATCCACGAGCACAAAAACTATTTAGGCATGCTAATTAATTAACTACTAAGATTAATAAGTAATTTAAATAATATTTATTATTATTAAATAAATATGTTGGTAAATTAAATATCCTAATCTAGATCAAAGATCAATGGATATTATCTTTTGAGGCGTAGTGGATGCTTGCTCCTCGATCTTCTTGTATTTCTACCTTTAGATCTTCTAGAGTATGATCCGCCTTAATCCGGACGTTTTGTGGGCAACGAGATACCGAATCTTTATAGGACTAAAGTGGATTGGCCGAACCAGGTTCCTCACAACTCTCCATTTTCTTTTCTTTAAGTAATTCGATTTGCAACAAGAATTAAAGTGTTATCTCAATTGTGGAATCAAAGACACAAGTCAAGATCCATAATTAAATGCTAAAAAATCGAAACCCTTGTGATGGATATGTGATGCCGCGGCCAACCCTCCCTTTATATCCTATTTATAGACTTCGGACAACTCTAGGTATCTTAAGGAGAATTAGGGCTAGGACTCCTAGTGCAAGCCAACTTTTCATATTAATCCATTTCCTATTATGGTTGAGTTTACTTATATCAATCAAGTCCACTAAAAAATTAATATTGCACTTCCAACCCAAATTTCAATTTACGAAACCGGGCTCCTTATTTAAATATATTATTTCCCATTTTTAAGATATCGAATGTCCATTCATTAATTTTAAGCTACTAACAACTTTAATTAATTAATATCTTATCCAAGAGTAGTACCACTCGAACCTTATTATTATATCGAAATTAAATCCACCTGTATGGCTTAATATAATAATCATTATCGTGCTCCTCAAGGGGACATCATCAATCCGCACGAGTCGGGACACGATTTCTAGTTATAATAATAATTATCATATAAATAAATATTATCGCTCAAGATACGAAGCTTATTGAGTCAATACCTTTGACTCTCACTCATGGTAAATCAAAGCAATAAATATTATAAATATATAATTAAATATTATATACTTAGAATTAAGAAATAATAATTATCTGAGATTTACGTACTTCTTACAGTCAAAACAGAAGACACTATCTCACTTCGATCCAGTTCAACGTATGTAAATATGCTAATGCATGCTAATAGTCAAGACCAACTAATCTCAAGCATACACTACAACCTTTCACACAATTTATCTAATAATTATATAGGTTGTGAACTATTTTATCATTTTATAAGGCACCGATAATGTGATCTTCCGTGTGGTACCAACAGACCACGTTATTTACAATATAAAATAATTAGACATTTCATTTGCATAACCATAACGTGAATAAATATGCAAAACATGTGATCAAATGTAATTAATATTCTCATAGGTAGTTACAGGGAAATAAGGTAATACAAGCATAAAGTATGCTTTGCAGTATACAACCCTAACAATCTCCCACTTATACTCAAAGCATGCTTTTAAGTATACTACTCTATTACATAGTCGCTCATTTCTCCCACTTATACTCAAAGCAATGCTGCCATACACCGTAATCCCATTCCTTCCACATGCCTTTCAAAAACTTTTGAGGGTAGGCCTTTCATGAGAGGATCAACAAGATTATCTTCCGATGAAACCCTGGCTACAACTACGTTTCCTTCCTTTACGAAGTGTCATATGAAGTGGTACTGGTGGTTGATATGATTACTTGCCTTGTGGGCTCGTGGTTCCCTCGATTTTGCGACTGCACCGGTATTATCACAAAAATGTGTAATACTCTTTGGCAAATTGGGAATCACATCTAAGTCCTGCAGGAAGTACTTGAGCCATACCGCCTCTTTGGCTGCCTCAGAGGCTGCCACGTACTCGGCTTCCATGGTATAGTATGAGATGCATTTCTTCTTCACACTCCTCCAACTAATGGCTCCACCGCCCAGACTAAACACATAACCCGAAGTATACTAGGACTTTTCTTTGCCTGATGAAAAATTTGAGTCGGTATAAGCCCTTTGGACACGAGTCATCGATTGATATACTAGCATATACTCCCTAGTCCTTCTCAGGTACTTGAGTATGTGCTTGACAGCAATCCAGTGTCCTGGTCTTGAGTTCGACTGATATCTAGCAGCCATGCCTACGACATGACAAATATCTGGTCTAGTGCAAAACATAGCATACATGAGGTTTCCCACAGCTAACGCATAAGGGATCAGCTTCATGTCATATATCTCCTTTTGTGTCTTGGGACACATATCCTTAGATAGTTGAATTCCTGTCTGTAAGGTATAAAACCTTTCTTGGAATTATCCATGTTAAACCGCTTTAGCACTATATCGATATAGTTAGCCTGGGATAAGCAAAATATCCTTTTCTTCCGATCAGGAAAGATCCTGATCCCAAGAATGTGCCCTACTTCTCCCAAATACTTCACATTGAGCTACCATACATGTACGTCCGACAGCTCCTTCACTTTGTTTCCAATCAGAAAGATATCATCTACGTACAGTACAAGAAACACCAACATATTTCCTTCACATTTCTTATACACATAACCCTCATTCAGACATTGGACGAATCCATATGACTGGATAAACTCGTCAAATCAAGTGTTCCAAGATCTAGATGCTTGCTTAAGTCCATAAATAGATCTCTTAAGCTTGCACAATAAGTGCTCTTCTCCTTCAGCAATGAATCCCTCTGGTTCGCGCATGTAGATTTCGTTGTCTAGACTTCCATTCAAGAATGCAGTCTTGACATCTATTTGCCAAATCTGCAGATCAAATACGTAGCTATAGCTAAAAATATCTGGATTGACTTAAGCATGGCTACCTGCGAAAAGGTTTCATCATAATCGATACCCTCTTTCTGAATGTAACCTTTCGCAACAAGCCTTGATCTGAAGGTTTCAACCTTCCCGTCACCTCTTTTCTTTTGCTTGTAGACCCACTTACTCCCAATGGCTTATACCCCCTCAGGTAGTTCTACTAGCTCCCACACTTGATTGGAATCCATAGATCCAATTTCTGATTCTATTGCTACTTGCCAGGAGTCATCATCTTTATCTTGGATTGCCTCATTTTAAGTCCAGGTATCTGATTAGTCTTCCCCTGGGATTGCGTCTAAAGACTGTCCCATGCCTATGAATCATTCCGGTTGACGAACAACCCTCCCACTACGATGAGGCAAATCCTGAGTTGGTGTAAAAGTCTCAAAATTGATACGTGGTGCAGTGTTAGTTGGCGGTTGTATGATTGGTCCCCCCTCAACTCTTCCAGGATTATTTCGCTCATGGGCTTGTGACTAATCATATAATTCTCTTCCATGAATCGAGCATTGGTGCTAACAATGACCTTCTGATCCTGGAGACTATGGAACAAGCCACCCTTCATTCTCTTATGATATTATACAAACACTCGTACTTCTGTACGAGATGCCAACTTATCTGCTTCCTTATTCAGCACTTGTGCTGGAGTACCCCAAATCCGAACATGTCCTAGACTGGGCTTTCTCTGTAATACCCCCAATCCGCTCAGGGATATTACACGCCGTAGACCCTTTCCTCAAGGATCTACCAGGCTGGTAACAACATAGAACAACTCGACAATGACTTTAAGGCTAAAAAGACTCAGTAGGCCGATTTGGCCTTTCAATAAATACATACAACTCATGCCCACGCAGGGGTCAAAATACAACCACACCCGTACAACGGGAAAAATATAGCAGCGGAAAATAAAGTACAACTGAACCAATGAACAATGTACGGTTCCTCATGTGATTAGTATCGATCATCTTTTATCATCCTTCGTGCCGACCCTGTGTTATGCTCCAAAACCTAAATGCAAAAATAAACATCCACCCCCCGAATACTCGGGGGTTAGCAAAACTCCACTATTTTGCTAGTGCAAGAACAAAGTGCAAATACGAGCCATACAATTCACATTCCACGAATAACAATAACCAGGAAATCCTCAAAGATTCAAACGTAACGAAAAGTACTTCCCGAGGCATGAGTTTGGGTAAAACACTTCAATACCGAAAGATCACAAATCAAGGGAAAACAATTTATAAAACCATTTAAAGTACCATCGAGAGTTTTAATAGAAAACAATTTAGGATTATGAAATCCTCCTCATTCCAAAATCAACAGGATCCTCGACCAATAGGCGGAAAGCAATTCGCAAGAAAACCATTCAATCAACACAAGCGAGTCTTCACAAATATTTCCCACGGGGTTCTCGACCCAATCCAAATAATATCAACATGAGATCACACATATCAACATCACACGGGGTCCTCGACCCAAAACACAAAATGTCAACACATTATAATCAAGTACACAGCCTTTCGTCCGCCCAAAAACTGCTCAAGACCCCTGATTAATTAACCCTCGGAGATCTCGTCAAATGTCCTTGGTTAATTAACCCTGATACCAACATTTTAAAACAAGTTGAAACACACTTTCAGAAAACATGAATCACGGTCTATATCGAGACCAGCATTTGAAAAGAGTTGAAAGAATTTGAAATACGATAATCGTTCGGTAACGGGGTCTTAGCTAAACACTCAAATATCCGTTACCAATAAGCCTGCCAGGCGCCTCCACTGAAACGCCTGTGCACCGGCGTTCACTCCACATGTCTGCTGCACATTGTCCGTGTCACCGCGACGACGTCACTCCCACAAGAGCCGCCCCTTGCACGCACATCAGGTAAACACCGGCGTTCACCAACCATATGGAGCCGCACATTGCAGCGTACACCAGGCCGGAGATCGCACGCCCCGCCCTCAGAGGCTCCCGGATATGACGTCTCTCACAACAAGTATTCACATTGTCACAAACATAAAGTACACAGTGATCGTCGCAACAATTATCAAATCAATACACCAATTCACATAATTCATCCGCCAGTCCACGACCACACGAATAAATAACAACACGCATGTCAACCATAACGCAACGAAAAGAAGCAATATACGTACACACGCATTATCAAGCGCAACATCAACACCAAATATATCCAAAGGATTCACGTAGTCACTTACAACCCACACAATTTACAAAACACACGCGTTTTGAAAGTGAGCCTTTAACGAGGCTAGCCGAATCTTTTGAAAACTCATTTCAAACAAATAAAAAAACACACCAAGATGATCACCAATTATCATATCCACAAAACAAGAATAGTATGGACAAGGTACTTGCCTTGAACAACCACAACGCGGAGAATCGACCGAAGTAGGTTGGCACAAACCGACTACGAACCCGCCGACTCCACCGAACGCCAACTCGCGATAATAAACTACGGAGGACAATAACAACAATGAAAATGAATTCCATAGCATGACTCAAAGCAGTTGAATTCAAAGAACGAACGACGAATGTTCAAGTGTTTTCCCCAAAACGGCCAAGAACACGATTCGTCCCGATAAAACACGAAAACGAAATTCCAAGTTGAAATATGGATATACAATCCATAGAATATGTTTAAAAACATCATTTAACCACAATCGATCCATCAAAAATGGATGGAAAACGAGATCGAGAACAAATTCCCCAAAAAGTCGATTCGAAGGAAATCAAGAAATATACTTCGATTCGATGAAGAACAATGGATTAAATGATGTTAAACACAAGAATACTACCAAGATTAATCATACCCATCATGAATTAATCAACACGACGGAACGAATCGGACAAAAATGCAAAAACCCCCAAATTCACGAAATTAGGGTTCTAAGGAAGATTACCTTGATTCGCTGGATCAAAGGATGATAACGGATGATTGATTGATGTTATGAACTCAAGAACTTCATGAATTTGTTGTTAAACAACATGGCTTCGTCACCTCCGAAGCTCCAGCCGCGGATCGAAAAGAAAGGAAATGAAAAATGAGTGAAAATGAGGCTGCTCTGCCACATTTATACTGGGCTGGACTAGCGTGCGCTAGGTTGCCGAGCTAGCGCGCGCTATCGGCCCAGGCCGCAATCCGGTGACCTCCTGGACTAGACTACTCGGCCAGGTAGCATGCGCAGCCTTCCGGCCGTAGCGTGCGCTACTTGCCGGCCGTAGCGTACGTAGTGTCCGGCAGTAGCGTGCGCTACCTGCCGAGCCTACCCGATTCCAGAACCTCAGGACTCCGTTGTCCAGACCAGATAGCGTGTGTTAGGCCGGCCGATCGCGTCGCTACACCTGCCGGTTAGCGCGCGCAACCTTCGGTCATAGCGTGCGCTCGCCGGTTCTGCCGCACCCGTCCGGCCGGTGCCCGCAATCGCCCGGCGATCCATAGCCGTCCGGCGGTGCTCGAACACGAGGCTCGGCGACTCAATTTCAGCGCGCGGAGCGAACACGGCGAAAAGTTCGCGGGCGACATCAACGACTCGAAATGAAAACATAATGCAATAATTAATTATACGCGACCAAGAAGCGGGTCGAGACAACAATTACGAATACGGATACCCATAACTTTGGGTAAATTAAAAAATGGCCCAAAATGCCGAAAATCACGATCGTGATCGAATAACCAAACCGAAGTTCACAACACGTCTAACAAAGTTAATCGGACTTACGGGAAACTCAAGCAATGATTTGAGCGAGATTCGCAAGAATCGAACTCAAGTGCGGAAAAGTCGCTAAAAGCACGGAACTCAACAAAAGCGACACGAAGCGAACTCGGATGTCAAAAGTGTAAAATTAATCATTCCCGAGAATGGCGAAGCGGTCAAGAGCGAGTCGTCAAAGCGGACTTCCGCCGAAAAAAGAAATTAGGAAATCAAAATTACGGGTTTTACATTCTACCCTCCTTAAAAGAAGTTTCGTCCGAAACTTAAAATAAGTAGGGAGAAGCAATATCCTCTGCCGGTAAAATTCGGCGAGATACGCAAAACCAAAAACTCGCGCCCGACGGCGACAAGAAACGCAAAGAGACATACGGCGTGGAAACACGCTCCACGGCGACCAACACAACGTCGCCGTTAGGGATATAATAAAACCAACAAATGACAAGCGTCATCAAGCGGATAATATAGTCAAGTCAATTATCCGAACAATCACAAAACACAACGACGAAAATCAATCAGTTGGCCAGGCCCAACGGTACATCAATCAAAAGCGAGCCGATCGGCCGAACAAATACGAATTCCATCGCCCAAGGGTTGGAAGATCGAAACGAGACTAATTTCCCGAACTTAAGGGAATTACGAAGGATCTGAACGCTCAACAATCACTAAACGAGAACAAAAACCGAACAAACAAACGATCGAGACAACAAAGAATCGAGCAATCATGTCCGAAACACGAAGGATAATAAAATTCAAACAACAACTCTCAGGATGATCTGGTGAGGACAACAAGACATGCATTCCCATAAGATCCACAGGAAAGGGAATAGCGATTGAAAAGTCACAACGACAAACGAGTTATTCCGAAACAATATCACACTCGTTCGATCAACAAAAGCAAGGGATAAGGAAAGTTCAGAAAATGTCAACGAACATAAACGAGTCGATAGAGTCGAAAATACAGAAATTCAAAATCCGATCCACGTCGAATAGAAGAGTTAATAGAACCAAATGATGTCACTTCCAAACAAGGTTCACAAGAATCGAACCGAACTCGAAAAAGTCACATCGATAACTAGATCGACCCACAACAAGATCACAGCTCATTCGGACGATGAAACCGAAATACAGAACAAGTTCATAAAGTATCAACGAACATGAGCGAATCGATAGACCGGAGAAAGAGAAAATACAGAAGTCAAAATAGTACGGGTATTACCTCCGACCTCGTCCACGAAATTCACAAAAACGGGAGCAAGGTAACAAGACATTAAACAACCGACACATAACGGAACCATCACCGATGCACACGGTCATACCATACCAAGCTCTAACAGCTCGCACATGCGCGATAATGCATAAATCACTACGAGGCGACAATATTCAATACCAACATCCCACCTCTCACAGAGGGCTAACACAACAAATGTGTGGAAATCGACTCAACACTCACACCGCCAATTCAATCATACTCGGGAGCAAACATCAAAATGACAATGCGAACATCATACATACATACCCAACCCTCAAACGGGAATGGATAGGTTTTAAAAACGAAAACCTCATTTTGAAAATAATTTAGAAGAATACCGGTTGATCTTGAGTATCACCTTTCAAAAGGTACAAACGTGAAACATCGTTATCGAGACTTTGGAGAACCATTTCGCATTTGATAAAAATAAGGACACTTTCTCTTAATGAAAACTTTCAGAATATTCGACCCTCGGGTCTAAATAAAAGTGTTTCTAAAACATTGAAAATATCTCAAAACATTTTGGTCCTCGAGGTAGAAGAATTTGGAAATATATTGTGGCACCTTGGAAGTACCACGAGAAAACGATTCATTTTAAAAGTACGTCTCGAAATTTATTTTCTAAGATACTCAAGGTTTTCAAAAATAATTCAATGGGCTAGGATGCCCAAAAATGCTCATGTAACAATATTCGTTTAAACATATTATAATATACGCATCAAATCGTACAAAATCAAGACAATACATGTCTTTTACCGGGAAGATAAACAGTCAATTATCACAGTCAAAAAGACATAAATAATGACAACACTCCTCATACAAACGAAATAAGAGAATCACACGAACGCATCACGAAACCAAGAATCTACATGAAGGTTCCATCACTTAACACAAAATCAAACAAATAGCTCGTGTCACACGAGGCACAATACCAAGAAGGGAGACTTACATCCACAGGTCGCACGAAGATGATGATTGCCCCACGATACTAATCACGACCAACAAACTCGGGCAGACAGCGTCGCGACACGACTCGATCGAGATAAAATCCGGCGAAACAAGACTCAAACAAGGCGACTTGAACCGGCTAAGTTTCCTCAACCTAAGCTCCGATACCATTTATGTAACACCCCCAATCCACTCAGGGATATTACACGCCATAGACCCTTTCCTCAAGGATCTACCAGGCTGGTAACAATATAGAATAACTCGACAATGCCTTTAAGGCTAAAAAGACTCAGTAGGCCGATTTGACCTTTCAATAAATACATACAACTCATGCCCACGCGTCAAAATCTGACCACACCCGTACAACGGGAAAAATATAGCAGCTGAAAATAAAGTACAACTGAACCAATGAACAATGTACGGTTCCTCATGTGATTAGTATCGATCATCTTTCATCATCCTTCGTGCCGACCCTGTGTTATGCTCCAAAACCTGAATGCAAAAATAGACATCCACCCCCCCAATACTCGGGGGTTAGCAAAACTCCACTGTTTTGCTAGTGCAAGAACAAAGTGCAAATACGAGCCATACAATTCACATTCCACGAATAACAATAACCAGGAAATCCTCAAAGATTCAAACGTAACGAAAAGTACTTCCCAAGGCATGAGTTTAGGTAAAACACTTCAATACCGAAAGATCACAAATCAAGGGAAAACAATTTATAAAACCGTTTAAAGTGTCATCGAGAGTTTTAATAGAAAACAATTTAGGATTATCAAATCCTCCTCATTCCAAAATCAACAGGATCCTCGACCAATAGGCGAAAAGCAATTCGCAAGAAAACCATTCAATCAACACAAGCGAGTCTTCACAAATATTTCCCACGGGGTTCTCGACCCAATCCAAATAATATCAACACGAGATCAAACATCTCAACATCACACGGGGTCCTCGACCCAAAACACAAAATGTCAAAACAGTATAATCAAGTACACAGCCTTTCTTCCGCCCAAAAACTGCTCAAGACCCCTGATTAATTAACCCTCAGAGATCTCGTCAAATGTCCTAGGTTAATTAACCCTGATACCAACATTTTAAAACAAGTTGAAACACACTTTCAGAAAACATGAATCACGGTCTATATCGAGACTAGCATTTGAAAAGAGTTGAAAGAATTTGAAATACGATAATCGTTCGGTAACGGGGTCTTAGCTAAACACTCAAATATCCGTTACCAATAAGCCTGCCAGGCGCCTCCACTGAAACGCCTGTGCACCGGCGTTCACTCCACATGTCAGCCGCACATTGTCCGTGTCACCGCGCCGGCGTCACTCCCACAAGAGCCGCCCCTTGCACGCGCATCAGGTAAACACTGGCGTTCACCAACCATATAGAGCCGCACATTGCAGCGTACACCAGGCCGGAGATCGCACGCCCCGCCCTCAGAGGCTCCCGGATATGACGTCTCTCACAACAAGTATTCACATTGTCACAAATATTAAGTACACAGTCATCGTCGCAACAATTATCAAATCAATACACCAATTCACATAATTCATCTGTCAGTCCACGACCACACGAATAAATAACAACACGCACGTCAACCATAACGCAACGGAAAGAAGCAATATACGTACACACGCATTATCAAGCGCAACATCAACACCAAATATATCCATAGGATTCACGTAGACTCTTACAACCCACACAATTTACAAAACACACGCGTTTTGAAAGTGAGCCTTTAACGAGGCTAGCCGAATCTTTTGAAAACTCATTTCAAACAAATAAACAAACACACCAAGATGATCACCAATTATCATATCCACAAAACAAGAATAGTATGGACAAGGTACTTGCCTTGAACAACCACAACGCGGAGAATCGACCGAAGTAGGTTGGCACGAACCGACTACGAACCCGCCGACTCCACCGAACGCCAACTCGCGATAATAAACTACGGAGGACAATAATAACAATGAAAATGAATTCCATAGCATGACTCAAAGCCGTTGAATTCAAAGAACGAACGACGAATGTTCAAGTGTTTTCCCCAAAACGACCAAGAACACGATTCGTCCCGACAAAACACGAAAATGGAATTCCAAGTTGAAATATGGATATAAAATCCATAGAATATGTTTAAAAACATCATTTAACCACAATCGATCCATAAAAAACGGATGGAAAACGAGATCGAGAACAAATCCCCCAATAAGTCGATTCGAAGGAAATCAAGAAATATACTTTGATTCGACGAAGAACAATGATTAAATGATGTTAAACACAAGAATACTACCAAGATTAATCATACCCATCATGAATTAATCAACAACACGGAACGAATCGGACAAAAATGCAAAAAACCCCAAATTCACGAAATTAGGGTTCTAAGGAACATTACCTTGATTCGCTGGATCAAAGGATGATAACGGATGATTGATTGATGTTATGAACTCAAGAACTTCGTGGATTTATTGTTAAACAACATGGCTTCGTCACCTCCGAAGATCCATCCACGGATAGAAAAGAAAGGAAATGAAAAATGAGTGAAAATGAGGCTGCTCTGCCACATTTATACTGGGCCGGACTAGCGTGCGCTAGGCTGCCGAGCTAGCGCGCTTCTCGGCCAGCCGCAATCGATGACCGCTGGACTAGGCGCTCGACAGGTAGCGTCGCAGCCTTCCGGCCGTAGCGTCGCTACTGCCGGCCATGCGTCGTAATGTCCGGCATGGCGTGCGCTTCTGCCGAAACTACCCGATTCGAGAACCTCGGGACTCCACTGTCCGGACCGATAGCGTCGTTAGGCGGCCGATAGCGTGCGCTACACTGCCGATTAGCGCGCGCAACCTTTCGGCCGTGGCGTGCGCTCGCCGGTTCTGCCGCACCGTCCGTAGGTGCCATAATCGTCCGGCGATCCATACCGTCGGCGGTGCTTTCGAACACGGGGCTCGGCGACTTAATTTCAGCGCCGGAGCGAACACGGCGAAAAGTTCGAGGGCGACATCAAAGACTCTAAATGAAAACATAATGCAATAATTAATTATACCACGACCAAGCGGGTCGAGACAACAATTACGGATACGGATACCCATAACTTTGGGTAAATTACGAAATGGCCCAAAGCGCGAAAATCACGATCGTGATCGAATAACCAAAGCGAAGTTTACAACACGTCTAACAAAGTTAAGCGGACTTACGGGATACTCGAAGCAATGGTTTGAGCGAGATTCGCAAGAATCGAACTCAAGTGCGGAAAAGTCGCTAAAAAGCACGGAACTCAACAAAACGACACCGAAACGAACTCGGATGTCAAAAAGTGTAGAATTAATCATTCCCAGAATGACGAAAAGCTCAAGAGCGAGTCGTCAAAACGGACTTCCGCCGAAAAAAAAGAAATTACCGGAAATCGAAATTACGGGTTTTACATTCTCCCACTCCACAGTTCTGTGGGTGTTTTTGGAACTGATTTTGAAGGCATCAGGTTTAGAATGTATGCCGCTGTTTCCAAGTGTTAGGCGTATTTTTATGCGCTTATTTATCATTAGTTTATATCCATTTTGAGCCTAAAAATGCATAAATGAGCTTTTAATGCACTATTCTTATATGTTTTGTAGGAAATTGGAGTCCGGAAGCTCGAGCAGAAAAAGCGGGCGAAAACAGCAATTTTTGGTCATAAGCCGCGGCACGAACCAAGTGAGCCACGGCACACGAAGCCAACCAACAAATGTCGAACCAACTGTACTGTGAGCCGCGGCACAAGGATGCTGAGCCGCGGCCCAGGAAGGAAAAAAGACGCCCAGGCATCTGCGCTGAACAGTGTGAGCCGCGGCACATATCAAATTAGCCGAGGCCCACGGGGCGGTTTTGATAGAAATTGCCGCGTTTCTGGGCCGTTTTGGAGCCTGTTCTCGACCTAATCACACGGACGCGTTTTGGAGGCTGAGGAGAGTTATAAATAAGCATTGAAGGTCATAATTGAGGGGATTATCATCCAGGAGATCGATAGACATCGCGGGACGAGAAGAACACATGAGGAGGAGATTTGTGTGCGACGACAAGTCCTCGGATCCCTTACGGTTTTTCTTTATTTTTCCGTATCTTAGTTTCTAGATACTGTTTGAGTAGGATTGTGATTGTAGCCGATTACATGTTGTTTGATTTATTTATTTTTATTTCAATTTACTCGTTATTCGTATTGAGTTGGATTTTTCTCATTGTTCTTAATGCTTTTTAATTGTCTGGCCAACAGTTGAATTGTTTTGAATGTCTTTATGGATTCGGGAGATGAAATTTAGGCATAGTTCTTGTGAGAATAATCATGATTTTTGTGAGATAGGGATATACTCATGGGAATTGTGAAGCCTATTTATTGTGGGAATTCTTGAACTGTTTTAGCTACTAATTATCTAATTCGAATAGGGATATATCGAGTTAATAATTCGTAGTATTTTCTATCGACCTTGGGAAAGGCTTTAGAATAATTTAGGAATTCTTGGCTTACAATCTGTTGCTACCCAAAATATTATCCGGAGATAGATATTGCTGGAATGGATGGATAGCAAACAAATGCAAGAGCACTTCCGTGAGAAAGATAAATAACACAAGATTTGCTGGGGTTGTTAGTCTCGGGCTTGAATGCTCTCGCGAGATATTATTAATACTAATATTCGGGGATACAAGTACTAATGTAAGAATACAATTACAATGCGTGTAAAGATTCTTGTTATCTTAGCTAGTGAGCGTGTAGATTGCTGGAAGAACCAGATTTGATGCTCTGTGAGTTCTTGTAACAAAGGAGATGAATAGTCGCGGCGGTGAGAGATCGACAGTCTCTCACGGCGAGTATCTAGCTGGATGCTTGGGCTCCTGGGCTTATGAATCTCTTGGAATCTGTCTAGTGGAGACTTGCTGCCTCTGCCGATCGTCTTCTGGACGAGAGATTCGGAGAGAGAAGTCCTGAGATGGATTCCGGCGAGAAGCGAGGAGCTTGATGGTATGTATGTTCTCTTGTATTTACATTGTTGGTGAAATGAATTCGAACCTTTTTCCGGTAGGAGGAGGTTCTCTATTTATAGGACTTTTGATATGTCGGGCGATCGCCTTTACTTCATTATAATAATTGGGCGATCGTCTTTTAGCAGATTGGCTTGTTCCCTTAAAGTCTGCGGGAGTTCTTGTGATCAGCTATGCAGTCGATAGGGAGCACACGCGTCTGAGGATTCTTTGTCACGGGCGGTCCCACTGACAACTTTCGGCGCGCTTGCCGGTAGGTGAGGTAGGTGACAGGCTGTGGTCAAAGGTCTTGTCTGTCAGCGGAAGATCTTGTCTGTCAGTGAAGATCTTGTCTGTCAGCGCCTTTTGTGGATCTGCACGTGGGTGCTGTTCTGAGATCCAGTCCTCGATGACTTTGACGGGCGATCATCTCTGCTCGGGGCGTAGGTCGATTGCCCTTAGCCGGTCACTAGAGTCGATCGCCAGCTGCCAAAGGGCGATCGCCTTGGGAGTCGATCGCTAGGTGCCTTACGGTGGTCTGATATCTTCGATTAGGCGAGCTAGCCATAGTTTGACTGGAGTTGACTTGGTCGCTCGGCCTTGTAGTCGATCGCCTGTCGGGATGGATAAATCTTGACACAACAATTGCCCCCCAGCTCGCTCCTACGTTGGAAACGTGGGGTGAGGTGGTTCTCTTGGCGATCGCTGAACTTTTGACGAGCGACTCTGCGTTTAAGCGAGCGCGATCGTCTTTGGTGATATATCTGAGTTCGGACGACACGGTTGGCCGCTAAGCTGCGGGAAAAAGCAATGGGCGTGAAAAGTCTCGCGCCGCGTGCGGGTTTCTATTGGAGGATACCAGCGGTCATTAATGACTCCTCGGTGTGGCGTCCTTGAAAAGGCGGCGTGCGCGAGTCTCGAGGAGTCAATTAATCGTCGTTTGAATCCGACCCACAGATTTTCCCTTATTGCAAGCGAGTCCACTGCCTTCTCCTATAAAAGGGGGTAGTCTTTGAGTCTCATACTCACGCGCACTTCTTGGAGAAAGAAGGACTGCTGAAGATTTTTGAAGATCTTAGTGCCGATCGTCGTTCGATTTCACCTTCGGGTAAGAAAAATTCTTTTCTCCTTTTACATCTCGAGAATGGCGGAACCTCATCATCACGTGGAGCGGGTACCGATTCTGTAGGGACATCGGCTGTCAGGAGAAACTTCTTAGTCTTCCACTGGAGGCAGCGGGTGAAGCTATTCGGGCGGAATCGACCTGCTGAAGTCGAGGCTTTATTGATGAGGCCGATGTTGCTAAGGAGGCGAGCTGTGAAGAAAGACGATCGCGAGATAGAGAGTGATACGCGATTAGGGCTTCTTGGGAGCGACATAGCGCTTTCGGCCGAGCCTATAAGGCCTTTCTTTGAGATAATGGATAAGTTGGCCGGACCGACTCCGAGATTCGATTTCCGGGGATACTCGGTCGCCTACCCTTATCGGCTTCCCAAGCGGTCGCGATGCGGGTTGCGCGGCGATCCTTGTGGTCGCTTGGCCAAATACGGAGTTCGGCGACCGGGAAAGATCGGCCGTCACGGAGGACAAGGTTCCATGTTCCTTGAGATGTGGACATGTTCGCGCCGGCGGAGAATGAGCGGGCGATCAGCCTCCGATGGGTATGGTCGCCGTGAATGAGGCGATTATGGAGGCCGGGCTGTGCTTCCCTCTATCCTTTCTGTCTCTCACTGTGGCCGCTTGGAATGTGGCGCCACTTGGTGACGCCGAATGCTTGGCTCCAAATTATCTGCACTCTCACCCTTTTCGGCGGTCACCGCCTATACCGCCTCCCATCGCCGTTGGAGATGAACCATTTATTCAAGGCGGCGGCTCGAAAGGGTCGGTCGGCGGTTACCACATTCGAGTCGATCTGGTCGGGTAATCCATGGAGTCCCGAATAAGATGAGAGCGTCGACGAAGTGGTTACGGGTCGCGGCAAGTGGAGGGCTTCGCGGCGACAACCCTTCGGGCGTGGAGATCCCAGCGAGTTTCGGAGAGGAATCCGGTGGGGTTTAGACTCTCCCTTCGTTCGGATGCATTTTGGGTGATCTAATTTGATTTCGGTTTTGCGAGTTATCACATTCCGGTGGTCGGAGTTGCCTTTTGACTTTCGTTATGCAGGAGCGGATAAGGAGCTTGTCGGACGACGGCCTTGATGCCAAGTTGGATCAATAAGGAGAGTCGTTGGTTGTCGGCCGGCTATTACGCTTCCCAGAGATATCTCTCGGTGCAGTATGAGTTTGCGACCTGCACTCTAAGGCGATCGCCTTACTTGAGAAAGTGTCATTTGTTGGTCGATTGTCTTAATTGCATAGGTTCACTTTCCTCGCTTCTTGGAGCCTCATGGGATCGCCATGTCGAATCCTGGAGTTCTAGGCCGTCTCCACCACAAGAGGTCGTCTCGGGCCCCACCTGTTGCGTTGCCAATAGTTCCGGAGGCGGAGCCTCGCGTGGAGCTGGTCGTGGCTGAGGAGGGAGTTCCGGAGGAGGGGCTTCGAGCGAATCGTAAAAGGCCGAGGCCGGAAGAAACTTCGGTTCCTGCCCCTGCCAATGAGGTGCCGATCGCCGCGCCTCCGATCACCGTTGTCGTTCCGGAGAATGAGCCGCCCTCTGCGGATTTCATGCGGGAGATGGCGATCGCGGACGCTGAGACTCCTCGAGGGAAACCGTATTTAGTAGGGACCCAGAGAAGGCTGAGAGGTAGATTGCGTTTTTGTGTTGAAAATTGCAGCTGCGTAGGAGTTGTATTAACTGTTGTTTTGATGCGGGATCCGTCGCGCGGATCCGTCTTGCCCGCCGATGGTCGTGGATTTCCTAGCGAGCGATCTCTCGCGATCTGCGACATTCCTCCATCGTCGGCAAAGGCATACGCTCTGCCGAAGGCTGGGCGGCCGTCTGGATGCGATCGCTCGTCGGCGATCGGGAGTTCGATGCGAGCTTTTCTCGCCATTTCTCTCAGACGGCGACCATGGTATCAGTGCTCGGGGAGTTTGAGGCGGCCCTCCACTATTCGCTGCGGGCGGATCTCGGCGGCTCGGAAAGAGAACGCCGAGTTTGGCGATAAGATCGTGGCGATGGAGAAGGACTCTCTGGAGGCGGCCAAGCGGGCGAGCCACGAGCTTGGTGGCGAAGAAGGAAGCGAGTGTCTCGTTTGGCGGTCGACCGATTTTGGGACCGGATGTTGAATGCCGTCAGGCGCGAAGGTTCTTGAAGAGGAGGCCGATCGCGAAGGTGGCGATCGCTCGGTTGACCAGCGAGCTAAGCGGAGGCGACGGGGAAGGTTCTGCGAGGAGGCCGAGCTCCATGGGTCGCAACAGGCAATGGCGGAGCTGAAAGGAGAGGTAGAGGCGACCAAGGCCGATCCCTTTCAAAACTTGGAGTTTGTCGGCGAGTTCGCCTATTATTTGGCGTTCGCCGACTCGATCCGGCGACTAAGAAGGGAGGTTTGGAGGTCGGGCCTCTTCTTTGAGAATTTCAAGGCGTATGCGTTGGAGCATCCTCTCCATCCGGCTTTCTCCTTGCCGATCTTGGATCTTGCGGACATCGGCGTGGATTTGGTAGTATCCGTCTCGGCCAATCTTGCTCATCCAGACGCTCCGAAAGATGAGGGACCGCACCGGATGCTTGATGGCGAAGGCCGAGGCGAGGCATGAGGCACTTCATTTTTGATGTTTTAGCTTATTTCCTTGTAATTTGTAGCTTTCTTTTGTAGCACTTAGGCCTTCGGGCGACCATGTACTCTGATCTTTTCAAGTAATGAAATGAACGTTTGAATTTCTGACTTATCACTTGAATGATTGTTATTTTTGAGTCTTTGTTTGACTTTGTACAAATGTGTGAGGAGAGATCGTTGCGAGGGTAGTTCCAAATGAATTGATAAACTCATAAAGATAACTTTTACAACAAATTCGATCGCTGCACAACATCTGAATAAATGACGATCTCCGTATGTGGTTGAATAGCGACGATCGTCGTATAGGTAGTCCGCACTCTTCCCCCTTGTGTTTATTCACTTAGTGGAAGTAAGGGGATGAAAATAATTCGTTGAGTGAGCGGTTGTCAACTTTGTCGAATCCTCGGGGACGGTCGTCCGTCTTGAGGAACCGTGCACGATCGCGGAGTTCGATGGACCGACTCCTTGATCATGTCTTGATGCGCGAAGACATTGAGTGTCTCGTGACTCACTTTATTATGAGGGTCCTCTGTTGGGCTGCGCCTCGCCTCGTATTTAAACGAAGGGCGTGCGGTCTCGGTCTAGAGGAGTCCTTGCGCGGGGCAGCGTCGGATGATTCAACTCCACGCCCGCGGCTTGTTTAGCTCTGCTTCCACCTCGGCCCACAATGAAGATGGCGAACCTCTACGGTGTACGTTGAGACGGGGGTTGTGGCACGTCGCATTGTCCGGGTTCACCATGTTAGATGATGAACCTTTGAGGGCGAGCGATCGTGTCCACTGATTAACTTTGGAGGGCCCTCAGACTACGTCGGCCTCGTATTTAAAGGAAGGGCGGGCGATCTTGGCCCAAAGGGACCTTGCATGGCCTAAGCAGTCGGTTCCATCGACCACTAGGACCATGGTTGCACTCTTCCACCTTGGATCGTCATGTAGATGCCGACCTTCGACGGTGTACGTTGTGCGGGGGAGGCGATCGCGTGCCTTAGTCCATCATGTTAGATGGTGAACTGTATAGATGGCGAGCAAGTCCTCCAGTTTCTTAAATAAGGGGAGATCGGGGAGACTTCCGAGGTCTCCTTCTCTTGATTGAAGCATGTAGAGACGGTCGCGAGGTTGATCCAGGTCGGCCGTATGAGCTTTCCGGCTGTTTTGTGTTCGACTCGGACGATCGTGTATAGAGATTGGTAGGGGCTTTGGCTAAACCAATAAGGTGTCGACTTGCCTTCCTCGAACAATCTCGGAGTGTTTGAGGAGGTCGCGGCATTGGTTGGTCTTGTGGCGGGACTCTTATGGTAGGCACAATATTGATTGTTGTCAGGTGGCCGTGGTCCCTTATCGCCTTTGGATTTTGAGCTTTTCGTGCCCCTTGATGGCATAGAAAATATGTGCCGGAGTTCGGTTGAACGTATGGAGGAGAGGGGCTTCCATGTCCTCGAAAGCCTTGAGATCTCCGGGTGGCTTGGCGATTGCCTTCTTTGCTTTGGTGATCGCTATCTTCTGGACGGGAGGTGGCGTTTCCTCGCCTAGGTGGAGGGTGAGTAGCCTTTGCCTGGCCAGAAAGTTGGAAGCTTTAGCGCGGAAGATCGCGTAAGTTGGGGGAATATCCTTGGAGAGATGTCTAAACATGGGAGAGTGACCGTAGAATCCCCCCATGACCGAATAGAGAGCGAGCTCGTCACTGACGGGTTCGCCGGTGAGGATGATTTCGTCTACTCGGTCGATGTAATCTGCGTGTGACTCGTCCTTCCCCTGCTTGATTTTCATCACGTGGTGGGGGCCTTGAGTGCAGCGACCTTTGGCGAAGTATGACGTGAAGTCATTCGCGATTTCTTAAAGGAGGTGATTGATCGTGGTGGTAGTGAGGCGTACCACCTATGGGCCGGCTAAGCCCAATGTTAACGGGAAGATCCGGCACTTGGTTGCATCAGATGCCCCACACCCAGTCATGTAGATTCGGAATTTACTCAGGTGGGTTTCAGGGTCCGATCTCCCCTCGTACAGAGGTGTTTTGGGAGGAGCGATCGTTGGTTGTATGGGGGCAAGCTCGATGTGGACCGCGAGTGGCTCGGTCGGCCCGGTGATCTTTTTGCTGGTGCTTGCCCCAGTGTCCAAGAGTGCTTTCATCTCGTCAGTGGCGTTGTATAGCGGCCATCGCCGTGCTTTGGCCTTGCGGCTCGGCGCTCGGAGCGAGAGCCGAGGCGATTGAGTACTGACCCCCTGGCGATCGGGGCGGGAGTCAGATGGCTGACCTGCGTTGGGCTGTGAGGTGGGTAGGCCGAACTCCTGGTGACGGATTTGGGTTCCGTCTTTTCGAGGTTGGAAACAGAGTGCCCCGATCGCCAGGATGGGTCGCGCCCCAAGCGATTGAATATAGATCCGTCCGGTCGTGCGAGACCCTTTCCTCGCGAATTGGGGCTTTCGGCGATCGCTCGGTCGTGGCAGTTGAATTTCCGTTTTCCCATGCGGCGGACGATCGAGGAGTTATCGCGGGCGCGCGCATGCTCTCCGTCGCTCCTCTAGGATGGCCATAGCCTCCTCGATCTGTTCCTCGGTTTGGAACCGATCGAGTGAGAGGTGGGGCCATCTCTCGAATGCGGGATCGAGTCTCGCGTTGCTACGGCTTCCCCCATCGTTGGTGGGGTTCGGCCCGAACCGGGATATGGTGTCCGGCGATTCGGAGAGCGGCTTTCTTGATGTACCGGCGGATGTCATGATTACGAGCGTTTTCTTTGAAGTGCGGTGAGTGTCACTTCAAGTATATGCCCCGAGCAGTGAGTGTTCTTGGGCGGTAGAAATAAAAATTTGAGGTTAGATGCCCTCCTTCTAGCGCCAATTGTTGCTACCCAAAATATTATCCGAGATAGATATTCTTTGGAATGGATGGATAGCAAACAAATGCGAGAGCACTTAGTGAGAAAGATAAATAACACAAGATTTGCGGGGTTGTTAGTCCGGGCTTGAATGCTCGCGAGATATTATTAATACTAATATTCGGGGATACAAGTACTAATGTAAGAATACAATTACGGTGCGTGTAAAGATTCTTGTTATCTTAGCTAGTGAGCGTGTAGATTGCGGAAGAACCAGATTTGATGCTCTGTGAGTTCTTGTAACAAAGGAGATGAGCGATCGCGGCGGTGAGAGATCGGCAGTCTCTCACGGCGAGTATCTAGCTGGATGCTTGGGCTCCTGGGCTTATGAATCTCTTGGAATCTGTCTAGTGGAGACTTGCGCCTCTGCCGATCGTCTTACGGACGAGAGATTCGGAGAGAGAAGTCTGAGATGGATTTGGCGAGAGCAGGAGCTTGAGGGTATGTATGTTCTCTTTGTATTTACATTGTTGGTGAAATGAATTAGAACCTTTTTCCGGTAGGAGGAGGTTCTCTATTTATAGGACTTTTGATATGTCGGGCGATCGCCTTTCTGCATTATAATAATTGGGCGATCGTCTTTTAGCACATGGGCTTGTTCCCTTAAAGTCTGCGAGGAGTTCTTTGTGATCAAGCATGCGGTCGATAGGAGCTGCACGCGTCTGGGATTCTTTGTCACGGGCGGTCCCACGACAACTTTCGGCGCGCTGCCGGTAGGTGAGGTAGGTGACAGTGTGGTCAAAGGTCTTGTTTGTCGGCGGAAGATCTTATGCATCGGCGAAGATCTTATCTGTCGGCGCCTTTTGTGGATCTGCACGTGGGTCTTTGTTACGAGATCCAGTCCTCGATGACTTTGACGGGCGATCATCTCTGCTCGGGGCGTAGGTCGATTGCCCTTAGCCGGTCACTAGAGTCGATCGCCAGCTGCCAAAGGGCGATCGCCTTGGGAGTCGATCGTTAGGTGCCTTACGGTGGTCTCATATCTTTGATTAGGCGAGCTAGCCATAGTTTGACTGGAGTTGACTTGGTCGCTCGGCCTTGTAGTCGATCGCCTGTCGGGATGGATAAATCTTGACACAACACAATCAATTGAATAAAAGTGAATTGAATTGAATAAAAATCATTCCTGATTGTTTGAGGTGAAAATCATAATCCTACACCCTTATTATTATTATTATTATTATTACTATTATTATTTATTTTTCTACAATTAGTTTAGATATAAATTCTATATAATTGTTCTTCAAATAAAATTACGAATTGACTATATTTTGGTACTTAGTGAAATCGGTCCTCGAGGAGCGATATCTTACTTATCACTTTATTACTTGTTGACACCGTGCACTTGCGGCATAGTGTGAGGATTTCCTCACAACAAGTTTTTGGCGCCGTTCTTGGGACTGATTTTCGCTAATATCAATACCAAGCGACTCTAATTTTAATTTGAAGTTTTTTCTTTAGTCTCTATATTTTTATTTTTTCATTATGTTTTCCTTTGATTATAGTGACTCTTGGCATTTCATAAATTTCGCGTTCTTAATAATTTGCCTAATAGAATTGATCGGCCCCCTCCCCGAAACAAAAGACTATGCTTGAACATTGTGTAGACGCTCTCAAAAATCGATAGTACTCCTCTTGGCGAGAATGTGCAAGTCAAGGTCTTGAGATTTACTATGGTTATTTTCAGGATCATCGCTTTAGTAGTGAAGTTGAGGGAGGTTGAGAAGAAAGACATCTTTGAGTTTTAGGGTCGACCCCTCGGCTTTGATAATTACATAAAGTGTGATGAGCTTGTAGAAGAAGTTATCATTGATGATGTTTCCAAAGAAATTTCATTAAATTATCATCAAACTTCGACTAATAAGGTGAACACTTATGTGCCAAAAATTTTATTAACGGTGCCGCGCATAATTTTTCCTAAATCCATAATGGGAGAGATTGACCACATTACTTTGGATTTTGTTGAGGCTGATTCCTTGAGTTCTAATGAGGTTGTTCATGATATGTTTTTATTATCTACCCATTCGAACTCTGCTTATTTACATACCTTATCATTATTATATTCTTCCATTATTTTTGGTTGTCGCATAATTATTCTTACTCATTATTTTTGGCAACCAGGCATGAACAAAGCCTCCCTTGTGGAATAAAAGGCTTATATATTGCAAGAAGGGCATTTGGCAATCTCCTAGAAAGAAGACACGTTAAATTTTTTTGCCACGTCGTGCTCAAGGCGTAAAATAGGCGCTTGATGGGAGGCAACCCATCATTTTACTTGCTTTCTAGTTAGTTGTTTTACTTGATTTTTTCGTTAATAATTTTCTTTTCTTTGTTTTGTTATTTCGTTTGGATTCGTGTTTTCTTGTTGGCCCTTATTTCTCTAATATTTTTATATAACCCCAATGAGTTATTATCCTTCATATTCTAGTCTTTCTTGACCTAATGTCTATAGTTATTTCATGACTAGAGACTAAGTTTGAGGTCCACAGTGATGTTGAGCATTATTTGAAGTATGGATTGACAAACGATTCCACTCAGACATGTGTTGGCTTTCAAGAAGACATTTGGAATAAGATTCACTTTTCTTTATCTCTTTTATTTTCACATGAGTTTTATTTTTGATGATTTTATGTGTAGTGGAATAGATTGAAGCATGCGATTTTTTCTTAATTTTTCTTGGTTATAAATTGCGATTTCATCATTGCTTTATTTTCTTGCATGTTGTTGATGGTTTTGTCAATAACGTGAATTTTTCGTGCTTAGTGTGTAAAGCGATGTTACGATCTTTGATTTCTCTTGGAAGAAAGCGGTTGAGTTTTAGTCGAGTTGTAGTCGTGATATCTGTTTCCGTAGAGTATTCATTTAGGTCGAAATTTTTCGTTTTTGTAGAAATCTTAGCGAGATAAGAAAGGAGACATCGTGTTTTCAAATCACTTTGTTTATACGTTTGGTTAAACTTTTCGCGTAGCTAGACGTCCAGTAATATGAGTCTTGTTGGCACTTGGATTGAGTTTAGAGTCGGACAGTTTTTCCAAAAAGTCGAGATATTATATATGTTCTATGATGGGAAGTCTAGTAATCGGGGGTATTCACGTGACCGTTGTTTGCTCTCGCGTAAAGCGACAACCACTGAATAGACTAATGATTTAGAAATATCGCATTACCGATGATGGGAAGCTTAGTAACCGGGGTATTCACGTGACCCGTTGTTTACTCTCGTGTAAAATAGCAACCTTGACATGCGGGAATTGCTATTGAGTTTTTCTCCGCTATAGAGGGGACTTAGTAACTAGAAGCATCCATGTGCCCCATGAGTATCTTTTACGTCAAGCGGTTCCCCAATACATGAGAATGGAATTCCACCTAGGATTATCGATGAAACATCCCGAGATCCGAACCTAGTGGTTAACTCGAGTCTTTATTATGATCATACATAAGGAAATCTTTGTCCTAGGAGTAATTTTGATAATGAAACTCTTGAATTTTGCCACCAGGTGTGGGGCTGTGCGAGTTAGCTTGTTTACTCTAACCCTTCGTATTAGCGGTCGGTTAAATTCATGCTTGTTAATCTTTGAGCTTGATTTTCTTCATGAACGGTTGGTTAGGTCTGAAAATGATTACTTCTTAGAATCAGTGTCCGTGGATGTGACTCACTATTACGACACTCGTATCATTCTTTGAGATTTTCAGGGTAGTATTGATTAAGTTGAGCACTACGGACTTGCACGAGTATTCACGATACTTTTTGTTTAAAATTGATTTTTGCTTGAGGACAACCAAAGGCTCAAGTTTGGGGGTATTTGTTAGGCGTATTTTTATGCGCTTATTTATCATTAGTTTATATCCATTTTGAGCCTAAAAATGCATAAATGAGCTTTTAATGCACTATTCTTATATGTTTTGCAGGAAATTGGAGTCCGGAAGCTCGAACGACGAAAAACGGGCGAAAACAGTAATTTTTGGTCATGAGCCGCGGCACACGAAGGCAACCAGCAAATGCCGAACCAACTGTACTGTGAGCCGTGGCACAAGGATGCTGAGACGCAGCCCAGGAAGAAAAAAAGACGCCCAGCATCTGTGCTGAACAGCGTGAGCCGCGGCACAGATTAAGTGAGCCGCGGCCCACGGGGCGGTTTTGATAGAAATTGCCGCGTTTCTGGGCCGTTTTGGAGCCTGTTCTCGACCTAATCACACGGACGCGTTTTGGAGGCTGAGGAGAGTTATAAATAAGCATTGAAGGTCATAATTGAGGGGATTATCATCCGGGAGATCGATAGACATCGCGGGACATAGGAACACAAGAGGAGGAGATTTGTGGGCGACGACAAGACCACGTATCCCTTATGGTTTTTCTTAATTTTTCCGTATCTTAGTTTCTAGATCTGTTTGAGTAGGATTGTGATTGTAGCCGATTACATGACAGTTTAATTTATTTATTTTTATTTCAATTTACTCATTATTCGTATTGAGTTGGATTTTTCTCATTGTTCTTAATGCTTTTTAATTTTCTGGCCAACAGTTGAATTGTTTTGAATGTCTTTATGGATTCGGGAGATGAAATTTAGGCATAGTTCTTGTGAGAATAATCATGATTTTCGTGAGATAGGGATATACTCATGGGAATTGTGAAGCCTATTTATTGTGGGAATTCTTGAACTGTTTTAGCTATTAATTATCTAATTCGAATAGGGATATATCGAGTTAATAATTCGTAGTATTTTCTATCGACCTTGTGAAAGGCTTTAGAATAATTTAGGAATTCTTGGCTTACAATCGATTGAATAAAAGTGAATTGAATTGAATAAAAATCATTCACGATTGTTTGAGGTGAAAATCATAATCCTACACCCTTATTATTATTATTACTATTATTATTTATTTTTCTGCAATTAGTTTAGATATAAATTCTATATAATTATTCTTCAAATAAAATTACGAGTCGACTAAATTCTATATAATTATTCTTCAAATAAAATTACGAGTCGACTATATTTTGGTACTTAGTGAAATCAGTCCTCGAGGAGCGATATCTTACTTATCACTTTATTACTTGTTGACACCGTGCACTTGCGGCATAGTGTGAGGGATTTCCTCACAACACCAAGGCATACCCCCAGAACGAAATAGGTAAAATATGAATAACTCCTCATTGACCTAACCATTTCTAAAAGAGTTCTGTTCCTCTCTCAGCAACATCATTTTGTTGTGGAGTTCCAGCCTTGATGGTAGGACGAAATCCCCTTATTTGCTAAGAAATCCAAAAACTCTCCACTATGGTATTCGCCACCATGATCAGATCATAGTCACTTGATACTCTTCCGTGGCCTTCTCCATTTTAGCCTTGAAGTCTCTGAACTTATCAAATGCTCCAGACTTACATCGCATCAAATAGATGTATCCATATCTCGAATAATCATCTATAAACATGATGAAGTATTGAAACCACCTAACGGATGTTCATTGGACCACATACATTCGTATGAACCAATTCCAACACATTATGAGCACGATTTCCATTGGTCTTAAAACCCTTTTGGTCATCTTACCTTCCAGACAGGATTCACAAATTGAAAATGACTCAACTTGGAGGTCATCGATGGGCCATTATCTACCAATCTTTGAATTCTTCTAAGGTTTATATGACCTACCCAAAAATACCAGCGATATGTTTGGTTTATGCTCGAATGTTCTTTTCTCTTTTTAGGTTTAGACAGAGAGTTAAGCGATTTATGTTTATACATGGGAGTTTGTGCAGTATTAATGACATACAGTCCATCTATATAAGTACCTTTGCAAATATATTAACCATTTCTTCTTCTAATAATAGCAACATCATCAAAAGAAACTGAATAACTATCACATTTTAATTTAGAAACCGAAATTAAATTCATTCTAAAATCTGGTACTAATAATACATTATATTGGACTAGTATTTTATCATTAATCTCCAACTGCATGACTCCCACGGCAACATTCATAAGCTTGGAATAAATGCCCCAGTTGATCAGTGGAGCCTGAATCAACTATCTATGAAGTGGAGCCTGAATCAACTATCTATGAAGTGGAAGAACAAGCTGCATTTTGACTACCAGTGCACAAGACATACCTTTCTTAAGAGCAAGGCAGTCCACTTTAAAATGTCCTTTCTGACTGCACTTGTAGCACTTTCCCTTTGTCTTTTTTGTTCGCCTCAGGCTGAGGAGCCTTGCTCTTTACCTTGAGAGTTGTCACTTGCTTCTGGCCCACTTGTTTCTTCTTCTTACCCACTTGGATTTATAAGTCAAAACACCAGTAGCCGCAAGAACTTGATACCATTGCCCTAAGAGACCTTCTCTGCATCTTGAAGCTCTGTCAGCAACTCCGCCAAGGTATACTCCCTACGATTCATATTGTAGTTTAGGTGGAACTGATCAAAGCTCCTAGGTAAGCTTCCCCTAAGATATCAAGTTCGTTTAGATGAGAAATCATCTTTAGAACATTATCCCTTACCAGGGTTCCTTCAGGCATTGGGTCGTCATCAAGACCTTCATAGCATTTTGCCTAGTTGCCTAGTTCTGATGATCAAACATCTCACCGAGATTTTTCATCATTTCAGCGGCCGTGCCATACTCGATGCTAATCTTATAATACATTTGCTAAAGAAGCCAAGATGTAACGTGAGCCATCTCATCAGATTTCGTCCATCTACGGAATTCTTTCACCTCATCGGGTGTCGAATCCGCATCTGAGTCGATGGACATTCCTCATTTAGAACAAACTTATGTTCTTGGCGGTGAGGACAATATTAAGATTACGTTTCCAATCATCAAAGTTAGTGCCACCTAGTTTGTTTTCTTTGAGAATTATAGCAAGTGGATTGAAAGACATCGAGATAAAATTAAAAACATTCATCACATAATGCATAGCAAAATATATTGAAAAACCTCAAAACACAATATATATGCTAGCAACCAACACCTCGAAAAATCCGCATATGCAAGCCACGATCATGTGGACGTTTACACACATATTTTTCAAGTAGAGTTTTACGTCCTTAATTTTACTATCTAGTCAATTTATGTTATGACATGTAAAATTAATAGTTGGTTCCTCTTGGCTATGTATTAATTAACATAGATTTCGATGTGGAGCTTATTAATCAATACACCTAAGTGAACACCATAATTTAACAACCTTAAAATATTATTTTTTTAAATAATAGTCCTACAGATGGAGAGGTCATATCATAAAAATAATATTTATCTTTTTTTATCATTTGAAATTTAAAACTAGTGAACTTATAATTAGCACATTCGATATGGAGGAAGACCCGAATGTCAACGCGCATGCTAATTACTTCACAATTTAAATTAATTATGGAGGCCAGTTTGATTTTATTTTAAATAAATAAATCAATTTAATCACTTAGTTATTTTAGCCTTACAGTTTTTAATTTTCTCCTCCTAACATGCAAGAAACATAATACGCATACATTCATACATGTCATACATCCAAACAGTAAAAACCATAATAAAAGCATGGATAATTAAATTATCCAATTATCATGGTCGTTTTCCTTGAATTGAATACGAAAAAATCTTCAACTCGATTTCTCCCACTGGATCAAGCATCTCGTCACTCATCCCCGGTCGGCCGTGGATTTCCAAAATTAAAGTTTCACTTTTATGCAAAATTAATTATGTTGTTACCCAAAATAGTATACGTAATGGTTTACTGGATATGGCTACGGGTGAGTAACAAACAAAATGCGAGAGCACGTACGAAGGAATGTAAATAACACAAGATTTACCGGGGTTGTTAGTCCCGGGCTTGAATGCTCTCGCGAGATATTATTAATACGAATACTGCTTTGGAGTACAAATATTAATGTTAAAGTACGATTACAATGAGTGTAATGACCCTAGTTATATAGCTCTTGAGTCTTGGTGATTCTTAGGAAGAACCAAAGTTAATGCTCTATGAGTTCTTGTAACAAAGATGAAATGTTGTGTTTTTAGCTATAGGATTCAATTGTGAATTTATTTGTTTTCTGTGATGGAAGTCGATCTCTCGTGTGAAATCAATCGTGCTTCTCCAAATCTTTGGAGGTCTCCTACTTATAGGAGTGGAGGTAGATGGGATATATTAATCCCATACGGGCGATCGCCTTTCCTATATTAAATTAAGCGGGCGATCGCCTTAGAACATGGGTCAGTTTCCTTAAAGTCCGAAGCCGCTACTGGCAGCCATTTGTGCGAACCAATGAGAATATAATACGTGTCTCATGTCGCTGTCTTGGGAGGTCCCACCTTGGACCTTTTCGGCAGATCTGTCGGTAGGTGAGGCTGTCCTTGTCATCTACAACTGGTAGGGAGTCAAAAAGCCTTTTCCTGCGGCGCCTTTTGCGGATATGCACGTGGGTCTTTATCCGAGATTCGGTCTTCTTAGACTTTGACGGATGTCGGCCTTACACGTGGCATAAGACGGTCGTCTTTGGTCGGGCACTAGGGTCGATCGCTAGGTGCCAAGAGACGATCGCCCTGAATGTCGATCGCTCGGTACTTGATCTTGATCTGGAACCTTCGTTGGCGAGTCTGCCTTGGTTCATATGACGCTGACCTGGTCGCTCTGCCCATGTTCCGATCGCCATTGAGGCGTATTAATCACCGCACAACAATTGCCCCCCAGCTCGCTCCGGCGTTAAAGACGTGGGGTAAGGTGGTTCGACTAGCGATCGTTTGAATTAGACGAGCAACTCATCACTTCATGGACGACCTACTCGGGTGATCGTCTTCTCGAGTGGACCTTGATTTTGAATTTAGACGACCTGCTCGATTGCTGAGAAGAGCGGGAAGTAGCCCGGTCTTGAAGCGTCAGCAGGGCACGTGTTGCGTTCTGTTGGGGTCCAGCGGTTTGTCGGACTCTGTCCTTTGGCGTGCCCTCGAAGCAGCGCGCATGCGGGATTCGAGGCGGCATTAAATGCGGATTTTCCGACCTTTGTGCTTGCCCCTGAGATTACATTTAATTGCCGAAGCTCCCGCTCTCGCCTATAAAAGGGGTAGGGTTTAAGGTTACAACTTATTGCATTTACGAGAAGAAAAGTAATGCCCGATTCCTCTGAAAATTTGAGTTGCCGAGCGCCGTTCGACTAGACTTTTTTAGGTAAGAAACAAAAAACTTCTTTCTTTTTCCTTTTCTTTTTTCTGAAGATATCCGGAGGAGTATCAAAGGTATTTGAGATGGGTAGCACCTCCGCCGCCGGGAGTTCGACTGTTCGGGATGAAACCTCCGCAGAGTTCCACGTGGAGATAGCCGTCGAGGCTATCCGTGCCGAGATTGAACCTGCGGAGGTTGAAGAACTTTTCAACGAAGTTGACGTGGACAGGTCGGCGGAGGTGGAGCGGAAGCGCTCGCTGGTCGAAGAAGAGATGGCGATAAAAGCGTGCTGGGAGCAAAACAGTGCATTCGGCAAAGCTTTTTCAGATTTTGCCGAGCTTATGGAGAGATTGGCGGCCCACCCCTAAGTTCGACTTTCGTGCATACTCGGCCGCCCATCCTCATGAACCTGAAAGGCGATCGCTGTTCCGGGCCGCGTGCCGCTCCCCGTGGACCCTTGACCAGATTAAAAGCTCGGCGACCAGGAAGGATTTGGTTCGTTGGAGGGCGGAGTTCCATGTCCCCTCTGACATTTCCTTTTATGTGCCTACCTAGAATGAACGTGCCGACCAACCTCCTGAGGGTATGGTATTTGTTATTGAGTCGATCGTGGGGTCCGGTTGCGGTTCCCACTTTGCCATTCTCCGTGTCCTACTTGTTGACCGCTTGGAGCGTGGCGCCTCTCAGTGACGCCGAATGCGTGGTTGCGGGTCGTCTGCACCTTTACTCTGTTTGGTGTTCACCATTGTTCCGTCTTCCTTGGCCTTGGAGATGAACTATCTTTTAAGGTAATGACTCGAAGGGTTCCATTGGAGGCTACCACATTCAAGGTCGCTTGGGTAGGTGATTCTTGGGGTGCGAACAAGGTCAGGCAACTTGACGAAGTGGTTTTGGGTTGGCGGCGGCCGTGAGTGACAATCCCACCGATGAGTTGGATATCCCCATTCCAGAAAGGAATCCGAGTAAGGGTTTTGACTCTCCCTTCGTTCGGATATATCTGGCCCATCTAATTTGGCTTTCTTTTTGCAGGCACCCTTGTTTCGGCAGCAGGCGATCTACCTTTTGATTTTGCGATCGTTTGGGAGCGAATACGTGGTCTTCCAGACAGTCATATCGATGCTCGCCGGATCAACAACGAAGCTCACTAGTTGGGTGCTCGGTTGTTTCGTTTTCCCCGCCACTTAAGGGTCTGAGGTACAAATATTTACGATCTTCTTTTGCTTGACGATCGACTTTGATTGTAGAAGGTGGCTAACTTTTGTCGATCGCTTTATTTGCATAAATCCACTTCTCTCGCTTCCTAGAGCCACCTAGAGAAGTTGCCATGTCGAACCCCGGAATCATGAGTTGTCTCTGCCAAGGGAAGAAGACGAGTCGTGCCCGATGGCTCGATCCATCCTATTCCAAAGGCTAGACCTCTCGTGGAGCGGTCATCAATGAGACGGAGCCTCGGGAGGAGGGGCAGCTCGACTCAACCGCAGAGGCGGAGGACGGAGGAGCCTTCGCCCCTGATGCCGCGGCGCCAATAGTGGCGCCACCGATCGTCGTGCCTCCCCTTTCGTGATTCCAATGGCTGAGGGTCTCGCCTTCGTCAAGTTTTCTAGAAGCCACGATTGCTCGTGTGAGACCCCTCGCGGGAGGCTGTTCTTTGGCCGCAACCCGGAGAAGGTTTAATGGTGAGTTTATTTGCTTTGCTGGGTTATGATATTTCCTTTGTTGGAAATATACTAACTCTTTTGTTCTTAGTGCAGGGTCCGTCGCTCCGACCAGGCGCTCGCCGATGGTGTTGGACTTCCTCGCGAGTAGATCTCCTCGCGAGGCTTGCGATGTCCCTCATTATGTTGCTCGAGGCCATTGAAGTCTGGGCGGCCGTCTGGATGCGATCGCGCACCGGCGATCCGCTAACGCGATGCAGACGACCCTCGACCTAGCCCTTCAGATGGCGACGATGGCTGCTCAGGCTGTGAAGGACTATGAGGGGCGACTCTCCACCGCTCGTTTGGTGAGCTTGAGGTGCTCGAAACAAAAGCTGAGTTTGCCGATAGGATCGTGGCAATGGATAAGGATTCCATGGAGGTGGCCAAGCGGGCGGGATCTTGGCAGGCCGGGCGGCGGCCGAGATCGTGATCAAATGACGGACGCCCACCGGTTGCACGTGGCGCCTGAAGAGGCAAGCGGTGAAGGAGGTTGTCGATCGATTGACCGATGGTGGCGTCGTCGAAGGAATAGGTGGTTGCTAAGGATGCGAGCTCCGGTGTGCTAACCAAGCGATCATTGGCCGAGGAGAAAGTGGAGGTGACCGAGGTCGATCCCTTCCTTAACGTGGAGTACGTCAGCGAGTTTGCCTACTATATGGCATATGCTGACGCAATCCGCGCCGTTAAGAAGGGAGGGCTCGAGGTCGGCCCTTTGGCTGATAACTTCAAAGCCTATGCGCTATAGCACCCTTTGCAGCCCACCTTCTTTGTGCCGATCCTGGACCTCTCGAATCTCGGCGTCGACTTGAGCTGGTATCCGTCTCTCGATAATCTCGTTCACTCGGATGCCCCGGAGGACGGGGGGCAGTGCCTGATGCCGGCGAGGGAGCGCACGCCAATCCAACGGCCGGTGGCGAAGGCCGGGCCGATCCAGCGGCCGATGGCGAAGGCCAGGCAGGGGAATTCTGAGCTTGTCTTCTTTCATTTTTGTTTTTGCTTGTAATTTTTTAGGCTCCTTTTTTGTAACTTGCCCTTGAGCGATTTGTACTTGTGTTTTCCATGAAATGAAAAGAGTTTCTGAAACGAGTATTTTCCTTCTTTGATTTCTTGTTTGTATGACCGTCTTTCTGAATCTTTTGCATTCGACTTTATACAAACGTGTTTTGAGGAACGATCGTTGTATTTGTATTTGAACAAAGTCGATCGTCGTATGTATAGCTCCGCTCCTCCCCTTGTTTTGTTTACTTAGTGAAAGTAAGGGAACAAAAATAAATCGTTTAGCGAGCGATCTTCGGTTTAGCTCTTGCGATCTTCAATTTTGCAGATTCCTCGAGGAAGGCCGACTATCTTGGCACAGAGGAACCGTGCAGTCGTGGAGTTCGATGGAACCAACCTCGCGATCATGTCTTGTCTGCGGCGACATTCCGTCGATGTCCTACTTCTCGAGGCTCACTTAATTGTGAGGTCCTCCGTATGCTACGTTTTGCCTCGCGGTGTAGCGATGGGCGGGCGATCTCTGCTGGAGGAGTCCTTGCACGGCGCCGTCAGTTAATCGACTCCACGACCGTGGCTTGTTAGCACTGCGCATCGGACCGACATGTTAGATGATGGACCTTCGAGGGCATACATTGTGACGGGGAGGGACGCGTCGCATTGTCTGGATCCACCATGTTAGATGATGGACCTTTGAGGGCGGGCGGCGTGTCCACGGGTCTGTTTTGGAGGGTCCTTGGCTACGCCTGCCTCATATTTAAACGAAGGGCGGCGATATTTGCCCAAAGGAACCTTGCATGGGCGGGCATCGGTTCCATCGACCTCCGGAACCATGGTTGTACTTTTCTACCTCGGATCGTCATGTTAGATGGCGGTCCTCGGCGGTATACGTTGTGTTGGGGAGGTGATCGCTTGCACAGGTTCATCATGTTAGATGACAAACTTTAGAGGGCGGCGAGTCATCCTCTTTTTGGAGCGTTGCTCGGGCGGTAGCCTTTGGTTTGACATGGTGGAAGCGGGAAAGACCTCCGAAGTTTCCACCTCTTGATCAAGCATATAGATCTAGCCGAGGTTGATCGGGAGTCGACTTCGTATGAGTCCTCAAACTGTCACGTTCGACTCAGTAGCGGTTTGGGAGATTGACGGTCGTCGTTATCGCCCGATCGCGGCCCTTGGTCCTTTACGCCCGGGCTCCGCTAAGTCACTAAATGTCGACTTGCCCTCCTCGAACAATCTCCATGGTTATGCGAGGAGGTCGCGGCATTGGTTGGTGTTGTGGATGGGACTCTTGTGGTAAGCATAAAATTTATTGTCAGGATGACCATTGTCCCTTATCGCCCTTGGCTTGCTTAGCCATTCGCGCCCCTTGATGGTGTTGAAAATATGGGCCGAAGATATATTGACGTTGTGGAGGAGACGGTCTTCCACATCCTCGAAGGCCTTGAAATCACCAGGTGGCTTGGCGACCGCCTTTTTGGACTTGGAGATCGCCGTCTTTTAGATGGGAGACGGCGTCCCCTCGCCTAGGTGAAGGGTGAGCAGTCTCTGCCTAGCCAGAAAATCGGCATCCTTGGTGCGGAAGATCGCATAGGTTGGGGGGATGTCCTTCGTGAGGTGCCTGAACATGGGCGAAAGACCATCGAATCCCCTCAGGGCCGAGTAGAGGGCGAGCTCGTCGCGTATGGGCTCGCCGGTGAGGACTACTTCATCCACCCGGTCGATGTAATCTGCATCGGACTCATCTTTCCCCTGCCTGATCTTCATCATGCGGTGGGGACCTTCTGTCCGAGCGACCATGGCGGCTAAGTATGATGTGAAGTCGCTCGCCAGTTTTTTAAAGGAATTGATGGAGCGCGGTGGCAATGAGATGTACCATCTATGGGCAAGATTGCCCAATGTTAATGGGAACATTCGACATCTCGTCACATCCGACGCCCCTCATCCGGTCATATAGATCCGGAACCTGTTCAAGTGAGTCTCGGGGTCCGATCTCCCCTCATATAAAGGTGTTTGAGGAGGAGCGATCTTTGGTTGCACGGGGGCAAGCTCGATCACGGACATGGCGGCTCACTTGGTCCGACGACCTTTCTCTTGTCTTTGCCCAGTTTCTAGGAGCGCTTTCATATCGTCGAGTTGGTGTTGCATTTAGGCCATCGTCGTAGTCCGCCGCTCGCGGTTTGGCTCTCGGAGCGGGAGTCGGGCGATCGTGTGCGATCTCCTAGCTGCGTTAGGCGATGAGGTCTCTGCCGCCGATCTCAATCTTTCGGCGGCCACATCTTCACGGGTGTCGGGTATGCCGAACTCACAGTGATGGAATCGGGCTCCGATGTCTCATGGTGAGCCAATGCCCGGTCACCATGAAGGGTCACTTCGAGCCTTTGAAGACGAACTGTCCCACCTTGCGAGTGCCTTTTCTTGTGAATCAGGCTTTCGGCGATTGCTCGATAAGTAACCCCTTGATCTTTCGTTTTCCCACACCTTTGGATGGTGATGGGGTAATAGTGGGCACGTCGCATCTTTGTCGCTCCCTCCTCGATTTGTTCCGTGGTTGGGAATTGATCGAGTGAGAGGTGAGTGTCTCGCGGGCGGGAGTGAGAGTCTCGCGACGCCACGGCGCCCTCCGCCATTGGTTGGGGCTCTATTTGGGCCGAATATGGCGTCTGGTGGCCCGCAAGGTGGCTCTCTTCGAGGTGGTGGCAGACGCCATTATCTTGAGGGTTTTTCTTTGAAGAACATTGGATGTTTCTTCAAGTATATGTTTCGGAGAACAGTGAGTGTTCTTCGAAACGGTCGGAGAGAAAATAAAGGTAAGCCCTTTCTCTAGCGCCAATTGTTGTTACCCAAAATATTATACGTAATGGTTTGCTGGATATGGCTACGGGTGAGTAAGAAACAAAATGCGAGAGCACGTACGAAGGAATGTAAATAACACAAGATTTGTCGGGGTTGTTAGTCCCAGGCTTGAATGCTCTCGCGAGATATTATTAATACGAATACTGCTTTGGAGTACAAATATTAATGTTAGAGTACGATTAGAATGAGTGTAATGATCCTAGTTATCTAGCTCTTGAGTGCTGGTGATTGCCGGAAGAACCAGAGTTAATGCTCTGTGAGTTCTTGTAACAAAGATGAAATGCTGCGTTTTTAGCTGTAGGATTCAAATGTGTGAGTTTAGCTGTTTTTCCAGTGATGGAAGTCTGATCTCTCGTGTGAAATCAATCGTGATTCTCCAAATGCTGGAGTTCTCCTAATTATAGGAGTGGAGGTAGATGGGATGTCTTAATCCCATACGGGCGATCGCCTTTCCTGTATTAAATTAAGCGGGCGATCGTCTTAGCACATGGGTCTGTTTCCTTAAAGTCCGCAGCTGCTACTGGCAGCTAGTTGTGCGAACCAATGAGAAGATAACACGCGTCTCATGTCGCTGTCTTGGGAGGTCCCACCTTGGACTTTTTCGGCAAATCTATCGGTAGGTGAGGTTGTCCTTGTCGTCTACAGCTGGTAGGGAGTCAAAAAGCCTTTTCCTGCGGCACCTTTTGCGGATCTGCACGTGGGTCTTCATCCGAGATTCGATCTTCGTAGACTTTGACGGATGTCGGCCTTACATGTGGTATAAGACGGTCGTCTTTGGTCGGGCACTAGGGTCGATCGCTAGGTGCCAAGAGACGATCGCCCTGAATGCCGATCCCTCGGTACTTGATCTTGATCTGAAACCTTCGTTGGCGAGTCTGTCTTGGTTCATATGACGCTGATCTGGTCACTCGGCCCTTGTGCCGATCGCTGTTGAGGCGTATTAATCGCCGTAGCTAACGCGTGAAACACTCACTTGAGGACAACAAATTACATAAAAAAATCCGATTTTAAATCCCGACTCTCAATGAGATGCAACGAAGCGGTGAAAGCGGACCAGACCAAAAACCGGATGACCCGACCGAACTCGCGAACGGCCCGAGCAGTGCCGCGGCTCGGTGTGAGCCGGAGCTTCTTCGCTCGTGGTACATCTATGATCCAGATCCAGATTCTGCTCTACTTCTCGTGACTTCGTCTTCTTCGTCGATTACAATTTTACAAAAAATAAAATACATAGAATTTACAACAAGATTACACGAAAAAAATAAGATCCTAGATCTACCTGCGGAGTTTCTCATGGGAAAAACCATTACATACCTCAAAACCGGGCCAAACCAACAATTTGCATAAATAATAAAATTAACCATTCACATAACCCTGATAATTGGATCATATTCCCTACAAGAACACACGTGGCAATATATCGACATCAAATCACATGAATATTTAAATTGCTATCAATTAATCACCAAAATTAATTAAAGTAGCAAAAGCCTAAAATCTGTCTCCGATATCAATTGTTGGAAATAAAATACAGCATAAGTGAAGTTGGGAAAGATTTGATTAAAGCGTTTTACACGTCCACGAGCACAAAAACTATTTAGGCATGCTAATTAATTAACTACTAAGATTAATAAGCAATTTAAATATTATTTATTATTTATTAAATAAATATGTTGGTAAATTAAATATCCTAATCTAGATCGAAGATCATAGGATATTACCTTTTGAGACGTAGTGATTGCTTGCTCCTAGATCTTCTTGTATTTCTACCCTTAAACCTTCTAGAGTATGACCCACCTTAATCCGGACGTTGTGTGGGCAACGAGCTACCGAATCTTGCTTGGACAAAAGTGGATCGGCCAAACTAGATTTCTCACAACTCTCGATTTTCTTTTCTTCAAATAATTCTGATTTGCAACAAGAATTAAAGTGTTATCTTAATTGTGGAATCAAAGACACAAGTCAAGATCTACAATTAAATGCGAAAGAATCGAAACCCTTAGATCTTATAGAGTATGACCCTCCTTAATCCGGACGTTGTGTGGGCAACGAGCTACCAAATCTTGCTTGGACAAAAGTGGATCGGCCGAACTAAGTTCCTCACAACTCTCGATTTTCTTTTCTTCAAGTAATTAGATTTGCAACAAGAATTAAAGTGTGATCTCAATGAGGCAAAGACACAAGTCAAGATCCATAATTAAACGCTAATAATAAAAACCCTTGTGATGGTTATGTGATGCCACGGCCAACCTTCCCTTTATGTCATATTTATAGGCTTTGGACTACTCTAGGGATCTTAAGGAGGATTTGTTTTTTTTAAGGAGGATTAGGGTTAGGACTCCTGATGCAACCCGACTTTCCATATTAATCCCTTTCCTAATATGGTTGAATTTACTAATTTCAATTGATCCACTAAAGAATTAATATTGCACTTCCAACCCAATTCTAATTTACGAAATGGGCTCCTTGTTTAAATATATTATTTTCCATGTTTAAGATATCGAATGTCCCTTAATTAATTTTAAGCTATGTGACTTTAATTAATTAATATCTTATCAGTAGTACTACTCGAACCTTATTATTATATCGAATTAAATCCACCGGCAGGGTTTAATATAATAATCAATATCGAGCTCCTCAAGGGGACATCATCAACCCGCACGAGTCGGGACATGATTTCTAGTTATAATAATTGTCATATAAATAATATTATTGCCCAAGATATGAAGCTTATTGAGTTGATCACTTTGACTCTCACCCATGGTAAATCAAAACAATAAATATTATATATATATAGTTAAATTTTATATACTTAGAATTAAGATATAATAATTATCCGAGATTTACGTTCTTCTTACATCGATATCAGACACTATCTCGCCGATCCAGTTCAACGTATGCAACACGATGCATGCTAATAGTCAAGACCAACTAATCTCAAGCATACACTACAACCTTTCACATAATTTGTCTAATAACTATTAAGTTGTTAACTATTATATTATTTTATAAGGCAATGATAATGTGATCTTAGTGTGACACCAACACACCACGTTAGCTATAATATAAAATAATTAGACATTTCATTTGCATAACCATAATGTGAATAAATATGCAAAATATGTGATCAAATGTAATTAATATTCTCATAGGTAATTACAGAAAAATGAGGTAATACAAGCATAAAGTACGCTGCGATAAAACCCTAACAATCCCGACCAACTCCAATCGTTGAATCGCCCAAATCGCTCGAAGTAAAGAAGTGAGAAAATGGGAAGAAAGAATTGATTGTTTTTATACCGCAGAGACATACGACTAAATGCTCGTGCGCGACTCGTGCGTAGATTTAGTATTACAATAAGTGAGGGCCGCAGTAATCGGCCAATCTGCTCGTCGTGCAAGGTGCGTCCCGGAGTCGTGCGAAACCCAGCATCCAAGCGGTTGTAGGCGCACGAGAAGAAATACTGCACGAGCACCAACTCGTGTCGCGTCGTCCCTTCGAATCAACGAAGAAGCTGCTAATCTATCACGTGTATTGCATCGATCGTATGCACTCGCACTAAAACTAACATGTGATGGAGCCCTAACATAGAGACTCCAAATATGAAATCGAGCAAAAAACAGCCACACGACGAACAGGCTATTTTTGTTCCATACAAATATTAATAATATTTTGATGATTTAAGTTGATACACAAAACAAACAACATAAAGAAGAAGCCAAGCATCGAAGAAAATGAAGTGCAAGCCGGAAAAATGCAAGGGATAACGATGCGTAAGACTACGAGGATAAGCGTATAACGAGTGCGAGTTAACGTCATTTAAGAGATAATGAGTTACGTGCGTGTAATGTGTTCAACGACGAAGAACGCTGGGAAGAGTCAAAGTCGGAGAAGCAGAACGGATATATAGCGTACGTCCGCAATGACGTATATGTTAACGCATAATGAAAGATTGGAAGTAACGTATTGTCGTAAAGAAAAGAAACAGAATGGCTTTGGACTAAAACGGAGTACGCATTGCTAACGCATCGTAATATGTGACTGTTGCGTCGTCTTATTATGTGTGTCACGTAAGAAGCCGGAGATAAGCGTACGTAAACAATGTAAGTGAAGGTGCTGACGGTAGCTAGTTTGGGTGATGAAGGCTATAAATCCACCACATCTTTGGTATTATTCCAAACAACAACTTCAAGCATACGAGACATTCATGAGATTCATATTGATAATATTGTTATTTGTAATATTGAGCTTATATTGTTAGTTTGAGTGTTTATTCATTTCAACATTATACGAGAGGTAAAAGAAAATACGATTGGGATTGATTGTTATTAGGATCAAGGATCAGGCATTATTAGAATGTCGCAATGGCTATCGAGTGAGGGATTTATCTAGTACCCATAGAAAGCTAGAGAGGTTGATTCCTTGTCTCTACGAAAAGGAAAAGCGGTTTAACTTAGAACCGACATATCAAAGACAGAAAATGCAGTGGTTTTATCACTGGACCAATAGAAAGACGATGATTATACTTGATTATCCCTCGACCGATAGAAGGAGTGCGAGGTTTATATCTTGAACCTATTGAAAAGAAATACCGAGAGAGGGCCCAGTAAGAGCTCGTTTATAGCCGAACCTCTATAAATCAAGTGTGTCATTTAATTTCAAGCTAATTTTATTTACGCTTCGCATCCACGGCGCAAATATCCGACCCGTACCCAACAATTTGGTATCGGAGACGAAATTACTCCCGATATGCGACAACATCAGAAAGGAGAAAAGATCAGTATGACGTTCAATTTGCTCCTATCGAAGGCCCTTGCCTCTCAACCGACCACCATTCTTTGATGGATCAAATTATTTGACATGGAAGAAAAAGATATCGATCTTTATTCGTTCTTACGATAGAGATTTGGAAGATTATTTGCCTTGGCGAAAATTCCTCTCAAATCCCGACAGTATAGCTCAAATCTTTCGAAGAATGCAGCTGATACCGATTGGAAGAAAAATGACCATCTAAGCTGTCACAGGCCTACTCAACTCTCTTATTTTGCCATGCCTTAAATCCGGAAGAGGTCAATCGAATCTCATAAGTGTGAAGTCTTTAAAGAAATATGAAAAATTCTAGAAATCACACACGAAGGACAACTCAAGTCAAGGAGGCGAAAATCAATATGCTTCTCCATGACTACGAGGTTGACTATGATGAAAATGGCGAGTCCATCACTCAATATCTTCGTAGATTCTAAGTCATCTAAATAGACTAGCGTCATTGGAAAGCAGTACCGTGGTGAAAATCAAGAAAAATTTAGTCACTACCTGGCAGAATGGGGCCAACCACATGACCGCTATTATGGAATCGAAAGATCTATCGCTTTCTGATTGCAACCTCGTTGGTTAGCTAATTAATTGTAAGAATCGTGTTAAAATCACGAAGTGTGGGCCAAAGCCGGAAAGACGATCGTTAGCCATGAAGGCTAAGATGTCGAAAGAAAGAAACTCGGTTGAAGATATAGCGATGAAGAATCGGCATATTATGCAAAAATATTATGGATTCCAAACCTTATTAAACCGGAGAAAGAAAGACAT